>CM066330.1:241421781-242021781 GCA_033807585.1 Hydrophis major
CTGAAGAATACGGATCGGGTCCAGGTATAGGCTAAAATTCAAATTTAAACTGAGCACATTGTCTGGGGAAGATGGGAGTTAGAATACCAATGCATGTAGAAAAATCACATAGGGAAAGGGTAGTTTAAGGTATTATAACCCCAGATCCAGTGTGTGAATATCAGGTTCTATGTCTCTTCAAAAAATGCATAGGCATTTTATGTCTTAAAGCTCTTGTAAATTTATTGAATAACGCAAATGCACCAAACTCAGCCGAGAACAAACAGGAAGCAGATCTTAAAAGTGTAGATGAGATCATGCGATATTGGGCATCAGTATTTAACACAAGTCCATGAAGTTTTCCCTGGTGCCCTTTCATAATCTGATTTAATTTACTCAAGTGCTTACAACTGCTGATAGGATCCAATTTGTTCCAAAAGAATTCTCATGCTTCAGAGAATTATTATATTTATCCCACTTCCATTATGAGGATTGGTTTTTAAAAATTTGTTTTCAAAAGCAGAGATTGTCATTCCCAAATAGGGCATAATTCAGTCAAGACAAAGCACTTTGAGGTCTTTTTTTTTTTGTTGGCAGAATATGGATGGTTTTGCTCCTATTAAAATTATAGCATTGGGGATATTATGAACAGATCATGTTAAAAGTCAGCGTCTCTCACAAAACAGGATTTTTACTTGTTCTGCAAAAGAGTAGTCACATTAAGCACAGAGCTAATACGAAGAACAACTATTTCCAAATTGTTTCTTGAGTAGATATTTGACTGGGGGGCTGGGGGTGGGTGGGAGGGTATTGCTTTATTTGGTTAAACATTTCCAATATTCCAAGCATGCAGATAACACCATTAGATAGCCTAAGAGTTAAATCAATATCAATTAGTTACACATGTGGGTCACTAAGAAGCTTTTGTGTGCCACTGTAACAAAAATTAAAATGCATGAGGTTTTTGATTTTGCTTTCAGCCATTTAAAAGTTAAAACACAAATCAAACTGTCACAGCAGTTTGTGAATATCACACCACATGTCAAGCAGATGATAAAACTCTCACGGAATTAAAAATCTTGCACCAAATTAGGAAAAATGCAAAACACTCAACACATTTGTTAAGAGATTGGAGAAGGCTAAATGTGTTTAGTTGTAGTTGCAAATAAGCCACACAGAAGTGAAAGGAATTCACCCCTTGAAACAGACTTCAATATGCTGCCTTGGAACAGCACATAACATTAACCATTTGAAGGAACCCCTACCCAAGTAACAAATTTTCTTAAGAAAATTAAGCTTTAGCAAAAAAAAGTCTACCAAGGTCATTAAACATGATTTTAAAGAGAGAGGGAACTGTTCAAATTCTCAGACATTTGGATGGATTAAATTAAAGAATCCCCATGTTTATATCACAACAAATGGCCTTCTAAGAAAGGCAAACAAGCAAATAGATACAGGAAACAAAAGAGATTTAAAATAAAATTTGACCTGATGGAATTTCAGAAAAACAGGATCACAACTGATGGGTTATCTATGCATGAAAGAGTAATGACTTCATCCTTATTGGCTAATTCTGCATTCCTGGCAGGAGCATTCGATAAGCATTAAAAAGCATTATGATAAACATATCAAAAAAGCATTGATAAAACATAACACTATCTATGTAAAATACTGCAAGAATTATAAAAGAATTCTAGTGATCTGGACTGGGTTTGAATTTAAAGATCAGAGCTGGGGGAAATATAGACTTCAAATGTAGACATGAGGAGCCAGAAACCCATGTATTTAAGTAATAATAGAGAGTAAGTACCTCATTCAATTTTGCACTGCATCACCAGGGAAGAGACAGAAAGAAAGGAAGGAAGAGAAGAGGGGAACAAGTTGTTCTACCTTATCCAAGAATCATTTCTTCCTCTGCACCGACTAGTAAGCTATGTAAGCTTCTACGTACCACCAAGTCCTCCAATTATAAACAAGGCAACTCCAGACCACACTTAACACTAGGGCAGGGTTTTAACCAAAACAGCCCCAAATCCTGCTGCCAAGGTCAATTGCGGGAAAGTCCTAATTGTAAGCTTGACATCAACTTACCACCCACAGAAGGCAGGAGGAGGCAAAGGTTAGAGCAGCAGCTTGTCAAAAAAGCATCATAAACTGCGTGAGGCTTCGGAGAAAAGGCCCAATCACTGCAGCCAATATAGAGTTTCACTTACATTTTTTTAAAAAAGGTGGGGACAGAAAGAAAATCATCACGAAGGCACCTCCCCCCCCCCCTTAAGTTCTTTTGTAAGCATTAAAATTACTGCTTGCTAAAAGAAACTTTCTTGTCCTAAGGATGGTTTGTACTGCTTAATCTTTTTCTTTCTTTCTGAAATAAAAGGACCGTGTTTGTGCATGTTTCAGGTGGAATTTCTGGAGATCTTTTTCACACCAGTGTATGTCAGAAAGCAACTGATGCAATCAGGAAGAGCTCTCCACGCGCCATTTCATATTTGTTTTAACCTTTCAAATGTAATAGTTAGAAATACCTGAAGACCCTGCAGTTATTCATATGGAAGAATCTTATCAGATATACCTGACATATTAAGAAAAAGAAACTTGCCTCAAGGACAATTAGCAGCTGCAAAGAGCAATTAAATCCTTTGGACAGTGGGAAGTGCTAATTGTCAGTATAAAATGGTTGCTTTTAAGACAATCACCTGTTATTATTTTGACCAATCAAATTAATCATCCTTCCCACTCTGGCTCTCCCTAAAATCCACTTAATCCTCTTTTGAAAATTTCTGTAGTATCTGGATTTCAAGGCAAAAGATAAAAAGAACTTGATTTCATTATAAACCCCAGCCAAGATGTAGGAAAATGGACCCAACAAATCTTTGGGAATTCTTAAATTAATTTTTTTTTTAAATTATCATACCTTCGAATGCCTAAGCTGGACAGAGCTCAGTTGTTAGACTCGTTCCACGCACAAATAGTTACCAGGTATCCTCTGTCAATTTCCCACCTTTAAAAAGATTCTCCTTACCATGTAAATACATCCCCCCACTACAAAAATAGAGGGCAAGAGATTGACAGTACATTAATGCAACACAATTTCCATTCTATTGTTAAAATTTTATCCTGCATTTATTTTTGTTAACTCAAGGCAGCGTCCATAACCTAGTGGTCCTCCCTCCTATTTTTCCTACAACAACTCTGAGAGGTAGGATGGACCAAGAGAGAATGATTATTCCAAAGTGACCCAGACTGCTTTCATCCCTAAGGCAGGACTAGAATGCATGGTTTCTTGGGGTCTAGTCAGTACCTCAAACATTGTACCAGACTGACTCTCTTATCCAGCCCCTGAGGCTGATATGAAATACCCAAGTTCAATTCCTTATGGTATTTGGCTACATCTATCTCTCAGGCTTATCCCGAGGTTACAGACTGAAGGAGAAGCAAAGGCTGCATTCATACAGCACACAGAACCCTCAACCATTTATTAGCCAGAATAGTGAGGAGTTTCAGTTTGCAAAGGAACATGCAAACTAACCACATTAAGGCTTAGCAACATGCTGTGGGAACCCAGCCAAATAATTTTCTGATACTGTAACCCTGCCACCTTAAGTGCTGCAATCTTTTAAGAAGACAAGATCTTCTTAAAATCTTTTAAGAAGACTTATAGGAGTATTAGCTATTTTTTTATTTATTTTTTGCAGGAGGTTTTCCATAATCTCGGACTACTGGCCATATTAGTTAAAGCTCATGTCCAAAATATCTGGATTTTTCTTTTTGAACACATTCCTTTCAGAATTGGAATGAACTGAGAACCACAGTGGGGTTTCAGACAGTGTGTTAAACTTTAATTTGCTTATTTTCTTGAATAAATGAAGCCACACTAGCTGAGTTTATATAAAAAGGCGAGTAAAGCATGTTTTTGGCTTTGTTGCATGCAAATTCAGCAAGAGAGTTTAAAGAAACTTGAGAGATCAAGCACCTTGCTCAGTGACCTGATTTAATAAGTTGGATAAGCAGAACTGGATCTTGTGCAATTTTGTTACCTGGGAATTGGCCCAAATTCTTCGAAGGGCATCAAATGCAATTTTGTTTTTAATGTGACTGTAGCATCATTGGTTTACACCCCGTTCAGAAAAATCCCATTCAGTGAACCTCAGAACAGCATTCTGGGAAGATAGGCGTCTGGGTGTTGCTGTCCATTTCATCCGATCCTTCAGACCCTAAGCATTAAAAATCCCAAGGCAGGGAAACTAAATCCCCATTTTTAATCTGATGGGCCATGCGATGCCAGCCGCATCCTCGAGGTGGCACAGCAGAGCAAGCGAAACATCCCAGATCCCTACGATAAACAAACATTTCAGCGCGATTTTAAAAGCGTGGATGCTTTTCCCCAGATTGACAACATACTCAAAGATTTATCAAGACGTAGCCTTTTCTCTCCCTCCCCCCCAATCCCCATTGCTTCCCATGTTAAAGGGTTCCGCAACGCTAAAGTGACAACCCCACAACACTGAAGCCTTGGCTGCAAATTATTGTGTGTGGGTTATGAGATAAAATTGATTCAAAAAGTATTACTTGGAAGCTCGGGTGCTCTGCAGCGGGAGCACAAACACGCTTTTAAGCAGGAACATCTACCTAATCTTCTGATTACTCTTGCTCTCCCCCTCCATCACTCAACTCCAAAGAAATTATTAACCCTTTTGTTTCAAGACAGTCTCCAGGGTGGGTTTCCAGCTGCCAGCAGCGAGATTTACATGTGGAAACATCACCTCCAAAGTGCCCCCCTTCCGCGCCAGCTCCATCCTAACCAGATGCACAAAGGAAAAACAGTCATGCATTAAACATGGGATTTATAGCCTTCTGGCTCGCTCGTTTTCTTAAATCACCATTAACCGGGCTCAACAATTGCACATTTTGGACTCAAAAGAAAAGGGGAGGGGGGGGCGCAAGAGACTCAAACCTTCTGCAGCTCTCAGCCACCCTTTCCCCCAAAATATGCATGCCTATCAATTGGGATGGCGGATCTGGGCTTCAGGGAGATCTTCTTCTCCACCCATTCCTCGCCTGCTTAACATTAAAAGTGGACCTAAAGATTTCACCCAAAGTTTGCATTTTCTGCCTCTGGAGCGTGGAAAAGAGATTTTTTTTTTAAAAAAAAAAGATAGGGAGACCTATGGATTAGGCATAGTTTCCAAAATTTTAAAGTATCAGGTTCCCACCCATCCACTCACATCTGAAACTACAAGGCTCAGGACTAAACTGATTATTCCTATGGTGTCTTTCTCCTTCCTGGGGGAATCTCTTCATCTCCCATGCGACCCCTTCCCCCCCCCCCGGGAAAAAAGAAAAGAAAAGGATGGATCACAGATTTGAAATCCCGTTTTCCAAAACCTTGGGAGATTTCAAAGTCCTCTGTTCTCCAATTCAGCGCACCATTCTGAAATTGTAGCCCCTTCCCCTTTTACCCTTCGTCCAGTTCTCCGCTTTTAACACCAAAGCGCTTCTCTTCCAGCGCCGGCTCCCGCCTCCCCATATCAAAATCAATGAAATCTGCGAAATGATCAAGCCATGCTATCATTTATAGGAGATCCGAGAGAGAGGAGAGAGAGAGAGAGAGAAGGTGGTGGTTCTATGCAGCTACTTCGGGAAGATTTTAAAAGCTCTCTTGCCCTCCCTCCCTCTCCCCCCCCCCCATTAGCTCACGGGAGTTATTTTAGGAAGTCGGAAATCAAAGATGGCTGGAGGTCAGGCTACAAAAGGTCCCGAGCGATTGTAATCTCTCTCTCGGCGAGTTTTTAGTTACTAAATGGCAGAAGCAGCAGTTCATCCCAATAGAGGCACAAACGAGGGGGGGGGGTTATTACAAAAGGTATTTCGCAGTGTTCCTCTCGGCGCCCCCCCTCCCTTCCAGAAATATTTAGGGAGTTACCTTCTGGCCGCGGCTTTCGGCTACGATGGCTCCAAATCAATCCCGGGGGTGAGTGGGAGATGCTAAAGACAACCTACATTTAGGAGGTAGAAAAACTTTTTTTTCCCAACCGGAGTGGGGCTTTGGGGGGCAGGAAGGAAGGAATCACCCACTAGGAAAAACCTGGATTTTTCTTTTTCCCAGAAAGGGAAAAATAAAATAGCCTTGAGTTCAGAGTTCAATTCGCCCTTTAAATTAAAAAAAAATTATCCGAACTTAGATTCAATCACGGATTGATGAAGGAACAGGGGGAAAATATGGGGTGGCACACATGATGAATAAAGATAGATCTATATGCACACTTTCCGATCTGCCCCCGCAGTCGTGGGAAATCAGGATGAAACAGAAGTGGTCCAGATATCGAGAGTTTGGCTCAGGATCCCGGTCAAGAAACCCCGATGTGCCATGGGGTAGGTGGGAGAAGGAGCCACTCACACGCGCACAAAAGCAAGCAAAAAAAACCAACAACACCCAGCCCCCACCCGATCCCCCTGCCTGATTTCTTTTCCCCATCAATTAAAGTTGATAATTGACCGGCGCTCCTTCGCGTTTTTTTACGCCCCCCCTCCCCTTACCATTTGCTACATCCGGGAACTGCCGCTCGTCCGAATGGATGTGCTGGGGCTTCGCTTGCTTGCGCCTCGACATGGTGCACAACACGCATCGGGAGCAAAATAGTAGCAATTATTTTCTTCTTCTTCACAACAAATTCCTGGAGTTGGGAAATTACTCCCGAAGAGCGGAATGCGCATGTCAGGGTAATTATGATTATCAATAATGCATTGCGATTTATCATGGGTCCCTGACAGCTGATTGGCCTGAGTCCAAGAGCTCACAGATTATTCAAATAAGGTCCATTGATCAGGGAGCAGAAGGGGACGCTGGGCACTGTAGTCTCCCTCGCCCGCTCCTGTCCGCCCGGCTCGTTTGGATGATTGAAGGGTGGACGCCGGACGCCGGACGCCGCTGCGGACGCCGCGCAGGCGAGGGGTTTAGCGCAAGAGGCCCGCCGGCCCGATTGGGTGGTATTTCCCTGAAGGGAAGAGAGAGGGGAAAGAGCCGAGCAGCAGCTCTCGAGTCCATCTTTGAAAGTAAATAAAGAGCCGGGGCAGAACTGGTTTTTTTAAGCAGGCTGGACAAGCCGCCCCTGCCTCCCTTATCTTCCCCTCGCATTGTCTTCTGCCTCCAAGTTAGGGCTTGTCCGTGCGCGCGTGGAAAGGATCCTGAAAAGCATCCCCACCCGCCTCCGTTACACTGAAGAAAACCACTGCCCCCGTGGTCCTCCGGAGGAGGAAGCTTTCGTGCAAACTTTATCCTTTACTCTTAAAAAAAAGTGGGGGGGAGAAAAGGCTGGCTTCAAAGATTTATTTGGCAATCAGAGCCGTCGAGTTCGAGAGAAAAAGAAGGAAAAGAGGAAATGGTCAAATCGCGATCGGCCATTGAGCGATTGTGTATTATAATAATAATAATAATAATAATAATAATAATAATAATAATAATAATAATAATAATAATAATAATAATAATAATAATAATAAAATTTCAGTCAAAATATCTTCCTTGAATTGTATTTCCAAAGCCTGTATGGGGAAAACTGACATTTGGACTGGCAAAAATCCGAAGGGCCACGAGATGGCAGAAGAGAGACAGTGAAATCTGGCTTGGCTGCCACCTGGTGCTCATCCAGATGTGCGCAGCCCAGATAGAGTTGCTTCCAGATTTGCAGGTTCTTTAGCTTATTTGCCTTGAAAGGGTGGGTGGGATTTCCACTTTGAGGAAGAAAGGGGGGGGGGGAAAGGGGATGTATCGAGGAGCTGAAGCCTGCATGAATCTGACAATCCGGTTTCAAGCAAATGTTCAAGATAAGATGGTCCTTGGGGGATAAAGGACAAGCTTCTTAAGATTTCCAAACTGTGAATGGATTACCTTGTAAAAGGTTGCAAATACAATTCTCCCTCATGACACAGAATATACAGCCTTTAAATGGACTGAATTTCCACAATGGGCTCACCCAAAATTAACTGAACTGTGCTTTATTGAGTTAACCCATTATTCTTAGTTTGTGTGACAGCCTGAATTGAGTTCACCAAAGTTAATTTTTGAATTGCTTTCTGGAATCAAATAGGACATCCAACACAGAAAATCACAAAAACCATAAACAGTTAACAACCAAAACTTAACTGGGTGTGGGTATGTTAAATTTATAACTCATTGGCTTAAGTGTGGGGTTTAAACTCAGACATGAAATCCTAAACCAGCCTCCTAGCTGGGCTCACACAACACACTAAATATCAAATAGATATTTGACAAGTTTCTGGTTCGGTTTGCTTCAATGAAGGACAAAATAGGAAGCACATAACACTCATCTTGAATGACAAGTTGTTTTGCAGACACAGTGGTCACAATGGGCAACATTAATTTATGTTTAAGTAGTTCACACATCTAAGCCCAAGCAAACAAGCTGCACAATGTTTTGGTTAGACAAAGATTTAATCCATGCCCTGGTTTTGGCTCACCAGTTGCTACTGTCCTCTAACCTAATTCATACTTTCCACTAAGCCTTAAAGTGGTTTGAGTCTGGCTTAAGATCCTGTGGTGTGTATTCTGTGTGTGTGCCCTTTCAAGTCAGACCTAACTTCTGAGAATTAGTCCTTGCAATTTTTGGACAAGATTTTGGAGTTGATTTGACATTGCTTTCTTGGTCGGGCTGGGAGAGGGACTGGCTGAAGTCACCCATCTGGTTTTGTGCCTAAGGCAAGACTGAGGCAGCATCTCCTGGTTTCTAGCCTGATGCCTCAACTACTTTCTTAACTGGTTCTTATATTCAGTAGGTGACAATTTAAAAAAACTGGTTTGCTGCAATGTGGGAACCTAATCATTCTGAAAAGTGGCAGACATAGGAGAACTAAAGCTGGTTTTGATAACCTATATAAGACCATCTAGCAAATCCACATAGCACTTTTAATCATGTTTTTACTCCTCTTCTAGAGTAAGGAGAGTAATTCTCATGTTTTAAAATTCCCACTCTAGCAAGATTTTTCTCCTAGTTGATCAAGGGCTCAAAGATTTTCTTTAAAAAGTTGCAAATAAAACACAGCTGAGAGAACTGATAGTCTAATACATAATATAAGTAAAATTCAAGATAATTATGGTAGATTAGAAAAGAGTGAATAACTGTTAATGCAGAGTTCATTTATTCACTGTTTCATTTATGTAACTTATTTGTAATTTCAATGCTGTTTGAAACATTGAAATTAATTGTCAATGACTTACAAATTCAAGTATTTCTGTATCTCAAGTATGGTGCAGATTCTGCCTAACATACTAAGAAAAGCTCAGAATAATTGAACCGTGTACAAAGAAAACAAGGGACTGAGTATGTTAAATCTTGAGAAAAAGATGACTGGAGGGAGCGAACACTGTAAAGACCCTAAAAGGATATAACATAGAAGGTTAACATTTGATGTCTTATCATTCCAGAGTGCAGAAGATGGAGTGTTGGTTTTAAGTTACAGTAAGACAGATTCTGGTCGAATGTTAGAAAAAGCCAGTAAATCATAAGTACAACTCAACAAAGGAATCAATCTCCAAGGGAGATAATGAACCTTCTCAGTCAATGAGCTCAAGAGAAACCAGGTAACTGTCTGCCCTGCAATGAAAATTGGACTCAGTGGATGAAATGACCTCTCCCAACCAATTCTATGCCTGAAAATTTCCATTTTCCAATCAGGTAAAAAGAAAGTCTTGTTGAATTTCTTACTGCAGCACGAACAGAAATAGGAATCTGTCTGTCTGGGACTGGAGATTTATTTGTTGAGGATGCTTTAATTTGGGTCTGCATTGAGCAAAGAATTGGAGTCAATAGCTCCCTCCATTTTATGGGTCTAAGAAGAGTTTATCCAGCAAACAGTGACAGAAAAAGTGGGGCTTCAGCTAGTAGGGCAAATTTTGTCCAATGGTTAATAATGAAAAAAAAAAAAACCTTCAGGTATGGGTTTAATCAGTGCCAATAATTCATTTTGTGGTTGTGTGCAAGACAATGCCCATAAAATGGCTGAACTTAGAATGGGCAAAAACACAACATAAATTACAAGACTACTTGTTTGATAATGAGTAATAAAGGTAGTCCTCACTTAATGACTTTTCATTTAGTGGCCTTTTGATGTTACAACAGACCCCTCCAAAGGTACTTATGGCCTTTATGTCCACCCTCCCACGGTCATTTGATTGCATTCATGTTTGCATCCATTTGCAATTTGTTGGGTTTTTTTAACCAGAAACCGGCATTAACTTCCATTTTCCAGCAAAAAATATGCATTGGCTAAAATGGATTTGCTTAACAACTTGCTTTATGACCACGGTATTTACTTAATAACTATGGCAAAAAAAGACATAAAATTGGATTGTTCATGTGAGGTCCCACTTAATGACTAGCATGATTTATTATAATTTTGGGCTCAATTAGAATAATAAGTCTATGACTACCTCTATAGTTGTGTCAGTGTAAAGAATTATTTTCCATACCTCCCAGAAAGTTTATTTTCCTTAGAGATGCAGTCAAAATTTACATTCAGTTGAAATATTTTAGAAATATTTATATAGAAACATGTTCACATATTTAATAGGTTCACTTCATAATGAACATAGAAAACAGCTATATCACTTTATTTTGAATAAGCCAAATTAAGTTTGCAACTTCAGGTAATACTTTGTGGTAAAGAGGCTCACAAATTTAGACAGAAATTTGTAATACAAGTAGTAAATAAAAGAAGTAATGTCAAACATTTCCGTCCTCTGAGAGGAGTTTGTAAGAGGAGCATATCTAAAGAAAGTTTTTGGTAATTCTGAAGCCTGGATGGTGCCCCAATAGGAGAATTTAAAATACTGTATATAGAATTAGGTTCTTAACCATGTTTCGGAGTCCCTGAAAGAAAGTGATCACAGGGAGTTTAGGAAAAGCAAGCCTGTATAGGGGCAGATAATATCCTTCAAAATATGAAGGGCTACTGCATAGAGTAAGGCAAAGGCTTCTTCTTGGCTCCTTATCTGAGGGAAACCTAGATCTAATAATGGGTTAAATTTATAGAAAGCTATAGTTCAAAGGAAGATTATGATTATGATTCTCACTCTTTTTGGTGAGAACCAACAGAGAATGCAGCCAGTTATTTTGTGAAGATGGGTTTAGTCTTTCTATCTTCAAGCAGATGCTTAAACAGGCTGTATAACATTTACATTGAGTAGGAGACTGCAAATTAGTTTCTTTTTAAAAAAAAACAAAAAAACCTGGTTTAGTTCTTTATTTATTAGAATCATGTTTCTACCTGCGCACTCGAGTAATTCAATTCTATGATTATTGCTAAGTAGAATTTTCATGGAACTCAGTATGATTTTAGAGAAACATTTACACACTCTAAAAAAAACCCTGTCAAACAAATAGCAAGCCATTTTAAGGGGAAAACAAAAAAGACACATTGTAAGCAAGAAATCAATTAATGGAATTCATTTTTGTAAGATGTTATACTCGCCACTGAACTGAATGAGCTAGCTACATCAGTTGCTAATAATTGTGTGTTAAAACTGAGCTGTTCTATTGTTGACTAGGCTTCTAACCACCAAACATTTGTTAATAATCTCACAGTTGAAACTCCTAATAATGGGTTTGAGAAATCTGACTTGTGTTATTAACCGGGGGTGGGGGGGATCTATTTTGCGGGAAAAAGCACAGTAATTAAAACATCTCCAGGAATGTGTCATGTGTCCTTATTAGAAATGAAAGTGTTGACTGTCCTTAAACAAATAAATAGGATTCTGAAATTACAGAATAACAAGAGTTGGAAGATCTAGTCCAACCCACTGCTCAAACAGGAAACACTATACTACTTCAGACAAATGATTGTGCGCAAAGCAACAACATGCATACCACCCCAGTGACATTTGTGGGACTCCATATACTATATATGAATATTCCAAAATCACACAGATTGTGAAAGCTTATTGTTTTTCAGGGAGCTTACCCCAACTCTTGTAGAATTTTAGGGGCGAGGAATGCCGTCATGCCATTGAATCGGATGAACCTCATGTGATCATGCCATCATTTATTTATTTGGAAATTTGATGTCTAAAAGACCATTGAAGCTAAATCATAGTTTATTTTAAGCAAAGGATTTTGAATGAAACCACTGTCCATTGAATGCACACATCAAGATAAATCAATATAACAAGATTTGTAAATTGCTGCCTGGTTACGCTCAGCTAAAGTAACCATATCTGGGTGAGAAGTTGCTGGTTACTTTTTACCGTTCTACCATTGAGAGCATTTTGGCATACTGTGTAATGGTGTAGTATGCTGGATGCGTTGCAGTGCATAAGAAGATGTTCCAGAGAGTTATAAACACAGCACAAAGAATCATCGGTTGCTCTCTTTCTTCTCTGGAAGAGATAGAACACTAAAAATCTCCACAGACTGTTCTCATCCTGGACATTCATATTTTGATCTGTTACCATCAGGAAGGCATTATAGGTGTCTTAAAATGAGGACTAATAGATTGCGAAACAGTTTCTTTTCCAAAGCAGTAATTGTCCTGAATCAAACAGTACATTTGTGATTTAGTTCTATTATTATTATTATAATTATTTTAATTTTTAAATCCTCTGTAGTGTGATTGTGATGTGGTGTTTGGGACACTGTGCTGGAGTAGCTTTCAAATTTCATTGTATTTGTGGAATGCAATGACAATAAAGCTATTTTATTCTATTCTATTCTAAATATTACAGTTAACATGATAGAGAGGGATTATGCAATTAAAAGAGTGATTGAGTTCTAAGGCCCCCCATACTGATGATGTTTTGAAAGACATAGAAAACTTAGCTTGTTCTCTCCAACTTTGATTGGTGAACCCCTGTAAGATTTTGTCTTGTATGATATTTTTCTGTTTTGCATGCTTCTCCTCTCCCAGAACATATTTGTTTTTTTAATGTGGCATTTTATATGTCAAGTTAGTTGAAGTCGGGTGTTTTTTAAATTCTATTTTTAATTGTCCCAAAGGTGCTTTTTCAAGAGGCAACTGGAGCTCAAGAAGTTTCTTGGATGAGAAGTGAAAGGTCTTCAAAGAAAAAAACCAGACAGTCCAGTTGCCTCTTGAAAAAGCATCTTTGGGAAAACCATGACCTGGATGACTGAAAATCTCCATAGATGTCTATTTTTAATTGATAAATAAACAATTATTTAATTTTAAAATAAGCAAATAGGATGAACCCGTTTCATACCCATACATCTGAACTTCAGGAATTATTATTAAATGCTGTTTTTAGGTTGACACATAGGGGTAGGTAGCCTATAGCACAGTGGTGCCTAACCTTTTGGGGCTCTTGTGCCAAAAATTGTGCATGCGCTTGCGTGCCAGCACCCAGAGGCAATGCGTCTGCCCCCTGTGCATGCACATGCAATCCCCCCCCCTTACCTCCAACGTGCCTCCCAGCTGATTTTCGGCCTCCCAGAGGCTTGATGAAAGCTTCTACAGCCCCCAAAATAGGCCCGTTTCATCACTTCCGGTATTTCTGGAAATACAGGAAGTGATTAAACGGGCCTATTTTGGGGGCTGCAGAGGCTTTCCTCGAACCTCTGGGGCTGAAAAAGGCCTCAAACAGGCCGAAAATCAGCTGAGAGGGGCGCACATGCGCAGTGAGGTAAGTTTGCCTGTGGCTCGCGTGCTGGCACAAATGGATCTGCGTGCCACCTGTGACACACGTGCCATAGGTTTGCCAACATGGCTATAGCATGTCAAAGGTTGCTGAACTACAATTCCAGGAACAAGATTAAGGTGCAATTCAGCAACATCTGGTATGGTACAGGCAGTGGCACATACAGATGTGTATTAATTTCTAAAAGATGGTGGGTTGTTGTGATACAAGCCACACCTCTTCAGTAGATGTGTTGATGTCACATACATGAATACAAGGATTGCAGCCTGCATCATGGTGCCACAGTTGAGATCTTGCAGATTTTGACAACGGTCCTACCCCAATGGTGCTGATTATAAGTTGTCTACCTCTGCCCTAAGCCTTGGCATACTTCGAGTACAGGTATGTCCTCCACTTATGACAGCAATTGAGCCCAAAATTTCTGTTGTTAAATAGCAATTGCAATTTTGCTAGCAATAGTACTTAGACTGCTTCACAGGGCTTTACAGCCCTTTCTAAGTGGTTTACACAGTTAGCCTCTTGCCCCCAACAATTTGGGTCCTCATTTTACCCACCCCTGAAGAATGGAAGGCTGAATCAACCTTGAGCTTGGTGAGATTCGATCTGCCAATTGCAGTCAGTCGGCAGTTAGCAAAAGTAGCCTGCAATACTACGTACTAGCTGCTGCACCACTGTGGCTCATAAATGAGCCACTTGTTCAGTTTTTCCCCATTTCGCAATCTTCCTTGCCACAATTGTTAAGTGAATGCACTGCAGTTGTGAAGTTAATAAAGCAGCTGCTAAGTGAATCTGGCTTCCCCATTGACTTTGCTCATCAGAAGGTCACAAAAGGTGATCACATGATCCTGGGACCAATAAAAGTCATAAGTATGAACCAGTTGCCAAGCATCTGAATTTTGATCACATGAGCATGGGGATGCTGTAAAGGTGGGAACTGTGAAAAATGGTCATTAAGTCAATGTTTTTCAGTGCCATTGTAACTTTGAACAGTCACTAAATGACCTGTTGTAAGCCGAGGACTTCCTGTAGTATTTTGGTCTAGAGCAGTGGTGGCAAACCTTGTTCAGCTTCCGTGCCAATAATTGCACATGCACTCGTGCTCACGTGCCAGCACCCAGAATGCAATGCGTGCTGCCACCCCACACCCCCTGCACATGTGCACGCGAGTCCCCCCGTGGACATTGCACATCTCTGCGCATGCGTGTTTGTCTCCTGTGGCCCCTCCCATGCACGTGCGCCAGATACCCGACCATTAACTGTCAGGCAGTGGCAGCATGCGCAGTAAGGCTCTTCCGGGCGAGCTCTCACGTGCCGGCAGAAGTAGCTCAGCGTGCCACTTCTGTGACACGTGCCATAGGTTCGCCAACACGGGTCTATAGTGTGGTTATTCAGTCGTCCGTTCTTCCAGTCTTCACATATAGAGCCCCGGGGGAAAAAATGTCCACGTTTTCTACCTTAAGCCCTGATGGCTTCATAAACACATTCATACCATTTTCTCAGCAGCAATACAAAAGTGGTTTTCAAGGGATGGGTCTTCAAGCTTCCAAGTTTAACCTGCAGCCCTGCAATTCCACGGGGGGGAATTCAAAGTTACAACAGCACCGAAGAAGTCACAACCGTTGCAGAATCACTACAGGCACATGATCAAAATTCAGCCGCTTGGCAATTGGCATGTACATATGACCCTTGCGGTGTTCTGGGGACACCAGATTCATTTAACAACCAATTGTTACCAATTTAACAACTTCAGTGATTTGCTTAACAACTGTGATAAGAAAGGGTGTAAAATGGGTGAGAAAACTCATTTAATAGTTGTCTTGCTTAGCAACAGAAATTTTGGGCCCCAACTGTGTTTGTAAGTTGAGGACTACCTGTGTATTATTTACAAAGTCTGGATTCTAAACTTTTAAGATAGTTTTTGTTTACTTGTGGTTTAGCATGTTGTATGAACTCAACAACTGTGGTCATGACTAATGTTTTAATATGATGGCTAAACTAAAATGTAGTTGATTAAAGGATGATTAAGCAGGCTTTGGCTTAGTGCAAAATATGAACTGGGAGAGAAAGAGCATGATTATCCAGTTAGGTTCATGAGATTTGATTCACAAAAATGCACAATATGGAAGAGCTCCTTTGTGAGGAGAAAAAATGGAAGGAGGGGGGCACAGGAAATTCCCATTTGTGTTTGTTTTCACTACCATAATTTCTGCTAACAAGACTCCAATAACTATTTCTCTGTATTTTGGAATGCACGTCGCTCAACTTACGATACAATACAATAATCAGTTTATAACAGTGATAGACCAGAGACCAGAACAAATAAAAACACTCAGTAAATATATAATTAAAAATTCTAGTATAAAATAATAAATAACAACTAAAATCTATGATAAAATCCAGTCTCTCAATTATACGTGGTCTAAGTATACTAAAATTACAATTATGCTCAACTTATGGAAGGAGGAATCGGCACAGTCATAATAAGAAAGGAACGGATATCTGGAACAGGCAACTTTGAGCAAAACTTCTGTCAGTATAAAAGAAAGCTGAAAAAGGTTTATAGGAACTGTAATATTTTGAAAGAGACATGAACTGGCTCCACTGCCTGGAAGAATGACAAGTATGTGGGCTAGGCAGAGAAACAAACAAATGCCGGGATGTTTGTTAAAACGCCTAAGCTTTTCATCTCATCCAAGGTAAACAGCATCAGATTATTTTTTCACAGTATGAAACAACAGCCCCTGCTCTAGGGGGAAGAAGGGATTGGGGGAAAGCAGGGATTAATTTCATCCACCATTAAGGTTTAGACTGTGATGAATCCAGGCATGGATTGTCCAACCAGACCGATTTGCAAATTTCTGCTATGTAAAACTCACGTATACATAAGGCTTGAATTGAATGATTCACGGGGTGAAAAAAGTGGCATTTTAGTTCATACTTCTCATTCAGGCCATATAGAACTGGATTGGGAAATTGGCCCATTCTTCCTAGTTTCAAAATCCCAAAGATTATCAGCAATTTATTATTTTGGAGTAGCCTTTTAGCCTCTCCCCTTATTTTTTTTTAAATAGAGGCAGTCATTGATTTAAGAAAATTGACCCCAGAATGTTTGTTGCTAAGTGAGACATTTGACAAGTGAATTTCCCCCTGTTCTACAACCTTTCTTGCCACAGTTGTTAAGCGAATCACTGCAGTCATTAAGTTAGCAGTCATTAAGTTAGTAACAGTAACTGCAGTCGTTGAGTTAGAATCACTGCAGTCCAGGGATGGGATTCAACCAGCATTACTACTACTTTCCCCATTGATTTTGTTTGTCAGAAGTTTGCAAAAGAGGACTGCATGATCCAGGGACACTGCAACTGTCATAAATATGAATCAGTTGCCAAACGTCCAAATTTTGATCGCATGACCCTGGGGATTGGTGCCATGGTCATAAGTGTGAAAAACAGTTATAAGTCACTTTTTTCAGTGCTGTTGTAACTTCAAACATTCGCGGAATGAACTGGTAAGTCGAGGACTGGTAAATAACTCTGAAAATAGATACATGAAGACTCGGGTAAATTTAATACCTATTTTGAGTGGAATCTCTCCCCGTTCCCCAAACAAAAAAGAGCTGAACATGTTAATCAGTGTTGGGATTCCAAATCTTTTCCTACTGGTTCTATGAGAGTGTGCTTTGTGCGTGCACTTGCACTTTGTGTACACGTAGCACTCAAAGACCGCCTCAAAGACCGCTTAAAAACTCAGCTGGTGAGCGGAGTGTTTTTTAGCTCAGCTGAGATAAAAAACAAGGGAATATAGGACAGGGAACAGTGGGGGTGAGTGGGCGGATCCAACCAGAGGTGATATTTGCCAGTTCTCCAAATGACTCAAAATTTCCACTACTGGTACGCCAGAACCAGTCCGATCCGGCTGAATACCACCTCTGATGTTACTTTCCCTGCTCTAGAGACATATTTGAGTCAGGACTGTGTTTCCTCTGACCCTCAAAGGCTGGAAGATAATGTAGAGTGAACTGTCCTTTAAATGTGGACGAGGGGAAAGGGCCACTTCTGGTCTGAAATCTGATACATATAAGCATAGGCATAGAGTGAACCATGGCATAATTGCACGGAATTACAGTTAGTTCTTGACTTATGACCACAACTGACCACAACATTTTTACTACAGTATAATTGACCCCAAAATTTCTGTTGATAAGTAAGGTTAAGTTCACGCCCCAATCCATTTTACAAATTTTCTTGCCACAGTTACTAAGTGAATCACTGCAGTTGATAAATTAGTAACCTGGTTGTAAAATGAATCTGGCTTCCCCATTGACTTTGCTAGTCAGAAGGTTGCAAAAGATGAATACATGATCTTGGGACACAGCAACTGTCGTAAGTATGAACCAGTTGCCAAGCGCCTGAATTTTGATCATGTGACATGGTTCATGCTGCAACAGTTATAAGTGTGAAAAACAGTCATAAGTCCCTTTTGTATCTTTGGTCACTAAAGGAACTGTTGTAAGCCAAGGATGACTTGTGGTTCAATTTTTTTAGAAAGTCATTTCAGGAAGGGAGGCAATATTTGACTATCAGTGTGGCATATTGGTAGACAAGTTCTGAGCAAACAGACCCAAATTTTCAAGAGACACCAACTTAGATTTGCACCAAAGCCTATGATAAAATAGTTACTCAGCTACTATGGAGTTCTTTTGATAAATGTAGCTCGCTTGTGTCATAGGACAACAGGCCAAGTGCATGTGCCTCCTGAGTGCGTTATACTACAAGTCCCATAATCTCTTGCCTTTAGCGATAGCGATAGCACTTAAGGTTATATACTGCCTGACAGTGCTATACAGTACCCTCTGAGTGTTTTACAATGTCAGCATATTGCCCCCAACAATCTTCAGTCCTCATTTTACCGACATTGGAAGAATGGAAGGCTGAGTCAACCTTGGGCCCCGTCAGGTTTGAACTCCAGGCTGTGAGCAGAGTTTGCCTGCAATTGCAATAGCACTTAGACTTATATACCACTTCACAGTGCTTTACAGAACTTTCTGAGTGGTTTACAGAATCAGCGTATTGTCCCCAATAATCTGGGACCTCATTTTACGGACTGCAGAAGGATGGAAAGTTTAGTCAATCTTGAGCCAGTGATTCTTGAGAATCGAACTGCTGAACTGATGGCAATCAGCAGACAGCAGAAATTAGCCTGCAATGCTGCATTCTAACCACTGCACTATCAGGGCTCCTATCTTGAGCTAATGAAGTGGAAAATATAATCATAGAGTAACAGAATTGGAAGGTACCTTGGACATCATCTAGTCCAATTCCCTGCTTGAACATGAGAATCTATTCCAAATATTAGCCTCTACCAGTATCCAGTGGTAGGATTCAATTTTTTTTAATACCAGTTCTGTGGGCGTGGCTTGGTGGATGTGGCAGGGGAAGGATACTGTAAAATCTCCAGTCAAAAACTGGTATTTGCCAGTTCTCCAAACTACTCAAAATTTCCGCTACCAGTTCTCCAGAACTGGTCAGAACCTGCTGAATATCACCTCTGCTAGGATTGAACTCACAGCTTCCTGATTGTGAGGCAAGAGTTCCACCTCTACGGATATCTGGAATTAATATCTGGAAGATGTCAATTGGTATATCCTTCCCATGAGGTTATGTTCTGGATTGCACTTTGTCAAATTATCACAGGTTATGGGAATTAAGAGTCCAAACAACTGGAAAGCACTAACTTGTCTACTCCAGTTCTGAATAGGCATGAACAGATTCGAATCCCTGTAGAACAGTAAAGTTTGTTGAGTGCTCTTAGGTTGTTTCCACTGCCCGAGTTAGCATATCATTAAATGTATTTTTATTAAATCATGGTTTATAGAATAAATCATAATTGGCTACATTCTCACAATATACTGTAAGAGAACATTAAGCAAAAGCAGAAAAAAAACGCCCATCTGATAGCTTAGTGTATCAGTAGATAAAGAGTTAAAGGAATGTCTCAGTTAAAGAGGCTAGTTTGTCAGCTGAAGCTGACAGCCTAGGTTCAAGCTTCTAGCACTTTGCAATGGAATGAGCTCCCACTACTAGGCCCCCTCCTACCCACTGAGAAGTTCAAAAGCATATAAATGCAAGTAGATAAATATGTACCACTTTGGTGGGAAGGTAACAGCATTCCATGCACTTCGGTGTATAGTCATGCTAGTCACATGGCCACAGAAATGTCTTCAGACAATGTTGGCTCCCTTGGCTAAGAAATGGAGATGAGCACTGCCTCCTACAGTCAGAAATAACTGGATAAGGGAAACCTTTACCCTTGATAAAAGGGTAAATAAAATAGAGAAGAGGGACACTCATATCCATTACTTTTAGCTCCTTGGGGGAAAAGCTTATTTTTATTGTATTGGAACAATCCTAGGCAAAGAAAGAAACACTTCTGAGTCAGATATATTTCAAGGATTTCTTCCAAGATGCTTGTAGCATGCCTTAAAAAATAATGTGTAGCCTTTCCCAGATGAAGACTGATGTACATACAGGATTCAATGAAACAATTGATTATAACCTTTAAAATACACACACACACACGCACACAGATTACAATATTACATAATTTTATATATATTGTAGATTAGTACATCTAGGAATGGTACAAAAAATCAGATGGCACACTAGGACGCACCATATACCAGAAGAAAACGCACACCAACCTCGACCTCAATGCCCAATCCTACCATCACCCAGCACAGATAAACTCCGTGGCCAAAACACTAATTGCCAGAACCAAACGCTTGGCAGACAAGGCACACATAAAGACTGAACTATGCACCCTGACCAAAGTACTGACAGCCAATGGCTTCCACAAAAGCAAAATCACAGGACTGATCCACAAAAATGCACTAGGCATAATAGAGACCGAGAAGATGAACAGACCTATGGAACAGCTGTCCTGCCCTACATAAGAGGTACAACAGACAAAATCAGTAAGATACTACACAGGCATCACACCAAGACTTCCTTCAAAACAGACAGAAAAGGGAACTTCCGGTTTGCGTGGCTTCGGGGCAGCAGGAATTCGCGACAGCTCGCGATTCCTGCTGTGCTAGCCGTCGAGGTACCCCCGATCCAGATGGGTCAGGGGGATATGGCTGCCCTGTAGGGACAGCTGAAGACAGAGGGGAGTCGGAAAGGGAGGTGGGGGCATCGCAGACCCCCCCTTTCTCCAGGAAAACCCCTTTTTCCCAAGGCGGTGGAGCGGCGGTCAGCAATGGCCGCCACGAAGAAGCCAGCAACCGGGTAAGAACTGTGCTGGAGGAAGTGTGAAGAGTGAAAGTTCTGTCTGAGCCGGGTCAAGTAACACCTTTTAAATTGCCTGGAATTGAGCTGTTTGTTGCTGGAGGATACATTGTATCCCTAAGAAGAGCGAAAAGCGGCGGAGAAGCTGTTAAAGGGAATTTTTTTTTTTTTTTTTTTACTCTCCCACCCCACAGAAAAAGCAGAAATATTTGGATATATTAGACATTGAAAGTGGATTGTTTTGAAAGCTAAGATAAGAGACAAAGGGATTTTTGGACATTGAAAAATGTGAGAAATTGGAAAATCTCTGCTGGAGGTATGGATTTTCGATTATTAAAATTCTCATTGCAAGTGGGAAGGGAGAAAAAAAAATTGGAGCAGAAGCTGAAAAAGGAGGAGATTGATTAGAACGTCTTTGTGGATCCCAAAAGAAGATATATGGTAATTGGACCTCTTTGATTAAAAATTAATTCAGAAAGAGAAAGAGAAGAAGGAAGAAAAGTATTAACTTTTGGAACTTTTTTTCTTTTTTTAATTGCTTTTGATTGTCTTTGATTAAAAATTCTTGTGGTTGTTTTGGAAAAAGTTTCCCTTTTCATAATGGCATCGTCTGTGGATGAACTAGAGATTGAATATCAAAAATATAAAAAAGAAGATTCTTTGGGCGCTTTGTTTCAATTTTTAGAAATGGCGTTATGTTCCTTTGAAAAGTTGATTACGCAGCAGAAGGACTGGGACAAGGAAGAAGAGGAAGAAGAAGCCATCTTTGATGAACAATGGGTCCCTTCTGGAGAGGAGGAGAAAAAGGATAAGAAAAAGGGGATTTTAAGAATTATAAAAACAACCAAAAGAGAGAAAAATGAGCGAAAAGATGGAGGCAAGGTTAGAAAGCAAAGGAAAAGGAGCAAGAAAAGCGAAGAGAAAAAGCAAAGGGGTAGAAAGGGCAAGGAGAAGAATAAGCAAGAGAGAAAGGGGGGGAGGAGAAGCCTTAATGGGGGGAAGCAAGACCTAAGGAAAAAAAGTTTATTTAGAGACAATGGGTGAATTTAATTTAGATTAAAAGAGGGATTCTAGAGGGTATATAAGAGTGTGTTTTTATATGTATATTTAGAATATAAAATTTATTATGTAATTTTAGAATTTTTTTTAAACAGAATCCCAAGAAAGATTGCTATATGTAGTATTTCTAAGTTAGGGTAATGAGTTATAGATGTTACTCCAATTGGTGTACAGGAGAAGTATAGTAAAAGAAAAAAAAGATGAATGGATAATTGGAAATAGAACAGACAAAGAATGTTGTTGAAAATGGTAATAAGATATGGAAGGATATATATGCTTTTTTTTTTTGGATTTTGTATATTGATAAAAGGCAATAAAATTTTAATTAATAAATAATTTGGATGGAAAAGAGAAGTAGGGACAAGATATGAAGTTAATATTATATGAAATATTGATATTATAATCTGGAAATGTTATGCCTTATTGGTCTATTATTATTATTTTTTCTTAGAAAAGAATTTATAAGCTGCTATGCCTTGATTCTTTGTGCATTGTTTTTATAAAACTGATAAAAATGGTTTTTATATATATATATAAAAAAGAAAATGATAATAAGATTTGGAAGGAGATATGGGTTGAATATGATGTTTGAATTTGTGTCTGTGTAAAGAGTTTTAACCCGGGAACAGACAACCTTCAGAAAAGATCTTTTAGTTTTGTTTATGTTTTGTGTTTGTATGTTTGTGTATTGTGCTTATGGTAAAACTAACAAAATTTGTTTTTTATAAAAAAAAAAAAAAAAGGAAAGAATCAATAAAACCTTGGAGGAATGTTAGATGAGAATAATTTATACAAGCCAGAAAGAAAAGAATATGATGACTATAAAATGGATAAATATGGAAGAGAAATGAAATTGAATAGGAGTAAAGAGAAAAAATGAGAAATTTGCTGAAAGATGTTTGTGTGTCCATATGGAGATGGGATAAATTGGAATTATGCTGTATAAAAATAATGTTTTGTTTGACTTGTAAGGATTTACAATGTTAAGAGGTTTTATGTGTTTATGTATTTAATAGTTAATGATGTGTTGTTTTATCTTTAAAATCAATAAAAATTTGTTTCAAAAAAAAAAAAAAAAACAGACAGAAAAATAGCAGCCATCCTAAGAATCCCCAAAGATAAAATTGTCCTGGAAAACCAAGGCATGTATGAAGTCCCCTGCGCATCATGCCCTGCCACATACATCGGACAGACCAATAGAAGAATAAGTACCCACCTTGATGAACACAAAAATGCCTTGGAACACGACAATACAGTAAAAACCCTGGAACACAGTAAAAAAGCCAGAACACGACAATACAGTAAAAACCCTGGAACACATTTCCTCACTAGTCCAACACATGAAAGCCGCAGGTCATAACATTGACTTCAAGGCATCAAAACCCTAGCCACTATAGAAAGCCCTAGCTACGGAATTATCAGAGAAGCCATAGAGATTGAAAACGACCTGAAAGCATGAATAGAAGAGATGACTCCACCAGACTGTCAATTATCTGGAAGCCTGCACTCACAAACAAAAAAAAGCAAGAAAAAAAAAAACTCTTTGCAGACTAACAATTAGTTAATTGTTGATTTAAATAATCACATTAAGTAATTATAGATTATAAATATTGTATTTTTGTAGCCAGGAGTGAAATCTTATGAGCTGTTGTATCTTCAGTGCTAAAATAATTTGACCTGCCTTCAGTGCTAAGTCTTTCCTATAGAGATGGGCTCATTCTTTTTTAGTTATTCATGTATTTATTTTCAAGATTTATAAGGCCACTCAACTGAGACAGTAAGACTCTGGGTGTCATATAAGGTAAACAACAATAAATCAAACAGAAGTAAAAACAAAGAAAATAATCTAACAACCAGCAACAATATATAAATCCAAAATATAAAATGAAAATTGGAGATCAAGCATGCAACAGAACAACCAAGAAATGGGAGTGGGAGTATTTTACTAAATTGGACATTTGCATCTGAGGAATTGCTCATTCATTCACATGCTTTTGCATTATTTTATATTTATTACAAATGCATCATAGATACAGGTAGTCCTTCATATTTTTTAAATTATTAAATGGGTCCCACATGCCTGATTTTACAACATTTTTTTTTTGCAGTGGTTGTTAATGAATCTCTTTTTTTCTAATGTGTCAGTTTTGACACAAACTGGAAATAAATACTGGAAACTGGCAAAAAGTAACAAAAATTGCAGTTATGTGACTGTGGGACACTGCAAACAGCCATAAAGTTTTGCTGGTTGCCAAGCACCCAAAATGTAATAATGTGTCTGCGGAGGGTCTGTGGGTCTGTTGGAACTTCAAAATCTGGTCATATCTTTTGGGGATCCATTATAACTTTGAACAGTTGCTAGCAACCAATTGTAAGCTTAGCATTATATGTATGTATATGTGTGTGTGTGTGTGTGTGTGTGTATGTATGTATGTATGGTTTTGTTCAGGTATTTTCCCACGTCTCTATAGTTGTGCTTTTAAAGTTGTAGTGACGTTTCGGCAGAATCTCATCTTCCATCATCAGGCTCGTGTATTGGGTTCGTGTGTGTCAGGGCTTTCACAGCTGTTTCTGTTTTAAATTTGGTGCTAGCCTCATGCTTTGTTACAATGGTTCTTTCTTCATCCTGATTGGTTGGGAGTCTTGGTCTGTGTTTATTGGTCTTGGAGTTTTCTGTGTTCTGCTTGATTGGTGTTTCTAATGTCTTCTTTCTGTTTTGTAGTGTTTTTTTTTTTGTCTTGATTAGCTGACAACATTATGTTTTGTGTATTGGAGGCTTTCAGCATGGCTTGGCTTCAGGTGAATGGCTGGCTATCATTTATTAGGAAGCTAGGTTTCATCTAGGTGGCTGGCTGGGGTGTGTTTGGGCTGGAGGTATCAGAGGGGGTCTGTTTGTGCCCAGGTGTTTGCTTGGCTTGTGGAGCAACAAAGAGCAACAAAGATCATTAGAAGGCTGGAGTCTAAAACGTATAATGAATGGTTGCAGGAAATGGCTATGTCTAGTCTACCGAAGAGAAGCACTAAGGGTGACATGAGATCAATCTTCCAATATTTGAGGGGCTGTCACAAAGAAGAGCAGGACAACCTAATTCTTCAAAGCACCTGAAGGCAGGACAAGAAGTTATGGATGAAAGTTTATCAAAGAGAGATCCAATCTAGAATTAAGGAGAAATTGCCAGACAGTGAGAACAATCAATTAGTGGAATGGCTTGCCTTCAGAAGTTGTGGGAGCTCCATCACTGGAGATTTGACTGGAATGGTGTAGGGTCTCCTACTTGGACAGGAGATTGAACTAGAAGATCTCCAATGTCCTTTCCAAACCTGTGAGGTGGGCTGGGCTGAGAAAGAGTGACTTTCTCAAGGTCATCCAGCTGGCTTTCACTCTTAATGTGAATAAACCAGCCTATAATTTCTTACCATTCAAAATCTCTTAATTATACCTTTGAGATCATTGGGAATTAAGTGTTCAAGTTATGAAATATTACTCATGCAGTCAAATATTCATCATGAGTGAATAGAATATTCTAAAGTAACATCTAGATGGATGGTAACATGTCAACTCAGAACCATGCAACATGTCAACTCAGAACCATATAAAACTAGCTGTGCCACATAAGACTTAAAGCCTGGTTTTGAATTATCCCATTTTTGGGATATACAGAGTATATTTAACCAGTGGTGGGATACAATTTTTTTTAACAACCAGTTCTGTGGGTGTGGCTTAGTTGGTGGGCGTGGCTTGGTGGTAATGTGACTGGCTGGGCATGGCCAACTCAACATCATTCACATTGAGGCATACATCTCCTCGTCTGGCCTCTCGTGACTATGGGGATGCTGCAATAGTTGTAAGTGTGAAAAATGTTTATAAGTCACTTTTTTCAGTGCCATTGTAACGTTGAATGGTCACTCCACACAAGCAAAGTACCAGCAAAGGAGAGAAAAAAAACTCCAGAGAAGTTCCTGAGACAGGAAGTCTTGTCATGCCAAGACTGTAATAAGGGTTGCAGAGAGGCAGTTTCTGTAAGCAACACCAGAATGTTTCCTTCCTGCTTTCCTTACAGGATTAGGCCAGTAATTTCTTCTAACAACTGGTTCTCCAAACTGCTTAGAATGTTAACAACTGGTTCTAGCGAATAGGTGCAAACTGGTAGAATCTCACCCCTGTATTTAACCATAAACTAACAAAAAAGAATGAACTTGCATGCTAAACCACCAGAATACAAATGAAGGTTCAGCTAACCAAGCTAAGCCTTTGCTAGATCTTCACTGCAAATGATTAAATGTGTTTTAGAGTTTGTAAGACCTAGCTTTGCTCCCACATAAATGTATTTAATTACAGCTACCAAAGCATCTTTTGGAGACTTGTTCAGAGATTTTTTAAAACTAAGTCAAAAGTTATGCACAGAATAAGAAATTTTTTTTGTATATTTTTCATCAACAAGCTAGCAATTATTTTGTGAGTCATCATCTTTGATGTTTTGTTTTATGGCTTATTCCATAAGGGGTTTAATTAAGCAACTATTTTTAGTCAGAATAATTTTAATTAAAATAAAACATAATGCTTTGGGGAGGGGGAAAGAGAGATTTTCATGGAAACTTTCCCAAGTTGCAAAAATTTTATATTATATTCTTTTATATTTTAGATGGACAAAAAGATTGAGGAAATATTATATGCAATTAAGATATGTATAGCTATGTTTTTCTTTAAAATTACAATTGCATACAGTATGTTTTGATAAGTTAATTTATTCAGGTGATGTTGAAAGACAAATATCTTTTTCACTTCATTCATCAATGACAGGAAGTTATAACCCTTGTTGCTGAAGCCTGTGAATGGCTAACCAGAAATAAGCAGGTGGGATTCTACTGGTTTGGCCAAACCGGCAGCTCCAAAGATCATCTGGAAGTGAACCAGTTTGCTCTGATGATCAGCTGCTGGGCCTGCCTGCCCACCCCAGCTCCATCATGACCTTTATTTCCTGCTTTTGATGCTCAGCTGCATCGCGCAGCACAGTAGATTGCCACCATCAGCTGTTGAAGAGACCGGGAGAGTGTGCAGGAGAAGGTCAATAGGAACACCTCTGCGTGCGTGTAAACCGTGTGTTTGCCACGGATGTGTGTAAAGCACATTTGCATGCACAAATCATGCCCACCAAACCATGCCCACTGAACTGGTGATAAACTAATTTGGTTCCCACCCCTGGAAATAAATCACATATAGACAATAGGCTTAATAGAGGAAAACATATTGTACCAATTGAAAATAATATTTGTAGATCAGTGTTGACTTGTGGGGTCCTTGGTGCTTTCTGAACTTGGTTATTTCCTTGCAGATGTTTCATTGCCAATCTAGATAACATCATCACTCCATTGATGATGTTATTCAGCTTGGTAATGAAACGTCTATAAGCAAATAACCAAGCTCTGAGAACATTTAAGAATTCCATAGAAAAAATAATAAGGAAGTGCATGCAACTTGAAGACCCTCATTATTAGGGATGTAGTTTTTGTAATTAACCACATTTTATATCCAAATTAACCAATGTTTTGGAGTCTGTCCATTGAAAAAGCAAAGTTGAAAAAGCAAAGCACCACTAGCAATCTTGGTGCAGAAAATAGGATGGTATATGCGTGTGATACAACAGCGCAATATTCAGGATAATGAAAAAAGTAATATTGTATTCTTGCCCTCATTCTCCCCTCCCATATTCCAAGGTGCTTTATCAAAGATAAGAAAAGAGAGCAGTGGACAGATTTCCCTAACATGAATCTCCTTTTTCAGTGAGAATTTTATCCAGTATTAAGGCAAGTATTTGAAGTGCATTGATCATTGGTTCAAGGGTTTGATGACATATCCCCTTCTACAGCATATCTTTTCACCAATGCACAGAATGTAGCTCTTGTTTGACTTCTAATTAATTGTAGATGAGCAGGGAAACTGCATGTCTTTAACCCCTCACCCTCATCCCTTTGTTTATCATTTGGAGCTTAATGTTACCTGCATCTAAAGGTAACTTGAGCTCTCAAAACTTGGACCGACTTCCTGATTTATTTATTTGTGCTAAATCTCTCTGTCCAGGGATGACAGTAAAGAAAAATCAAACAATGCTCCCCCCCCCCCTTGTGTCACAGGAATAAGCAGAGGGGAAAAGAAAACAATTTCCACTTTAAATGCCCCTTTTAAAATATTGCTGCTTGAAAAGGCTGAATTGAAAAGTTAAAAAAACAACTTCCTTGAAGATAATAGAGCAAAACAAGCTGACCTGAAGGAAATCTTACTTTAAAAGAGCTTCATTTATCATCCTCTTCCCTTCACGAGTATATGCATATCAACATCCGGATGGGATTGATGAGACATATAATCTAATTCATCAATAGTGTTGGGGAACACTGTGGCATTATTTTAGCACGTCTTTTCTATACCTTGGAAAGCTTGAGACTAAAAGATATTTATAAAAAATGATCATGGCTCTTCTTTCGAGCCAAAGGAAATACATTTTATAAAAGGGTTTGGTTTGAAGAATTACTTCACAAAAACCAGAAATGAATTTGATGTAAGGAGGTTGAAGCTAGCCAAAAAAACAAAAAAAGACTGAGTTTGAAAATGGATCCAGCTAGGAGCTGTGGCGAAAAAATACCTGGCAAAAATAATCCAAGCCACAGCATCTGCAGGCAGGAAGCAAGGGGTTTCACCCAGGAAAGCCGAATTGCTGCATAATGAAGCCAGCCACACCCCACTTTTATGTGCTTATCCCCCAAAGGGGTGGGGCTTCTAAAATCATGCCATTTTTAGCATTCCGACAAAGATGTTGACAATCTGTTCAGCGGCGGCTCAGAATACTGCTGACCCTGCCATTCTAAGCTCCTCCCTCTTTCTGGCCATGTGATTTAGAGCAGGCCAATAATTAAAGGGTCAGGAGGAATTCCAGAAGTCACACTTTGCGTGCTTTCCCTATTTTGTTTTTTTGTTTTTTAATCTGCAGGTGCTGGTTAGGCTAAGGGGTCACCTGGATCCTTATGGTATCTCCAAATGTAATTCTGCTTCCTTTTTGTCTTTTTTTTCCTTTCTTTGCTTTATGTTAGTTCTTGCTGGTTTTTAAACTTCTTTTCAAAACTCTTCATAAAAAATAGATTAAAAGAGAAGAAAAATAATGCAATTGATAGGTCAATTTTCCGAAGGGGTTCTCAAAAGGCCATTAAGTCTGTAATCTAAATCAGTTTCTTCAACTGGTATCCTATAATGTTTGAACACTATTTCCCAGAATTACTCCGCAGAGATGTTCCATCCTATTCTAGAATTGCATAACTGAACTGCTGATCAGACCTTTGGTCACTGTATTTTCCTCTATAAGTTTCTTAGCTAGTGTGGTAACCCAGAGGTTCAATATTTAAATTGATTGACATCTCCAGAAAACTGGACAATACTAGTAATCATCTTGATATACAGATATAGTTTAGACCAGATGTTGTGGTTTGCCAGCAGCAGGTGTGGATGGCTGAGGTTTAGGAGAGCAAAGACTTAGACGAGGGGCCTGCGTGTGATGCAGGGATGGGGCCAGGACCATCAGGGAACAGAATGCTGCCTTCGGAGATTGTGGAGGCTGGCAGCAGTGATGAAGAGGTCCCTGAGGAGCCTGTGCCCAGTGCGCGTGCATGCAGGGCTGCTCAAAGGAAAGAGCAGCTGCAGCACCACTGGCGACTCAGGAGTAAGGCTGCAAGGAAATGGCCCTTCCCTTAAGAGATAAAAACCAGCTGAGAAAACGGAGTTCTTTGTAGGAAGCAAAGAAGTTTTTGCACTCAAGCCTTGTGGACGTTCGGAATATCCTGGTTGTTGTTTGGAGACTCTTTGTGTTTGAAATATTTCTTAGTAACTTGTTCTAATGTTCTTGGCAGCCTTGCACAATCTTGGCAAGGCTTGTTCTTATCAGAGACAATTAGTTTGAAGCAACCTTTTAACCATGAAGGAACGGAATTCATAAAGAATCATTAAAAGGTTTTGCTGTTACCTCTATTTTGTGTTTGTTTCCTTGGAACAAAGTTCCAACACCAGGAGTGTCAAACTCACAGTATCACATGCCGTATTGTGACTTTTTTTTTGCCCTTCCCTAAACTTGGAATGGGTGAGGCCAGCGCATGACGCATCCAGCCCACAGACCATGAATTTGACACCCCTTGTTTAGACTGATGAGAGAAGGGGATAAATTGCAATTTCTTATATTTACCAAGCTCTCTTAATTCCTCCCTTTTTACTGCTTGGAAATTATATGTTGATTTTTGTGGGGCGGTTTTCTTCTGCAATCACAAAAAGAAGAACTAAATTATTTGCTGCAGAAAAAAACTCTGATTTATTCATATTTTGAAACAGAAACAAAAAATTTTGTGTATGGAAGAAATGTAAATGCAAGAAAAAGAGGAAAACAGTTCTGAGTAAGAATTTTTTTTTTGCAAAGTCAGAATATTCTATTATTATTATTACTATTATTTATTAATATTAATTTTCAATTTGATTCACAATCTGGAAGTGGGAAAAACTTTACAGTTCAAGTCCTAACCAAGGACCTAAGAGCTGTTAAGGTAATGTTTGAGTATATGAACAATAAGATGGTATTTTGCAAAATCAGAAAATTCAGGTATAATAATAACAATAATGATAATGAGGGTGATGATGATATCTGAATTTTCTGACTTTGCAAAAAACTATCTTACTGCTTATATATTCAGACGTCAGCTTAACAGCTCTTAGATCCTTAGTTAGTACTTGAACTGTTAAGTTTTTTCCCACTTCCAGTTTGTGAATCAAATTGAACAACAACAGCAACAATAATAATATCCATTTCCTAAATCTTCAAAACACCTTATTACAGCCATAAGGCCAGAAAGCAGCAATATAAAACCTAAAAAAGTATGTATATATTCAATTTACAAGTAATAAATACAAATGTAAGATACATAACAAGGAATACGAATGAAGTAAAGAATACAAGAGTACTGGCATAAAAATACAATAATGGTAGAATAAAGTAGCATAAAGTCACTCATGCCCTGGTCACTTCCTATCTTGATTATTGCAACACACTCTACATGGGGCTGCCCTTGAAGAGCATCTGGAAGCTCCAGTTGGTGCAAAATGCAGGGGCCTGCATGGTTTTATGCAGACCCCGGTGTGCACATGTATCACCTCTCCTGCAGGAGCTGCATTGGCTGCCAATTTGTTTCTGGGTGCAATTCAAGGTGCTGGTTGTCACCTTTAAAAGCCCTTCATGGCTTCGGTCCGAGTTATCTGAGGAAACATCTCTTACCAGTGACATCTACCTGACCCATTAGAGCGAGGAGGCAGGGAATGCTGTGGGACCCACATGTGTAGACTTTTCTAGGCTATTTTCCTTTGAGATAAGCACAGCTATCAATGTGTAGCATAGGAAATATATTATTGGTAAATTGCTTATGAAGTCATGCTAGGAAAAAGGAAGGATGACCGAGTCATCTGTGATTTGATTGGCAACAATCACTGCTAGTTGTCCTCCCAAGTGCAGGATTCCATATATAAGTGACCCCTTTGACTGAAGGCTCTATGCAAATGGCAGGATGATGATTTTGCAAGACTGGTTCCACCAGTGAGTATTTTATTTTTGAAATAATGCTGAAAGTTCAGTTTGATGCATTGGAGTTTTTGTGATCAGTGACTCTTAATACCAGTTAAGCTACTTATAATAGTCAGTGGGTTGACTAAATCCTGTGTGTTATTCTTCATTTATCAGTATTTCTGGGCATTTAATACTATGCAAAGACAATATAAAGTGCTTCATTTAAGGAACTGAGCTGAAGGAATTAATTGTTTATACAGGTTGATTTACAATCACCAGAATTTCCATTTGCAGTCATTTTACTGTCTTCCCATTTTCATTTTTTAAAAAATATTTAACATTTCATAGTTTTTCTGGCAGAACTTATTGAACAAAGCATTTTATGAATCTTCAAGTTCTGCCTTCTGTATATTAAAAGTACACATGGAACAATGGGAAGGGTTGAAACATGCAAAAAACTTAGTTGATCTCTTTTATTTTCAAGAAATTGAGAAAAATGAGCATTACCCCAAATGAAAAAGTTTGATTCTGCAGACCAGTAGATTGTATGGCAAACACGTGATCCAAGATTTATCTGTTCCTTACTACCTTGGTGTGGTCAATGCAGTTAGCCTAATTCTAATGCTTTGCACACTCATGAAAAATGTAATATTGACAGTGCTCTAGGTTAGGCCTCCGTTGTTCTTAAACATCTGTGGCCTTGATAGGGTTGGTCTCGGGTGGGATTCAACTGGTGTTACTACCGTTTCAGTGACTACGTTTTGTGCGCACTTGTAAAAAACCTTAAGCTGTGCTGCCCGGACAGCTGAAAAGCACTGTGTTTGAAAAGCCACTTTTTTTCCTGCTTTTTCAACCTCAGCTGTGCTGGGCAAAGCAGCTGAGGTTGAAAAAGCAGGAAATAAAGGGTGGGTGGTTGGGCCAAACAGCAGCAAACATAGAACCAGTTCGATGTCTGCTGCTCTTCAGAGCTACTGGTTGTGTAGACATGGGCAGAACCAGTAGCATCCCACCACTGGTTGATCCATATGAAAGCATTTTAATTGGATCTGCAGCTTGGTCCTAAGCTTTTCATAATGTACAAGCCCTATCCAATTCAGCTTTGGTTCTGTTGAGATGTATTTGAAATTGAAACAGTGTAATATTCCAGTTTCCACACTGATGAGGAAACTAGTCTCTTCCCATCTCTACGATAGGTGGATGAATTTATTTCCTAACACCCCAAATGTCTATTTAGAACTCAAGGCCTGGGGCCCGAATCCCGCTTGTGGGGTGCTTAGATCTGGCCCATGGAGCTGCCCTGGAAACAGCAAAGGATTGGTCTGTGGTGTCTCTGCCAGTGAAAATGAAGCTCTGGAGGGCCATGTGCAGCACTCCTGAGCCCTGTTTTCACTGGCAGCGGGTTGCATGAGGCCATTGCAGCCAAAAATGGAGCTCAGGAGCCTGTTTTTGCTGGTAAAGCGCTCAGGGCACCACTGGCACTCCTGACACAAGTGTGTTGAACTGGCCATGCCCTCCCTGCCACACCCCCCCAGGTCAAACACAACATTGATGCGGCCCTCAATGAAATCGAGTTTGACACCCCTGATTAAGAACATGTGTCCAGAAGACTTCCCTTTCAAGGCAGTCAAAAAAACTTGCAGAGATTTGCCATCAAAACAGTCAGGATCAATTTTGACTGCACATTTTTTTTTCACTTTTATTTCTGTAGCAACAACAACGTTGCCAAAAACTATTGTGAAAAGCAGGATCTGATTGAACATACTATCTTTTTAGCTTCACAGCTCACAATGTCTTCTAACTAGAATAGAAACAGAATGGTGCTTTTGGTATTGTGTAGCTTTCCCTAGTAGCGACTCTTCAGGTCTCTTGTTTGTTTTCGCAAGAAACTGAAAAAAAAAACATGTACTGAAAAACATGTATATAAAGGAAATGTTGTTATTGCAAGACCTCTGGCAGTTTAGTTTAGCAAGGAATATTTTGCTTGAATATTGGCTGGAGAAAACAGTGATTGATTCCTAATATTCTTTGGTGCATGTCTACTCAAAAGCTAGTTTCAATTTATACACTTCCTAATGAATGTGTATAAAACTGAAGATTCAGTCATGGATAATGTTCTGTACCTTCATTAGCATTCTTGAAACCCCGCGCTTTGATTGGCCAAAGCGCAGGGCGATCTGATTGGTTTAGCGAGCCGCGCTGATTGGCCCGCTAAGAATCTCCCGCAATTGGTGGATACGAATCGCGGGAGATTCAAAGCGGTGCCATTGGCCGCGGCCGCCGCAGCTTGAGAATAAAAAGCCACTGTTTTCTCCCTTGGACCCAGATCGGTTCCGGGGACCAATAAAGAGCTGAAACCTAGTCACCGCCTCCTGGTCTCTTTACCGACGGACACGACAGATAACTTTAACTAGACTGCAGTGAGCATATACAAGTTTACTTTGCAAGAAAGGGTCTTAAAAAATTGAAAAAAGCAAAAACACAAACCCACCCCATAAATCTTAGATGGGAAGAATGCAAATAGGAAAGTTAACAGGTGAGCCTGTCATTAAAATGTATTTTTATTGTGACACCCAAAGAGAATGGTATGTCAGTGTGATATATTAATCCCAATAAAGTGACAGCTATTTTATAAACAGAAAGATGTCTCAGCAGGACTGAGCTTAACTAAGTGGGCAGATCCAATCAGGCCTCTTGCCATCCTAATACTTTGCCAAATTGCTTTTGATTTATTGCAGTTATGAGTTTTAAAAGGATGTCAAAGAATATGGTTTTCTTGAAAGGAGGCAGAAAAACAGCAGTTCTCAACTTGCGTCCAGGAAGGCTATAGCTTATACCGTGATCTCAGCAAGACAGTGTATTAAGCTGGTCTCATCAAAATTCTGATTTTTAGCTCTTCATGATGACCTCCATTTGAAAGATAATCAGAACTGAATAGAGAAATAAAACTAACTGCTCAGACAGGATCAGCCCCGTTAAGGTTGGACAAAACATCTAGCTAGGACAATGAAACATTGCTAAATTATCCTTTCCTACCCCACTGCCTCCAAGTGCAAAATCAGAGAATCGGCTCCTAGGATATCCCGAAGACATTAGATCATTTATTTATTCATTCTTTTCAAATGTTCTATGCCAATTCAGTCAGCTACCAGTAATTCTTAGTGGCTCACAGCAATAATATAAAGGCAGTATCAGCAAATTAAACAAGAAGCAACTGTATCCATAACTTCTAGATATAAAAATGAACCATAATCATCCAGCCCAGAATGTAGTCATCCGTCACAGGATTTTCCCACTGCCTATGCCTCAGTCCCCAAATGATTTTACAAATGTACTAATAGCCCTAGTAAGAAAGATAATCATACATCTTTAATGTTGGAGAATTCCATAGGGGATTGCTTAGACAGCTTGCTTGTAAGTTCTTCCTGCTACACTGGCAACTCTCAGCAAGTCCCCTCTGGGAGCATCTCTTAGGCAAGGAAGGTGTCAAGTGGTCTTGCAAGTAAACAAGCCTCAAGCCATGTAGGACTTTCATAATAACCAACCACATAACTTTTACCCATCAACCAATTCAACTCCTGCAGTGTTGGTTTTACATGACAATCATGGCTTGTCTTTATTAGTACACAAACCATAGCATTCTGTAGTAGAGGTAGACCTTGACATAATGACCACATCTGAGCCCAAAATTTATGTTGTCTAAAGAGACAGTTTTTAAGTGAGTTTTGCCCCATTTTATAATCTCTTGTGTTGCACTGTTAAGTGAATCACTGCAGCTGTTAAGTTAGTAGCAGAGCTGTTCAATGAATCTGATTTGCCCATTGACTTTGCTTATCAGAAGGTGATCACATGACCCTGGGATACCGCAACCGTCATAAATATGAGCCAGTTGCCAAATGTCTGAATGTTGATCACATGATCATGTTGCAATGATCGTTAAGTCTAAAAAACGATCAGTCACTTTTTTTTCACTTTTTTGTAACTTCGAAGGGTCACTAAACGAACAGACCGCCTGTATGTTTAGTATTTGGATGGTTTACATACTTTTCATTTCAAGTGTTTTTACTTGTTTATGAGTATAAGCAGTGGTGGGATTCAAACAGTTTGCACCTATTCGTGAGAACCAGTTGTTAACTTTCTAAGCAGTTCAGAGAACCAGTTGTTGGAATAAATCTTGTTTTTTCCACTTTACAGGGCTAATCCTGTGAGGAAGGCAGGGAGGAAACATTCTGGTGTTGTTTCTAGCCTAAACTTTATTGCCCTGCTTCAGATGTGGTATTCAGCAGGTTCTGACCAATTCTGAACCAGTAGCAGACATTTTGAGTAGTTCAGAGAACCGGCAAATCCACCTCTGAGTGGAGATTTTACTGTATCCTTCCCCTGCCATGCCTACAGAACCATTAGTAAAAAAATTTGAATCCCACCACTTATATACAATATCCATGAAATGATGAGGCCATAAGTTTAGATGACCATCTTTGTTCCAAGAAACAGATGCAGCTAGCACACTGTCTGAATTTGGTCACAACCTGATTGCTGGGACTCATACCCTCTCAGTTTTGTTTTGTACGTATGAAATGCTTTACAAAAAAGGCGTAGAGCTTCAATTGCACAGGGACAACTGTCATCATGCCTTTTTTTCCAGCCCTTCTGTAGATGCCCTGGGACAGTAGTTACTAAGCATTTCGTTGTTTCACACCTGTGAACAATCATGTATTTCAGAGTAGATCTATTTAAGTCATGGCCAAGAATTGTTCTAAGAAACACCATATCAATATCAAGCTGGTTTTATTTGTCTTATTAGGACTGGGATATTTGGGAGAATATTTATCGATTAATAACATGAAATTATATTCTAAGGCATATTTATCAATTGAAAAATAATAAAATAAAATAAAAACAAAGCCAAAGAGAAATGTCTGTGAATTGACATGCTGTAAAAAAGAAAAAAAAAGAAGGAAGCTGTGGATCTGTGGGTGGGCTGAATTGTGCATGTATGTTTTCCTTTTAAGAGATGCACAGAGTGGGTTCCGCTTCTTTATTGGGAAGCAACTGTTCTGTATCTGAACTTTTCCCCAGGCAAAGTAAAATATTTTGCTTATACAGAATTTTCATAAACATTTCTTGGGGATGTACAGGGGGCGCGTGACCAAGGAGGTGCATTAGGCATAAGCTAAACAGGATGGTATAAACAGAAGAATGGCTTGTAATAGGAGACTAAATGATCTGGCCTTTCTGCTTGTAGAAATTACTATTTTGTTTGCATAAATATAGCCCTGCTGGCAATTGAGAGCCAGTGTGGTCCTTCAGCAGGAACAGTTCTGTTTAAAAGAAGAATTGTTCTCACTGCTGGGGAGGAAGGCAGGTGGTCAGGCAAGGTGAGGAGAAAAACTGGTCCAGTCCAGATGTTGTTTGCCCAAAAACCAAAAATCGGTCACAGAAATGACTTAGAGTAATAGCCACTGCGTCTTTGGCTATTGCTTCTACTTCAGTGTTTCCAAGATATACAGATGTTCAACAACGCAGTAGCACCTAGCTGACCTGAAAAAGCTAAGGGAAGTTAGATCTGCTTAGCACTTGGGTGGGCAAACTAGAAATCCCAGGGCTGTAAACTAGAGTGGAAAGTGCAAAAATACATCCTGTAAGTTGCTTAGAGACCACAGCTGTATGAGATGGGAAAACTGACTTATTTGATTAGAGAAAAGGCAATAACTAAATTTGTTGGTGACTGGAAGTTTTTTATGGACATAAAAAAGAATGGAAACATGAAATGAGCATATTCCATTCCATAAAATGAAAATGGAAAAAACGAACTTGCTTTTTATAGGTTTGATTATTAGAAAGAGTAAAATATAAGAAGAAAAAAACAGCTATTATGAGATAAAATATAAATGTATTTTTAACTGCTCTGAATAAGTCATTTCTTTATATCTTTATATCTTTTTCTCTTTTTCTTTCTTTTCTTTCCTATTTGCTTATCACTTTTTTTTTACTTTCTTTTTCCTTGTATACAATAGAATTTTGTGTTTTTATTTTGTAAAAAACTTGTTTAATAAAAAATTAACTTTTAAAAAGAAAACCACAAGTATATACAGTGCTAAGAAAATGGCACAGCATTTATGAAGTTGTTGGGAATCCTGCCCAGTTCAAAAGCATGTTAGGTTCATTCAGCACTGGATCCAGAATTTTGCTTTCAGAAATAGCACCCTAAGTACTGTTGCATTATATCTAAACATGCAAACTATAAATGATTCTCTTTTGATGCAGCTGAACTTTTGGGATACTATGCTGAAAGTTGGCTCCATTCCATTCTTAGATGGTGAGGTGTTAGTTGCTAGCAAGAATAACAAATATCCAGTCTTGCCACCATTTGGATACCGATTAAGGTATACTATAGTAATTAAACAGAGAAACAAAATCAGTTCTAACTTGGAAAGATATCTAGTGCCTGTAACCAGTTGTTGAAACAAAATTTAAAGTCCAGCAGAGAGAAGATAAAAGCTCTTTTTTTTAACCTGGGAAGGACAAAATAATAAACATGTTACCTGCCCATTTCCATCTGTGTCTGTCTGTCTGTCTGTCTGTCTGTCTGTCTGTCTGTCTGTCCTATCTACCTTTCTACTGTCTACCTATCTATCTATCCATCCATGCATCCATCTGTCCATCTGATCCATCTCATGTATCTATATCTATATCTGTTCATTCAGTGGCTCCTCACTGGTTGTTGGTATAGGGACTAATAGTCCATGATGCCCTTTTCTAGACTTTCTACATTTACCATTGCTGTTTATCATTCGTTGTATGAATTGCAGGCAATTTATTGAGTCAGTTATATCTGGAAAACTATTGGAGCAACCTTTACCCCCACTCCAGATACATCTATTTTGTGTATGTGTGTGTATGATGAAAGCAATGCCATACTAACACAGCACAAACTTTTCCCCTTTTGTAAGTGCATTGTGACACTCTACACATTCACAGGAGAAGATTTTGCATTAAGATGATGCAATGCTGCTTTTGTTATTTTGATAAATGATGGATCATGCAGGTACCTATGCCTCAACCTTTAATTATTATTAAACTATAAAACATCATATTAATTATTACTAGATTATACATGTCCTGGAGTACAGGTAGTCCTCAACTTACAACAGTTCAATTAGTGATTGTTTAAAGTTACAACAGCACTGAAAAAAGTGACATGAATATTTTACACACTTATGACCACTGCAGCAACCCCATGGTCACCTGATCAAAATTCAGATGCTTGGAATCTGGTTCATATTTATGATGGTTGCACTGTCCTGTGTTCATGTGATCAGGTTTTGACAGGCAAAGTCAATGGAGAAACCAGATTCACTTAACAACCATGTTATTAACTTAACAAATGCAGTGATTCGCTTAACAACTGTAGCAAGAAAACTCGTAAAATAGGACAAACTAACTTAATAAATGTTTCACTTAGCAACATAAATTTTGAGTTCAATTGTGGTCGTAACTTGAGGACTAGCTGTAAAATGCATCACTTTAAAATAGATCTTCATTCTAGTAAGGACATGAACCTATTCAGACTGGATTTACGCAAGGCACCACTTCTTAGGCCAAAGTTAGTGCAGGACTGAAATAAGGAAAGACTACCGTGTCTCTGTTGAGTTGATCCTGGAAACAGTTTTCCCCTGCTGCCTGGATTGGAAATGCCTGAGAACATTTCCAATCCAGCCTAACAAACAACTTTGAGTATTCCTAGGCTTAGTATTCTTTTGAGATTAGTTAGTATCATTTAGATATTGTCACCCGAACTGGGTCCCAAGAAAAATCAGAATATAAACTTATTAATAAACTCTGCAAGGTATAAATATATTAATAAACAAGGCAGTTGTAGTATTTATATCTGGGGATTATTGTAGCTTCCTTAACTAGGAAGCATTTGGATGAACTGAGAAATTCTGATATCGATTTGGAGCTGTAGTCTTCATACACAGGATTAGCATTAGAAATAGTATTGAGAAATGCTTTTAAGAAACAAGACTAAGAAACTCTGCACCCAATAGATATCTCCAATGCTGGACTGTGTGTTTTGTGTCTGTGGCTAGGTGCTAAATTAATTATTGCTGTGAGAATGTTGACCAAAGTAGAGAGAAAGAAACAACAGCTGTGGAAAGCATTCTTGATTAAATAACACTCCTGTGGCATCTCCAATTAAAGCAAGCAAGACCTTTCCCACCTAAGGAGCAGAGTCAATTTCCATTAAGAGTAAACAGGAATAGTGCTTGTGCCCATCTTACTACTAAGCCCCTCTCCTCTCCTTCACTGCTCCTTCCTCAGAATTATTTTTCCCTGATTATCTGGGGCTTCCTTAGCTGATGAAGTTCTTAATACAGTTCTCCAGCACTTCACAAGACTGTATTTTGATTTCATGTGTATTTATGGCCTTAGAGACTTGCAGAAAATCTCTAGAGACTTGTGGCTTTGATGCTTCTCTCTGTCTTGATAACAAACTCAGTCAGTAAGATTTAAAAAGAATTGGTTGGTTCCACAGAAAAATATAGAACAAAGGGACTGGAGACTGAGAGACATTCCTGGAATCTTTTTACAAAATTTGTTCCAATCTGAAGGGTCACTCAGAGATCTTCTAAGAACTTTGTGATCTCTAATAGATTTGATAAATGCACAGCAAAATATTTCGCTGAGTGGGCTATTTGACAACCAGTTCATTTTTTCCCCAGAACATTATTATTTTTTCTTCCTTTAAAAATCTTGTGGTTATTTTTGTCTTCTCAAGTTGATTTTGTATCCAGAATATTCTCTATGTTTATGGATTATATTTATTACCCAGGGCTCTTCTGAGAACTTCGTTCTGTATTAGATTTTACACCAAACCTTCTGAAGTAATCAAAAACATTTCAGTGGCTGCCACCCTTAATGTAAAAATATGCAGATCCCTAATTGGCTTTTTTGCCTCAGGATATGCATGCTTTCTATTTAGAATCAGGTATGAAATTACACATTACTTGTTATTTTACTTAGGTTTTTTAATCTGGTAATGAGATCCTAAGAGTTACATAAGAAAGGACAACATATTTCTTTAACAAATAAGCAGAGAAATGATTTGTACAGTTTGTTTTCATGCATTTTTTACCTCAGGAAATAACACCAATAAACACAAAAGCAATGTAAAAGAGGAAGTGGCTTTGTAGTTTTCACATTCAGTATGCAGTCCTATCCATTTTCTATATGGCCTATTTCTTCAGAAATGGGATTAGGGAATGCAATTTTAGTCACTGTTGTTTTCTGGAAGGATATGGGGAAGAAATTTATCTGATTCATATCATTAAAATACCCATTGCAAAGTATCTATGGAGATTCTTGGTCATCTAGGTCATGGTTGTCCCAAAGATGCTTTTAAAAAAGGCAACTAGATTTTCTTTGTTTTTTCCTTGAAGATATTTCACTTCTCCTCAGAACTAAAGAAACTTCTTGGAGGAGAAGCGAAATGTCTTCAAGGAAAAAACAACAACGAAAGTCCAGTTGTCCTCTGAAAAAAATACTTTTGGGACACCCACTGCAAGTACAAATTTCCATAAATAAAGCTATTTCTTTGTTCCCAATTCAGGTGAGAACACTTAGGTTGGATTTAATAGAAAGGAGAAACACTTCACTTTTCTGATCTGGAAGGCTAATACTCCTGCTTAAGATTCAAAGGAATTCTTCAATCTTGTTTTCATCAGCTACCTGATTTTCCCACATGTTTTTGAGGTGGGTGGGTGGTAATGCTTTCTCCTTAAGGAGAAAGAGAGCTATGAGCAGCTTTTCCTATGATCCAAATGGACATTGAAAAGGTCTTTTGGTTATAAGGACAGTTTATCAGAACTGTATTCTGGATAGGTAGGTTAGTTTCTGACCAAATGGATGAAATTAATTTGACCGCATTGTTGAGTGAGAAAAGTAGGCAATTGATTCATGTGTTAACACAAGTTTGAATGTGAAAGAATATTAAGCTGAAATCCTTGCTTTATTGTAGGTCACATTATTTATTGGGATGGCCAGTAATAACAGAAGAAAGGCTGTAAGATATGTACAGTAGAATGAAAATCAATAGGATAGTTTCTGCTGTGAAATTTGAGGATTCTGTCCCATTTTGATCTGCTTTCCTTAATAATAAAGATCTAACTTCCTAACTTCATGGGCAGGTTGTTCTCTTTTTACCCAAGAGTCTAATAGTGGTACAAACAGTAATACAGACAGTACAAATAATAATTTATGCAAAACAATAAATTTCATTTTATTTTAATTATATTTATATAACAACTAGATTACGAACTTTAAATAAAACAATTAAAATTAAGAAGATGAAGTTAAAGAAAATTAAAAAAGAGAACAAGGACAAAAAGAGGGGGGAAAGGGAGAGAGAGAAGGAGAGAGGGGGAGGAAGAGAGGGGAAAGAGAGAGAGAGAGGGTGGGGGGAGAGGGGCTAGAAAACAGGAGACTATAAGTTCAAGTCTCACCTTAGCCATGAAAGCCAGCTGGATGACTTTGGGCCGGTCACATACTCTCAGCCTAACCCACCTCACAGAGTTGTTGTTGTATGACAAATAGGAGGAGGAAGCCATGTTGGACATATTTACCTGCCATAGGTTATTTGTAAAAATAATAAAAGTGGGATGCAGAAAAATAAATAAATAATGATTGTAAACCTTCAGAATAATAATAATATATTATGTTCATTTTTAAGTAGGGAATTTGGTGTGGATCCTATGAAATCACTGTTTGTTAACCTCTTATGGACATTTTGCTGAAAATGGCAAAAAAAGAGCTGTGATTTATCAGTTTGCTGATTAAAAAATGTTCAACATGGAAATAAGAGAATTATGATATAACTTTAAAGGGGGAGGAGACATAATAAATTTGCTGTAAAGAACCGAAGTCATCCGTTTATGCATCTTTTTTCTTTTTCTTAATTCTACCTTATTCCATACTTATCGTTTATTTCTGTGAAAATGTTTAATAAACATTATATATAAAAAAGGAATTGTATTGTTCAGTGTTGCCTCTCCTTAGACAGAAGGCTGTCCTGAAGGTTGAGAGCTGACACATATCATTAAACCAAAATTCTGTTACTCATAAATCTTCTGAGAATACAAAATCATCTTTTTTTGCGATTGCCCAAACAAGAGCTCTTCATAAGTTCCCAATTGTTGCAATATAATGTAATATCACATTAATATCCTTGAAACACAACTTCCTTCCAATAAATTATATAGTTAATAGATTTTGATATCCAGCCGTTGTGGTCTGCAAAATTGTGGTATATGGTATGAGAGTGACATGACAACCAGGCATCATAGCTTTTAAACCATGAAAATCCTAGCAGTTTTGTATTTGAATTCAGCTATTGCTGAATTTAGTTTCTCTGTCATTCTGCAAACTTTTCATCTTAAATGGGCTGTTTTTTTAATAAGTTAAAGCAGTACTGCTACAATTCATTACAATAATTTGCTTGGTAATGTATATGTTTGTGATCCAATGTAGTTTTTATGGTATGAAGTAGTTTGTGAAAGCTGCAAACCTAAGAATAACATGTACATTATTATAGAAAATGTTGTAAGTACTATTTTTATTATATTTCTACATCTGTTCCTTCTCTGAGCTTGATTATCAATCTGAACAAAGAAAAGTTTCAGAGAGCACTAAAAAGGCAAAACTGTAAACTACAATTACTAAATAGCAAAGAACGATAATAATAAGAAATCTGGAGATAACTGTATCTAAATTTTATAATGTTCCCCATAATTTCTACCACTATTGTCATGCTTTCACCTCTAGGACTGTAATCACAAATGTGGTTTATAGAAAAAAAATAGCAGAGATTTGAACCTGGAGCATTCAGTTTCACAGCCTCGGTTGTTACCCTAGATAAAAAATCAGAAATGAATCTCACACGAGCGCAGTACTGAAATAATAAAACCAATTAAAGCACAGGACGGCTACAGTCACAAAAAGGAACACAAGTAGCTTTCTTGAACAAGATTAGATAGATAGACTATATATTTAATATGGAATGAAAGGTAATCTTAGATAAGACCTCCACACAGATGTTTGTGAAAGCATACTTTAAAAATCAGGGTGACAGAATTATAACAAGAGGATGTGAAAGAGGCGAAATTTATTTGGTATAACCTATAGAAAGATTTTATTGCTGAACCAAGAGCATTATAAATCAGCTTCTCTGTAAATGCAGTAAAACCATTGTTTAGTCTGAATGATTCATACCCCCAAACCTCACAATTCTGTGTTTTGATCTTATTGCTGCAATAAACTGTCTAGACAGCAATTAACAATCTGTGTTTCCTTCAGATGTTTTGGATGCTATTGTAGGTTGGGGAACTCACAACATTTGCAGGCCAAACTACCTGTCTATGCCTATTGATGACAAAGTTTTGAATATTTCGAACAGCGAACTACTTTAGGGAACTTCTCTTATCGCTTGGAATCACCATGAATGGAGAGGAGCTCTGTTTGGTTGGAAAGGAGAAATTAAATTAGACAAGTCCATAGACATGAAAGGAAACAAGGGACAAAGAAAGCAGTAGTATTTCTTTTATCTGCAGTTGTTCAATTTTTCAAAGCATTTGACAGGGTTAAGTTTATGCCTTTTAGGAAATGGCATTAAAATAATGCCGCATAACTTCTTTTATTATTATTACCTTTCCACTTAATGCCTTTATCATTCAATTAATGGTAGGCATATTGTAGGCCGTTTGTAGTTTTTATGTGTTAGTGGTTAATTAGTCATAGGTATTTATTAATTTATTTCATTAAATTTGAAATGGTCTCCCCCCCATTCCAACATATTCCGGCTGGTCTACAAAGCCTTTGTAGTTAAAACAATTAAAAACATAAAACAATTAATCTGACTAACTTAATTGAATACAGTTAGTCCTCAACTTACAACAGTTCATATAGTGACTGTTCAGTTACAGCAGTACTGAAATGACATGACTGTTTTTCATACTTATGACCATTGCAGCATCCCCGTGGTTACATGATTCAAATTTGGATGTTTGCAAACTGGTTCATATTTGTGACAGTGGTTGTGTCCTAGGGTCATTTGCAAACTTCAGACAAGCAAAATCAATGGAAAAGCCAGATTTATTAAACAACTGTAGCAATAAATGTTGTAAAATGGGACAAAATTCACTTAACAAATGTCTCACTTAGCAAGAGAAATTTTGGGCTCAATTGTGGTCATAAGTCAAGGACTGCCTGTACTGTCACAATATATTTCAAAATAAAAATTATTATTAAATGTTAAATACTCTTCCATTGCTGGACAGTTCTACAATTCTTCTCTAGGTTAAGCTGTAGGTATAAGTTTGGATCCAGGCCAACCTTGCCTAGCTGCACATCTCAATAATAGTGTCCAATAACGCTGACTTGGTATAGGTATAAGATAATGCATAGCATCACACCAGAAGAGTTTAGTTTAAATTAAGAACAGCTTCAGAAAGTATTGTTAGGCCTTCACTCTTGAATTTTGTACTATTTTATAAGAGGTAAGAGATAATATTCTCTGCTCTTTGTGAGATTTTTGTATTTTTCTACCAGCTCATTTTTCTTTTTAAATACTAGGAGAAAAAAAAAACCTGTTAAGGGAATCAGAGTCAGTACACAGTGCTTTTGATTGATAGCAATAAGAACTGGCCCATCTAGAAGTATATAGAAAACTTAAGCTATAATGATCTCAAAAAATAAAATAAAATGTAGATTTAAAATATTGATTTCAGATCTTCTCACACTATAAAATGTAGAAGGTGTGAGAGAGAAGCCCATGGAATCATTGGAAAGGAAGCAGCAGCAATGAGTTAAATTGGAGGCCACCTGCACCCTCAAACTGAAAGGGATATCAACTATTTAATGAAACTTAATTCTAGTCCGTAATAAAGATATTTAGCTGGCCCAGGGAGAGAATTTGAAAAACTTCAGCCAAGTCTAAGCCAAGCAGCCTAATTAAGCAGTGGAAATTAAGATTTATTGCTAAATTCTGGTTTGGGGAGGCTGTTGGCAAGTTTAAAATTTTACTTGGCTAACCTTAGTGTCTCTCTTAACAGAAAAATCCTGTTTTATTTCTTTTCATATTTCTTTCCTGTCTCTTTTTCTATCTATAGAAAAATAAATATTTTTATGTAGAAGAATCAGTTCACTTAAAGTAGCAGCATCAATGAACTATATCATTAGGTTAAAAATGCCAACTATTGTTCATGGATGGGAACAGTAGTGGGATTCAAATTTTTTTACTACCAGTTCTGTGGCGTGGCTAGTGGGTGTGGCATTGCTTGATGGATGGCAGGGGAAGGATGCTGTAAAATCTCTATTCCCTCCCCACTCCTGGGGGAAGGTTACTGACGGTTCTCTGAAAAACTCAAAATTTCTGCTACAGGCTCTCCAGAACTGGTTAGAACCAAGGGTGAGATTCAAATTTTTTAACAACCAGTTCTGTGGGTGTGGCTTAGTTGGTGGTCATGTGACTGGGTGGATGTGGCCAACTCAATATCACTCACATCGAGGCAGGCATCTTCTCACCTGGACTCCCATGACTGTGGGGATGCTGCAACAGTCGTAAGTATGAAAAATGGTCAGTCACTTTTTTCAGTGCCATTGTAACTTTAAATGGTCACTCCACACAAACAAAGTACCAGCAAAGGAGGGGAAAAAAACTTCAGAGATGTTCCTGAGACAGGAAATCTAGTCCTGCCAAGAATGTAATTGTTGTGAATGCATAAGGTCTAATAAAGTTATCTTGAGCTTGGAGTCAAGTGCAGGGTTCTGGCCCTGCACTGCTGATTGGCTGTTAATGGCAGGATCGGATTGGCCCGTTCTGGGGGATCTGATTGGCCATTAACGGAGCATTCATATTGGTTAAGGGAGCTAGCACTCCTAGATTGTTATTGGTTAAATAGTTATTGGGTTGCCTATATAAGGAGGGCTATAACTGCTATTGAGTTTGAGCTGTCACCATGTAAATAAAGAGTTGAAGTTCACCGTTCCAGAGGCTCGTCTCCATTCTTTCTCGCTCATGCTCCAAACTTAACACTGGCGACGAGGATGGGATGTGGAGACGTCAGAGCTGACTGAACTAAGAAGAAACACCGAGCACGTGGCTGACAGCGCTACACGACAGAACCATGTCCGGCGTCGTCGTACCACCCGCTCCGTTTGATCCAGTGCAAGAGGACTGGGAGTCCTACATGGATCGTTTCCAAATGTTTTTGGAAACTAACAATTTAAAGGATGCCACAACCGGGAAGAAACGGTGGTATTCCTAACGCATTGCGGGCCAACCGTATTTAAGATGGCTAAAGCACTAGCCAAACCTGCAGAAGTGAAGGCAATGGACTGGGACGTCCTCGAACCCCTACTAAGAGCTCATTACGCACCGACCGTGCCCACACTCGTGAGACGGCACGAGTTCTATTAAAGAAACCAGCGAAAGGGAGAAAGCGTCGCCGATTTCATAGCAGACCTCCGAAATCTGGGAGGCCTCTGCGGATTCGCCAATGTGGAAGAGGCACTGAGAAATCGAATAGTTCTGGGACTAGATGCGCCAGGCGTGCAGAGCAAGCTGATGGCGAAAGGCGACATCAGCCTTGCCGATGCCATCGCCGATGCTACTGCAGCAGAAGCAACCAGGAAGTCGGCTACACAATTACGCCACAACCATGCTCCGGTACACCAACCGACAGGCGACATTTTACCCAAGTCAGAAGGGCAGCTTACAACGGCCCACCACGAGGACCTCTCTTCATCGTCAGACAGCGACAAAGAAGAGGTCCATCGACTGCGGTCCGACCGGGACCCCTACCCGAAGTCCCTACACCCTTGCACTGGCTGTGGAGCCAACCATGCCAGGTCCGAATGCAAATTCCGTGATGCGCTCTGCCATGAGTGCGGGAAGAGAGGCCACATCGGACAGGTCTGCCGAAGTTTACAAGGACCCGGTCAGGCCTCAAAAGGGGCTAACTATTGCCAATCGACAGGAAACCATCCTGTAAGGCGAGAACCAGTAAACCACTCCTACAGAAACTGAGTTTTGAATCATCCCACGAAGCGAGAAGAGGCTCACCATACTATCACTATCGGTCACACCTCTGCCTTGGATGCCAAGAAAATCCGAATTACAGTGGCCATCGAGAACCAGCCTTGCCAAATGGAAGTCGACTCGGGATCGTCCCTCTCGATGGTGTCCTGGAAGACCCTCAAGCAACTTATCCCCATGATCCAGCGCCAAGACCTCCGTTCCCAAAGACTTATTCTTCAGGACTATCAAGGGAATCGAATCCCTGTCGTTGGTTCCAGCCGAGTCCGGGTCTCGTTCAAGAAGCACACAGCGTACTTACCGCTAACTGTGATCGACAAAGATCGGCCTAGTCTGCTAGGTCTCCAATGGTTTGCGCCACTTGGCATTGAAGTGGCAGGCATAACCGAGTCAGCAGAAGTGACTGGGAGGAAGACCTCATCCATGAATTCAGGGACGTCTTCGTGGAAAATTTAGGCGAGTACAAGGGGACTCCAATATCGTTCAGCCTTAATCCAAAGATAGCTCCCATCCGCCTTAAGCCCCGTCGAGTTCTGTTTGCCTGAAAGCTGAAAATCGACGAACAACTCGATAAATTAATAGCTCAGGGGATGCTAGAACCTACCGATTACTCCCCTTGGGAGACCCCAATCGTAACACCAATTAAGCCGGATGGTTCAATTTGAATTTGTGGGGACTACCGGGCCACCCTGAACAACGCCCTACAGCAAAATGCATATCTGGTGCGGTGGTGCAGCATCTCCTCCATTCCCTGGGGGGCGGAAAACTCTTCGCTAAATTAGACTTAGCTCAGGCATATCAGCAATTACCTGTTGATGAAAAGACGGCACAGGCACAAATGATTGTGACGCACCGAGGTGCCTTTAAATGTACTTGGCTCCAATTCGGAGTCAGTGTAGCCCCGGGAATTTTTCAGAGCCTTATGGAGAGGCTACTACAAGGGATTAAAGGTGTGATCCCCTACTTTGATGATGTATTAATTGCTGCACCTACAAAAAAAATCTTACGGGATCGTTTAAAATTAGTTCTACAAAAATTCCAAGACGCCGGTCTTAAAGTGAAAAAGAATAAGTGTAATTTCTGTACAGATCGTGTTGAGTTTTTAGGGTACCTAATTGACAGTCAGGGTATTCACCCTACTGACAGTAAATTGAGAGCAATAAAAAATGCTCCCAGGCCTCGGAACAAGGCCGATCTCCAGGTGTTCCTAGGCCTCATCAACTTTTATAATGTATTTCTACCACATAAAGCAACTGTCGCTGAGCCGTTACATCGTTTGCTAAACAAAAAAGCAATTTGGTTATGGGGTCATAAAGAAGAACAGGCGTTCTGTAATGTAAAAAAACTACTGACTTCTGACACTGTACTCATGTAGTACAATGAGACTTTGCTGTTAAATATCACATGTGATGCTTCGCCTTTCGGAGTGGGCACCATTTTGAGCCATGTACTGCCTAATGGTAACGAAGCCCCTGTTGCATATTTTTCAAAGACACTTTCAAAAACTGAGCGAAATTATAGCCAAATCGATAAAGAAGCCCTCGCAATTGTATCTGCCATTAAAAGATTTCACGAGTACGTGTATGGACGGGCTTTTACTATTGTGACTGACCACAAACCGTTATTGGGGATAATAGCTGGAGATAAGCCGACTCCATACATATTATCCCCCAGGATGACTCACTGGTCAGAATTCTTGGCTGCTTATAATTATCGGCTGCAATACCGCCTGGGGAAAGCCATTCCCCACACCGACGCATTGAGCCGAGCACTGCTTCCAGAGACTCTCGACGATCCTGCACCAACAGTAATCACGTTACAGATTGAAACACTCCATACGCTGCCATTAACCGCCTGAGATATCGTGAGAGAAACCAGACGTGACCTCACCTTAGCGCGAGTCCTAGGCTGGGTAGAATGCGGATGGCCATTGGACCAATTATCGGATGACTTTACACCATTCAAGACTCGACAAACGGAGTTGTTTTCTCAAAAAGGCTGTGTCATCTGGGGTGATAGAGTCGTTATCCCAGAACAACTCCAAAAAGCAGTACTGAGAACCTTGCACGATGGCCACCCCGATATCGTGTGAATGAAAGCCCTCACACGAAGCTACGCATGGTGGCCGGGCATCAACAAGCAAATCGAGAATTGGGTTAAAGCTTGTCATAGATTCCAGGAAGTGAGCAACGCCCCACCAAAAGCCATCCCTACCGAATGGGAGACACCACAGGGACCCTGGTCCCGTATTCACCTGGACTTTGCGGGGCCGACCAAAGGCCACACCTTTCTTCTAACCATCGACGCCTACTCAAATTGGCTCGAGATTCACCGCATGACGAACACGATCACCGAAGCGGTTATCAAAAAATTGGAAAGACTGTTTGCAACCCACAGATTACCAGACGTTCTGGTATCCGACAACGGGCCCCTATTTACCGTGCTGTCCTTCGAGCAGTACCTGGCTGACCGCGGCATCCGACATGCGCTTACCTTGCCGGTTCACCCTGCGACCAATGTCAGGGCTGAGCGCATGGTCCAATTTGTTAAGAAAACTGCAGAAATTAGACTACGATAACATCGACGACAAAATCAACTGAATCCTTTTTCTACAACACATCACACCTCATAGCGTCACCAACAAAACTCCCGCCGAACTGCTAATGGGACGAAAGCTCCGCTCCCACCTCGACTGCTTACATCCAGCTTATGAACCGGAAAAACCACTAGGATCCAGCAGCCGATGTCGTACCTTCCAGGTAGGCGATTTGGTATACACTAAAAACCTATCGGGCGATTCGCTGTGGGTAGAGGCGACAGTAGTTCATGTAATCGGCCCGAGATCCTACCTTGTACAATGCCTTGACGATAGACTATGGAAACGCCATATCGATCAATTATGATCACGGCTCCGGTTGGGCATTTCTGAACTCCCTTATGACCAAACTGAGGGGGGGGGGAGATACGGAAGAAGACGAATTTCAATTAGAAGAAAACCCGTTCGAAGGGAACGATAGCAGAATAGAGACACAGGAATTGGAACCAGAGATGGGAATAGATTCACCTCACAGAGTTGCCGAAGATATTGGTGACGACGGAAATGTGAACTCTGAACCAGAGGCAACCCCTTCGCCAAACAACGATCTACCTCAGCGAGATTGCAGCCAAATGCAAAACACACAGCGAAAATCAAAAAGACTAATAAAGCAACCATCCTACCTTAAGGACTATGTAACTGCGCCCTGTAAACAGAAGCCAGGGGGAAGGGGTGTTGTGAATGCATAAGGTCTAATAAAGTTATCTTGAGCTTGGAGTCAAGTGCAGGGTTCTGGCCCTGCACTTCTGATTGGCTGTTAATGGCAGGATCGGATTGGCCCGTTCCAGGGGATCTGATTGGCCATTAACGGAGCGTTCATATTGGTTAAGGGAGCTAGCGCTCCTAGATTGTTATTGGTTAAATAGTTATTGGGTTGCCTATATAAGGAGGGCTATAACTGTCATTGAGTTTGAGCTGTCACCATGTAAATAAAGAGTTGAAGTTCACCGTTCCAGAGGCTCGTCTCCATTCTTTCTCGCCCATGCTCCAAACTTAACAGTAATAAGGGTTAATGGAGAGGCAGTTTCTGTAAGTAACGCCAGAATGTTCCCTTCCTGCCTTCCTTACAGGATTAGGTCAGTAATTTCTTCTAACAACTGGTTCTCCGAATTGCTTAAAATGTAAACAAACAGTTCTAACCAATAGGTTTGAATTGGTAGAATCGCACCCCTGGTTAGAACCTTAGTATCTACCAGCAAACAACTTGCATTTCAAGAACATGTTCAGATGTAGATTTACAGATACATCAAACAGACATGAGAGCTATAACATCAAATTAAAATTTCCATTCCTTATTACCTGAAAAAAATGTGTTTAACAGAGAATCAGAGTTGGAAGGGACCTTGTAGGCCATCTAGTCCAACCCCCGCCCAAGCAGGAGACCCTACACCATTTCTGTCAAATGGCAGTCCAATCTCTTCTTGAAAGTCTCAAGTGATGGTGCTCCCACAACTTCCGAGGGCAAGCTGTTCCATTGGTGGTAAGTTAATGTTTAACAGAATATCAAAATATCCGAGTTAGAAGGGATCTTGGAGGTCTTCTAGTCCAGCCCCCTGCTCAAACAAGAAACCCAATACCATTTTAGACAAATGGTATTTTGTCCAATCTCTTCTTTAAAAATCTCCAATGTTGAAATACCCATAACTTCTGGGGGCAAATTGTTCCACTGATTAATTGTTCTAACTCTCAGGAAATTTATCTGTAGTTTTAGGTTGAGTCCTCTGGTGGGATTCAAAAAAATTTAGTACCGGTTCTGTAGGCGTGGCTTGGTGTGCATGGCAGGGGAAGGTAACTGCAAAATCTCCATTCCCTCCCCACCACACTAAATTGATTTCCATCTCCGTTCTCTTGTGCAAGGCAACCAAAGAAGACCCAGCCGATCAGCTGGGACTCAATGGGAGGCAAAGAATAGATGGTGGTATTTTCCAATTCTCTGAACTACTCAAAATTTCTGCTACTGGTTCTCCATAACTGGTCAGAACCTTCTGAATACCACCTCTGCATTGCTGACCTAATTTTACTGTTAGGAAGTTTTTTTAAAATTCAATCACAACCTACTTTCCCATAACCAAAATCTACAAACTCATGACATGTACTTTGGAGCGAGAGAGGTCTTCTACGTGACATCTTTTCAGGTATTTGAAAAATACTACGGTATCCTTCCCTAAGTTGATTTTTCTCAAGACTAAATATTCCCTGCTCTTTCCATCTTTCTGTTTAGGATTTTGCTCCTAGACCACTGATCAACCATTATATTGCTAGGGTTAAGCAATTAGAGGCTACATTCACACCTTCATACAACATGCTAAAATCAGCATGTTTTTTTTTTCCTTTTTTTGTGACTTATCTTATATACTTACGTATAAACCCATCTGCAGATTATCCAACCCTCTAAATTTTACCATGTTTTAATTTTCACAATTGGTTTATTCATGGTTAATACATGGAGTCATTCTGTGAGTGAAATCTAAATGAAATCTTCTGTGGGTGATATCTAAATTTGATAATAAATAAGTAAATAAAGTAAATAAATAGTTTTTCATGGAATTTTGCTGAAAAAACATTCATGACTTATATGTCAGTATATATGGCATATATAAATACTTTTTTAAAAGTATAACCATACATACTCATGGATAAGCCTATCCATGGATAAGCCAAGTCAATTTTCAGGATATATTTTGGTTCTTAAAATAAAAAGTATGTATGATACATTTTCTGTGAACCTAGACAGTTAGTTAATTTATGAGTCAAGGTAGTGTGCAAACTCAGAAAGTGGGTCAGTTTGTGTTGTATGTACTCTGATTTTCTCTTCCTGTCTGTTCAGTTGCCTTCCCTTCAAATGCTTTTTAATTTTTTGTGTAATATTTTTATATCATATACACAATAAGTATTTCATTTATAACCCAAATATTGTACCTGGTGTTGGTCCCTTGGCATTGTTACTGTTAATTTCATGGCTAGAATTCAATTATCTAAGAAAAGTTATAAAATGACATAGCTTATAAATTAAGGAGATAAATTAATATAAATTACACTTGAGACAATTTAAAAAAAAACTGAGATAAATTCTAAATTGATAAATTTACTAATTTAAAATGCATATTGAATTGAGAAAGAAAATGAAAACATAAGTACAACATGCATTATTATGAGGCAGCTAAAGTTTCATTTAAGTCTAAATATAATATAGATTATTTAAGGAATAGAAACATACTCTTTTGACCCTTATAAAGAGAATATATAGTTTAAACATATTCATTAAATTGGGATGAGAGTTACATACCACTTCCTGTTATTCAACTGGTGTAAAGAATAGCATTGATAAAAATGTGCTAATAATTCTTCCTTTCTATGTAAATTGCATAACCTGGTCCTATCAGCCACTTCCTGAAAGCCGTCTTAGAAGTATTACTTGCGTCATTCTTTTTATTACTGTTATAGATATCAAACCAAGATGCCGTGCATCATATGTTTATAGTTTTGTTTGAAGTAAAAAAAAAAGGACGCTTTGACTTGACCATTTCACTGTTGGTGGTTTGCATCTTACAAAAAGCATTCGTTGAAATAATAGAAGACAGTGTCTTTTCTTCATTTCCCCTCTACCTTGCTCAATTTTGTAGAATTTTTTTCTTACCTAGCAAAAATTCCCCTTCATATTCATTCGATATTGATCAACAAGATGAGTGTCTAATTTTCTGGAGAAGATATTTTTTAAGTTTGCAGAAAGCAGAATGCAATGGGCAACTTTCTACTTTTTTCCTTGTTTTCATTCCAGGCATCCCAATTGGAGGTCGCCAACATTATCTGTCTTCTAGAAAAAAGTTGAAGACAGAATTTTTCTGATGCTATGTATTTTTTGCTTTTGTTTTAATTGTGTTCTTATATTGTTATTATACAGATTTATGTTTGGGAACTCCTGACAGTCTTTGTTACTGCAATGGAATGTTATTATTAGTAATAGTAGTTGTATACCAACCAGCTCCCAGTGGCTTAAATCTAAGAATAGCAGCTAAAATCAAAGATTTATATTTAGCTTTTGTAATCATAAGAGATTTTATGTTTCCTGCTCAAAGTTGGTCATTAATACTAACCCCAAATTTCTGTTGGAAGAGATTTTGTGAAATGGTCATTTCTTAACTTGTTGGTAATATTCATAGCCACAACATTACTCTAGTTAGCTTCACACAGCCTGATTAAACTATAATTTGACTTCATTCAGTCTCTGTGTACTTGTGCTGTGCATGATGGTTTTTGACATACTGACATACCATATTTTAAAATAAACCTAGACAATTATGATTTATTTAATATGACAAAATCATATTAAAACCAGATTACTATGTCATCTTGAAAACAGAGGTGCATCAGACTTCTTCGGCGATGGTCTGAAATCTGCGATCATGCACGGTTTTGATCCGTGCTCACCGCTGGAGGATCCCGAGCTGCCCAGATTCAGGGCTGAAGCCACCTCATAGAAGTGGTGAAGAAGGGGGAGTCATCAGATACAAAGATGTTATACTTCAGTCTAGTAATTACAGGGGAAAATTTGTTTTATGAGAAAAGATAATATGAAATTGTAAACAGGACAGATGAAAGTATAAAAACATTGATTAGAAATATTTTAAAAATTAGAAAAAGATATGTAATTGAATTAAAAAAAGGAATGAGATAATTTAAAATAAGGCTTTGGAAGTAAAGAAAGGGAAAAGCTATTGAAAAAATTGGAGAAGTGATAACCCGGAGTTACGCTGTTCTCAAAAAAAGATATTTTATTTGTATGTTTTGTGAAAACTTAAAACTTTTATAAAAAAATAAACCTTGACAATTATGATTTATTTAATATGACAAAATCATATTCAAACCAGATCACTATGTCATCCTGAAAAAATGAATAATAATTAATGTATTTATCAAGTGTTGCACACACCACAATTTGTTCTGACAATTCACATGTGAGTAGGTTGGACTCAATGATATGATTGTTTCTAGGTCACTATTGAGTGACTGAATAAAAAAATGAAGTTGGTTCTCTATTTATTTATTAAATTTAATTGCCACCCATCTTGTATCAAAACGACTCCTTCTGATTGTATTTCAAAACTCTTTAACTGTTATCTCAACATTTTAAGTCTAGTTTATTTTCCTAACTTGCAAAGAATTCATAAACTGACATATAATGGCACATTATTTAAGCTTTGTATATGGCTACAGCAAACCTTCTTCCCAGGCAGAAGGAAATCAACAACCAGCAGATGACCTGAATGTGTTTTACTGTGGGTTTGAAAGGAAACTACAGCCACCTATCTTCACAACCCGCATCTCAAACACATCAACAACAGCCAAGCCTCCTACAACTGGCCCCAACCCATTGGTTCATAACCTCTGGTGATCACAGAAAAAGAAGTGCAAGATCTATTTCACAAACAAAAGCCAGGAAAAGCGCCAGGCCCAGACAAGATAACTCCTTCTTGCTTAAAAGTCTGTGCTGACCAATTGGTCCCATCTTCATCTGAATCTTCAATAGATCCCTAGAGCTGTGCTATGTTTCTTCTTGCTTCAAACACTCTACTATCATCCTAGTGCCAAAGAAGCCCTCCATCAAGGAACTGAATGACTACAGACCAGTTGCTCTAACATCTGTAGTTATGAAAATCTTTGAAAACCATCATGGATCCACTGTTAGATCCCATGCAGTTTGCATACTGAGCAAATAGATTGACAGATGATGCTATTAATATGGCTCTGCATTACATCCTACAACACTTTGAAGCTCAAAATACCTGCGCAAGGGTCCTCTTTGTAGACTTCAGTTCAGCTTTCAATACCATCATTCCAGACATTCTTCTAACTAAATTAAACCAACTAGTGGTACCTGAACACACTTGTAAATGGATCATAAGCTTCCTAACAGAGAGGAAGCTGCAGGTGAAGCTAGGCAGAATCACATCCGATACCTGTATAACCAGCACACGGGCTCCCCAAGGCTGTGTGCTTTCTCTACTTCTCCCTATATACTAATGACTGCATCTCAAATGATCCGTCTGTTAAAATACTGAAGTTTGCTGATGACACAACAGTGATTGGTCTCATTTGAGACAACGACAAATCCGCATACAGACAGGAGGTTGTACAATTTGCCTCATGGTGTAACTGGAACAATCTGGAACTGAATGCACTTAAAACCATAGAAATGGTGGTAGACTTTAGAAGAAACTCTCCCATACTACCACCTCTTACAATACTAGACAACACAGTATCAAAAGTAGAGACCTTCAAATTTCTAGGTTCTATTATATCACATGACCTAAAATGGACACCTAAAATCAAAAACGTCATCAAAAAAGCACAACAAAGAATGTTCTTTCTGCACCAACTCAGAAAGTTCAAATTGCCCAAGGACCTGCTGATACAGTTCTACAGAGGAATTATTGAGTCTATCATCTGCACGTCTATAACTGTCTGGTTTGGTTCTGCAACCCAATAGGACAAACACGGACTTCAGAGGATAATTAGGACTGCAGAAAAAATAATTACTACCAACCTGCCTTCAGTCAAGGATCTGTATACTACATGAGTCAAAAAAATGGCTGTAAAAATGTTTACAGACTCCTCACATCCTGGACATAAACTGTTTCAACTCCTTCCCTCAAAATGACGCTATAGAGTGGGAACTTCTGGTTGCAAGGCTTCAGCGGCGGCAGGAATCCGCTTCTCTGCGGGTCCCTGCTGCGCTCGCCGCTGAGGTACCCCTGATCCAACTGGATTTGGGGGTTGTCGCTGCCCCAAAGAGGCAGCGGAAGACAGAGGAGATCTGGGCAGGGGTCTGGGGATATTGCACCCCCTTTCCCCAGCCAGCTAGACTCCTTTTTCCTGAGGTGGTGGAGCGGCTGTCAGAAATGGCAGCCACAAAGGAATCTTCAACCGGATAAGACTGTGCAGGAGGAAGACAGAAGGAGAAGTTTTCTTGGCTGAACCGGGACATTAAGTTACTTTTAAAACACCCTGGAAACCTGACTTTCAGATTGATACATTTGTTTCCAAAAGAAGTTGTTACGGGCGGCAAAAGTGCTGAAGGAAAGTTCACTCCCCTGCCTTACGGAGAAAGCAAATGAGCACAGAAAAACCTGCTTCTTTAAGGTAAAAAAAAGCTCTTTGTTATAAGTAGGAAGGAGAGGACTAAAAAAAAATCTTTAAAAACTTGTTGGAGGAGATGCTTTGAAGATTATAAGACCAACAACTAATTGTAATTGCTTTAAAATATATTTGGCTTTAAAATATATTTGGGATTTTGCCCCAGGAGGAAAAGTTGCAAAGAGAAGAAGAGGAAATAATTTCTGGCTGTTTGGATTGTTTGATAACTTTGACATTTGCAAATTACTTTAAGATTAAAAACATCTGGGTTGTTCTTAAAAATTTACAATGGCACCATCTGTGGATCAACTAAAAATGGAATATGAAAAATTAAAAGAGAACAAAATGGCAAGAATTTATTGGGAGCTGTCTTCCACTTTTTAGAAATGGTGGTTTCTATGTACCAGCAAATACTTGAGGAAGAAGGAGAAGGCGAAAAAAAGGAAGCCATTTTTAATGGACAAAAAAGTTTGATTAAGAAAGAAAATAGGAAGAGAGGAAGGAAAAATGAGAATTTAAGATTCAATAAATCAACCAAGAAAAAGAAAAATAAGGTGAAAAAAAGGTACAATGTTAGAAAGCAATTGAAAAGAGAATTACAACAGAGAGGGGAAGCTAAAAAGGTGGAGGTTAGGAGGGGGGGGCAAAAAGATCAGACTGGAGAAGAAAGGGAGGGAAAAAGGGAAAAAAAGCCATGGTCTGAAACAAGATATCTTTTTTAGAGATAAAGGATAAAGGATAGTGTATATTTTAAGAAAGATTCTGCAAGAGTACATAAGATAGTATTGTAGTATTTGCATTTGAAATAGTCTATTGGAATATTATAAGATTTAACAAAATATTAAAATGTTTTATAATGATAGATTTCAATATTTAATAAAATATCAAAGAGAATGTGTAAAATGATTAATGCTTAGTTATACTATTAATTAGAATTAGAATGGAAATTATATACTTAACTATATTATAAGTTTATTATTCTTTTTTTTCAAAATGCAACATGTAGAATGTACTAAGCAGAATCAGGATAGAAATTATGTATTATTTTAAGTGTTACTTTAGGGAAAGGCGTCACACCTTAAAAGTGATTACAGGGGAAATTCTTTGCTAAAGAGAAGAGATAAATAGATGATTGGAAAAGAACAGACAAAAGATACAAACATAATGATAATTTGAAATAAGATTAAATAAACAAAATATAATTAAGAGAGTGAAAAGAAGGGAGAAGTTATATAGAAAATATAGAATGGTTAATAAGATATGAATGGTATATAAGGTGAGCATGAACTTGATTTAGATCTGTAAAAAAAGATGTAACCCGGGGCTAAGCCACTTTTCAAAAGAAGTTTTATGTTTTATGTTTTGGTTAGCTATGTTTTGATTGTGAATTAATAAAACCTTGGAGGAATAAAATTAAAGGGAGAGAAATTTGGAAAAGACATGTATAAATGATAATTAAGGAGGTTTTATCTTTTTATGTCTTGTTTTAAGTTTTGTATTTTGTGTGTTTATGCTTGATTGAGAATTAATAAAACCTTGATAGAAAGAAATATAATTGAATAAAAGTGAAGGGAGAAACAATGAGAAATTTGGAAAAGATATATATGTGTTTAAATGGAAATGTGATAATGTGGAACTATGCCTTAAAAAATAATGCTTTATTTGCCTTGTTAAAACTTATAAGTAATTTTTGAGAAAGGAGGTTTTATACTTTGATGTCTTATGTTTTGTTTGTCTTTAAAATCAATAAAACTTGTTTTTAAAAAAATGACGCTATAGAGCACTGCACACCAGAACAATGACTCAAGAACAGTTTTTTCCTGAACACCATCACTGTGCTAAACAAATAATTCCTTCAACACTGTTCAACTATTTACAAAGTCTGCACTACTATTACTATTAATCTTCTCATCACTCCTTATCACCCAATCCTTCCCACTTGTGACTGTATGACTGTAACTTTATCGCTTATATCCTTACGATTTATATTGACTGTTTCCTAGTATGATTTGATTGCTTATTGTATCCTATGACCAAGGGTGGAATTCTACCAGTTCGCACCTATTCGCTAGATTCGGTTGTTAACATTCTAAGCAGTTCAGAGAACCAGTTGTTAGAAGAAATTACTGGCCTAATCCTGTAAGGAAGGCAGGAAGGAAACATTCTGGTGTTTCTTACAGAAACTGCCTCTTATTACATTCTTGGAAGGACTAGACTTCCTGTCTCAGAAACGTCTCTGGAGTTTTTCCCCCCTCCTTTGCTGGTACTTTGCTTGTGTGGAGTGACCATTCAAAGTTACAATGACACTGAAAAAAGTGACTTATGACCATTTTTCACACTTATGACTGTTGCAACTATGGGGATCATAGTCATGAGAGGCCAGACGAGGAGCTGTGTGCCTCGATGTGAGTGATATTAAGTTGGCCATGCCCACCAACTAAGCCACACCCACAGAACCGGTTGTTAAAAAATTTGAATCCCACCCCTGCCTATGACTATTATTAAGTGTTGTACCTCATGATTCTTGACTCTTGACAAATGTATCTTTTCTTTTATGTATACTGAGAGCATTTGCACCAAGACAAATTCTTTGTGTGTCCAATCACACTTGACCAATAAAGAATTCTAATTCTAATTCTATAGTCATTCAGTACATGAATAAAGGTATACAGCTAAGCAAATTTGCTTTTCACCAAATTCAAGCCAAAACGTTAAGCCTACAAGAGTACTATTAAAAAGAAGCATTCAGACATAGTGTGATTTGCACTGTAAAGCAGTCAAAATATGCCTTGGCACATCTAACTGTGAGGCCGTGTCCATTTAGGTTAACAAATGAAGAATTCTTCATTTATTGACTTAAATAAATACACACAAAAAAAGTTGCTCCTTTTTTATTCCATAGCCCAGATGCACTGCTTCAGGTTTTTTTGGAGGGTGGAGGGGTGGGATGGGGGATAGCATTGATAAAACCCTGTCTCTAGAGAAAAAACCAGCACATTTTTTTAGTATATATTGTTTGCCTAGTATGTTACTTTTTGAAATAACATATTTGGGACAATGTACACCCAACATTTTTAAACAAACTATATTTAAGTCTGTATAAGTGAGAAAAAGAAAATATCACATTAAATAAAATTTGTGTGCTCCTTTATTCAGATGTGTTATAGGTAAATTATGAATAAAATCTGGTCTGTATTGAGGCAGAACTCCCCCCTCCAACACACACACTTCCAAAGTTGATTCAAGATCATAGATGGCTGATGAAAGATTGAGCTAGTTTTCAAGTTTTCCAGAATCTTCATTGGTGTAGTAAAAACAGAAAATAGAACAATAAAGGTGTGTGCAATTTTTTAAACAAAAGGTTGGATGTTTAAAACCATGGGGTTTCTGATTTCAGGCTGATCCCTCGATAAAGGCAATGAACTGAATGCAGAATTATTCTTGTTGGCATCACATTACATCAGTGTTAGGAGACAAAGGAAAATGTAGTACTCCACCATGTCTGAAGCATGCAGGCAGGTATACAATATTCAGTAAAGCAGGATCAATTCCTCCAAAGCAAATACACTTCTTGGAGACCAGAACAGGGAAGCAAGGAATTAATAGAGCTTGTTCTTGATGTTAGTTGTGAAGTCATGTCTGACCCATCATGATCCCATGGGCAATGTTCCTCCAGGATCATTGATAGATAACATTGATAGAGCTACAGGCAATCATTTAAATCATGGAGACAGACTCCAGAGAGCCACCCAATTTTTACTAGCAGCCAATCAAATGAAAAACAGTAGTAAGAACAGGAAGTAATTAAGTATTAGTGAAGGAGATGCCTCTGTTACTGTTGGTTAAACTGGGAAGTTAAAGCATCCTGGAAGAAGGTAATGGCAAGCTACTTCCATTTTTTTTTTTCTTGCCAAGAAATGTCTATGAAACCATGAGAAATTGGGTTCAACTCAAAGAAGACTTTCTTAACCAGCTCAAAAATTATCTCCCACAAAATATATAATTCTTGCTCATTGACCAACATTCTTTTTCAATAATCAGTAGTGGAGGGAGGTGATGTTTTTATACATTGATATGGTTAGACTAGTGGAATTATGGCCAAACATTACAGGAAACTTCTTTTAAGTAAATGAAAGCTGTTTGGTTGAGAAAAAGGCTGTAATAAATGTTTAACACAAAGAGAATTAATTATACATAACTCCATTTCAGAAATATTTGGGATGAAATAAATGTCTCTAATAAATTATTCCCAATTAGGAGAAAAAGATCTGGACTATAGAAACTAATGTATAATACAGATGTAAGTATTAACATAGCCATTCTTTCTTTCCATTTGTATTCCATTTATGTTGACCAATCAGTAAGACTGTTGATGATGCACAACAAATAAATACAATGTTCATAGAATGAAACATTCATGGAAAATATATAAAGCAGCTCATAAAATCAAAATGAGAAATAAAAAAAAAACAATCGATCAAATGATTAGAGGACTGGAGGCTAAAACATATGAAAAATAGTTGCAGGAATTGGATATATTCTAGTTTAAAGAAAAGGACCAAGGGTGACATGATAACAGTGTTCCAATATCTAAGGGGCTGCCATAATATCTAAGGGGCTGACCTGCTCAATCTATTTTCCAAAGCACCTGAAGGCAAGACAAGAAGCAATGGATGGAAACAAATCAAGGAGAGAGCCAACTGGAACTAAGAAGAAATTTCCTGACAGTTAGAAGTGTTCCATTGTTGGTGGGTCTTTAAGAAGGGATTGGACAACCATTTGTCTGAACTGCAGAAAGTTTCTGGCTTGAGCAGAGGTTGGATTAGAAGACCACCAAAGTCTTTTCCAACTCTATTGTTCTATTATCATCTCGCTCCCCATATGCCCTCCAAAACAATGTGGTTTTTAACAGCTACCAGAAGGTCAGTGCACTCATGTGGGGGCAAAGCTGACATCTAAAGACTGGCTTAGTGGCAAAAGGCACTTAGATAGAAATCTGGAAAATATCAGTTATAATTAGTTCTAATCTTTCTGATATTGTTGAAGATCATCTTCAAGTTTTGCTAAAATGTTTGCTTTGCCACTTTGGAGGGAATGAGAACAGAGATAACTGAGACAGGATAAGGATAGATAGAAATACAGTTTACATCAGCAGCTTAAGAAGTATAAAATAGTATCTGAAAAATGAGATAAACATTTAATGTTGATCACTGTGGGTGAAGGGAAGAACCCTTTTCAGTTGGTGGAATCTGTCAATGGAACAGGGCTGGCCCTATTGTTCAGCATCCTGAGGCATCATCTCAGGCTAAGATTCAGATCTCAGTTTAATTGACTTCTGTTTGGGTAATGGAGATATCCATCTTGCCTTCACCTCAAGCCAACAATGCATCTTGAATTGATCCTATTTCCTCATGACAAGTTTGTAAAGTTAGAAAATCTCCAGGCCAGAGTTTTGCAAATGTGGCAAGATGAAATCCTCATGAAATTTTCTGCAGTAGAACTGAAGTCTGTCAGGTGATGGTACTTAGCCAACTTTGATGTATTATAAAAAGATAGGCAGGGAAAGACCTGGGAGACAAACAGATGATCTTAGGGCTGTTGTTTAGAAAATGAAAAAGCTCTCCCAAAAGAAAAAAAAAACACTTTTATATCATTGTTTGTATGTGTCTATGCCTGTCTGTCTGTATATGTATACATATGTGGTACACACATACATATTACATACATATTTGTCTATGAAATTGACACAAAATTTGAGCTTGTCTGTAGCATCCATCAGTTATCAAACTGACATAAGCAGCATCATGATGTCAGTGAAAACCCTGATCTTTTCTCTCTGTGCCCCAAACTGATTACATGGCATCATGTTGCTTAAATTAATCTTGCAGACACTGCTGAACCTCAAAAATTGACATGACATAGAATAGAAGATAGAATAACATGGAATAACAGTGAACTTCGGAGATCTTCTAGTTCTACCCTTTGCTCAAGGAGGAGATCCTATCATTCCAGATAAGTGGTTGTCCAATCTCTTGTTGGAAACCTTCAGTGATGGAACACTGAAACTTCTGGAAGCAAGCCAAATGACTGATTAATTGATGTCACTGTCAGCAATTTCACCTTAGTTCTAGGTTGATCTCACTTTAATGATCTTCCATCATTCTTACTAAGGAAAGGGTCAAGGAGGAAAATTTAGGTCAGGTGTGTCCAACCCTCAACCCATGGACTGCTTGTGGCCCTTGCTAGATAGTGATACAGCGCCAGAAGACTGTATAAAATAAAAGAAGCTTGTTATTTATATACATTTAATACTATACTACAGTGGTGGTATTCAGCAGGTTCTGACCAGTTCTGGAGAACCGGTAGCGGAAATTTTGAATAGTTCAGAGAACCATCAAATACTACCTCTGACTGGAGATTTTACAGTATCCTTCCCCTGCCATGTCTACCAAGCCACACCCACAGAACTAGTAGTAAAAAATATTGAATCCCACCACTGCTATATTATATATGTTATCTGTAGTTTGAGATAATTCCTCTTCACTCAGTGTGATACCGGCAATCCAAAGTTTGGACATCCATGAAATTGAATTGAAGGAGAAAAATTATGAGTGAAGTTCATATTAATGGGTATTTAAGAGTTAGTGGACCAAAAGGTCATTTGGTTTCTGAAAAGAAAAAGAAAAACAAGTCAGAAACCTAGGTCATCTAATAACTCTATCCACCAGAGATTAAGACAAAGAAAATAAGCCATTCTTCACATGACACATTATCAATCTGTGTGAGTTGTTAGCAAAGGATGTTGGCTTTGAAAAAAAGTTAAGAAATATCAGCAGAAGATGTTTCATTGACTGTGAACTGTAAATAGCAGGGGCAATCCTTGGGTTGAACAAGACATTTTATACTTTATGTTAAAATCATAATTAAAAAATATACTCAAGCCTTAATATCAACATTATAATAGTATAATCATAATGTCATCGGTCATCCAATCTGCATAAACACTGTTTCCCAAGTCAAAAGATATTTTGAAGAGGTGTACATATATTTAATTTTAATTTCATGTTCAATGAGGGCCCACATCAAAATAATAAAGAGACATTTATTTTGTATTTAAACTATTATTTATAATGCAACTTTGTTAAAACCTGTGTTTTCTAAAAACATAGCCATATCCAAAATTCATACAAATCAAGTTTAATATTGCTTTAAAAATACCAATATCAAATTCAATAAATGAGATATGGGGAAGGCATTCCATAGCACTATAAAACCATATAAAAATGGAAATTAAGCATAATAAAACTGATCAGGAAGCAGCCAGGAAGACAAATTTTTGACAACCAAATATTATAACTTAGACTTGGGGGAATCCTCCAGTAAAAACAACATGTCAAATACCATATACGAGCAGTAGGAGCAGAACTAAAACTGGACATATGAGAATAGAGGTGTCTAATCTGGGCAGCCTGAAGATCTGTGGACTTCCCCAGCCAATCTCCAATTCTACCTTTTTGAAATGAAAACCAAAATTGGGAAGAATTTGCCAAGTGGCATTTGAAATGAATAATAGAATAACAGATTTGGAAGGGAGCTTGGAGGTATTCTCGTCTAACCCCTAGCTCAAGCAGGAGACTCAAACATTCCAGACAAGTGATTCTTCAGGTGTTTCTTAAAAGCCACCAGTGATGGAGCACCCACAACTTCTGGAAACAAGCCATTCCACTGTTCAATTGTTCTCACTGTTAGGAAATTTCTCCTTAGTTCTAGGTTGCAATGAGGTTGAGGTTCAGGTACAATAGGGTGAAATTTCCCCCTTAATCATTGGAATGGTTTTAAAGGACTACAGAATTAAGATTCTGTTATCATTTAACTTGCAAGGGAATCATATGTATGTGACAAGAAGACCACATTCTGCTGACAATGGAATATATATATAAAGATCTCTTCCAGACAGTGAAACACAATGAAATAAAGAGGATATTTTAAGAATATGCAGTATGCTGAGGAAGAATTAATAAAGTGCAAAAATACAATGAAACAATATCAGACAAATTGCAGACATTCAATAGAACAAAGTGCAAAGAAACATTAAAGAGATGCTTCTTCATAAATCTGAGAAATAATAGATGGGAAAATTACCATAGCTTTTCTAGACACACTTTCCATCAATTTGCCCATTGCCTAAAGCTAATGGGAAATGTAATCCAATAAAAGTGGATGCTATTGGTGGCACATTGATTAGAATGCAGCATTGCAGGCTAACTCTGCCCAATGCCAGTTCGATCTTGACTAGCTTAAAGTTGACTTAGCTTTCCATCCTTCCGAGGTCAGTAAAATGAGGACCCAGATTGTTGGGAACAATATGCCGACTCTGTAAACCGCTTAGAGAGAGCTGTAAAGTACTGTGAAGCAGTATATAAATATTAAGTGCTAATATTTAGTGCTATCAATTTGGTGGATGCTGCTCTCAGAAACTGAGATGATTCAAAGATAGTGCTGACTGGAACTTGGAAACAAATTAAGCGGAATCCTGGATATATCTTCATAAAGTACTGAATGTAAAAACAATAAAGTGTTGGGGGAGTAAAAAGGAGCAATGGTGCTTTAAACTGACTCATGTTTAATGGCTACTGTTATGGACTAAGCCAACGCAGCAGTAACAACCCTAAATAGCTTTACTTTGCAGCAGGCTCGTAATCCTGCACTCCTCATTGGCCCGCGAATAGCGAGTTCTGATTGGTCGCTTCTGGCCAGTCTGATTGGCTGTTAACGGGCCTCTCTAAATGGACGCTTGTGAAAGCGGTAAACTCAAATCATTGGTTGTTTTGACAGCAGCCAGCTCTATAAAAGAGCTGCTGCTGCCCAAGTATTTGCTCTGTTCTTATTTCACAATAAAGAGTTGAAGTCACCGTTCGATGTCTCGTCTCCGTTCCTTGCGCCCATGCTCAGGACTTAACACTGGCGATGAGGATGGGATGCGAAGATGATAGAGCTGACTACGTACGCATCGAACAAGACAGAGCACGTGGCTGAAGAGCGCATGCAACAAACGGCAACATGACCAGCGGCACCATATCACCCACTCCATTCGACCCAGCAACCGAAGACTGGGACTCGTATATAGATCACTTCCAGATGTTCCTAGAGACCAACAATTTAAAAGATGCTATGCCTGGCAAGAAACAAGTGGTGTTCCTGACTCATTGCGGCCCCGCCGTTTTCAAAATGGCTGAAGCACTTGCCAAACCGGCGGAAGTGAAGACCATGGATTGGGATACTCTCGCCCCAATCCTCCGGGCCCATTACGCACCCGCAGTACTACACTGATACGAAGACACGAGTTTTACCAGAGGGACTAATGGAAGAACGAGAGCGTTGGAGGTTTCGTAGCCGACCTCCGGAACCTAGGAAGCCTTTGTGGTTTTGCAAACCTCGAGGAAGCCCTGAGAGACCGCATAGTTCTGGGATTAGATGCACCATGCATGCAGAGTAAACTCATGGCGAAAGGAGACATCAGCCTTGCAGATGTCATCACCAACGCTACTGCCGCAGAAGCAACCAGGAAGTCAGCCGCTCGAATGCGCCGAGCGAACACAACGCTTTGCCAACTCGCTAACGATAGCCCACTTGCCGCTGAGAAGCAGGCTATTACCGCCCACCACAAAGACCTCAAGTCATCCTCAGACAATGAGGAAGAGGAGGTCAACCGGCTCCGCTTGGAACAAGAGCAAAGGAACCAGAGACGTCCGCGCCAATGTGCTGGTTGTGGGGCAAACCACCCGCGATCGGACTGCTAATTCCTCAACGCACTCTGCCGTACCTGCGGGAAAAGAGGCCACATTGTGAAGGTCTGCAGAAGCAAGCGAGAGTCCAGTCCCAGCCGAAGGGAGAACAACCTCCATCGGGAGACAGGCAAACCACCTGAGAATCGGGACCGCCTGAACCACCAATGGAACAACCACTACTACTACAGAAATCGAGCACCTGCCTCTTCAACGAGATGAGAAGAGGCCCACCAAACCATTATTATCGGCCACGCTTCATTGTTCGATGCAAGAAAGATCCATGTAAGGGTTACTATTGAGAATCGACCGTGCGTGATGGAAGTCGATTCAGGATCATCCCTATTGATGGTATCCTGGAAAACCCTCAAACAGCTGATCTCTGCCATCTGCCGCCAGGACCTCAGCACTCAAGGAATCATCCTAAAAGACTACCAGGGAAACAGAATTCCAGTTGTCGGTTCCAGCCACGTCCAAGTATCCTTCAAGGACCACACCACGATGCTTCCCCTGACTGTCGTCGATCGTGACCGGCCCAGTTCATTAGGGTTACAGTGGTTCACCCCACTCGGGATTGAACTAGCCGGCATACACCAAACCAGAAGCGACGACTGGGAAGAGGCTCTCATCCAGGAATTCCAGGACGTGTTCACAGGAACATTAGGCAAGTACAAGGGGACCCCTATATCATTTAATCTCAGCCCTGATGTAGCTCCCATTTGGCTTAAGCCTGATCGGGTGCCTTTTGCCCTCAAGCCGAAGATCGACGAGCAGCTAGATAAACTGATAGCCCAGGGCGTGTTGGAACTGATTGACCATGCCCGTTGGGAAACTTCAATAGTAACGCCCATGAAGCCAGATGGTTCATTAAGAATTTGTAGGGATTACCAGGCCACTCTAAATCATGCTCTTCAACAGAGTGCTTACCCAGTACCGGTGGTGTAACACCTTCTTCATTCCCTGGGTGGCGGAAAAATATTTGCAAAATTGGACTTAGCTCAGGCGTACCAGCAACTACCTGTAGACGTGACAACTGCAGAAGCCCAGACAATAGTTATACATAGAGGCGCCTTCAAGTGCAATAGACTCCAATTCGGAGTAAGTGTGGCGCCTGGCATTTTCCAAAGTTTGATGGAGAGACTATTACAAGGCATAAAAGGTGTCGTGCCTTATTTTGATGATGTCCTAATAGCTGCCCCCACTAAAGAATTATTAGTACAACAACTCAGAAAAGTTCTTCAGAAATTTAAAGACGCTGGTCTGAAAGTAAAAAGGGACAAGTGTCAACTTTGTACGGAGAGAGTGGAGTTCCTGGGATACCTTCTCGACAGACAGGGAATCCACCCCACCGAAAAAAAACTAACCGCAATCAAAAACGCCCCGAGACCTAGGAATAAGACAGACCTCCAAGCCTTCCTTGGACTCATTAACTTTTATAACATCTTCCTGCCCCAGAAGGCGACTGTAGCCGAGCCCCTACATAGACTTCTCGACAAAAAGGCTTCCTGGGTCTAGAGATGGCGTGAAGAAAGGGCATTCCAACAAGTAAAAGACCTCTTAACCTCCGATGCTGTATTAATGCAACACAACAAGACTCTACCCTTGACGGTTACCTGTGACGCCTCACCATTCGGAGTGGGAGCCATTTTAAGCCATGTCTTACAAAATGGGAATGAGGCACCTATTGTGTTCTTTTCAAGAACCTTGTCTAAGACCGAAAGGAACTATAGTCAACTTGATAAAGAGGCTCTCGCTATTGTATCCGCAATTAAACGTTTCCATGAATATGTGTATGGGAGAACCTTTGCCATAATTACAGACCACATGCCGCTCCTTGGTATTTTGGTGGGAAACAAACCAACTCCCCATATCTTATCACCAAGAATGACACGTTGGTCAGAATTTTTAGCCGCCTACGATTACCGATTGCAACACCGCCCGGGGAAAACCATTCCCCACACTGATGCTTTGAGCTGCTCTCCACTACCAGACATCATAGAGGACTCGGTTCCAACCTTAGCAGTATTGCAAATTGAAACCCTCAAATCGCCGCCGCTGACCTCTCAGAAACAAAAAAGGACCCTGTTTTGGCATGAGTCCTCAGCTGGGTGGAATGGGGTTGGCTGGTCAGCGCACCCAACGACACTTTCAAGCCATTCAGGAATTAACAGACAGAACTATTCTCCCAAAAGGGCTGCATCTTGTGGGGAGACAGAGTTATAATCCCGGAGAAATTGCAACATAAGGTATTAACAATGTTGCATGATGGACATCCAGGCATTGTGCGGGTGAAGGCATTGGTCAGGAGTTATGCATGGTGGCCTGGGTTAGACAAACAGATAGAGACCTGGGTAGCAAAGTGCAGCAAATGCCAGGAGACTCGTTCTACTCCTCCAAAAACTCCCCCAACTCAGTGGGAAACGCCTCGAGGCCCTTGGTCCCATATCCACATTGATTTTGCGGAATCCACAAGAGGACACACTTTCCTCCTAACAGTGGATGCCTATTCAAACTGGCTCAAGGTCCACAAAATGAAAAGCACCACCACAGAGGCGGTCACCAAAAAACTGAATAAGCTATTCGCTACCCACAGATGGCTGGATGTCCTGATCTCTGATAATGGCCCCCAATTCACTGCCCTGCCATTCGAACAGTACCTGGCAGATTGGGGCATCCGCCATGCCTTAACATCGCCAGCTCACCCTGTGGCCAATGGTAGGGCTGAGCGAATGGTTCAATTTGTAAAAAAGACTTTGCAGAAAATGGACCATGGCGACATTGACGACAAAATAAACCGGATGCTTCTCCTCCAGCACATAACCCCAAACAGTACCACGAACAGAACCCCAGCTGAACTCCTGATGGGCCGGAAACTTCGCTCGCATCTCTGTCGCCTCCACCAGCAGCAAGTGTCGGGCATTCCAGGAATGCGACCCAGTGTTCATGAAAAACTTCTTGGGCGACCCATTATGGGTCCCCGCTATCATAATGCAACTTACGGGACCCTGATCCTATCGCCTACAAACTGCAGATGGTAAGATGTGGAAGCGCCACATAGACCAACTCCGTTCCAGACTAGCACCTAGTCCTATCTCAGCCCCTGAATCTCTAACTGGGGGGGGGAAGGAACATCGAGGAGGCTGAACAAGAAATAACAATCGAAACCCAACAGTCTACACAACCAACCAGGGGATACTCACCGTCAGAAGGAGAACCGAGCCAGGGAGTGGCCTCGCCGTGTGACAGCACTTCAATGGAAACAGATCCAGGGAACCTGGAAGACAGCACTGGCATCAGCAGAGAAAGCAGCCCAGAGCCATTCGAAGGAACAGCGGGACCGTTTTCACCATCCAGCCCAGCTAGCAGCCCACCGGAACCAGAGCCAGGACAGAAACCGGTGGAACAGCGCAGGTCAAGCAGACAGGTGAAGCGACCTGCCTATTTACGAGAATACGTCATCCCCACCCCTCAGACGGAACCTAGGGGGGAGGAGTGTTATGGACTAAGCCAATGCAGCAGTAACAACCCTAAATAGCTTTACTTTGCAGCAGGCTCGTAATCCTGCACTCCTCATTGGCCCGCGAATAGCGAGTGTGATTGGTCACTTCTGGCCAATCTGATTGGCTGTTAACGGGCCCCTCTAATTGGATGCTTGCGAAAGCGGTAAACTCAAATCATTGGTTGTTTTGACAGCAGCCAGCTCTATAAAAGAGCTGCTGCTGCCCAAGTACTTGCTCTGTTCTTATTTCACAATAAAGAGTTGAAGTCACCGTTCGATGTCTCATCTCCGTTCCTTGCACCCATGCTCAGGACTTAACAGCTACCATGCTGGTAGTGGAATTCTGGGAGTTGAAGTTCACAAGTCTTAAAATTGCCAAGGTTGACACTCTTGCTGCAGACTAGGCCAATCTAGAGACTGAGAAAGAGAGACACTGTTTACAGTGTCATTACAAAATAGATATTTTTTTAAAAAAATGGACTTAATTCACATATGTAGGCTGATTCTTTAATTATTTAGACAAAGATAGCTGTACCTTGTGCTGAATTGACTTGATTTAGATGTCTGGGAGAAAGCAAAATGTGCTGAGTTGTATAGAACATTGGTTTAAGCCATTGGTTTATGCTCTAATAACTTCAGTAAATGATGTACAAACATCTAAAGAAGGGAACTTCTAAGCCCCTGTTGAATATCTTCTTTTCTAATGATTGTCCCAAGAAGGAATAGCATTAGAGACCATAAATTGTCTTCTGGCTATTTAGAAGCTCTGTTGTAGCTCCCACAATAGGAGGAGGGAGGGAGGGAAGGAAATAGGGCTCTTAATAGCTCATTAAGATATTTCCCCCACTTTTTGGGTCCAAATGGAATAAAACAGAGACTCTTAAAAGAATGTAAAAGAAATCTTTAAAAAAACAGCCCAGCAAAATATAAGGATAATATAACAAAGTGAAAATTTAGTTAGTAAATCTGAATGCAATTAACTTGTGCAATTTTTAATGTTAATTTTAATTCTCAGGCACATTCAGTCAAGGGAAGAGAGAGAGATTCTCTAACTAGAATTAAATCTCCCTTTGAAAATTTTTACTTGACCAGATGAAATCCAAATATCTTAATGCTCAACCTGTTTTACATGGAGCATGTCCTTGCATGTCCTTGTTTACTGTAAGCAATACAGATTGTGCCAGAAAGAGATCACTGATTCAGAAATTTAAGTTAGTATGTTAGTAGCTTTTTGAGTCCCATTAGGATTGTATTGAACACAAAGGTTGAAATCATTTTAGAGTTTGCTATGGACTCTTAAATAGCTCAGGGATGGTCAGTAGATAAATTTAATGAGTAAATTATTTTCTTTAAAAATAAATAAATGGTATAGAGGTACATTTGTCTGTTTTGGTGTATTATACACTGGCATCTTTTGCTTAAAATGAAATAACTCCCCATTTTTTTCTTTTATTTGTTCTTATGTAAAAAAAAACTAACTAATGCATTCCCAGGAAGGCTGGGCCCATTTTTTAATTATTCCCATGCCTCCAGATAAAACCTTTCCTTTATCTAGTCCCATTTTACTCCAGCCTTCTCTGTCGATATCTTATTAAAGCCTCTCTCCTCCTCTTGCTTATGCCTTAGTTCACTAAATTAGTTAAGACAAAGCTGTCAATCCTACACACCAAGAGTGGATACTTTTGAATTAGTAAATATTTCTGAGAAGATATCGAATTACAGCTGCTGGCTAGTTGTAATTCTCAGGCACCTATTCAAAAGTAAATGCCATTTAATCCACCACCACCCACATAGTTAAGATCCTTTCCTGAACAGATGAACTTAATATGTTTACATCAACATGTATGCAGTTTCATGACTTCTTGCATGCATATTTAAGCATTTAGATATAAAGAATAGTTGCTGGAATTGGGTATGTCTAGACTCATGAAAAGAAAGACTAGGGCTGCCATGATAGCAGTGTTCCAATATCTCAGGGTCTGCCACAAAGAAGAGGGAGTCAAGCTATTCTCCAAAGCTCCTGAGGGCAGGACAAGAAGCAATGGGTGGAAACTAATCAAGGAGAGAAGCAACTTAGAACTAAGGAGAAATTTCCTGATTGTTAGAACAATTAATCAGTGGAACAACTTGTCTCCAGAAATTGTAAAGTTTTTAAAAAGAAATTGGATAACCATTTGTCTGAAGTGGTGTAGGGTTTTCTGCCTAAGTAGAGGGCTGGACTAGAAGACCTCCAAGGGTCCCTTCCAACTCTGTCATTCTGTTCTGTTCCATACCCCAACCCACTTCATGGGGTTGTTGTTGTGGAGGAGGAAAGGTATATTGTATATGTTTGCTGCTTTGAGTCATTTGTAAAATAATAAATAAATAAATATGCTATAAACTATGGTAACATGACCACAGTATGCTTCAAATAGTAAATTTGGCTGTAAACACGGGTGGGTAGCTGAGCTCACAAAATGTGGTCATATAACAGCTGGGAGAAGTGGCAGCTGTCAGAACTTCAGGACTGGGTTGTGGGTACCTTTTGGAGCGTAATTTCCAATAGTCACTAAGTAATCACTCATAAATCAAGGACTACCTGTATTTCAGTGATGCCTATACTGCTACAAACAACTGAAGCCCAAGTGAGTCATGGGCTGGGATATGATGCAAGCAACATCATTGGGGCATAGCAGAAAAGAGATGTTACTCAAAACTCTTTTTGTATTGTGGCATATGACAAGAAGGTGTTGTATATGCAATATAATTAATAAAGTGTGAGCTTGGAGAAAGTGCAGGGTTCTGGCCCTGCACTTCTGATTGGCTGTTAAGTGGCCGGACTGGATTGGCCCGTTCCGGGGAATCCGATTGGCCCTTAACAGAGAGTTCTTATTGGTTATAAAAGCTAGCGTTCCTAGTTTGTTATTGGTTAAACGTTACAAGATTTACCTACATAAGGCAGTTTTTACTGATATTAAATGAGCAAGTCACGATGTAAATAAAGAGCTGAAGTTCACCATTCAGAAACTTGTCTCCATTCTTTCTCGCCCATGCTCAAACTTAACACTGACGATGAAGGTGGGATTTGGAGACATCTGAACCAATGAAACTTCAAACAACACTGAGCACGTGACAGACCACGCCAACAACGGAACCATGTCCGGTGGCATCGTACCATCCGCGCCATTCGATCCAACCCAAGAGGACTGAGAGTCCTACATGGATCGCTTCCAAATGTTCCTAGAGATGAACAATTTAAAGGATGCCACACCAGGAAAGAAACGGGCGGTGTTCCTAACGCATTGCGGTCCAACCGTATTTAACCGTATTTAAGATGGCTAAAGCACTAGCCAAACCCCGAGAAGTGAAGGCCATGGATTGGGACGACCTCGAACCTATCCTGCGAGACCACTACGCTCCGACCATGCCTATGCTCGTGAGACACCATGAATTTTATCAAAGAAGCCAGCCTTCATAGCAGACCTCTGAAATTTGGGAGACCTCTGCGGATTCACCGATCTTGAAGAAGCACTAAGAGATCGCATAGTTCTGGGATTAGATGCGCCAGGCGTCCAAAGCAAGCTGATGGCAAAAGGTGACATCAGCCTTGCCGACGCCATCGCTGATGCTACCGCAGCGGAAGCAACCAAGAAGTCGGCTGCACAACTACGCTGAAACCGCACTCCGGTACCACCACTGGCCAGCGAAATCTCACCTAGTTCAGAAGGGCAGCTCGCAACAACGCACCACGAGGACCTCTCTTCATTGTCAGACAGCGACGAAGAAGGGGTCCATCGACTGCGGTCTGACCGGGACCCTCACCCGAAGCCCTTACGCCCTTGCCAGATCCAAATGCAAATTTCGCAACGCACTCTGCCATGAGTGTGGGAAATGAGGCCACATCGGACGGGTCTGCCGCAGCTTGCCAAGACCCAGCCAGGCCTCAAAAGGGGATAACTATCGCCAATCGACAGGAAATTGTCCTGTAAGGCGAAAGCCAGTAAACCACTCCTACAGAAATCGAGCTTTGCAAAGAGAAGAGGCTCACCATACTATTACTATCGGTCACACCTCAGCCTTGGACACTAAGAAAATCCGAGTCACGGTAGCCATCGAGAACCAGCCTTGCCACATGGAGGTCGACTCGGATCATCCCTCTCGATGGTGTCTTGGAAGACACTCAAGCAACTCATCCCCACAATTCAATGCCAAGATCTCTGTTTCCAATGCCTCATCCTCAAGGATTACCAGGGGAATCGAATCCCCGTCGTTGGGTCCTGCCGAGTCCGAGTCTCCTTCAAGAAGCACATAGCATACTTACCTTTAACGGTCATCGATAGAGATAGGCCTAGCTTACTGGGCCTCCAATGGTTTGCGCCACTTGGCATTGAAGTGGCCGGCGTAAACCGAGTCGGTGGCTGTGACTGGGAGGAAGACCTTATTTCTGAGTTCAGGGATGTCTTCACGGACAGCTTAGGCGAGTACAAGGGGACCCCGATCTCATTCAGCTTAGATCCAAAAATAGCTCCCATTCGCCTAAAGCCCCGTCGAGTTCCGTTTGCCTTAAAATCGAAAATCGACGAACAACTCGACAAACTGATAGCTCAGGGGGTGTTGGAGCCCATCGATCACTCCCCGTGGGAAACCCCTATTGTAACACCCATTAAGCCAGATGGGTCAATCCGAATTTGTGGGGACTACCGGGCCACTTTGAACCACGCCCTGCAGCAGAACGCGTATCCAGTTCCGGTGGTACAGCACCTCCTCCATTCCCTGGGGGGCGGGAAAGTTTTTGCTAAATTGGATTTAGCTCAGGCATATCAGCAATTACCAATAGATGAAAAAACGGCACAGGCCCAAACTATTGTGACGCACCGAGGTGCCTTTAAATGTACCCGGCTGCAATTTGGAGTAAGTGTAGTCCCGGGGATTTTTCAGAGCCTTATGGAAAGGTTATTGCAAGGGATTAAGGGCGTGGTCCCCTATTTTGACGATGTATTAATTGCAGCCCCTACAAAAAAAACCTTACAGGACCGGTTAAAATCAGTCCTAAAAAAATTCCAAGAGGCCAGTCTTAAGGTTAAAAAAAACAAATGTAAATTGTGTACTGACAGTGTTGAGTTTTTAGGGTACCTGATTGATAGCCAGGGCATTCATCCTACCGAAAGTAAATTAAAAGTGATCAAAAATGCTCCCAGGCCACGAAACAAGGCCGATCTCCAGGCGTTCCTAGGCCTCATCAATTTTTATAATGTATTTTTACCGCACAAAGCAACTGTCGCTGAACCATTACACCGATTGTTAGATAAAAGAGCAAATTGGTTATGGGGTTACCGTGAAGAACAGGCATTCCGAAATGTTAAAAAACTGTTCACTTCTGACTCTGTACTCATGCAGTATAACGAGACTTTGCCGTTAGTTGTGATGCATCGCCTTTCGGGGTGGGCGCCATTTTGAGCCACGTACTGCCTAATGGGAACGAAGCCCCTATTGCATATTTTTCAAAGACTCTTTCAAAAACAGAGCGGAACTATGGACAAATTGATAAAGAAGCCCTCGCAATTGTCTCAGCTGTGAAAAGATTTCACGAATACGTGTATGGTAGGGTTATTACTATTGTGACTGACCACAAGCCTTTGTTGGGGATAATAGCCGGAGATAAGCCGACTCCCTACATATTATTCCCTAGGATGACCCGATGGTCAGAATTCTTAGCTGCTTATAACTATCGGCTGCAATACCGCCCGGGGAAAGCCATTCCCCATGCCGACGCATTGAGCTGAGCACCGCTTCCAGAGACTCTCGACGATCCGGCACCAACGGTTACCACGTTGCAAATCAAAGCGCTCAACTCGCCGCCACTGACCGCCCGAGATATCGCGAGAGAAACCAAACATGACCACACCCTAGCATGAGTCCTAGGCTGGGTAGAACACAGATGGCCATTGGACCAGTTATCAGATGACTTCACACCATTCAAAACTCGACAGACCGAACTCTTGTCCCAGAAAGGCTGTGTCATCTGGGGCGATAGAGTCGTTATTCCAGAACGGCTCCGAAAAGCGCTGCTGAGAACTTTGCATGATGGCCACCCCAGCATCATGCGAATGAAAGCCCTTGCACGAAGCTATGCATGGTGGCCGGGCATAGACAAGCAAATCGAACAGTGGGTTAAAGCTTGTCCCAAATCCAAGAAGTCAGCAACGCTCCACCAAAAGCCATGCCTACTGAATGGGAGACACCACGTGGACCCTGGTCCCGAATTCACCTGGACTTCACGGGGCCAACCAAGGGCCTTCCTGCTTACCGTCGATGCCTACTCCAATTGGTTCGAAATTCATCGCATGACGACTACGACCTCCGAGGCGGTCATCAAGATTCTAAACAGACTCTTTCCAACCCATGGATTACCAGACGTCCTGGTATCCGATAACGGCCCACAATTTACTGCACTAGCATTCGAGCAGTACCTCGCTGACCGTGGCATCCGCCATGCGCTCACCTCGCCTGTGCACCCTGCGAGCAATGGCCGAGCAGAACGCATGGTTCAATTTGTGAAGAAAACCTTGCAAAAGGTAGACTACGACAACATTGACGACAAGGTCAACCAAATCCTCTTTTTGCAACACATCATCCCACATAGCGTCACCAACAAAACTCCCGCCGAACTGCTAATGGGACGAAAGCTCCGCTCCCACCTTGACCGGTTGCACCCTGTGTATGAACCAGAGAAACCACTAGGATCCAGCGGCTGCTGTCGCACCTTCCAGGTAGGAAACCTAGTTTATGCAAAAAACCTATCGGGCGACCCGTTGTGGGTGGAAGAGACAGTAGTACGTGTAACTGGCCCTAGATCCTACCTCGTGCAATGCCTTGACGATAAACTTTGGAAACGGCATATCGACCAATTATGGTCGCGGCTTGCAGCAGCCAATTCGCAACTCCCCTATGACTAAACTGATGGGGGGGGGAAGTACGGAAGAAGATGAAGCCCTAGGAAACCCGTTCGAAGGAAACAATGATTTAATTGAAACTCAGGAAGTGGAGCCAGAGGGAGAAATGTCTGCACCTCAGGGAATCGAGGAAAATGTGGGCAACGACATAAAAGTGAACTCTGAACCAGAGACAGCCCCATTGCCAGACAACGATCTACCTCAGCGAGATTGCAACCAGCTGTTACAACGAAAATCAAAGAGACTAAAAAGACAACCGTCCTATTTAAGGGACTATGTAACTGCGCCCTGAACTAAGGAACCAGGGGGAAGGGGTGTTGTGTATGCAATATAATTAATAAAGTGTGAGCTTGGAGTAAGTGCAGGGTTCTGGCCCTGCACTTCTGATTGGCTGTTAAGTGGCCGGACCGGATTGGCCCGTTCCGGGGAATCCGATTGGCCCTTAACAGAGAGTTCTTATTGGTTATAAAAGCTAGCGTTCCAAGCTTGTTATTGGTTAAACATTACAAGGTTTGCCTATATAAGGCGGGTTTTTACTGATGTTAAATGAGCAAGTCACGATGTAAATAAAGAGCTGAAGTTCACCGTTCAGAAACTTGTCTCCATTCTTTCTCGCCCATGCTCAAACTTAACAGAAGGAATGGTTCAGAAGTGGTTTGTGTGTGTGTGTATGTGTGTGTGTGTGTGATTATATTGTCTGCATTAAAGTACAAAATTCCTTTTGCTTCATAACAGGTTATATCACCATTTTAGGCTGACATCAGGATTTTGGCCTTTCCTTCTAAATGAAAAGAATGTGTAATCAACTGGGTCTGACATTTTATTTTGCAAGCACAGAAAGTTTCCTGGGGGTGAGGACAGAACTGATAACTCTGAAAACATTTTTCTAACTTTCTACAAAGCCAATAGGTCCCTCTGAGAGGAGAAACTTTGCTTCAATTGGAAAGGACAAAGGATATTTCTGCCATGGTGAATCCTGAAGCATCTTGGAGAGAATTGCCCGCTGAAACATTTAACATTTGCTTGTCCTTCTGCTTTACCCAATGTTTGCCATCCCCTAGATTTAATTCAGGATTGATTTGATAGTGCTTGGTTGGCAAATTGCCTCTCAAAAAGAAAAGGAAAAATAAGGAGGTTACATTGTGAATGGCCCTGGGAGGTTGAGGGGGAAGGGAGAAATTGCTGAGCTGCACCATATGGACTGCTGTATGGCAAAGAATATGCTTTATTGGCATGGCTTGAAGGTTTACAAGCAATCTTCTTGAAGTTTTAATGGTTGCTTGGGTGATTTATCCCATCTTGAGAGTTGTGGTAGTGAGGAGGCACCCAATTCCTGCGCTCTTACTTTCCTTTATTATCAGATCCTTTCATCTTCCCTACAATTCACCTCCATCGACCATAAATAACTCCATTATAGACCACACAAAAGAAATATGTAACCATTCTCATGTAAGTTTGAAGGTTCCATATCACGCATTTACAAATTGAGTTTGATAATCTAAAGCTTTGTACATTTTGGAAGAGGAGAGGGTTCAAGGCAGTTTCATTCTTAGCTATGCACCCCACCAGCCCTAAGGCCAATTGGTCAAATATTGAATGGTTTAATGATTTACCAGGACAGGAAAAAATGCATAATACAATGTACTTGAATGATTGTATTCTTTTGCCTATATTTCTGTATAGTGAATTCTCAAAAATTAATTTTATAGTTGTGACTTGTCTTGACAATAGTAAAGAACAACAATAGAAATAATAAAGAACAATAATAGAGCCTTGGTGAATTCCTATCTTTCCCAACGCTATGAGATTTCCCTCACAGCTGAGAAAAATTCTTTGGTAGTTGGGTTTATAATTGCATTAAAATTATATATGTATGTATGTATGTATTTAAAAATTATGATTTCTACAACATAATTTTATCGGGTCTCATGTAAGCAGGAACATAGGTACTATTAAAGTTATGCTATTTGCATCCAATCTATAATTAGAAAAAAAATATAATAATTTTCCTTCACTTTTACCATAATACCAAAATGTACATACTTCTACAAATAATTAGGAACTCTAATGCATCATTTAAAATCTATATTTAGTAATTTAGATATGTTTACTATACATACTCATTTTCAAGCTTGAATAAAAATGCCAAATGCATACCACCATACAAAGTCAAAATTTCAAATAACTAGGAATCTACTTTCTGTCGCAGACAAATTCGCATGTTGCAATACTTAGAATATTAAGATCACATTAAAAATCTGCCTGTTGGCAAACTTAATCCTGAAAGAAAGCATGCATTTATTTTGCAATTTTGCATAATTGGTTTTGTTGTTTTGCATAATTAAGGTTTTAGTTTGGGAACATTTCCTCCTGTTTCTTTCTTCAAAGTAAATAAGAAAAAAAAAACATGAACTAAGTTTGTTTCTACAGCAAACACATTCAGAATTCATTTGAAAGTTTCATTAGTATGTTTAACTGTCACTTGCACTGGCAACAGCTGCTAACTAGCAATTTCACAAGCTTCTCACATATGAATAAACTTTAATTTTTTTTTGTAAAAAGATTGAGACAATATAATGAAACCTTAATGCCAGCTCTATAAAAGCTCCTAAATTTCCCAATATACCCATAAACATGTGCAAGCTATTTTTTGGGGTGAAGTGGAAGAAATATAAGCAGATTCTGCTGACAATTTTAATATGTATAGGTAGAAACAACAATTTTAGAAAGAATGCTGCAGATTTTTTTTTTTAAAAGATGCTTGTATAAACCATCATATGCCTACATAAACCATAATAAAGTTGTTTGTATAAACTATCAACTTGGTTAACTTATGATTCTATGAGTTTCATAGCATCATCCTGTGACGTATCAGGACTTTTTTTCCCTTCGCTAAACTGGGCGAGGCCGGGGCCAACATGGACACATCCAGCCCACAGGTCGCGAGTTTGACACCCCTGATCTATATCATAGATCTGTTCCTTTGAGATTGCCATGTCAAAATCTTACCTACTTCATTGATAAGTAAGACAAGTTCTTTAAACCTTTATGTCTGCAATCAATCACTTTATATTGTAATCTTCCAATCACATAATCAGGATTAATTGTAACATAATGCCTAGACTATGTTTTGAAAAAAATCTTCTTGAAAATATGTTAGACTGAGATGAACCATGGAATCTTACAATTTAAATGAATCTGGACAACACATTGCAAGAATTTTGAGACATTTTGTATCATAAAACATTATTTGGATCAAAGTCTTATACATTTTTGTAACCCTGATTGATTGATTGATTATGTCATCATCAAATCAGTGTCAAGTCTCAGTTTCCCATAGATGTTCTCCACAATTGTTTGTCCCTAAACTGGTGCTTCTGATTTTCTAATGAGGCATCCATTGCTGCTATAATTTAATCTACATATTTTGATACTGGATGCCATTTTCCTATAAGATTTTGGGTATGCCATGATCATTGAACTCAGCAAACCATTCAATAAGCATCTTTTATCCACACTAATCAAAATGGAGAAATATAAACTAAGCATCATGTCCCTGTCAGAGTCTGAATCCGAGGAAAAAGATGAACAGCTGACAGGGAGTGGGAGTGTGGCTCTATTGGCTGTAGAAGAAACTGGGGAAGGGCAAAGTCCAGCTGGGCAGAGCAGGGGCAGGTAGAACAGGGGAGAGGTAATTCAGAGGAAGACCGAGGCCTACCCCCTCTTCATCCTAGGGCATGCAGGGAGGAATGGAGAAAAGAGCAATGTGGGTTGCATGGCTTACAGGGAAGGAAAGGGTCCTGATTCCCTTCATTAGCCACACCTGGGAAGAGAGTTTAAAAGAGATGCATGCTGAGTGTGGCATCTACTGGGAACAAACATGAGTTTATCTTGTGCTGACTTTGGTTATCTGTATTCCTGGCATCCTCTCAACCGTGTTGAATTACTACTGTTCTTTCATGTCTGGAATTCCTTCTCCTGCCCTGCTGGACTAATTACCTCATCTTGCCTTGATTGGACTTATAGTTAAAGTTTTTGTTGACCATGTTTTGGACTTGATTCTCTGCAGCCAAATGCTGTTCTTGGGAGAGTTTTTCTCCAGCCAGAAGGCAACCAGGACATTGGCGGCAAAGTTGGAGCAAATAAAGGGACTCCTACTGATTATCTGACTGTGTTGTCTTTGTGCCACGCCTTGGATCATCACACTAAATATTTAACTTTTAGATGGATTGAATGCCCAGTATGGAAATGTTGGTTCCTACTGCAACATGAACACCTCTTTTAGTGTTCACTGGGCTACATACATGTGCAATTTCTAAGCCAATAAATTATACAGTAGAAATAACCCTCATGTGGAGTGAGTTTCTCTTTCTAGTCCATCTTGTACAGTTGATCCACTTTGACCATAATTGAAGCAGTAGGCTCTTTTATGGAAACTTGTGATGATAATTTTTGATGAGGTTTTAGGGTGTTACACAATTTACTGTTGTGGCTACCTTTTAAAAAACCTGGGGCACTTCACATTGCAGTCAAAAGAGTCCAGCAGAGATTATACTACCTGAGACTTCTCAGGAAACAACAACTGAATGAAAAACTGCTGGTGATCTTCTACAACTGCACCATAGAGATTATTTTAACATACTGCACCTTTGTATGGTTTGCCAATTGCACAGTGGCAGATAGGAAAGCATTCCAGAGGGTTAATGTCATTGCCCAGAAGACCATTGGTTGCCCTCTCCCTGCTTTGGAAGAGCTTTATAGCTCCCGCTGCCTTAAGAAAGTTCAAAACATTCTCAAAGATCCATCTCATCCTGGGGACTCTTTTTTTTGAACTATTACCATCTGGTAGATGGTACAGGATAATAAAAGCAAGGACAAGTAGACTGAAAAACAGCTTCTATCCCAGGCAGTAACTATATTGAATTCTACTGTATGGTGTAATATTAATGCAATATTGGGTTTTCAGTTCAATTGTATAAAATGTGAAGGATGTGTGTTTGTGTTTTATTTTTATAGTTATAATGTACACTGAAGATGGCATTTAATTTCATTGTATGAGATACAATGACAATAAACTAAACTATAGAATGCAACACAGAATGTAAAAACAATAACAAGAAAGAAACAATGTAATTAAATACATGAAACACCAAATTGGGAATGATATAGACATGGCCATTAGTCCAAATACAAAAATTTGAATCTTTTATAGCTGTCAATTTAAACTGACATTGGTCTAGCAAAAGACACATTATTAAGAATATACACCAATATTTGATTAAATTTATCCTTCATTTAAGGATAAATGAGATACATTTTTCTCAACAATTTTCTTTTTTCTGATGATTTTTATTCCAGTGCAATTGAATAAATGCAGTGCCAAAACTGTTTGTTTGGAATACTGATGAAATGAAAGATGCACTTGTGTTTTCTTGTACATTTGCCATAACAAACCTAGCAACTAACAGGAAGTACTTATTCAAAAAAAAAATATGTTGCATGCTATTTGTACTCATTAGGGAACATAGCATAGTAAACAAACAGCAAGATTCATTGGGAAAGATTACATAGTAATTTTTCCAATCTCTTCAAACAAAAATACAAACTTACAGGGAACTGGATAACATTTTGCTTCCTAAACACCTTCGGGTATGTCTGATAAATTTTTGGTTGCTAATGATGAAAATAGCCTGTAATTTAATCTATCATGTATCTTTTTATAGAAAATCTTCTGTTTTTACACAATGGCAATGATCACTCTTCAGTATTCCACATATGAAAGAAACATATGAAAATATGGAACTCTTGTTGAAGCACATCACGTACAACTGTAATAATTGTTGTTTCAGTTGGAGAACTACAAATAGTAGTTCTGCTGCTTGGAATGTGGGTCAGATATACCAAGTACTGCTGTTATATATGCAAATGAGAGAGCCATGCAAGGGACTTCTGTTACATTAAAAAGAAATGGCCACTCTGAAAAAATGTGGCTCCAGAACAGAAAAATATGGCACATGAAGCACTTCTTGACCAAAGATATTTTTGCCTCCACTGCACATAAAGCTTGGACAGATGAAAAATTTTCTGAAAGCAACGAACAAAAAGGTAAGGTTTTCGTTATTTGAGACAGATGTTTCCAAAAACAGTTGAGGCCAAGATTAAGAAAAGAATTTTTGCTGGTCCACAAATCAAATACATCATCAATGACAAGTGGTTCTAAAATTGTTAGTGAGGCCAGACATTAATGGATTCTTTGTCTCAGTTTTACTTGAAATGCTGGGTCCTGAGTGCAGTCTATTAAGATTGCACTGTAATATAATGTAATTAATTATTATAATATGGGGGGGAGTGGAAAGTCCTTACCTCAATCTCATTTGATGGTAGAAATAATATTTAGAAATTCTTTCTGATCTAAGATATCACCTCTGCTTTATTCCTCCTTTAAATATAGTCATTTCTCTATTTTTAACCCTATCTTCTTTGTATTAGGCTATCTGTATCTTGATTCTCAAACGCCACTGCTATCTATACCTTGTTTGAAGTAAAAGCCTCGAAAGTAGTTGGACTTTCGTTAGTTTATGACTGCAGTAACAGGCAACAACCCAACAACCAGCACACAGCAAGCTAGAAGTGGAAAATGCATCAGTGAAATCATCAGAGCAAGCTTGTGGGCACCATGCTTAAGAGGAAGATGTTATCTTGTTTTCAATATTACTTAGCTCTACAGCAGAGGAAGAGATAAGACAACAGGAATGCATCAATTGTTCCTTTGCAGAATTCAAGCTAGTGTCGAGACTGTGGTCTAAAGTTTTTTGGGTTTTTTTTTAAAGGTGGGATATCTTGAGTGGTATCTTGAAATTAATCAACACTGTTAACTGATTCAATAATTTGAACTGGTTAATTAAATGCATTTTAGCTGGTTCATTGCCTAACTGGCAAAATAGCTTTTGAATAGTTTTTCTCACGTTCCTTGTTATACAACTCTACTAGGATAAATATTATCTGTTACAACTAGCAATTCTTTGAATGCTACTTAAAAATAAGTTGCAGGGATCAAGGCCTGATCGTTAAAGATTTCCCCTCTTTTTAAAAACTTGTTAAATATAGTTTTATAAAACATTTAAAAAAAAATAATGACAGACATTTTGCAATGTCTAATGTTTAGCTAATTGAGATCTTGTATATGCCATGTTTCACAAGCCTAAAATTAACATGGCAATTTTTTTTGGGCATATTTTTACTCTTAATTTTAATAATATTATTTTTAAAAATCCTGATATTTTATATATTAATATGATTGTTTTTATACGTGCATTATTTTATTGGATTGTTTTAAGATACTCACAGTCACCTTTGGTGAAGTAGGCAACCATAAAAATCTAAGGAATAAATAAATGGCATGACATGATTAAACACTCACGTATTTACATTTACAATTTAGAGAGCAAGGGAGATGATCTTGAGGAAAAATATTCCAGAACTTTTACCTAGGCAAAAGAGGCTAAAGATTTTTAATGTCCTGGCAAGTAAGATAATTGTGAAATTATAGAAGAGTATTTCATCTATCCTTTGGTTACCTCACTCAAGAACTTCTGTTCAAAAGGATTTCACTGAAATCCTTTTCTCCTTTAAAAGAATGAAAATAAAATTATTTTCAATCAAATTGAATAAGAATTAAGAGAAAAAAATGCTCACAGGTCCTTGTGGTTGTTGTTTTGGTATTATACTATTACTACCAGAAAAGTCAAGGCAGAAACTCCTATTCCTGCCTTGCAAATCTTACACTGATACATTGGCTGGATCTTTCCAATTCCTAGATTCCTATTCTCATTGTTGTTTTTGCTGTTGGAACATACATCTGTAATTTTTGCAATCTCAGATTTCTTCTAAACTTGGCAACATCTACTTTGTGTTGATTATCTCCAATTCTGGCTCTACTCCTCTTAGCATAAACAACAACATTCTGATTAGTACTTCTTCTCCAAGCATACTCTTTGATACATAGAAGCATAATGATTTCTTTTAACATACACAACAGCACTCTAAACAGAATGGTGGACAAAAGAAGCATCCAGCACATAAAGCTATAAGCAGAACAAGGATGAGAACCATGGAATCCTTCTGATGCTGTTGAACTCCTATTCTTGTAATGCCTTACTAATGGCCAAACTGTCTAGGCCTGATGGAATTTGGACTTCAATGACATCTGAAATTGCACCTTTCCTCACCACAGTTGTCCACAGGGAGGCAAAGGAGGGCAAGTGATAAAATGTTTGTTGTGATATCATGATACAAAGTCCACCTGGTAAGTACTTGGGTGTGAAGATAGGATGCAAATACAAAAAAGGTGGAGCTTGTGTTGTGGCATGTTGGCCCATAGTACATTAATTCGGTATTATTGTTACTAGCTGCAGAAACCTATATAAAACTTTGGAGGAGACACAAACTGGCAATTTAGGAACATTTTGATGACTGCTCCCCTTTAAAAAATCATGTAACATTAGTTTGTCATTGATTAGTCTTTCATTCACAAGTTCATTTTATAATTAATTTTAAAAACAATGGATTAAAAATAAGTGCTTGAGTTGACTTCTTCTTGAGATGAAATGTGATTAGCGCAATTAATTATCCACTTAATGAACTAATTAAACTTGAAGCTAAGAGCTTTTTTGCATTCCTTTTTCTAAACCAAGCAAAATGAAACTGATTCTTGTGTGAATTAATGTGTTCTGCAATAAAAAGATTTGTTTAATGATTATAGTTCCTCCAAATTGTTTTACCAATATTAATTAATTTCCATCATAATAAGCCAATATGCTGAAATGAGAATTCACATGTGTTCAAATTTAACCATTTATAACACAGTTTTAATTGAAGAGTTATCAGATCAGTGTGGTAAAGAAGTCTACAACATATTACTAAAATGTAGTAATTTCTCTTTGTTTCTTGTCAGTCTATAAAACTGCAATTTACTCTGTGTCTGTGTTTTATCTATATTATTATTTATCAGTTACATGCAGCAAAACTAGAATGTTTTTATAACAATAGTAATGTAATTATTTGTTTTGTTTTTAATTAGTTGGTGACCGATTAGCTTGCAGACACAAGATAATGATTTGCATCCTTTTATAGTATTTAAGTATCTGAAAGCTTCTTTTTAGAATATAAATATTGAGAGTTATTGTAGCTGAAATCTAGCACATCTCAGAAAGATAAACTAGTTTAAAAAACAGATTTATTGATTTGGTACTCAGTGTATGTGTTTTGTGTGTGTGTTTCTGTGTATGTTTCCCTCTCTCTCTCATACACAAACACACAATTCTATACTTTGCTGGCTAATTTCTAAGACAGAAAAGAGGGTGGGGGGAAGTCATACATTTCTCAGGAAAACAGCAACATAACCCTGTTGTTTAAGTCCTAAAAACCAAAACAAACAAAACCATGTCCTTCATCTCTCCAGGATAATACAAAAGCTGTGGATTAACTGTTTCTGTTTAAGAAATAAACTATTCTAAAATGGAATGTATCCAGAGAGCACTAGAGCAATAAATACAGAAGCTCTTGATGATACTCGTAGCTTTCATTTATTTTGATGGTATCCTAAATAGTACAGGTAGTCCTCAACTTACAAGCATTCGCTTACTGGCCGTTCAGTTTCAAAGGCACTGAAAAAAGTGACATTTTTCACACTTATGTCTATTGCAGAATCCCCATAGTCACATGATCAAAATTTCGACACTTGGCAACTGGTTCCCATTTATGACTGTTGCAGGGTTGTGCAATCATCTTTGGTGACCTTCAGACAACCAACGTCATTGGGGAAATCAGATCCCAGTAATTCACTTAACGACTATGGCAAGAAAGGTTATAAAAAGGGGGAAATTTCACTTAATAACTGTCTTATTTAGCAATGGAAATCTTGGGTACATTGTGGTCACAAGTTGAGCACTAGCTATAATGCCTAGCAACTCCTGATTGGGAACCATGTTGCTCTGGTATCCATCAATCACCTTAAGGTTCTGTGCCGTGGTTACCTGTGACTCAGAGGTGGTATTCAGCAGGTTCTGACCAGTTCTGGAGAATCGGTAGCAGAAATTTTGAGTCGTTCAGAGAACCGGCAAATACCGGCTCAGACTAGAGATTTTACAGTATATCCTTCCCCTGCCACGCCCACCAAGCCACGCCCACAGAACCAGTAGTAAAAAAATTTGAATCCCACCACTGCTGTGGCTAGATAAGCACAAAAACATAATAAATGGAATCAAATATTGTCTCACTGATTTTAGCTATGAGCATGACTTCACTGGATTCAGCCAAAAAAGAATGATCAATGGCAACCCTTTGCTCTGTGGGAAAGCAGTTGTGCGCTAAGTTTTCTTTGAGCATCAGAAATTTGATCCTTCCTATGCTTTGGTGGGCATACATTTGCAAAGGCATTTGGTACTGAAATCCTACTGCTTGTTTCTCAGCAAAAAGAGAGCCAGTGTAGAGTAATGGTTAAGACATTGGACTAGGACTGGGAATATCCAGGTCCAAATCCATCGTCATGGAAATTTATTGAGTAACTTTGAGATGGTCACTATTTCCCAGCTCCTCATTACTCTTGGGATCCCAAAGGTGCTTTTCCAAAAGGCAACTGGACTTTCTTATTTTTTTCCCTTGAAAATGTTTTGCTAAAAATATTGAATGAATATATACATAAAGATCAAGACGGATTTCTTCCCAATAGACAAATTAGGAACAATTTAAGAATAGTATTAAATGTTTTGGAATATTATGAAGCCCATCCAGAAAAACAAATAGCCCTTGTATTCTTGATGCACATGTCAAAAAAGATTTAGAGATATGGGTTAAATTGCAAATCTCCTTATTAGGGAAGATTGCCACAAAAAAAAAATGAACATTCTGCCCAAATTTATTTACTTATTCCAAACAATACCAATAAAAATACATAAAAATTACTTCGTGGAACTTAACAAGATAATCACCAAATTTATCTGGCAAGGGAAAAAAAAACCAAGGATAAACCTAAAGGCAATGCAAGATATGAAGAGCAGGGGAGGTATGGCACTCCCAAAATGGGAATTATACTATAGTACAGCCTCCTTACTTTGGTTGAAAGAGTGGGTAAATCTGTTGAATAAAAGGATCTTATTTTTAGAAGGCCATGATTTACAGAGGGGATGGCACACATTTTTATGGGGCACTGGAAAAATTAAGCAGAAGTATTTCCACAGAGATATAATTAGAGATTCCTTATTGGCTAATTGGAACAAAATAAAAAAAACATTATTTAAAAATCCCAATCTGGATCTCAATGATGGAGGCGATGATACATCCAAATAATCTAGATCTTAATAAAATAATAAAATACAAAGACTTTCTTGATGCGCAAGGAACGTTAAAATCATGGCAAGATCTCCAAGAACAAGGGCTACAAGTAGACCAGTGGGCTTATTTGCACATTCAAAATAGATATAGCCAGGACAAGAAAATTTTTGGAATTTATAGTGAGGCACAACAATTAAATAAAATCCTATTAGGTCCAGATTAAAAAAAAACACCTAAATTTTATAATTACTTATTAGAGATGGAATTAGAAGAGGAAGTAGTCAAAGGCAACATGATAGCTTGGAGCAGAAACATAGGACGTAGCATTACATTATTAGAATGGGAAAAGGTCTGGACAAGGAATAATAAAATTACAAAATCAGCAATATATAAAGAAAATGCCTATAAAATGTTTTACAGATGGCATCTCTTGCCTTCGAGAATTGCGAAAATGTCTCCTAACATGAATCTGAATTGTTGGAAATGTAAAAAGAAACAGGGAGCATTCTTTCATATGTGGTGGTCCTGCACTGAAGCCCAAAGATACTGGCATAGAATAAAAAAATGGTTAGAAGAGAACTTCCGGTTTGCGTGGCTTCGGAGCAGCAGGAATTCGCGACAGCTCGCGATTCCTGCTGGCTAGCTGCCGAGGTACCCCCGATCCAGATGGGTCAGGGGGTTATGGCTGCCCTGTAGGGACAGCTGAAGATAGAGGGGAGCCGGTTAGGGAGGTGGGGGCATCGCAGACCCCCCCCTTCTCCGGGAAAACCCCTTTTTCCCAAGGCGGTGGAGCGGCGGTCAGCAATGGCCGCCACGAAGAAGCCAGCAACCGGGTAAGAACTGTGCTGGAGGAAGTGTGAAAAGTGAAAGTTCTGTCTGAGCCGGGTCAAGTAACAACTTTTAAATCTCCTGGAATTGAGCTGCTTGTTGCTGGAGGATACATTGTATCCCTAAGAAGATCGAAAGCGGCGGAGAAGCTGTTAAAGGGAACTTTTTTTTTTTATTTTTTTTTTTACTCTCTCATCCCACGGAAAAAGCAGAAATATTTGGATGTATTAGACACTGAAAGTGGATTGCTTTGAAAGTTAAGCTAAGAGACAAAGGGATTTTTAGACATTGAAAAATTTAAGAAATTGGAAAATCTCTGCTGGAGGTATGGATTTTTGATTATTTAAAATTGTTATTGCAAGTGGGAAGGGAGAAAGAAAAATTGGAGCAGAAACTGAAAAAGGAGGAGACTGTCTAGAACGTCTTGGTGGATCCCAAAAGAAGATATATGGTAATTGGACCTCTTTGATCAAAAATTAATTTGGAAAGAGAAAGAGAAGAAGGAAGAAAAGTATTAACTTTTGGAACTTTTTTCTTTTTTTCCTTTTTTTAATTGCTTTTGATTGTCTTGGATTAAAAATACTTGTGGTTGTTTTGGAAAAAGTTTCCCTTTTCATAATGGCATTCTCTGTGGATGAACTAGAGATTGAATATCAAAAATATAAAAAAGAAGATACTTTGGGCGCTTTGTTCCAATTCTTAGAAATGGCGTTATGTTCCTTAGAAAAGTTGACGCAGCAGAAGGACTGGGACAAGGAAGAAGAAGAAGAAGCCATCTTTGATGAACAATGGGTTCCTTCCGGAGAGGAGGAGAAAAAGGATAAGAAAAAGGGGTTTTTAAGAATTATAAAAACAACCAAAAGAGAGAAAAATGAGCGAAGAGATGGAGGCAAGGTTAGAAAACAAAAGAAAAGGAGCAAGAAAAGCGAAGGGAAAAAGCAAAGGGGTAGAAAGGGCAAGGAGAAGAATAAGCAAGAGAGAAAAGGGGGGAGGAGAAGCCTTAATGGGGGGAAGCAAGATTTAAAGAAAAAAAGTTTATTTAGAGACAATGGGTGAATTTAATTTAGATTAAAAGAGGGATTCTGGAGGGTATTTAAGAGTGTGTTTTTATATGTATGTATATTTAGAATAAAAAATTTATTATGTAATTTTAAGAATTTTTTAAACAGAATCCCAAGAAAGATTTATATGTAGTATTTTTAAGTTAGGTAATGTGTTATAGATGCAACTCCAATTGGTTTACAGGAGAAGTATAGTAAAAGAAAAAAGATGAATGGATGTTTGGAAATAGAACAGACAAAGAATGTTGTTGAAAATGGTAATAATGGAAGGATATATATGCTTTTTTTTTAATTTTGTATATTGATAAAAGGCAATAAAATTTTAATTGATAAATAATTTGGATGGAAAAGAGAAGTAGGGATAAGATATGAAGTTAATATTATATGAAATATTGATATTATAATCTGGAAATGTTATGTTTTATTGGTCTATCATTATTATTTTTTTTTAGAAAAGAATTTATAAGCTGTTATGCCTTGATTTTGTGTGTATTGATTTTAGAAAACTGATAAAAATGGTTTTTATATACATATATAAAAAAGAAAATGATAATAAGATATAGAAGGAGACTTAGGTTGAATATGATGTTTGAATTTGTGTCTGTGTAAAGAGTTTTTAACCCGGGAACAGACAACCTTCAGAAAAGATCTTGTAGTTTTGTCTATGTTTTGTGTTTGTATGTTTGTGTATTATGCTTATGATAAAACTAACAAAATTTGTTTTTTATTAAAAAAAAGGAAAAAAGAATCAATAAAACCTTGGAGGAATGTTAGATGAGAATAATTTAAACAAGTCAGAAAGAAAAGAATATGATGATTATAAAATGGATAAATATGGAAGAGAAATGAAATTGAATTGGAGTAAAGAGAAATAATGAGAAACTTGATGAAAGATATTTGCGTGTCCATATGGGGATGGGATAAATTGGAATTATGTTGTATAAAAATATTGTTTTGTTTGACTTGTAAGGATTTACAATATTAAGAGGTTTTATGTGTTTATGTATTTAATGGTTAATGATGTGTTGTTTTATCTTTAAAATTAATAAAATTTGTTTCAAAAAAAAAAAAATGGTTAGAAGAAATAACGGCAGAGCAAATTGAATTAAAACCAGAATTCTTCCTATTGGGGATATTTAACAGACAAATTTCCAAAAAAGTCAAATGTATAATACTGCACATTCTTACTGAAGCCAGAATAACCTTTGCACAGGGTTGGAAACAAGCAGATATTCCAACAGAGGAGATGGTAATACAGAAGATAACAGCCTGTGCAGAGATGGATAAGTTAACCTTAGCACTTAAGGAAAAAGAAACATCAGAATATTATAGAAGCTGGAAATGCTGGTATGACTGGATAGAACAAAAATAGAAAATATATTAGTAAACAATGTAAAATGTAAAAGAGGTAGTAATATATTCGCAATAAGATGTATTTGTAAATATATCACCAATATTGATAACAAGGAACCAAAGACTGTCAATAGTAGAATTGTTAGCTTTTAATCATTTACTTTTTTCCTTTTCCTTTTTTCTGTGTGTTGTGTATGTGTTTGTTTGATATTTTAGTTCTATAATCAATAAAGTTTGTTATAAAGAAAAGAAAAGAAAATAAAATGTTTTGCTTCTCATCCAAGAAGGTTGTTCAGTTCTTGGATGAGAATTAAAATGTTTTCAAAGAAAAAAATCCAAGAAAGTTCAGTTGCCCTTTGGAAAAGCACCATTGGGACAACCATAAGCTGGATGATTGAGAATCTCCATACTAGAAGAGAGAGTTCTGGGTATATTGCATTGGCCTAACAAACAAACAAAATCAACCCGGTCTCTTCAGCCTTTCTCCATTCTACCTACAGTGCATCCATCATGGAGAATACTGGCTAAGGGGAATAATGTTGGATAGAAATGAACTGCATTTTTCCTACAAAAATAATTGAACCCAACAAGCTTTACTTGAGTATTTGTTTTATCTCTAGTTATTTGAAGATCTTGAATAGCTTTCTTGAAGCTAATAACCTACGGTAATACTGAGTCTAGGGACTCCACCTTTGTATAGTCTCAATGTCTTTTTTTGTGAATTCATTTTCTGGAATTGTGAAAAGAATTTTAAAGTTAGTCTATACAATTTAAATGAATGAACCCAGATGAATGAACTGCTTTCTGGTTTAACCAACTTTACAAAGATAAGAAATAAACAGTTGAACACAGATGTAGAAATTATTATATGCTCATTTTCTTATCCATAAAGTGCTGGGTAATTCTAAGGCAGATTTTTATTTTAAAATTAATTTGAAGTAAACTTGGGATTTGAAGAACCTTGACGTCTTGACAAAGAGAGGGAAGAAAACATGATGCTTTTTGATGCTATACTTTCCCCATCAAGACTAATTATTTAATTTTAGGTCTTTCCTTTCTTCAATTCACATTCATTCCCCTGGTTATGATCTTTAATGAAAAATCCCTGCTGTGTTTAGTACAAACCATTTGGTGCCCCTGTGTCAGGGAAGGAAAAGAACAACATTCAATAAAGCTGAAGGTTTTTATTATCACATCGTAAATGAACAAATGGCATCTGTCAATACAAAGAAACACAAGGGGGTATGGAAAGAAAGCTTAGCAATTGCACTCTGGGTGTGCTACTAAAGTAACAAGATGGCTTTTTATGAATGCTGGTTATAAACGTTCCTCATCAATCTATTATTCCCTTTTGCTTCATGCAAAAAATAACTGTAAGGAAGAGAATGGGAAAAATATCTGTTGCAAATGTAGGCTATCAATAACTCTGGCCAAATTAAATGTTGTTGTAACAAGTGAATATGTATGGTGTCAGCCACATCACATACCAAATTGAAGTTTCCTTTCATTCTGGATCTTGCTTTGTAAATAAAGTATTTGTTGTGTCAGATCCATCAATAGTGTTCATGTTTAAGCAATGGGCACCTTTTACAGAATGAAGATTTTATAGGCAACAGAACATCCTCATGTTAAACCAGTAAAAAACCCTGAGAGTGTATATGAAACTTACGTTAATAACATTGATATGAGCTTTGGGGAGCTGAGAAAAAGTGGTGGCCAGCAGTCATGGAGGGGAGCTTGGTGACGAAAGTGAACAGCCCTTAGGAATGGCTGATTAGAAGTGGATTTCTTTAGCAAACCACTTGGTCCTTCAGTTTTCAGCAGGGATAGGCCTGAAAAAGCTGACTAACAAAGAAAGCATTTTTTCCCCCTCACAGACAAGCTAGGTCAAACAATTGACCATATCTATACTGGCGATACTACCACAAAGAGGTTTTGAAGAGAATGAATAATTTTCCTCTCTTGTAACATTTTTTTTAAAAATAATAGAATATTGCAATAGAAAACTGGTCCTCTTCCATTTCAGCCTCACTCCTACTCCAAACCTTGGAAAGATTGTTGGGACCATATTCAATTTTGGGGGATCCTATGCCCTCCATAGTTGCAGCATGATCCCTTCCCTCCCAAACTAACACAATATCTCCAGAGATATAACAGTTAGAAGCAAAGCTTTCCGAGATGGAATTTTCATCAAACAAACAAATAATTCAGGAAGGAGTTGATTTAAACATTATCTGCCTTCTGCAATGGAGAGTAATTCTGCCTTTATTCTGCAAGGGATACTTGGTGTCACAAAAATCAGCACAGGAGAAAATTAAGCCTCCCTCTTACCCCAAGTCCCTGAGCCCAGATTGCATCTATCCCTCCCTGCTAGGCTTTTGGCACATGCACAGGCACACTCCCGAACACATTCAATGAAGTTTAATTTTACAGGTAGTCCTCAAGTTACAACTGAGCCCAAAATTTCTGTTGCTAAGTGAAACAGATGCTAAGTGAGTTTTGTCCCATTTTACAACTTTTCTTGCCACAATTGTTGAGTGAATCACTGCAGTTAAGTTAGTAACATGGCTGTTAAGTGAATCTGGCTTTCCCATTGACTTTGCTTTGTTGGAAGGTTGCAAAAGGGGATCAGACGACTCAGGACACTATAACAGTCATAAATATGAACCAGTTGCCAAATATCTGAATTTTGATCACATGACCACGGTCACAAATGCAATGGTCATAACTGTGAAAAAGTGTTCATAAGTCACTTTTTTCAGTGCCATTGTAACTTTGAGCAGTCACTAAGCAAAGAATCACTGGATCTCAAGTCATTTATGGAGTTTCATAGTGCATTGGCAGGCAGACTTTGAATGTAGTAACCAGTGAAGTGAGGCAGGAGTTGGGAACCAATCTGATTGCATCCCCATGGTCATGAGGTTTACACTTGGATGCTTGACAACTGGTTCATATTTATGATGGTTGCAGTGTCCCAGGGTCATGTGATCATATTTTGCGGTCTTCTGATAAGCAAAATCAAGTTCACTTAACAACCATGTTACTAATTTAACAACTGCAGTGATTCACTTAATAAAGGTGCAAGAAAAGTTGTCATGCCACTGTGGAGACTGACTCTGAAGGAGAGGAGGAACAGCCGACAGGGAGTGGAAGTGTGGCTCCGGAGGTTGTGGAGGAAGCTGGAGGAGGTCAGAGGCCAGCTGGGCAGACAGAGGAGGACCCAGGCCCATCCCCTCTCCATCCTAGGGCATGCAGAGAAGAGAGGATAAGGGAGAGATGTGGTCTACTTGGGAGGAGAGGGCCTTGATTCTCTTCATGGGCTGCAGCTGTGACAACTTGAATAAAAGGACAGAAAAGCGTACAGGTGAATGCTGGAAACAAAGCATGAAAATATCTCTAGTTTATGATTCCTCTCTGAGTTTGGCGTCCTTCCCAGTGTGTGTTCTGTTATCTGTGGACGTCCTCCAGCCCTTATCTTGCCTGGTTTGTGTTGTTTTTTCTCTGCTTCTTGTAACTGCTTGTGTGGGAGTTTTTTTTGTCTTCCCTCAAAAATATTTGGAGCTTGGAAGCAAAGTGAAGGAATAAAAGGGGCTTCACTGGATTTTTGTGACTATGTTTATTTTGTATTGCCCCCCCCCCCCCCGCCGGTCATCACAAAAATGGGACAAAACTCACTTCACAAATTTCTCACTTAGCAATGTGAACTCTGGGCTCAAATGTGAGATGCTTAAGATTAGATTAATCTCTCTCAAATTGATCTCTATTGAAGGCATCTCCCTCCCTCTGCCTCCATCTCTCTCTCTCTCTCTCATCTATCTATCTATCTGACTTGCTTTAAGTGTGGTTCCATATTTAAGATGTACATTTTCATGAAACATAATTGTTGATTAAAGGGAAGCGAGAGTATTTTGACTTCGCTTTCGAAACACATGTTGGGCTATGTGTTCTGAGCTTTAACAATGAATTTTCTGTGCACATTTTGTAGCTCCCCCCCCCCAAAGAAATCAGTTGAAGTTAGCTAAATGAATCACTATCTTGCTCTTGGTCAACAGTTTTAAAACATTGTTCACTCCACCAAAAGCAGATGTATATGTGTGCAAATCTCCGCAGAAGAAACTGTAAAATAGAAAGAAACCTGTTAATAATGAGAAAGGGGACACACAGATTCTTCTGCACTTGAAAATTACCAAAAAGAAAAAAGAAAAGCAAAAAAATGCAGTGTTCCCATGACATCAAAGAAGGCATTTCTAAAGTCATTTCTCCAGCGGTTCCCAGTTTAATATATAGTGCAATTATATGAAAACAGGAATGGGGGCTGCTTGGACAAATCAAATGGGAAAAACTGATTTTCAGAATAAGGGAACTTAGAACCCCTGACCAGGTCAGCTGAAAACCACAGTTGCAGCCCTTAAACACTGAAAAAGCAGGGCATGTTTAGCACCAAGAATGAATCATTTAAATAAGTATAATAATTAAAAAATATTTTTGTTTTGAAAAGGCACGGAATAGGCAAGGAAATCAGAATAAAGGATGATATATATTGTAGTTTGTACAGATTGTTTTTTTTTAACGTCAAAGATTTGGAATTTTGCAAGAAGCAATGGATGGAAACTAATAAAGGAGACAAGCAAACCAGAATTTAGGAGAAATTTCCTGACAGAACAATTAATCCGTGGAATAACTTGCCTCCAGAAGTTGTGGTTTCTCCAACACTGGAAATTTTTAAGAAGAGATTGGACAACCATTTTTCTGAAATGGTATAAGGTTTCCTTTCTGTGCTTGGGGTTGGACTAAAAGACCTCCAAGTTCCCTTCCAACTGTGTTACTCTATTATTAGGAAGATCCCTAATTCCCTAAATACTAGCCTTTCCAGATGCCAACTAACTTCCAACTCTGTTGGCCTGCATAATTAGTCTAAAATTATGGGATTTTATATTTATCAGACCCATGCACTGTTGTAATCTCATAATAGACATAATGGTGGTGAACCACATTTAACATATCAATGTACAGTCCAAACCAGTATTACATAATATATTGTATTAAATTTGCAGTCATCTATAATACCACAATAACCCAATCTTCCAAGCCAGGAATGCCCATTTTCCGCATTCCATGAAAGTTGTCTGAAACCAACTTATCCAGTTCATGGTAGGTATCAACATGGCCTCAGATAGAAAAGTATTCCATAAGCAGTGTGGAATACTGTAATATTTCAAACATATTTATTCCATGTCCCTGCTTTTCTTAACCTACACATAATATTAATTTACTTAATAGTGCTCCATGAGGAATATATTAGATGAGTCAAATCCCCTTGAAATGGACAATTCTGAAGATATCTGGGAGCCAACTCATGTTTGTAAGTTAAAACCAATTTTTGAATTGTTTCTGGAAGCCTAATGAAAGCCAAGACAATGGCTGCAGCACATTTGCTTTGTGCTTCATCTTGAAGGAACTGCTGACACACTCCAGCCACATGAGGTCTAACATTGTCTTGCATTAGGAGGAACCCAGGGCCAACCGCACCAGCATATGGTCTCATAAGGGGTCTGAGGATTTCATCTTGGTACCTAATGGCACTCAGGCTACCTCTGGAGAGCACATGGAGGGCTGTGTGGCCCCCTAAAGAAATGCCACCCCACACCATTACTGACCCACTGCCAAACCGGTCATGCTGGAGGATGTTACAGGCAGCAGAATGTTCTCCAGACCCTGTCACATCTGTCACATGTGCTCAGTGTGAACCTGCTTTCATCTGTGAAGAGCACAGGGCACCAGTGGTGAATTTGCCAATCTTGGTGTTCTCTGGCAAATGCCAAACGTCCTGCTTGATGTTGGATTGTAAGCACAACCCCCACCTGTGGACGTTGGGCCCTCATGGAGTCTGTTTCTGACCGTTTGAGCAGCCACATGCACATTTGTGGCCCGCTGGAGGTCATTTTGCAGGGCTCTGGCAGTGCTCCTCCTGTCCCTCCTTGCACAATGGTGGAGTTAGCGGTCCTGATGCTGAGTTGTTGCCCTCCTATGGCCTCCTCCATGTCTCCTGATGTACTGGCCTGTCTCCTGGTACTGCCTCCATGCTCTGGACACTACGCTGACAGACACAGCAAACCTTCTTGCCACAGCTCGCATTGATGTGCCATCCTGGATGAGCTGCACTATTTGAGCCACTTGTGTGGGTTGTGGACTCCATCTCATGCTACCACTAGAGTGAAAGCACCACCAGCATTCAAAAGTGACCAAACCATCAGCCAGAAAGCATAGGAACTGAGAACTGGTCTGTGGTCACCACCTGCAGAACCACTCCTTTATTGGGGATGTCTTGCTAACTGCCTATGCTTTCCACCTGTTGCCTATTCCATTTGCTCAACAGCATGTGAAATTGATTGTCAATCAGTGTTACTACTTAAGTGGACAGTTTGATTTCACAGAAGTGTGATTGACTTGGAGTTACATTGTGTTGTTTAAATATTTCCTTTATTTTTTTGAGCAGTGTATTTTATACAGTTCTGGGGGTTTCATGTTTTAATTGTACACCATCCAGAGTCACTAGACAAGTAAGTAAATAAGTAAGTAAGTAAGTAAGTAAGTAAGTAAGTAAGTAAGTAAGTGGATAAACAGACAGACAGACAGAGACAGTGACAGACATGAGACAGAGACAGAGACAGACAGACAGACATAAAATATTCTTTTTGGAAGCCCTTACCAGATTTGAAAGACCCACTATTCTTTGCAAACTTCCATTACTATATAGGGCACCAGCAAGAGAGTAAACAAGATGGCAAATGACAAAATATACATCATGATATAGCAATGCAAAGTCTGGTTTTTTAAATTGCTTAAGATGGCAACATTGCATCTAAGCACATAGGAGTGCAAATTGCATCTGGACATCACAACACGTATTTCAATATTTTAACAAAAATCTTGGCAGGTGACCTTGCCCTTAGAGAGTATTGACAGAGAGCAAAGCAGATGTGTTATCTATGTAATATATCTTTAAAATGCCACAAGTGTCTTTTCTTGTTCTAAAAAATAATAACTTCCTATTCTTCCCGTGGTCCCAGTCCTCATTTGCTGTGACCAGACATCACAACCAAATATAAAGATAAGCACAGGTAGTCCTGTACTTATAACATGCCATTTAATGACCATTCAAATTTACAACAGTACTGAAAAAAGTGACTTATGATTGTTTTTCACGGTTATAACCTTTGCAGCATTTCCCATGAACATGTGATTAAAATTCAAATGCTTAGCAACTGGTTCAGATTTATGACTGTTCCTGTATCCCAGGGTCATGTGATTGCCTGTTACGACTTTCCAACAAGAAAAGTCAATGGGGAAGCCATTCACTTAACAACAGGGTTACTACCTCAACAATTGCAGTGATTCACTTAACGACTGTGGCAAGAAAGATTGTAAAACCAGGAAAAGCTCAATGAACAACTGTCTTGCTTAGCAATAGAAAATTTGGGCTCAATTGTGATCCTATATTTCTTGATGGTGGGGAAGTGAATATAATCTTGCCTCATTTTTTGTGGGTTCTTTGTAGCCTATTTTCATGTGAAATCTCTGTTGTGGTTTACTCATTGATAAGTTTGAGGAGGTTGTCATGAAGGAGGGTTCGGCTTTGGGAAAGATGTGTACAGTATGTATCTCAGCAGCAGTTTTAACAGTTGCTTTCTATATTATCTTTGTCTAAAATGGCTTTATGGTTAGAAGTATCTATCGTTCCCCCCTTTGTTCCTTAAACCATCCAAATAATGTCAATATCAACATCAATAATAATTCTCTGTGAACTCCAGACAGCCACTGAAAGTCATTCACAATCCCAGATCTAGTTAGATACATTAATTCTAGTATCATCTGGGCAATAATCCATTGTTAAAATCCATTTATTTTTGTCAATATTGACATCTGACCAAGATTTTACTCTCCCCTCTGCCTCTTGCCTCTGCTCTCCCATCCAACTTTGCATTAGGAAAGCAATTGAAAAGCCTAATGCATGTAAAGTGAATCTTTTGTATTCTTCATAATGCTCAATTTTCCCTCCTCTCTTGGATCAACCAAAGCTGTCCAAACAAGAGCTAGATTCTTCCCTTTGAGAAGAGAATAATAGAAACTTTAAATGAAATCAGAAGATTACTAGACCTGTTAGAAATGAAGAGATTTTGCCATAAAATGGTGTGTACACACACACATGCACGCATACAAATGTCTAACCCTTTCTGCAAACACATTTGTTCAGCTGTGCTGAAAATAAGCAATAATCTTTGGAGAAGAGAACAGTTCAGAAGTTTCACATGAATTGCCATGTAGTTTATTAGGAATCATTCTTCTATGAATATCTTGATATTTTACAACCTTTTCCTGCAGAGTGGTGTCAAAGGCAACATATGAAGAAGTTTTGAGGACCATGGCAGGCACTGCATGAAGCAGGAAATAAAACATGTTCAAATTAAACAGAGTTTTGTGTAATTGCAACATGTCTTTTGTATATCAATTGTTATCTATTTCTACCAAGAGCAATCATATTCTTCAATCTTATCTAGTCCTGAAACCATTAAACAAAAATATTACATGAGGTATTTATTAATTACTTGCAAACATACTTGATAAGTCTCTTTGCTTTTGGGTGAAGTGCCTGTCTGGATCTGACCTTGAAAACATAATATGCTCATGTGTATAGTCACACACCTATACATGCGCGCTCTCTCTCTCTCTCTCTCTCTCTCTCTCTCTCTCTCTCTCTCTCTATATATATATATATATATATATATATATATATATATATATATATATATATATATATATATATATATGGCATTTAGCTTTGTTTGGGTATTTTCCCACGTCATAGTAGTGGTGCTTTTAAAGTTGTAGCAACGTTTCAGCAGAATCTCATCTGCCATCATCAGGCTTCTGTATAGTGTTCGTCTGTGAGTTAGACTTTTACAGTGGTTTCAGATTTAAATTTGGGGCAGCCTATTGCTGTGACAGAATGGTTTTTTCTTCATCCTGATTGGTTGAGAGTCTTGGTCTGTGTTTATTGGTCTTGGAGTTTGCTGTGTTCTGCTTCTAATATCTTCTGTCTGTTTTTTTGGCTCTTTTTGTATCTTGATTGGCTGGCAACATTATGTTACTTTATTGGAGGCCTTTAGTGTAGCTTGGCTTCCGGTAAATGGACGGCTATCATTAGTTAGGAAGCTGGGTTTCATCTGGGTGCTTGTTTGGGGTGTGTTTGAGCTGGAGGTATCAGGGGGGATCTGTTTGTGCCCAGGTGTTTGCCTGGCTTGTGGTGTGGAGATTTTTTTGTTTGTGAGTGCAGGCTTCCAAATGATTGACAACCTGGTGGAATCATCTCTTCTGTTCATGCTTTTCATGCTGTTCATGCTTATATATATGTGTGTGTGTGTGTGTTTGTGTGTGTGTGTGTATGTGTATATGTATATATGTATATGTGTGTGTGTGTGTGTGTGTGTGTGTGTGTACTGAGTGGTACTTCAAAGTCCATCAGAGAATGATAGTGCTATCAGCAGGGAAAGGAAGTCCCAGTTGACTTATATGGGTTGAACTGGATGTAGACAGAGACACTTTTGGTGTCTTGTTTCAGTCATAAGGGAACTGACCCTATAACATGATATGCTTCTAATAACTGTCATATAGGCACATTAGTGATCTCCAGGTAGCTCTTGCATAACACAGAACTGCACTGAGAAGAGCATTTAAGGGCCTACCATAGATATCTCAGATGGTCGGTGCAATGGAGGAAGACTTTGAATCTGAGCATGGCAAGTCATAAAACATTAATTGACAAAACAAACTGGAGTGGTTTTCTTCTTGCTTCTTAAGAAGATTCTTATTATCTCTACTTATTTCTGGTTTCTGGGCACACCTTGAAACAAAGCATTGGACTATAGCCACTTCTAAGGATGTCTACGGGCCTTATGCACTTATGCTATAACTAGATGATACCTTCTAAATTAATTATTATTTTTACTTAAATGATCATATGCTTAAATAATGATATTTTAGTTTGAAGTTTTGCTAGGCACTGAGAGGTATTTCCTTCACATTGGTGCCATGGATACTTTGTTATCTAGCCTTCAGATAGTCTTATATTATCCATTTGTTTGGATCATCAAAACCAGACGTCATAAGTACATTTTTCCTATTTCATGCAAAAAATATATAAAGGGTTTTCAGTTAGCCAAAAATATAGATATTAGGGCATTATGCCATTCTTTTGAAATAATGTAAAACTTTTATATAGTTTCAGGACAAAAATGCAAATCAAATAGGATAAATATAGGATAACAGTGTCTAGATGATGTGGTGAATATTATAAAGTGAATGCCATGTAAAAATGAACAAAGCTGAGAAATTCCACATTAAAAGTTCTCCTGGAGAACATTCTTCAGTTGGAATGAAGGGAAGAACTTTCTAGAAAAGGTGGGATTTGAAAGAAGCAGCAGAAGCTTCAACTTTCTTCTGGCAGCTTCTTTGATGTGCATCATTAAAACCATATATAATAACAAATAGTCCTAATGTGGTTTTTGTTTTTTTTGTTCTGTCATTTGCAATGAGGTCATGTTCAGTGATTAAAACTCAGCCATCAATTATCCAAAGAACATATTGGTGTCCTTATTAATGCAGATGTAAAACCTTAGTAACTTACATCTCTCATAAAATTATGAAGGGCTGCCTTGGGGGAGGTTGGGGGAGGATGACAAGCATTCAGTATTGTGATTCCAATCAGACTGTAGCTGCCAAAGACTTTTCTCAGCCCTTACAGATAACATTTGTGAATTGATCCCTCATTAGTATGCAGTCGGCATGGGAAAATGATAAACTCCTATTAACACTGTCATGGCAACTGAAAAAAAATGGGTGCTTTGGATGAAAAGCCATGGGCCTCTCTCCTTTCTTCTGTTTGACATCTGCTGTTTAACATACAAAATTGTATTATGGTGATGCAGACCGGTGTGGTATGTGTATGAGGCAGACAGAAAATTAAGCTCCTGGTTAGTGGTTTCTTACCAAAAGCTGCCGCTACCTCTGAATCTAGCTTGTATACTACTCTGAAAATAATGGAAATCTATATATTGCTTACTATCATTAAGAGACACCCAGAGGGTCTATTTTTCCTGAACATGATAGCCAATAATAGATACAAAGAGCAGAAAAAAACTCATAAACAAATTGGGCTATCTTCTTATTTATTACAAAGTATTATTCCCTTGTCTAGGTAAGAGTCCAAGCTTTGCTTGTCTATGGACATTTGAAAAGGACTTGCAATATCTTATAATGTAGCTTTTGTTTTAAAGGAGATTCATGTCCTGTCTTGATGTCTGAATATTAACTGAACAGTTTACCATGGAAACGATGCTTTGATCAGGGCAATCAAAATACCTGGGGCTTCTCTAGGGCAGGATGTTGGACAAAAAAAAAATGTATCCATTTATTTATTTATAAAAGATGTTGTTCTTATGAAATTTTCCACTTGCTTTTTTTTTTTTTTTGCAAACCCAGCAGTCTCAGAAGTAAGGATAAAAACAAGCTTATCTGAATCAAAAGCAAACTGTAGAAAGTCACCCATCGCTGGTTTACGCACATTTCCCCAAGAATTACACAATGTTGTCTTTATGGAGGTTTGTGAAGGATACAGTATCTTAACGACCTGCTTTCAGCCCACCGGAGCAATGCCAGTTGTGCAATACAATGAGTTTTCAGCAACATGTCAACATTTTGGAGTAATGGCTCCAGAATGTAAAGTATGTCCTGACTTTATTTTTCTTTTTGCTGAGAAGATCATTTGTTAACAGCAGGCACAAAGTGCCCTGCATTGGTTCTTTATGCTGCAGAGAAATAAATTTAAGTGCATTTTCAGATTAAATGATAGGCTTGGAAGATCCTCCAGTCACATAAACTCCTCTTGGCATCCATCCTGTCAGTACAATTCACAATGAAAAAAAGAAAATTTGTCTCTCGGTGGGAAAGCAGAGGAATTGCTAAGGAGCAACTTTATTCAGTATTTCCAGGGCAATCTGAAATGATGAAAAGATCACTCTCTAATTCTTGCTATTACTTGGTTGAGAAGGCACTGGTTCTTTTTCTTGGGATCCTGATTTTATTGGAGTATATGAAAAAAAAAAATCAATTCACCATTAAATCAGAAATCAAATGATGCTCAGGATTCCTATGGAACTGTGATGTTTTTGCATGAGCCATCAATTGAGAGTCCAGGGATGTACAGGCCAAAGGAATGGGTCAAGCCAACCAAACTTCATTTGTGTGTATTAGCCGTCCAACTCCAACAAATGCCAAGACCTGATATGAATACAGGGTCATGTGACTTTGTAGCCTGAAAACAAGGGAAAGATGGACACCAGTTTCTATAAAGCCCTTCAATTTAGGCTTAGGTGACATTTTCATTGTCAGTTGCTTCACTATCTGTTAGATCTGGAGCGTGGGTGCAAGGAAAGGAAACGAGACATCGAATAGTGACTCCAACTCTTTATTAGTGACTTCAGAACAGACCAGAGCTACTGGGCAGCAGCAGCTCCTTTTATAGAGCTGGCTGCTGTCACAATAACCAATGGTTTGAGTTTGCCACGCTGGTAGCAACCAATCAGCGGCGACCCGCTGTCAGCCAATCAGATTAGCCAGAATCAGCCAATCACAATCCGCTGTTCGCGGGCCAATCAGAAGTGCAGGATTACGAGCCTACTGTGGAAACAAAACTATTAGGATTTTAAACTAAAGCGTTTGCTTAGTTCATAACACCTCTCCCCCCTAGGTTCCGACTGAGGGGTGGGGTGATGTATTCTCGCAAGTAGGCAGGTTGTTTCACCTGTCTACCTGATCTGCGTTGCTCCACCAGTCCTTGCCCTGACTCTGGTCCCGGTGGGCTGCTGGCTGCGCTTGTTGGCAAAGATGTTCCGCCCTCTCTGTTGGGTGACTCGGGGTTGTCATCACTGCTTCCGTTAAGGCTGTCCTCCGGATCCCTTGGATTTGCTGTTGTCGCAGTGCTGCTCTGTGGTGAGGTGATCGTCTGGCCCGGCTCTCCTTCAGAAGGTGAATATCTCCGGGTTGGTTGTGCTGATTGCTGGTTTTCATGTACTGGGTCGTATGCTAATTCTTCTCTGGTCCCCTCAATTTCCCCCCCCCCAGGTTTGAGGTTCGGGGTTTGTGATGGGGGTAGATGCCAGCCTGGAGCGCAGTTGATCGATATGTCGCTTCCACATTTTTCCATCAGCAGTTTGTAAATGGTAGGAACGTGGACCCATAAGTTGAGTCATGGTAGCGGGGACCCACAATGGGTCACTGGAAAAGTTTTTTCTGAAGACTGGGTCGCCTACCTTGAAGGTGTGATGCCTGCTGCTGGACCCCATGGGCTTTTCGGGTGTGTAGGTGGGGTGCAAGCGGTCAAGATGTGAGTGAAGTTTCCAGCCCATCAGAAGTTCAGCCGGGGTTCTGTTTGTAGTACAGTTTGGGGTAATATGTTGGAGGAGAAGCATCCGGGTCACCTTGTCGTTGATGTCCCCTTGCTCCATCTTTTGTAAAGTTTTCTTTACGAATTGGACCATTCGCTCAGCCCTGCCATTGGCCGCAGGGTGAGCTGGCGATGTCAACGCATGGCGTATCCCCGGCTCTGCCAGGTACTATTCGAATGCCAGAGCAGTGAATTGGGGGCCATTATCCGAAACTAGGACATCTGGCAACCCGTGCATAGCAAATTGTCTATTTAGTTTTTTAGCGACAGCTTCTGTGGTGGTGCTCTTCATTTTGAGGACCTCCAGCCAGTTGGAGTAGGCCTCCACTGCTATAAGAAATGTATGTCCCTTGGTAGGTCCTGCAAAATTGATGTGGATATGGGATCAGGGACCTCGGGGTGCTTCCCATTCAGTTGGTGGTGCTTTTGGTGGAGATGAACGAGTGTCCTGACACTTGCTGCAAGTGGCCACCCAGGTTTCTATTCGCTTATCTATACCTGGCTCCTTGCTAGTGCCTTCATTCGCATGATGCCTGGATGGCCATCGTGCAAGTTTTACAACTTTATGCTGTAATCTCTCTGGGGTGATGACTCTGTCTCCCCACAAGACACATCCTTTTTGGGAGAAAAGTTCTGTTTGCTTGAAGGTGTCATTTGGTTCATTGTCAGGCCAACCTCTTTCTACCCAGCTGAGGACCCGTGACAAACAAGGATCCTTCCTTGTTTCTGAGGCGATGTCTTGGGTAGTCAGCAGTGGTGAAGGAAGAGTTTCGATTTGTAGCGTAGCGAGGGTTGGAGCTGGATCGTCTATGACTTCTGGTAATGAGAACGGCTCAAAGCGTCAGTGTGGGGAATGGCTTTCCCTGGGCGGTGTAGCAGTTGGTAAACGAATGCGGCTAGAAACTCTGACCAATGTGTCATTCTCGGTGATAAGATGTAGGGAGTTGGTTTGTCTCCCTCTAAAATGCCAAGTAATGGTTTGTGGTCAGTAATTATGGAGAAAGATCTTCCATATACATAGTCATGGAATCGTTTAATCGCAGACACAATAGCGAGAGCCTCTTTATCAAGTTGGCTATAGTTTCTCTCAGTTTTAGATAAGGTTCTTGAAAAGAATGCAATAGGTGCCTCAGTACCGTTTGGTAGGACGTGGCTCAGGATGGCTCCTACTCCAAACGGTGAGGCATCGCAGGTGACAGTTCAAGGCAAAGTCTTGTTATATTGAATCAATACAGCATCTGAAGTTAACAAGTCCTTTACTTGCTGAAAAGCTTACTCTTCGCGATGTCCCCAGACCCAGGAAGCCTTCTTATCGAGGAGCCTATGCAGGGGTTCAGCAACAGTCACCTTCTAGGGCAAGAAGATGTAATAAAAGTTAATGAGTCCCAGGAAGGCTTGGAGGTCTGTTTTATTCCTAGGTCTTGGGGCGTTTTTTATTGCAGTGAGTTTTTTCTCCGTAGGATGAATTCCCTGTTTGTCAAGAAGGTACCCAAGAAATTCAACCTTCTCAGTACAAAGTTGGCACTTGTCTTTCTTGACTTTCAGGCCAGCGTCTTTAAATTTCTGGAGGACCATTCTGAGTCATTTTTCTAGCAGGGTTCTGTTGGGGGCAGCTATTAAGACATCATCGAAGTATGGCACGACCCCTTTTATGCCTCGAAGCAATCTTTCCATCAGACTTTGAAAGATGCCAGGTGCTACACTCACTCCGAATTGGAGTCTATTACACTTGAATGCACCTCTATGCGTGACTATAGTTTGGGCTTCTGCAGTCTCTGCATCTACGGGCAACTGCTGGTACGCCTGAGCTAGGTCCAATTTTGCAAATATTTTTCCACCTCCCAGGGAATGAAGAAGATGTTGGACCACAGGTACAGGGTAAGCGCTCTGCTGAAGCGTGTGATTTAGGGTGGCCCGGTAATCCCCGCAAATTCTTAAGGATCCATCAGGTTTTATGGGGGTTACAATTGGAGTCTCCCACTGGGCATGATTGATCGGTTCCAACACACCCTGGGCTATTAATTTGTCCAATTGTTCATCAATCTTTGGCTTGAGTGCAAAGGGCACTCGGCGAGGCTTAAGGTGAATGGGCACAATGTCAGGGCTGAGATTAAACGATATGGGGGATCCTTTGTACTTGCCTAGCTTCTTGGTGAAAACATCCTGGAATTCCTGGACGAGGGCCGCTTCCCAGTCATCACTTCCGGTTTGGTTGATGCCCGCTAGTTCAATTCCTAGTGGCACAAACCATTGCAAACCCAGCAAACTGGGCCGATCTCGATCGACGATGGTAAGAGGTAGAGTTGCGGTATGGTCTTTGAAGGATACTTGGACGTGGTTGGAACCGGCAACTGGAATTCTGTTTCCTTGGTAGTCTTTTAGTATGATTTTTTGAGTGCTGAGGTCCTGGCGACGAATGTCAGGGATCAGCTGTTTTAAGGTTTTCCAGGAGACCATTGAGAGGGACGACCCAGAGTCGACTTCCATAACACATGGTTGATTCTCAATGGTGACCTTCACTCAGATTTTCCTCGCATCAAGGGAGGACGCATGGCTGATGGTGATGGTTTGATGGGCCTCTTCTCGTCTGGTTGAATTGGTGGGTGCTCGATTTCTGTAGTATTGGTTTCATTGGTTGTTTAGGCAGTCCCGATTTATTGGTGGAGTGCCTGTTGTATGCCGGAAGTTGTTTTCTCTTCGGATTGGGCTGGACCCTCGCCTGCTTCTGCAGACCTTTGTGATGTGGCCCCTCTTTCCACAGGAACGGCAGAGTGCGTCTAGGAACTTGCAGTCTGATCGTGGGTGGTTTCCCCCGCATCCAGCACATTGACTCGAAGGCTTACGATTTCGCTGGTTTCGCTGGTCGCGTTCTGATCTGAGTCTGTTGACTTCCTCTTCCTCGCTTTTTGATGAGAATTCGAGGTCTTTATGGTGGGTGGTCATTGTATGCCTCTTGGAGAAAGGCGTAGTGTCACTGGCGAGTTGGCAGTGCAGTGCGTTCACTCGGCGCATTCGAGCGGCTGACTTCCTGGTTGCTTCTGCTGTAGTAGCATTGGCGATGACATCTGTGAGGCCGATGTCTACCTTCACCATAATCTTGCTCTGAGTCGTGGGGTCTTTTAGGCCCAGAACAATTTGATCTCTCATGGCTTCCTCGAGGTTTGCAAAGCCACAGAGTCCCCCTAGGTTTCTAAGGTCAGCGATGAAGTCCCCAACATTTTCACCTTCCTGCTGGTCCCTCTGGTAAAACTCGTGTCTCGTGATGAGTGTTGGTGCCGCGGGTGCATAATGAGCCCGTAGGATTGGGGCGAGGTTGTCCCAGTCCATTATCTTGACTTCTGCTGGTTTAGCAAGTGCTTTTGCCATTTTAAAAATGGCAGGCCCACAATGGGTCAGAAATGCAGCTCGTTTCTTGCCAGGCGTAGCATCTTTCAAATTGTTGGTCTCCAGGAACATTTGGAACCTGTCCATATACGAGTCCCAGTCTTCATTAGCCGGGTCAAATGGAGCGGGTGGTATAGCGCTGCTGGTCATTCTGCCACTTTTGGTGCGCTCTTAGCCACATGCTCTGTTAACATTCGGTGAGTGTTCAATCAGCTCTATTGTCTCCACATCCCACCTTCGTTGCCAGTGTTAGATCTGGAGTGTGGGCACAAGGAACGGAGACGAGACATCGAATAGTGACTCCAATTCTTTATTAGTGACTTCAGAACAGAGCAGAGCTACTGGGAAGCAGCAGCTCCTTTTATAGAGCTAGCTGCTGTCACAATAACCAATGGTTTGAGTTTGCCACGTGGTAGCAGCCAATCAGCGGCGACCCGCTGTCAGCCAATCAGATTAGCCAGAATCAGCCATTCACAATCCGCTGTTCGCGGGCCAATCAGAAGTGCAGGATTACAAGCCTGCTGTGGAAATAAAACTATTAGGATTTTAAACTAAAGCGTTTGCTTCGTTCGTAACACTAAGCATTCTGCCTGTCTTTGTCTAACTCATTTGACACCTCATCTCCAACCCGTACATAATAGTCTTTCTTGCCTCTGGCCTTTGTTTTCCTTCTGCTGAAGTTGGTACTCAGCCGATTTACACAACAGCTCCGATCTTGTAATCATCCTATATAATTCCATATTTTAAAAGGTGGATATGTAAAATCTTGGAATAGTACAGATTTTTGTGCAGATTTTAAAAGCTCTGAAACTTTCTCCAATTCTAAACGGAAGTGGCCTTTGGCCATTTTTAATTTTTTTAATTTAATTTAAAATATCTCTCTCTCTCTCTCTCTCTCTATCACACACACACACACACACACACACACACATATATGTACCGTGTTTCTCATATAATAAGACTGGGTCTTATTTTTTTTGACCCCCCCAAAAATGGCTAGGACGTCTTTTCAGGGGTGACTTAATTCCCACCCTTGCTTCCTTGCCACCAGCTGCTCCTAACAGGTGATCATGGCGAAGCGCGGAGAGCTCCCTATCCCACCTTTGCTGCCGACACCTTTGGCACCCGCCGCTGTTGCTTTCCCTTCTGCCCATTCCGCCAAGTTTGGAGCTGCCGCTTCCGTGTTTGGAGTGCCGCCACCATTTGGGGCTCCAAACAGCAGCAGTGCTCCAAACGCGGAAGCGGCAGCTCCAAACATGACGGCGGGCGATCTTTTTATTTTGGTCCGCGTGAAAAGATTCAATCCTACCATATATTTAACACGTTCAGTAGTTCCTAAAGTCTAAATTTCAGGGGGGTGCGAGGTTTGAGTGAAATTTCTTTAGGGGTGCGGGGCGAAAAAAAAGGTTGGGAACCACTGGTATAGTATATAAGCAAAATCTGGGAAGTGTAGCACAGGTAACTGAGAAATATACTCAGAAAATAAATGTTTATTGCATATTTTTTGCTTTACCAAAATGAAATGAGTAGGTTTGAAAGGTCATACTGTATATGGAAGAAAGGTTATGAGTATAGAAAAGAATGATGAAGAATGGTATTGCTGTAAACTAATTGTCAACCCTGAAGCTGGCCTGGCCGGAGCCATCTTGAAGCTTCAGTGTTGCCACAATTTGAGTGAGGGATATTGGGGGGGGGGGATAGAGATAGCTGGAGTTGTGTAGTCAAAATAAAATACTTTCTCCCTGGGAACCAAGGACATTCTCATACCTGAGAATGAGGAAGGAGGGGTGATTTCACCAGACCTACAGAAGCTACTATGATTGGGCCATGTGACTGATTGTTTAGGTTTGAAGGAAAAACTTTTATCTTTAATTAGGTGAAAACCAAGGGCCCCTCAGAGTTGGTTTTCATCAGATACGTGCCAATTTGATATTTCCAATAAAGCTATTCTTTGAGGAAGTCACCTGCCTCAGAGTCTGTTTGAAATGGATCTATTACTTAGAACCCTGACATTTAGCTATATTACTTTGCCTTTTTATTATGTCATGCCATTAATTGTTTTTAATTAGGGACTAGGATTTACTTGTTCTTACTTGTTTTCTGCATTTTGCATGCTATTGCTCACACAAACAATTGAATAGTGGATGGTTATGAGAATAGAGTAGAGCAAAGCAGCGTAGCGTAGAATAGAATAGAATAGAATAGAATAGAATAGAATAGAATAGAATAGAATAGAATAGTTTATTTGGTCAAGTGTGATTAGACACACAAGGAATTTGTCTCCAATTTTTCCCCATGTTGGCATAAAAACCAGAGTTATGAAAAATATTAATGCAGCTATATCTGTATATCCATCAAATAACACAAATAAAAAAGTTCCTGCTTTTTAAATTTCTAACTGAAAAAGAGCCAAACATTCTATCCTTTTATTTCCATAGCATGGGATGGGCATTTAAAGAGAGCAAGAACTGCACCCAAAATGCGTGTTCTGTGGGAACAAAAGCTACTTACTTCTTTGTTGGGATTTTTATGATTTAAGCATATTTCTAACAAAGGTTGCAAATGTTGTATTTCAGAGTCCATTTCAGGAGTGACTTCTTGAAAGTCCTTGGTCTCTCTGTCCTCCTTTTTGCTAACAGTGAGAAATCTCCCGTTTGTTATGACAGTTTTACAAGTGCTGTTGTGCATTACAAATGAGCAGCTTTATGCCTCTCCTGAACAATTAATTTATTGCAATATAGCAGGAGATGATCATATCTGCTTCTCTTGCATATTTCAGAGCCATACTTTTAATTACATAAATTTCTTTTTGTGTTTCTAGAACTGGATGGAGATAAAAGAGTCATACTTTTGATTGCATTACAGTCACTCAAATTGCTGAGCACGCTGGTTCAGTGATTATGTCAGCCTTTTTTATTTTGTTTTTAAGAGTCTACAAATCTTCAGGTTGCAAATTAATCACTTCATCACATCTCAGTGCAGGGGAGAAAAATGTAACAGGAAAAATAGAGCTGATAATAGCATTGTCACTTATGACATGCGACCAGCAACTTCCTTCCTTCACAATCACCAATGCAAGGAAAAGTGACTACATCAGTGAATTGAATACAGTTCAGCTGCCAATCAATAAATGCATTACTATTAGGCAGAGTGAGATATCTACCTCAAATAGCATATGCTGAGAATCGGGGAAAATAACTGGATATCAGGGCCATAATGTATTATACAATCATTTCTAGTCTTCCTTTCAACCCTTTAAAGGACATGGTGGCTCAGTAGTTAAGATGCTGAATCTTAGACCATAAAAGGTCTGTAGCAGAATAGAATAGAGAGTGTTAAGTTCTGTGCATGGGCGCAAGGATTGGAGACGAGACGGTGAACGGTGAACTTCAACTCTTTATTTAACATTTTGGAACAGAGCAAAGACTACGGCAGCAACAGCCCTTTTTATAGGCAAGCTGCTGATCAAATAACCAATAAGAAACGGGAAGCATTAGTTCCCTTAACCAATGAGAGAGGCCCGCTAATAGCCAATCAGATTCTCCTGAACGGACCAATCAGATGTCGCTATTATCGGCCAATCAGAAGTGCAGGGCCAGAACCCTGCACTTTTCTAAAGGTTTTAATAATCTTTATTAAAGCACTTTTATTAATTCACAACACCCCTTCCCCTGGGTTCCGTTTAAGGGGTGCGGTGACGTTATCTTTGAGGTAGGCAGGTTGTTTAGATTGTCTGTTAGATTTTTGCTGTCCCCCCGGTACTTGTTTATAATCTTGTTTGGGCGGGACGTTTTCTGGTGAGTTGGGTGCCTCCGGTCCTTCATTTAAAAACTCGGTGTCGCTAATGTCTTCGTTGTCCTCTTGCCTTTGTGGGCTTGCTTCTGACGAGGTGTCTCTTTGAGGCAAGTCCACCACCTTCTCTGATTCTTCTGAATGCTCACTTCTTCCACTCGTGCTTTCTGCCATTTCAAACTCGGTCTCCTCGGCATCTCCTCCCCCCTCAGTTTGGAAGTTACCGGAGTCACAGAAACGAGGTTGCAGCCTTGAACGCAGCTGATCAATATGGCGCTTCCATATTCTTCTGTCACGACTTTTTACTTGGTACGACCTGGGTCCTGTCACTTGGATTACAGTTGCCTCAATCCACAATGGATCGCCAGAAAAGTTTTTAGCGAAGACTAAGTCGTCTATCTGGAATTTGTGGCATTTCCCACTGGATCCGTGTGTTTTTTCTGGTTTGTACGATGGGTGTAGTCGGTCAAGGTGGAGTTTTCATCCCATTAACAATTCGGCCGGAGTTTTGTTGGTGATGCTGTGCGGAGTGATGTGTTGAAGAAGGAGTATCCAGTTAATCTTATCTTCAATATCGCCATAGTCCATATTATGTAGGGTTTTTTTGATGAATTGTACCATGCGCTCGGCTCTTCCATTGGTCATAGGATGCGCCAGCAAAGTTAGCACATAGCAAATACCACGGTCCGCCAAATGCTGTTCAAAAGAAAGTGCAGTAAACTGGGGCCCCTTGTCGGATACCAGAACGTCTGGCAGTCCATGGGTTGCGAATAATCTGTCCAATTACCTGATGATGGATTCGGTTGTGGTACTTTTCATTTCATGGATTTCAAGCCAGTTTGAGTAGGCATCCACCGTTACTAGGAATGTGTGTCCTTTAGTAGGTCCCACAAAGTCAATATGAATACGGGACCATGGTCCCCTGGATGTTTCCCACTCTGTTGGGGTTGCTTTCGGTGGGGCATTGCTAACTTCCTGGCATTTGCAACAAGTCTTTACCCAGGCCTCGATTTGCTTGTCGATACCCGGCCACCACGTGTAGCTTCGTGTGAGCTCCTTCATGCGCACTATGCCGGGGTGGCCTTCATGCAAGGTTTTCAATATCGCTCGTTGCAGCCACTCTGGGACCACGACTCTATCCCCCCAAATTATGCAGACTTTCTGTGAAAACAGTTCTGTCTGTTGATTCTTGAAAGGACTGAAGTTGTCAGGGATTTGATCCAATGGCCATCCTCGCTCGACCCAGCTAAGAACTCGCGCCAAAACGGGATCGTGTTTGGTTTCGATCGCGATATCTTGAGCTGTCAGTGGTGGTGATTGAAGTGTTTCAATCTGGAGCGTCGCGACAGTTGGAGCTGGGTTGTCAATGGTTTCAGGAAGTGGTGCATGGCTCAGTGCATCAGCGTGGGGGATGCCTTTCCCTGGGTGGTGTTGCAGTTTATAATTATATACAGCCAAGAATTCTGACCAGCGAGTCATTCTGGGAGATAATATATAAGGGGGTTGGCTTGTCCCCTGCTATAATCCCCAGCAAAGGTTTGTGGTTGGTGACTATAGTAAAAACTCGCTCATAAATATATTCATGAAATCGTTTAACAGCAGAAACGACAGCAAGAGCTTCTTTATCGATTTGACTATAGTTATGTTCAGCTTTTGATAGCGTTTTTGAAAAGTAGGCAATAGGGGCTTCACTACCATTTGGTAACACATGGCTCAAAATTGTACCCACTCCGAATGGTGATGCATCACATGTAATCATTAAAGGCAAAATCTCATTATACTGCATCAAAACAGCGTCTGAAGTCAATAAGTTTTTTACTTGTCGGAACGCGTGTTTGTCTCGGTGTCCTCAGACCCAGGTTGCCTTTTTGTCCAACAGACAATGTAGGGGCTCGGCTGCGGTCGCTTTGTGGGGCAGGAACACATTGTAGAAATTGATAAGGCCCAGGAAAGCTTGGAGATCAGTCTTATTTCGGGGCCTTGGAGCGTTTTTGATTGCCCTAAGCTTGCTATCGGTGGGGTGAATGCTTTGTTTATCGATTAAGTAACCCCAAAATTCTACCTTATCCGTACACAGTTGACACTTATTTTTTTTTACTTTAAGGCCAGAGTCTTTAAATTTCTGGAGAACTAACCTCAGGTGCTCCCTTAGTATTTCTCTAGTTGGAGCAGCAATTAAAACATCATCAAAATAAGGTACAACCCCTTTTATACCCTGTAGTAGTCTCTCCATCAAGCTCTGAAAAATTCCTGGGTCCATGCTAACTCCGAATTGGAGTCGGTTGCACTTAAATGCACCTCGGTGCGTAACGATCGTTTGTGCCTCTGCCGTTTTTTTGTCTACAGGCAGTTGTTGGTATGCCTGTGCTAAATCCAATTTAGCGAAGACTTTTCCGCCCCCCAGGGAATGGAGAAGGTGTTGTACCACCGGTACCAGGTAAGCGTTCTGCTGAAGGGCGTGATTCAGGGTGGCTCGGTAGTCCCCACAAATTCTTAATGATCCATCCAGCTTGATGGGTGTTATGATTGGGGTTTCCCAGGGAGCGTGGTCGGTTGGTTCTAACACACCCTGGGCTATTAATTTATCAAGCTGCTCGTCAATCTTTGGTTTAAGGGCAAATGGAACTCGACGAGGCTTAAGGCAGATGGGAGCTACTTTGGGGTTAAGGTTAAATGATATCGGGGTCCCCTTGTACTTGCCTAATTTCTCTGTAAAGACGTCCTGGAATTCCCGGATAATGGCCTCTTCCCAGTCGTCGCTGTTGGTTTAGTGAATGCCGGCTACTTCAATTCCAAGTGGGGCGAACCATTGGAGGCCTAACAAACTAGGCCGATCCTGGTTGACTACGGTCAGTGGTAGGGATGCAGTATGATTTTTAAATGAGACACGGACTTTGCTGGATCCAACGACTGGAATTTGATTTCCCTGATAGTCCTTAAGTATGATTCTTTGGAATCTGAGGTCTTGCCGCCAGACGGTGGGGATTAATTGTTTAAGGGTCTTCCAGGAAACCATTGAGAGAGATGATCCTGAATCGACTTCCATCAGGCAGGGTTGGTTTTCGATGGCGACCTTCACCCGGATCTTCTTGGCGTCTAATGATGAGGCGTGACTGATCGTAATGGTTTGGTGTGCCTCTTCCCGCTTCGTTGACTGGGCTAGTGGTTTGTTTTTGTAGTGGTTGTTCCATAAGTTTTCTCAATTCACAGGATGACTTCCTGTGGGCTGGCGGTAGTTGGTTCCCCTCTGAGGTGGGTTGGATCCTTGCTTGCTTCTACAAACTCTTCCGATGTGACCTCTTTTCCCGCACACATGGCAAAGCCCGTCGAGGAATTTGCAGTCTGATCATGGGTGGTTTGCCCCACAACCAGCTCATTGGTACTGTACTCTCTGGTTACGTTGATGGCGTTGATCTTGTTCAGACCGGAGCCGGTTGACCTCTTCTTCATCGCTTTCTGATGACGATTCGAGGTCCTCGTGGTGGGCTGTCGTTGCCTGTCCCTCCAGGTGAGGCGAGATTTCGCCGGCGAGTTGACGAAGTGGGGCGTGGGTGCGGCGCATTCGTGCAGCCGACTTCCTGGTTGCTTCTGCTTTAGTAGCGTCAGCGATGGCATCTGCAAGGCTGATGTCGCCTTTCACTATCAGCTTACTCTGCACATGCGGTGCATCTAATCCCAGAATTATTCAGTCTCTCAGGGCCTCTTTGAGGTCAGCGAACCCGCAGAGGCCTCCCAAATTCCGGGGATCCGCTATGAAATCTGCAATGCTTTCTCCCTTCCGCTGGTCTCTCTGATAAAATTCATGTCTTCGAACAAGCGTTGGTATGGTCGGTGCGTAGTGGGCCCGTAGAAGGGGCTCGAGGACGTCCCAGTCCATGGACTTCACCTCAGCCGGTTTGGCTAGTGCCTTGGCCATCTTAAACATGGTCGGCCCGCAGTGAGTTAGGAATACCACTCGCTTCTTTCCGGTAGTGGCATCCTTCAAGTTGTTGGTCTCCAGAAATATTTGGAATCGGTCCATATATAAGTCCCAGTCTTTTTTTTTTTTTAAACAAATTTTATTGATTTTACAGAACACAAACAAAACTAAAAGATATTTTCTGAAGGTTGTCTGATCCCGGGTTGAAACTCTTCGCACAGACACAAATTCAAACATCATATTCACTTTATATATCCTTCCATATCTTATTATCATTTTCTTTTTTATATTATATATATAAACCATTTTTATCAATTTTATATAAACAATGCACAAGGCATAACAGCTTATAAGTTCTTTTCTAAGAAAAAATAATAAAAGAAGAAAACCAATAGAACATAACAATCCCAAATTATAGCATCAATACTTTGTCTATTTAACTTCATATCTTATCCCAACTTCTCCTTTTCATCCAAATTATTTCTTATTAATTAAATTTTTTTTTTGCCTTTTTTCAATATACAACATCCAAAAAAAAAAAAGCATAACAAAACCTTTATATATCCTTTCATATCTTATTACCATTTTCAATAATATTCTTTGTCTGTTCTATTTCCAACTGTCCATTCAACTTTTTTCTTTTATTATACTTCTCCTATACACCAATTGGAGTAACGTCTATAACTCATTACCCTAACTTAAAAGTACTTCATATAACAATTTTTCTTGGGATTCTGTTTAAAAGATTCTAAAATTACACAATGAATTTTATACTCTAAATACATATATAAAAAACACAATCTTATGTACCCTCCAGAATCCCTCTTTTATCCTAAATTAAATTCACCCATTTCTCTGAATAAACTTTTTTTCTTTAGATCTTGCTTCCCCCCATTGAGGCTCCTCCTCCCCCCCTTTCTCTCTTGCTTATTCTTCTCCTTGCCCTTTTTACCCCTTTGTCTTTCCTCCTCCCTTTTCTTACTCCTTTTCCTTTGCTTTCTAACCTTGCCTCCACCTTTCCGCTCATTTTTCTCTTCTTTGATTGTTTTTATAATTCTTAAAATTCCCTTTTTCTTATCCTTTTTCTCCTCCTCCCCGGAAAGAACCCATTGTTCATCAAAGATGGCTTCTTCTTCCTCTTCTTCTTTGTCCCAGTCCTTCTGCTGCGTAGTCAACTTTTCATAAGTACATAACGCCATTTCTAAGAATTGAAACAAAGTGCCCAAAGTATCTTCTTTTTTATATTTTTGATATTCAGTCTTTAGCTCATCCACAAGCAATGCCATCATGAAAAAAGAAACTTTTCCCAAAACAACCACAAATATTTTTAATCAAGAATAATTCAAAAAAAAATTCCAAAAATTAATACTTTTCTTCCTTCTTCTCTTTCTCTTTCTGGGGTTAATGTTTAATCAAAGAGGTCCAATTACCATATACCTTTCTTTGGGATTCTAGGCAATCTCCTCCTTTTTCAGCTTCTGCTCCAATTTTTTTTCCTCTCCCTTCCCACTTGCAATATCAATTTTAAATAATCAGAAATCCATACCTCCAACAAGGGTTTTCCAATTTCTTAAGTTTTTCAATGTCCAAAAATCCTTTTGTCCCTTAGCTTCAACTCTCAAAACAATTCACTTTCAATGTCCAATATGTCCAAACATTTCTGCTGTTTCCATGGGGTGGGAGAGTAAAGAAAAAAAAAAGTTCCCTTTAACAGCTTCTCTGCCGCTTTCGATCTTCTTAGGGATACAATGTATCCTCCAGCAATTCAAACAGCTCAGTTCCAACCAATTTGAAAGATGTTACTTGACCCGGCTCAGACAGCACTTTCACTCTTCTTACTTCCTCCAGCGCAATCTTACCCGGTTGCTGGCTTCTTTGTGGCGGCCATTGCTGACCGCCGCTCCACCGCCTTGGGAAAAAGGGGTTTTTCCGGAGAAGGAGGGGGTCTGCGACACCCCCAACCCCCTGTCCGACTCCCCTCTCTCTTCAGCTGTCCCTACAGGGCAGCCATATCCCCCTGACCCATCTGGATCGGGGGTACCTCGGCGGCTAGCACAGCAGGAATCGCGAGCTGTCGCGAATTCCTGCTGCCCCGAAGCCACGCGAAACCGGAAAACCGTGAGTCCCAGTCTTCTTGTGCTGGGTCGAATGGAGTGGGTGGTATGATGCTGCTAGACATGGTTCAGCCATTGGTGCGTCTTCAGCCACGTGCTCTGTTTGGCGCTCTGTAGTGCTCAGTCAGCTCTGACATCTCCAAATCCCATCCTCGTCACCAGTGTTAAGTTCTGCGCAAGGGCGCAAGGATTGGAGATGAGATGGTGAACAGTGAACTTCAACTCTTTATTTAACATTGTGGAACAGAGCAAAGACTACGGCAGCAACAGCCCTTTTTATAGGCAAGCTGCTGATCAAATAACCAATAAGAAACGGGAAGCCTTAGTTTCCTTAACCAATGAGAGAGGCCCGCTAATAGCCAATCAGATTCTCCTGAACAGACCAATCAGATGTCGCTATTATCGGCCAATTAGAAGTGCAGGGTCAGAACCCTGCACTTTTCTAAAGGTTTTAATAATCTTTATAAAGCACCTTTATGAATTCACTTTTTATTAATTCACAACAGAGAGGTCAACAGAAAAGAAAAGAAATCTCTACTGGCCAAGGGTGATTGGACACAGAAGGAATTTGTCTCCAGTGCATAAGCTCTTAGTGTACACACACGCAACAACAAAGTGATCAGTCATAGATCATAAATCATAGTTACAATCATTCATAAATCAGAAATCATAGTTAGAATCATTAATCATAAGATACAAGTGATAAATCACAAGATACCACTCAGAGAAGGTAGGTGGAAAAATGAGAAGATAAGAAAGATGATAATTGCAGTTACAGCCTACTGCATGGGTAAATATCTTTAGACTTAAGAATTAAGTATTCAGCAGAGTGATGGCTTGGGGAAAACAATTATCTTTAAGTCTAGTTGTTTTGGCATGCAATGCTCTATAGCGGCATCCTGAGGGGAGTAGTTGAAACAGATTATGTCCAGGATGTGAGGCCTCTGTAAATATTTTCTCAGTCCTCTTTATGGTTCATGCAGGACAGAGATACTCAATGGAAAGCAGGTTGGTTGCCATTATTTTTTCTGGAGTACTATCCATTGAAGTCTGTATCTGTCCTGTTTGGTTGCTGTGCCAAACCAGACAGTTATTGAGGTACAAATGACAGACTCAATAATTCTTCTGCAGAACTGTATCAACAGCCCCTTGGGCAAACTGAACTTTGGTAGTTGGCTTCCAATATGAGGCAAATCCTCCCCTTTCCCACTTTCATTTACATTTTTTTTCCTTTCATGGACACCATTCCAGAGTGGGTGCTCTTTTTCTCCCTTGTCAGGGGCATCTGATCTTCGAGAGAAATGTGGACATTTGGGTTAATAAATGCTTTGCACTGATACAAAATAATTTAATGGGTCGTTTCCCCCCCTGCCTGCCCGCTTATGACTAACATGCAGTATTTGCTTTTGATCCAACTGGAAAGATTCCCCACACCCCTCTTTCTTATTAATACTGACCTTGAAACTAGTAATAGCTGAGATAAGATATTTGTGTACATTGATGTACATGTACTTTTCCCCTAATCATCATGTAAATATCATCCTAATCTATTTCTCTCCTTCACATTTGATTTCCAAGACTCTTTTGTCTTTGAAGATTGCCTTTAAGATTAGAACCTAATGAAGCAGCTTGATCCCAAGGGTAAATAACATATTTCACATGCATTGAGGGTGGCTTCATTTTCCTTCAGCTTCATGGGGCAATCATCTGAATTGTACTTATTTGATTAATCACAATACTTACAGTGTGCATAGCTTGTCCATCTGTGTTTGCAGCCATTTGCAAAATCTGTTTTCTGTAAAACAAGGTTTGTGCAACTATTAGCAACATAAAGCTATCTTCTAACTACATTTGTTTACTTCTTTAAGAAGGCCAGCATATTGTAGTGGTTAAAGTGATAGATTTGGAGTGGGGATAATCTAAGTTCTAGTCTTCCCCTGGGCAGAGAAGCTTGCTGGGGGGACTTCAGTCAATCGCTTTCTCTGAGACCCCAAATATCATCAAGCTCTGTGACAGATTGGTGGAAGAACAAGTTACTAATTGAATCTGTGGAGGGTTTGCCATATTGTCCTCACAATTTTATTTTGGCAAGACCACAAATAGAATCCCAAATAGAAGGGAGGAATAGCAATAGCCCTTAGACTTCTATATCACTTCATAGTGCTTTACAGCCCTCTCTGAGCAGTTTACAGAGTCAGCATATAGGTCCCAACAGTCTGGGTCCTCATTTTACCCACCTCAGAAGGATGGAAAGCTGAATCAACCTTGAGCCTGGTGAAATTTGATCTGCCAAATTCTAGACAGCCAGCAGGCAGCAAGAGTAGCCTGCAGTGCTGCATTCTAACCACTGCACCATCACAGCTCTTCTAGAATAGATAAAATCATGGCTGAGTTTATGGACTGCCATATACCCTGGTTTGTTTAGTTTCACTTTATTTAATAACTATAATTAGTCTATATGTGGCACAGTGGTTAAAATGCAGTATTGCAGACTAATTCTGCCCATTGCCAGGGATCCTCACCAGCCTTCCATCTTTCTGAGGTCAGTAAAATGAGGATCCAGATTGTTGGGGGCATTAATGCTGACTCTGTAAACTGCTAAACAGAGGGCTGAAAAAGCACTGTGAAGTGATATATAAGCACTGTTGCTAGAGTGATCTGCATTTACATATCATGCTATGGTATGAATTATAATGGCTGTTTCAGCTAAGCTCAATGTGTGATTCTCGACAATGGACAAATCTGCCGTACATAATTATACAGGTGGCCCTCATTTAATTACTGCCCTATTTAGTGACTGCTCAAGCTATGATGGCATTGAAAAAAATAACTTTATGACTCATTTTCACAGTTATGATCATTGCAGCATCCTGGTGGCCCTGTGATTGAGATTCGGGTGCTTGACAACTGGCAGATGTGAATATGGCACATCACAGCCTCCCAGGGTCATGAGATCACCATTTGTGCAATTCACAGCCAGCATTCAACAAGCAATCAATGGAGAACCTGGCAATAAACTCACAAATCACTGTCATATGAAGTCTCACTTAATGGTGCATCCCAAAGTGAGGTTGCAAGACTTTCACAATTACATGATGTGTCCCTTAATGAACATGCCACTTAATGACAGAGCTGCTGGTCCTAATTATGGTCTTTAAATGAGGACTCCCTGTAATGAGATTGCACCACTATGGCTTTCTCCGAGAGATTCTTGGCATCATAATGTGTGTGGAGGCTGATTATTTAAAAATCACAGATCCGGAGTCCTCTTTAAATTTCCCAGGCTTTCCTATCAAATGAACTTTGCTCTATAACAAAATGATTGTTTGTTCTGTCTTAAACCGCATTCCTCTTAGATGTTATAAACACTCTAAACTGGGACTGAAAGTACTGGACAGACAAGAGCAAACAATTCTTTAATTTCTATTAAATGAGGTGCATTTCAAATTAAAATTTAACTGAGGCTGTCCCTCCGTGAAAGGTGTTTTATTACTGATTGCGTGAGTGAATCAGTACAGCCAATATTCAACCTTAGCAGCATATCAAATGCTTAAATTGAGTATGACAGAAGGCATACTTGGTAGGCCAATTTTGCGTGTGATGGCTAATTTAACCACAGATTGTATGAAAAACTAAGAACAGCTTAAGGGTGTTTAAAAAAGAGTGTCCTTCTCTTGGAATAACAGAGTGATTATTCACCTGACTTTATGACTGCCCTTAAAAAGAAGAACAATACAATCTAAAAATGTGAGTCAATAAGAGAATACATAAATGTAACACTGTGTTCTCTGCCATTCAGCTGCAATTCAGCCAATTAAGACAATTAAACCTTGGCAGCCCAACATAAGAAGCAAGCTTCAGTCTATACTGAAAACTAAGATGCTGGATGAAACAATCACCACCATCCTTCTGTTAGAAGCATTTTTGTGTTGAAAATCTGTGACCTCAAGACAGGTATAGTTTACTCTAATTTACACATGAGGACGATGAAATTAACCATGCCATTTCCAACAGCTAATGGTGGTTCACAGTTCTGAAGGTTTTCTGGTATACATTATATATACAACTTGGAATTAAGGAGAAACTTCCTAACAGTGAGGACAATTGACCAATTGAACAGTTTGCCTTCAGAAGTTATGGGTGCTTCATCATTGGAGGCTTTTAAGAAGAGACTGGACAGCCACTTGTCCGAAATGGTATAGGGTCTCTTACTTGAGCAGGGGGTGGACTAGAAGACCTCCAGGTCCCTTCCAGTGTTATTCTGATTTATTCCCTTCTGACAGAAAGCTAATACTACAAGCTTTCTCAGCCTGCTTTACTCCTTCTTCATTTTCCTGTACCATCCTGACATTTAGACCTGGTAGTTCAGCAGAGCTGGGGGGAAACAGCGAAAAAAACAATATGTCTCCAATGCTATAGTAGATTCAATTCGAAGTGTTTTTTTTTAAAATCTGGAATAGAATAGATGGCTGCAGACTGGTTTTGTGGGAACCAGTTATGGAGTCAGAATAAGGAATACTCAAATATAATATTCTCTGCATTCAGTCTCAAGTATTGTACAATCTACTTCACATCCTCAGGATTTTACACTGTATTAGGTATGTAAACTTAAATCCTGGCCATAGCTAATTCCGCTAGATGCATAAGCTGACAATGGGACATACTTTCAAAAAATGCCCAGGGTTATATGTTAAGTTCTATTGTTTGGAGTGAGTTAATTTTTAACTTCAGATTGCAATTTTGGCTTTACTTGTTGATCTTTTGTCTAGGCATTTTATGGCCAAATTTGAGTGTAAGAAGTGTTGCAATTCAGTTAATTCATCATTATTCTCCTCCTTTCTTATAAAGGCAATCAAACTTCTTAAAGTGATAATACTGATATTTGGGGACAATACAGTGCCTGTTCACAGACTCATAATTAAATATTATCAGTTGATATGCCAACCTTTTTTTAAAAAAGGGAATTGGTTCCAAAGAAATCATAAGAATAGAACAAATTATGAGAAAGAGCAGAATGAAAGGCCAATGAAATCCATTGGCTATCTCAAGAAGAGTAAAATCAATTTGATATTTTTGAGGAGAAGGTTTCATGGGGGTCTGGCACTAAAAAGACACTGTTTCCACCCACCTAACTGCTTCTAATGGGTTGGAAATAAAACAGATCCTTTGAAGAAAACCATAAATTATGGGCATATTCACATGGCAGAAAGCAGACTTTAATGTCATCTGCCCCACACATCTCTACAAGCAAGAGATGTAATCTTTCAGCTGGTGACTGGAGTTTATAAGAGTTTATAACCTGCTTCATTTCTCCTTCAATGGACCAAAGCAATTGCCAAGGACAACAAAATTTCTTTTCTGGATACTTTAGAAACTTAGACACTCAGATCTCAAACAGAAAAGAAGTCCAGTCTAATTCATCCTTCCAACAAAGGCCTGACACTAAGAGATTAATATCTATTTATGAGATATCTCTTTAGATGAAACATTTTAGATTTTAAATCCCTGGGATTTAATTTTAGACTAATGCATGCAAGATACTTGGTACACTGTATTCTAGCACAGTCTCTCTCAGGACTGACACTTGAACTAAACATAGTATCACACTTGTCTACTGAAGTGGCTTCTTATAGAACTCAGAGAGGAAAAAAGAGAAACAAGTTTTAACTGCTACAGAACAATTAACCTCATAAATGCCAATCAGAAATGGAACTCCCAAAATTTATATAACAAAGCATTAGCTGTGGAAGATCCTTCATATGGCTAACCAGGTCTTCATATTTAGAATAAGTCCCTCCTTGTTTTTCAGACTTTCATTCATTAATTACGAAGATGGGTGATGGAGTCTAGACAGCAGACAAAATAGTGCCCCTTAATTGTGTGAGGAGTTATTTTATGTTGATAAACATAAGAAGGAGAGTTGATGAACTGAAAAAGAATGGTCCAATTTCTAGTCTGGATAAAGTTGCTACTGTCCATCCCACTAGGCTGGTCCTGACTTTGACATCATATGTGCTGGAATATTATGACTTGGTTTTTAAGTCCTTTTTCTCTACAAAAATCCAAATATTTTAAGAGCCTTGGTGGCGCAGTGGTTAGAGTGCAGTACTACAAACTATTTTTGCTGACAGTCAGCTGCCTCCAATTTGGCAGATAGAATCCCACCAGGCTCAAGGTTGACTCAGCCTTCCATCCTTCCAAGGTGGGTAAAATGAGGACCCAAATTGTTGGGAGCAATATGCTGACTCTGTAATTACTTAGAGATGGTGTACTAGTCATGTCCAGCTCTAGAGGGCAGTGCTCATCTCTGTTACAGAGCCGGAGAGCCAGTGCTGTCCAAAGATGTCTCTGTGGTCATGTGGCCGGTATAACCCTAACCCTAAACACCGAAGGAACATGGAATGTTGTTACTTTCCCACCAAAGTGGTTCCTATTTTTCTACTGGCATTTTTACATGCTTTTGAACTTCTAGGATGGCAGAAGCTGGGACAAGGAATGGGAGCTCACTCCATTACATAGTGCTAGGGATTTGAACCATCGAACTGCCGACCTTTCTGATCTACAAGCTCAGCATCTTAGCCACTAAGTCACCATGTCCTTTCCTAAAGTACTATAAAGCAGTTTAAGTGCTATTGCTATTTCCTCGCCACTTTGTGGTACAGGTATCCTCGACTTATCACCACAATGGAACCCCAAATTTCTGTTGCTAAGCGGAACAGTGATTAAGTGAGTTTTGCCCCATTTTACAACTTTTTTTGTCACAATTGTTAAGCTAATCACTGCAATTGTTAGTAACACGGTTGTAAAGTGAATCTGGCTCCCTCACTGACTGCGTTTGCCAGGTCGCAAAAGATGACCACATGATTGTGGGACACTGCAACCATCATAAGTATGAATCAGTTGCCAAGCGTCCAAGTTTTGATCACATGACCATGGGAATGCTGCAAGGATCATGTGTGTGAAAAACAACCATAAATCCTTTTTTTTCAGTGCTGTTGTAACAGTCACTAAACAAATGGTTGTAATTTGAGGACTATCTGTATAGGGAAGGCTGACAGACAGTCTCTGACTCAAAATCATTTGGGGAGATTTATGGCTGAATGCTGTGGATTTGAATAAACTCTATAGTTTATCCCATTTTGGCTTTGAGTTACAAAGGGCAAGAAAAGATCTTGTGCTTCTTTCTGTCTTTCTTTCTCTATCTCCCCATCCTCGTTTTATTTAATGCCTTTAAGAGATCTAACATTTTTTAGCCTTAAGAAACAAGCTGTGGCTGCTGATTAGCTTTGTGTGGAAAACTAAATCATATAGCTATATATTTTAAATAAGCCATAGATAACAGATGTGCCCTGGGAGCACTATATTATTTTTATCACATGTTTAGCCTAGTCTTTTTCATCTTCAGCTGTTTTACCCTGTCATAACTTAGGAGGACTATTATTTTTCTTTTAAACTTTCCCCCTTCATTCCAATTACTCTACTCTGTTTTGAAATCAGTTGACTTGAAGCCCAATTTGCATTCAGTCAGGGCAATCTTTTTTTTTTTTTTTAAATAACCCTAAACAAACTGACCTGCATACAAGGAAGTGAAAGAAGACAATTGCCATATTTGTTTCCAGCAGAATGTATATTTTGTTAGCAGCTTATATTTCTAGAGTTGTGCATTATGACAGTGATTTGCAAAAAAACCTCCAGCGTAGATGATAAGAGCTTGTTGTTTCTTAAAAACAGTTGCACAAGCTCCATTCAGGGCTATGTCCATATCCAACTTTGTTCTCTTTGTTCTCTCAATATCTTTGTATTCCCCTTTTAGTGGAGGAGGAAGCTCATGGAAATGCAATTAGTAAATAGTTCCATGCCTAGAAAATAAAGGTAGTCCTCAACTTATCCTCACAGATCAGAATTTTTACTGCTAAGCAAAGTAATTGTTAAGTGGGTTGTGTCTGATTTTACAAGATTTTTTGTCATGTTTGTTAAGTAAATCACTGCAGTTAAGTGAATCAAACAGTCATGAAACAAATCCAACTTCTCCCATTGACTTTACTTCTCAAAAGGTGGCTGGGAAAGTCACAAATAGTGATTTGGACCCCAGGATACTGCAACCATTTGCCAAGTGTCTGGATTTTGAACAAGTGGCCATAGGGTATGTTGCAACAGTTGTGTGAATACTGATCAATCGATCAGAATAGGTCTGGAAGGGTCTTCTACCTCCTACTCAAGTAGGAAACTTGTACCATTTCAGACACTAAACTGTAATTTGTTCACACAAGTGGCTGTTCAATAGAATATTGTGCAAAAGTTCATTTATTTCAGTAATGCAACTTAAAAGGGGAAACTAATATATGAGGTAGACTTATTACATGCAAAGCAAGATAGTTCAAGCTGTGATTTGTCATAATTGAGATGATTATGGCTTACAGCTCATGAAAACCCCAAATCCACAACCTCAGAAAATTAGAATATTACATGCAATCAATAAAACAAGGATTGTACATAGAACAATATTGGATCTCTGAAAAGTATAAGCATGCATATGTACTCAGTACTTGGTATGGGCCCCTTTTGCAGCAATTACTGACTCAATGTGGCATGGCATGGAAGCTATCAGCCTGTGGCACTGCTGAGGTGTTATGGAAGACCAGGATGCTTCAATAGTGGCCTTCAGCTCTTCTGCATTGTTCGGTCTCATGTCTCTCATCTTTCTCTTGGCAATGCCCCATAGATTCTCTATGGGATTCAGGTCAGGCGAGTTTGCTGGCCAATCAAGCACAGTAATCCCACAGTTATTGAACCAGGTTTTGGTGCTTTTAGAAGTGTGGACAGGTGCCAAGTCCTGCTGGAAAATGAAGTCAGCATCCCCATAAAGCTCATCTGCAGAAGGAAGCATGAAGTGCTCCAAAATCTCCTAGTAGACAGCTGGTGTTGACCCTGGACTTAATGAAGCACAGTGGACCAACACCAGCAGATGACATGGCTCCCCAAATCAACACAGTCTGTGGAAACTTCACACTAGACTTCAAGCATCTCCATTCATCCTCCAGACTCTGGATCCCTGGTTTCCAAATGAGATGAAAAAGTTGGTCTCATCAGAAAAGAGGATTTTGGACCACTGAGCAACAGACCAATTCTGTTTTTCTTTAGCCCAGGTAAGACGCTTCTGATGTTGTTTGTTGTTCAGGAGCGGCTTGATAACAGGAATACGACATTTGAAGCCCATGTCCAGGATCCGTCTGTGTGGTGGCTCTTGATGCACTGACTCCAGCCTCAGTCCATTCCTTGAGAAAGTCCCCAACACTTTTGAATTGCCTTTTCCTGACAATCCTCTCCAGGCTGCGGTCATCCCTGCTGCTTCTGCACCTTTTTCTTCCACACATTTCCCTTCCACATAACTTTTTATTAATGTGCTTTGATACAGCACTTTGGGAACATCCAACTTCTTTTGCAATTACCTTTTGAGGCTTTCCCTCCTTATGGAGGGTGTCAATGATGGTTTTCTGCACAACTGTCAGGACAGCAGTCTTTCCCATGATTGTGCTTCCTACTGAACCAGACTGAGAGACCATCTAAATATACATAAATATTCTAATTTTCTGAGATTGTGGATTTGGGGTTTTCATGAGCTGTAAGCCATAATCATCTCAATTATGACAAATGACGGCTTGAACTATCTTGCTTTGCATGTAATGAGTCTATCTCATCTATTGGTTTCACTTTTTAAGTTGCATTACTGAAATAAATGAACTTTTGCATGATATTCTAATTTTTCAAGTTTCACCTGTACAGGCAATATACGGTTTCTCAAAACATACAAAAACTCCAGTAATTAACTTGAACGTAGTGGACATTAATTTCACAGTGAACCAGTTTGAGTCATGATGAGAATTGCAACATTGCATTCTTCTTATCATCTAGATGTTTGGAATACCACTCTAAATTCTCCACAGGAGAAAACAGCTTGCAATTTATCTTCTTCAGGATATGATCTGAAGGAAGCACAGCATGGTTTAAAATAGAGTAACAGGGAAAAAGCCCATAAAAATAAAATCCTGCTGAGTCACAAGTGCAAGGGGATCTCAACTACCAAGTCACTTTCAGTTGCACAAAATGTTAACTGAAGGTTTGGGCCAAAATGTTGTTCATCTCATCTAAAAATCTGGCAGCTACAGGCTTGATACTCAACTATGTCAGCTATGAATGAGGAGCCATACAAGATCAATATGAATAATGTAATTGTGTGTATCTCCCAGAATCCCATCGTACCAAGAAATACACACTAAGATGGCCTTGCAAGGGTAATCCATAAGAAGGAAATACTAAGTACATAGGAACCTGAACTTCATGCTACCAGGAAGAATCAGCACTTTGTGGAAATAGCATCTTCAGTAAGAAGGCTAAAAAACTAGAGTTAAGAAAATTCTCTAAGACCTGAACCTGCTTGGCATTGTCATTGAAGGAACCGTAGTGGCACAGTAGTTAGTATGCAGTATTTCAGGCTAATTCTGCTGACTGCCAGCAGTTCAATTCTCACTGGCTCAGCCTTACATCCTTCCAAGGTCAGTAAAATGAAGACCCAGATTGTTGGGGGAAATATGCTGATTCTGTAAACTGTTTAGAGAGGGCTGTAAAGCACTATGAAGTAGTATATAAGTCTAAGCACTATTGCTGTTGCTATGAGGCAGAATCAGGAATAATTCTGGCAAGAGTCAGGTCTTAGAGACAATCTGCAATCATATTACATTCAGAGTTGAACTGGCAACAACACTCAAGTGTAGTCTGTAGAGATTCTCAATCATCCAGGTCATGGGTCCCAAAGGTGCTTTTCAAAAGGCAACTGGAGTTTCTTGTTTTTTTTCCCCCCTTCAAAATGTTTTTTCAAAGGGTTTAATCCCCACCAGTCAGTCCAATATGGGACTCAAATGTATGATAATATTATAACTAACAAAAGTCATTTTCCCATTACAGTATAATTCATTTTCCCATTACAGTAGAAAAGCCTGAGGCTGCAGGGTAGATTGGGAAATAGAAACAAATAAACACAAAGTAGTAAACCAAACAATGGCAAAAGCAAATCACCTCCATAATTCTAAGAAAATCATATGGTGTGATTCATAGTCACCAGGAGTTAAACTCATCTTAAAGTTTTGGTTTTGTGCTTGTGCATGCCATCATACACTAGGGCAGCTGTTTCCAACTAGATTACCTTTAAAGGTGCTGAACATCAACTCCTATCATCTTTGATCAGCTCACTGGTATATTGGTTCCAAGGCCCTATTATCACTTCTTCTGCATATTGATTGAATGTGTAGAGAAGAGGCAAAATTAAATTGCAAATTGATAAAAGCTCTATAATGATCCATAGAGAAGACCGAATAGATATTTAACTGCTAATATTTCTAAATTGACATAGGAATGTGGAAATCTGGGCCAGGGTCAGCAAATATACAGAAACTAAAAGTGGGACCAGTGATCTAATAATGCACAAAGGAGAATATTAGAGTAGATCTGGAATTTCCCCCTAGATATCCAGGGATACAATTTCAATTATCCATTGCCCACAGCCATGCTGATTCACCAAATCACTGATGAGGCCATTTTACATAATGCTGAGGTTTTCATTCTTAAGTATAAGCCTTTGTTGTGTCATTGTTTCCAGAGAGATAAAATAAAGAAAAACAAAATGCCTGCAGAAAAACAAAATGCCTGCAATCTAAGTAGTGTTTTAATATGTCTTTTATTCTCATACTGAAGACCATTGAATATATATGATTCCAAACCAAACTGAATTGTTCAGCAATATTTTTTTTTATCTATAAAACATCTATAAAACATTTGCATCTGAATAAAATCCATGTTCTTCCCTGCAGAGTGACTAAACATGTCACACACACAATTAACAAACCCACCTTAAAGGAGAAACAGCCATGAGTATTAATGATAATGAGTTCTCTACCACCCTAGTAAACGTTTTTCAGATTTTGCTAACATCAGTATAAGCATGCAGTTAATCCAGTAATTATTATTCTGAACAAGCTAGCTTTTGTTCTTCTTTTGTACCTGGAGCCTTTTCAGATTTTAGTGAAAAAGGAAAGGATTTCTATGGAAAGGAGAAAGGGTGTGGTGGGAGGAGGGAGCAATATTCACAGGAAAGTTGAAGTGGGTGTCTCTTCAAAATATCCAAGATTAAACAACAAAGCAGCAATGAGCTGACACTCACACATGGTCCCCTGTATCTTAAAGGCAGAGTGAGATCAGCACAGAATGTTTTGAGGAAGAGGTGGTATGCATACCACTGAACTTTCTGAAACAAGAGATACTTGGAGCACCTCCTTTCTCAGATGCCTGTTTGAACCAAAGATGCTTTTTCAAAAGGCAACTGGACTTACTTTCTTTGTAATATGACTGAGAACCTCCATAGATGCCTGTTTGTAGAAAGATCCAAATAGGTCATACGATAAATGATTTCTTAAAAGGTTCAGCATAAAGCATGGAGTGAATTTTGTTCTCCTCCCTTGCTAATTAGTTTGCTTGGAAGTTGTTCTGGACTAGCAGGCTTAAAAGCCTGCAAAGCGGATTGGTCCGCTAACAGTGGGTTGTGATTGGTCGCTCCAGACTGATCCAATTGGCCACTAAACGGGCTGCCGCAATTGGGCGATCCAAGCGCAGCAAGCTCAAACCTCTGTCATTGGCCGTTTAGCCGCAGCCAGCTCTATAAAAGGGGCTGCTGCGGCTAGGAGCATTCACTCAGATCAGAAGTCACTAATAAAGAGCTGTAGTCACTTTCTGAGTCTCGTCTCCCTTCTTGGACCCATCCTTCCAGGCATAACAGAAGTGAAGGGGGATGTTTTTGGTAATTGTTTTAATGCTTGAACTAGGACAGCCATGGGGACACAATCCATCTCCAGGAGACCACAGTATCCCAATCTATCAGGTTTAATTGGGTAAGGTGTCTTACACATGCTTCCATGCATGGCAGTCAATGAAAAAAAAAGTTTAAACTGATGTTTCCTCACCTCAGCAACTTTAAGATGGGTGGACTTCAAGTTCCAGAATTCCCCAGCCAGCATGGAATTGAAGTCCACCTATCTTAAAGTTGCTGAGGCTGAGAAACACGCATCTATGGATTTTGCTGTTCCCTATCCCCAGTCTATAGCTTCTTACACACTGAAAGGGGAGAGAAATGGGCTTGAAGAGTTGCTTTGAGAAAATAAAATCCTCTCGTTCAGGGGCATCAAACTGGATTTTTTTGAGGGCTGGATCAGCATTGTAATTCTCCACAGGCCGGCCTGAGGGAGCAGGCAAAGACAGAACAGACACCTTCTGCAGCACTCTGCCGGCCAAAATGGGGCACAAGGGAGCTGCGCGAGCCCCCCCCCATGCCCCATTATGAGCTTGGATTGCCTCCTGCAGCACCCTGCCAGCCAAAATGGGACACGGGGGGCTGTGCCCCATTTTGGTTGGCAAAGTGCTGCAGTGGGCCATCCAGGCCAAAAACAGGGTGCAGGGGAGCCACCCATGCCCTCATGTACCCTGTTTTGGCTGCCAGAGGCACCATGGGCTGGCCTTTGCTATTTCCAGGCTGGCCCCATGGGCCAGATTTAAGCACTGCACAGGATGAGGCCCACTGGCCTTGAGTTTGACACCCCTGCTCTAGTTAATGCTTTTCATTGTCATGGGTCCTGATGAGCTCACTTGGCTATAGTGTAAAAGCAGCAGTATCGTTCCCATAAGTACAGGGAAGTCTAAATGTGATAGCAGTCTTAATTTTCCACAATGTCACGGATAATACAATGTGTAAAATTAAAGTCTAGATTTTAGGGGGGGAGGGGTTCACCATTTTCTTTGAACAAGTCCCAGGGTCCTACTAGTCAAATGTTTGTCTATCAATTTTTATAGAGGCCAGTTCCCCTCTTAAAATAAATAATCACAATTTAAAGATAAGCAACCTCCAAGTTAAAGATAAATAATTACATGAAAGAAAAGGGATCTATCAAATATCACACTTAGGCAGAAGTACTGAAGTTTCCCACTATGTTGGGATGTAGTATTTTTCCAGGTCAACTAGATTATTTTGATAAATTTGAATTTGAAGAAATATATTTCTATTTGCATTTTTAACTTATATAAGTCTTTTTGGAGGATGAAGGCAGTTATTTCTTTTTGGGCTCCCTGGCTTCATTTTTATATCACATACAATCAATTTGTTTAATAGGGGTTTATTATAAGATGTCAACTGTTAGTTCAAATGTAATAATCTATAACTGGATTCACATATACTGAGCCAATGTCCATCCAACAAGCCATGTGAATTTTTTCAGGACTGAGAAGCCATACATCTGAAGGACAACAGGTTAGAGAAGACTGGTAAATTTGCTTCTGTTATAAGTTTGATGGACCAAGCATTCTGGTAGTTGGCATGTATGATAATGTAATAACTATATACAACTGTCATATGATACAATGCACCTTTTCACTTATATTTTTAATGTATTGTTTTGTGCAATCAGCAAAGAGATCTGAAAATTCTCATTTTTAAGACATATGGACAACCCTGATCCTGTCGGCTTTCTGAAAGGCAATGAAGAATTAACTCTTCTCCCAGGAACACAACAAGGATATTGATGCTGCTGTGGCATGGAAATGCTTTGTTCAATGGGTTGATCATATAGACATCGCATCACAGTTGCTTTTTTTTAAATGGATTTGTATAGTTGGCTTGTTTTTATTTCTATTCACCACCACCTAGAGCTCCCTGGATAGATGGGTGGCTATATAAATTTGTTAAAGAAATAAATAATCCAGTTTTATACTGCACATGTGAAATCACCTTTTGGTGTGTCTTAAAGTCATTCTTGGTTTGCCATTGCCTTCTTCCTAGGGCTGGCACTGGCTGGTCTTCTGCTGACTTTGTAACTAATTCAGGATTGAAACTCACAGCCTCTTGGTTTCTAACCTGGTGCTTTAATCACTACATCAAATTGGTTCTTGAAATGATTTGAGTGTCTTGGTTTACTTATTTCACCTAAAAGAACCAAAATAAATAAGTAATAGACATTAGAGATCAGATTATTATATTAGTACAGGGGAAATGTGGCACATATGATAGAAAATCACCTTGGTGGCGGGGCAATAAAACTGTTGGACATTAGACCTACAACTTCCTTCATGATGGCTTCCAGTTTAGACAATTTTCTGTTGAAATACATACTATATTGTTCACCTCTATAACTGCCTTGAAGCTTTTAAAGAGAACCCATCTGTTCTCCATAATTCATATAGTATTATGATTTAAAAAAACAAGAACAAAAACTCAACTGTATGAAAGTCTAGCAAACCAGCAAGAGAAGCACATTAAATAAATAAATACAATGAGATGTAGCTAAATGTGTGTTGATTGCAATTTCTTAAGCAGTTCCTTTCCCCAATTTAGTCTAACTAAAGTCCAGGAAGCTTATAAATTTTCTCCAAATTCTTACATGAATCAATCATGAAAAGATGAATAAACAAATCATTTCTAAGTTAAACACAGCACGGCTGTTTTCATTGAGCAGGGGCTATGCCCCTTACATAAAGCTCGGTTTTAAACTAGGCCCTGTATGGGTCAGTAGCATTTCGGAGTTCCCTGGGAAGGCAGGTAGACCTCTGGCCTTCCATCCCTGCAGATATGCAGATTTTATTGCCTCCTAACAAAGTTTATTTTCAAGCCAGAGTTTTAAGGGACAAAAATGCACGTATTATATTTATTTTATTTTGGAAAATTTAGGTAGCTGCCTACTCACTCAAGGCAACTCTAGGTAGCTTACAGAAAATAAAAACACCATGTAGAAGGAATACAAATAATAATAAATTATAATAAAATAATAACCCCCTCCTCTTCCCCATGGCAACGACACACTCATATCAGCCATTTAATGGGCTCTATCTCATTTAATGGGCTCTGTGTTCCTCAGGCCATCTGGCAAAACCAGTAATTCAGGTTTTCAGGGCCTTCCAAAAGTGTGTCAAAATGGGGGCCAGTCTAATTTCTGGAGGGATGATATTCAGGAGAGAGGGAGGGAGGGAGGGCTAAAAATGGGATTGAACCAGTGAAGAGTATTAGTTTTAAAAGTAGAGACATTACAGTAGGATGATCATAAAACTCTCTTAATTTCCTAATTGAAAAGCATTATTACTCCATGGGCCTTGTAACCTCTAACTTCTGACATGAATAATGAATTTATATTCAGCATAATTTATGTTCAGCATAATAAAGACAACTTGGCAACTGCACATTTCTCCAATTACCTTGGTTTACATATTGTAACATCATCTGGGAGTCTGACTGCCACCTGCAAGTTAATGGTGGCATCTGTCATCAAGGTTTTTTCTTTATTAGACTTATTTGCTACTCATCTCTCCTCGAGGTGACTCTGGACAGCTGATAAATATTACAATAAAACAATAAAACATTGCAACAATAAATACTCATAATAATAGTAATAAGTTACAATTAAGAAGATGAGGAGGAAGGGGAAGGTAAGGTTTTGTCATAATCCATCAGTCACCTCCAACATGTTCCACCCCTACTGGTGCTCCAAGGCAGAGAGACTTATGGAAGATCAGAAGGGTGGGGGCAGATCTCACCTTGGTGGACATGATGTTCCAAAAGGGAAGAGCCAGGGCAAAACAGGTTCTTCTAGCTGAAATTCCTTGTCTGAAGGGGTGTGCAGCACGCCCCTTCTGCTGGCATGGATGAAGAGGCCAATTCTGGACCTATAACCACGTATGAAGGACCAAAAAACCCCAACAACCCTCAAATTAGGAACTGCTTAGTGCAAATGATTTAATTAACCCAATGTATTTTTTATTTCTTCCTGCATAATTCTACAAAGAAATCTATTTCTAGGTTACACACATTGAATTCAGCAGTGTTTAGGTATAGCAGCTAAATGGGAATAGGATTGCACTTGAAAGAAAAGTTGACTAAGAAGAAGAGATCTATATAAAGTGATGAGGTTATGCAACTCATCATTTGAACACATTTCCATATTATGTTGAGTGGCTGTATTGCCTAATGATAAATCTGCATGAATTTTACTAATTTTTTCAGGTGAACTGGGGATTCATTCAGCAGGAAAAATAATGGCTGATGCATCAAGAAGCTAAGAATTTTCAGATAAAGAATAGGAAACCGAACTTGGTCTTTTTGCTAAAACACACGTAACCATTGTGTTTGTGTTGAATAACTTGAATGTTTAGAGCTTCTTTGGCCATATTCATAGGATATGTATGAATTAATGAATGGACAAATGAATATTTCCTGTTTGGTTCAAAAGATATGAACCTATACACTGGAATGAATAGGATTCTTTGTTTCTGATGTTCTGCCAGTTTCACATAGTCTAGTTTCTTTTGAGCTCTTGTAGCTGCTTCATAGCTTCATAGATGCTGCTGAACCTTTCATACATGTAAACTGGCTCAATATCTTATTACACTAATTGTCACTGATTATATAGGATCAACACATCATTGAAGTATTAAACTATTAAAGTGAAACACTAGATTTTTCAGCAGTAGGATATTCTCCGCCCCCCCAAATATGGGACAATACTGCTAATTTGAATGTATGTGCTTATTCACAATGTAGTTTATTTGTTCATGGTAATCGTATTTTAAAATAAATTGTAATTTATTTATTAAACTGTTATTAAACACCATAGATCAAAGAAATAAGGGAATCCAGTTCATGTAATTCTTTTGAATATATTAAAGGGCCCAAGGATAATAACAGTAATTTTTGCACATCTAAATGTTCAAATATCATGTTCTTGGTTGTTCAGAAGTAGTTTAAACTTTAGCACAATGGGAAGAAGTCACAACTGCTCCCTTTTTCTCTTCCTCTACAGATGACTGGAAAAACACTTTCAAACTATGCTCTCTCTCTCTCTCTCTCTCTCTCTCTCTCTCTCTCTCTCTGTGTGTGTGTGTGTGTGTGTGTGCGTATGTGTCTGTGTATATAGAAAGATGATTAGGGGACTGGAGGCTAAAACATATCAAGAACAGTTGCTGGAACTGGGTGTGTCTAGTTTGATGAAAAGAAGGACTGGGGTTACATGACAGCAGTATTCCAATATCCCAGGGACTGCTACAAAGAAGAGGGAGTCAAGCTATTCTCAAAAGCACCTGAGGTGGGGCGGAGCGGGCTTCGCGACGATACGGCATGTGATCTTGGAGGTCTGAGATCGCTGCCGATATCTGTGCTCCTGGGTGGTCCAATCAGATCTAAACCATCCCAAAGAGATGGTGAAAGTGAAGAGCACATCCTGTCAATCCCAGGGATACTGAAAAGTCCCTGGTAGATCCAGGAGAAGCTCTTTTTGCCAGCAGCAAAGAGGCAGCCATTGAAACTGCTGAAGTTGGGACAGCTCCGAAACAAAAGAGAACAGAAAGAGAGAGTGTGCCGGTTTGATGAGAACTTTTTCTTTATTCTAAGATTTGAAAGGACACCCTAAGGAAAAGAAAGAATCTGTAAAAGTTTTGACAGAAGTGATTAAGTGGTGATTTTAAACAGGAATGTCAAAGTAATATTTTTATTTTTTGTTCTCATTGCGGGATTTTCTACATATGATCTTATATTTTGAAACTGGACTAGTTTCTCTTCTTTCATCTCTTCTTTTTCTCCTTGTTGATTTTAGAATATTTTAGGCTAGAGACTCCCTTTTAGTTATTTTTTTAAAATATCTTTTTCTTTTTTTAATTAATTCTTATTATATTTTGCTTGGAAAAGGAGGGGGCAAGTGAAAGCAAAAGAAACTTTGTAACACTGCCAACTAGAGGCTTGGAAATATTCTATTTCTCCTTTGACCAGACAAAGCTGAGAAAGAACTGAGACTTTTTTTCAAGGACATTGCCTGTTTGATAAGATAGAGGGAAGAGCATGGGAGAGTATTATTGCAGGTGCTCTTCTGGGTTTCTATCAACAGCTGGAGTCTGGTGTTGAAGCTTAAAGGAAAAGAAAAGGTGATAAGTCTCTGGAGAAGAGAGTTATAACAAGAGCCTTGGATAATTAAACAAAGTGCAGTGTGCTCTTTTTATTTTCTCTAAGCTGCACTACCCCTTCTCATCAGTTTACTTTTTGGAATAGCTATTTGGATTTTGGGCTCTTTGGAACTTGTCTTTGTTTATTTTTCTTGTCTTTGGAAGTTAAATTTCTACGCTTGCCTTTTATTTTAAAGGAAAAGCTTTAGTATTAATGATTTCCTTCCTTTTCTTTTTAAGGGAGTAGCCTTTTATCTCTCTCTCCCTTCCTCGTATTTTTGTCTTTCCATCTACCTTCCATATTGGTTTTTTTTTTTTTTTTATCTTTCTGGCCTTCTTTTTTTTTCTTTCTTATGCATCCTTTTATATTTGAGACCTCTTAATTGGATTAAGGTGTTGAAGAACCCGAAGAATTTTTTCTTTCTTTTTTTTTTTTTAGCTTTTTATTCTTCACTTTTCTGCCTTTTTAAAGGATTTTACAACTTTTTCTTTTTTGTGTGTGCTTATGGTCTTTTCCTTCATTTTTGAATTTTTACTGTTATCTAACCAATTGATTGGATTAAGGTATACAAGAATCTGAAGAATTTCTTTTTCTTTTTTTATTATTATTACTATTTGGCTTCTTTTTTCCTACTATTTTTATTTGGAACTGCAATTGGTTATTTCACAATTGGATTAAGGTCTAGAAGAACCTGAAGATTTTGAATTGCTTAAAATGAGTAGGAAATTAACAGCTCCTGGTTCCTCAACTTCTACTTCTTCCTCTCCACCATCTGGAGGACAATGTTCAATACAGACAATGCTAAGGCAAGAAAAAGGACAAGAAAAAGTGACTCTGCAGATGATTATGCAAGGAATTCAAAATATTCAATCAAGTTCAGAAAATATTGAAAAGAGAATAGAGAACATCGAACAAAGAACAGGGAAAACTGATTAAAAAGTGGAGAACATCCAACAAACGATGATGAAGTATGATGAGAGACTCCAAAAAATTGAAGAAGATAAACAAAGAGACAAGAAGATTGGAGACATTGATAACAGGTTAACTGTGGTTGAACAAGATAAAAGTGGTATGCTGAGATGGGAGATGGACAGATCAGAATTTTATCTTCGATTCCAAAACATAGAGGAAGAAAAAGGACAAAATCTAGCTGAGATAATGATAGAAATATTGGCTGAAGCTTTGGAAATAACTGAAGAGAAGATGATGGATGGAATAGATGAGGTTTATTGAGTCTTCACAAGATATGCAATGGGAAATAACTTACCAAGAGAAGTTCACATCAGATTTACAAAGAAAGCCATTAAAACACAAATATTGCAAGTGGCAAGAGAGTAAACATTGAAATACAAAGACAAGGAGATTGTGGTCTTGAAACAAGTACCCAGAAGACTGAGAGAGATGAGAAGAGAACACCGATTCTTGACCAAATTGCTACTTTAAAAAAAAAGGTGAATTATAGATGGCTGATTCCAGAAAGTTTAATGTTCACATGGCAAGAACAGAGATTTTGAATTGACTCAGTTGAGAAAGCTGAATAATTTTACACAGAATTTTTCAGAGGGAAAGAGGAAGAGGCAGACAAAGAAATTTCACTAATTGAATTCCAAGAGGACTGCCAAATGACGACTGAAAAAGAAGAAGGTGCAGTAGGTGGAAAGGAGGAAGCCAAAGAACAACATGAACTAAGATCTACGAGAGCTGCTAAATCTAACTATAAAATATAACCATGGAAGAAAAAAAATTGATTACAATTAATATAAATGGACTCAATTCAGCCGTTAAAAGAAGAAAAACCTTCCATAAATTTGAGAAATTAAAATTTGATATAATCTGCCTTCAAGAAGTATATATTAAAAAGCAATATGAACAATTGTTGATACAGCCAAAATTAGGGAAAATATTTACTTCCCTGAAACAATGCAAGAGGAGTGGTTTTATATATTAAAGACACCATCCCAGCGAAATTGATTTATACTGATGACGACAGAAGAATACAAATGGTGGAAATAATGGACAATAATATGAAAACACTCCTGATTGCAATTTATGCCCCGACTGACAATCAAGAAGAATTTTATAAAATATTACATATGAAAATAATTGAACTGGACTATGCTAATATAGTTATGATGGGAGATTTTCATGGAATTGTAGACAATAAACTGGACTATACAGCACAGAAAACAATAAAGCAAAACAGAAAGACTCTCCCTAAATCTTTTTTTAAAATGGTAGATGAAATAAACTTAAAAGATACATGGAGAGAAAGAAATGCTAAAACTAAACAATACACCTTCTACTCAAATAGACATTTATCATGGTCCAGAATAGAACCATAATTATATGGTTCTAACTAATTACTTGTGGTCAAGTGTTACACAAAAACAGATTTTTAAAAGCATAGTCTGAATGTATAGTACTCCAGAAAAGTAAATTTGCATTTGTTATAGATTACAGTACCTTTTGTATGAATGTTGAATGAAATGTAATGCCTCCAATGTTATAATTTTGCCAATAGATGGCAGTGCTGATGGGCTTGAAGCTCTGACCAGTTCTTTACCCCCTGTTTTTTCACTTTAGTTGGTGGGAAGAGTTGGGTGAAAAGATTCTATTGTTATTTGTGAAAGTGAAGCTGACAATTATTACTTATTACTATACTTTAAGTAACACAATGAGATTGTTTTTTCCTCCACAACTTAAAGAGGCTCTTCAATTCACATCAACTGCCAAATGAAGGTTGTTTCTGATAAAGATTGTGTTGATGTGACTGTGTGTGTCACCTGGCCAAAAATGCAAAAAATGTGAAACTGGGAAGAGCTGATTTGTGTGGACAAGAATGAAAGGGATGACTGCCACAGTAACCAATGGGTATCAAATGAGAAAGATTGATGAACTAATTAAGGACAATTGCAGATCACTTAAAGAGAAATTGCTTTCAATTTGATCTTATACAGGGACTTGTGGATTATGTTACTGAAGTTGTTCGATTTTTGTGTAAGGTGTTCTTTCAGTGCTGATGGCGAAGATAAAAACTTCAAGAGTTTAAATTTACCAGTAATTGTTGTCATTCCACAAGAATGTAGGTAAGAAGTCTTCACAGCATCATGATAGCCAGTAAACATGATTTCTTCATTATGATCCAGAAATGAAGTGGCAATTCCATGAATATGATTACAAAGACATTTTTTAAAAACTGGACATTGGTATGAAAATTCATGGCTACAGTTGTTTTGGGACATGGTTGATGTTATTCACTTAGATTTCCTTGAATCTGGAAATTTGGAACATGGCTCTCAGAGTGTAGCACTGTAGCATTTAGAGTGTTACATTGCAAATTCAAGTCTTGAAGCAATGATTAAACAGAATTGGGAAACATGAGAAAAAAAAATTTGCTGCACTATACAGTGCTAGGCCTTACATCTCATGAATAAACCAAAAGGCAATTTAAAAACTTGATCTCGCTTTCTTAATCTATCCACTATGCAGTCCATTTGCTGTTATGTAACTTTTATGTTTTGGTAAAATTGAATGGATACCCTCCTGGGCATTTGTCTGATCCAAATGAATAAGTGGATAGAACTGCCATAACCCCTGGTTAAAGAGACGAAGGGTGGAGTTCTTTCATAAAATCTTTAAGAAGCTTTTTTATAATTGGCAGAGCATATAGTGAATGGTGATACAGGACAATAAATACAGGTAACAAAAGAGTTCCATTCAAGTATTATTGTCCTGCTGCATTTATTAAAATATTTAAACTACAGTTATGGAAGTTGAGGTATTATTTTCATTTAACCTTCAGAAATAATAGCAGGTTTCTTTGGCTCAAGCTTTTCCCAGTATGGATATAATAAAACATTCTGATTATAAACTTCATCTTAATTTTGATGCCTTTTAAGAGTTGGAATGAAATATATTGTGTCCTTCACTTCCTAAAAATCTCTTTTGCTAAAGGAAACATTGATTAAAAAATTTGATTGGTTGAATGTAAAAGTAAAAATTTTAAGCAAATTCATGTAAGAGTAGATTTGGTCAAATTTTTCTTCCTTTCCCCCTATATTTGTTTCAGCTCTAATTGTTACCAGGCAGGCAAAAGTAGAGCATTAAGAGATAACATAACTAGTCCAATCTGACCCCAAAAGGTCAAAAGAAAACTAAACAATTTTTTTCATAGTACTTGCTTATTTAAGATCCATAGCAGCTCAGTTTCCTTCTAGTTGCCTCTGACATACGCTGTTATTTGATTATCCCTTTTGCTAAAGAATAAAATTTATATACAGGGTGGGTTTTCTAGGATGTGAGAAAATCAGGAGAAAATGAAGGAAAACACATCTAAGAAACTCAGTCAAGCAAGGTTGACACCAATGGAATCCAAATGTCATTGATAAAGACTTACGTTAAAATGCTCACTGCTTTACATTAATTTCTCACAAGATTTATGGAGGTCACTGACTATTGAAAAATCCAAGTCAGGGAACTGAATGCAGGAGGGAAGCTGAGAGAAGAAAAAGCTTTCCTTAACTTTGATGGTATCTTTTAACCTCTTTCTTGACATAAAGCACCAGACGTTAAGCACAATGGAGATAGTGCTGTAGGTAAGTCATTTTTGCATATATATTTGATGACATGGTTATCCATAAAAGCTTACATGATACTGAACTTGATTAATTTTTCAGAAAACCTTAAAATCAGAGTTGAAAAGGGTCATTTAAGCCATTGAGGGCCAATCACTTCTCAGAGTACAAATCCCTATTACAGTATCCCTGACAACTGAACCCAGTTAAAGAAAGGGGAACCCATCACATGCCTGGCCTCCTAAAACTGTTCAGGAAGGGTTAGAGTAGAATAGAAAAAATAGAATAGAATAGAATAGAATGGAATGGAATGGAATGGAATGGAATGGAATGGAATGGAATGGAATGGAATGGAATGGAATGGAATGGAATAGAATAGAATACTTTATTGGCCAAGTGTAATTGGACACATAAGGAATTTGTCTTGGTGCAAATGCTCTCAGTATACATAAAAGAAAAGAAACATTTGTCAAGAGTCAAGAATCATAAGGTACAACACTTAGGGTACAATAAGCAATTAAATCATACTAGGAAACAATCAATATAAATTGTAAGGATACAAGCAACAAAGTTACAGTCATACAGTCACAAGTGGGAGGAGATGGGTGATAAGGAGTGATGAGAAGATTAATAGTTTGAGCACAATCTCTCTGTATATTACTTTATAACTTGCAAATGTCTTTAGAGATTTTCATAGAGAGATTCTGTATAACTTGCTGCAACATTGATGGCTGATTTAGTTCAGCAGACTAATATAACTTTCTCTGGAAATGGTTTGTATATGTAACTAATAGCTAGGAATATTATTGGTGTATTTTAGCTTCTTCTGTCTCCTTTCAGTTCTTGACCCTTTGGAGTAAATACAAGACTTCTGAAAAAAAAAAAAGATGAAAAAGAATTGCCTATGAGGAAAAAGTTATCCGTGTTTTCTAATTTCTGCCCCCTTTGGAAAATAAACAGCAACTTCTTGAAAGTCTGTCCTTACTGTAGTTTAAAAAGCACATGTTTCTATGTGTATTCCTGTGTGTGTCTAGGCATATGATGACCAAAATCACTGAATGCTGAGAGGGCTAGGATGCTGGGTTAGTGACAAAACAAATTTGCCACAAATCGTGTTACAAAAGAACAGCACGACTTTGAACTAAACTGGAGAACTATTCCTATTCATCATTCTTTTGTATTGGAACCTCTACCTTCTGCCTGACATGTTGAATATCTAATTGGTATTCTGACACTTGAGATAAGCAAGCATCTGTTCTGTCCACGTTTCTTGGAAGCCTTTTGTTCTGCAAAAAAGTTGGAGTTCAAGGGATGCAGTTGAGCTGATGCGTGAGATTCATGCTATTGTTAGTTCAGCTCCTCGCCACTACAGTGGCCCAGGCTGGGTGGGGGTGATTGCTTGAAAAGAGAAATGTGAAGCCTTTTTCTTTTCCTCAAATGTCACAGAATAGTCTGCTTTCAGATCTTCAGAACCGAAGAAGCTTCTTGAATGAGAAGCAAAAAGTCTTCAAGAAAAAAAAAATGAAGAAAAGTCCAGTTGCCTTTTGAAAAAGCACCTGGAAAAAGCTACTCACTTGGTTTATTTGGGGCCTATGTGCACTTTTGCATACTAGAATTGTGTATTTTGGTTTGCAGCATGTTTGCTTCCCATGTAACATAGTGTTAAAATTCCAGACAAGGGGAACAAATGTTGGTGATGATATCTATGGACCAATTGGGGTTCATAGGCATAGGGTAAACTGACCTGTACAGTCAAGGGTGGATGAATCAATCCATTGCTTTATATTTCAAACTCTTTAGAACTCTTTAAAACAACTATGTCTTTGGCCCAGACCATGTGCCTATGCTACGTGATCCCCAGCCAAGGCCTGTGCTGCTTTAGAGAGTTCCAAGGCACCCTCAGGCCAGACAAGGAATAATGGATGGAAACTGATCAAGGAGAGATTCAACCTAGAAATAAGGATAAATTTTCTGACAGTGAGAACAATCAACCAATGGAACAGCTTGTCCTTGGAAGTTGTGGGAGTTTCATCACTGTAGGCTTTCAAGAAGAGATAGGATTGCCATTTGTCAGAAATGGTATAGGGTCTCCTGCTTGGGTGGGGGGATTGGACTAGATCTGTGATGGTGGACCTATGGCTCACGTGCCAGAGATGGCATGCAAAGTCCTCTCTGTGGGTATGTGAGCTGTCGCCCCAGCTCAGCTCCATTGTGCATGTATGTGTGGGCCTCCCGCTGGCCAGCTGGTCTTCAGGTCTCTGCCATGCATGCATGGGGGAATGTGCATGGGAATGGTCCCTTCCAACTCTGTTAATCTGTTAATTGAGTTACGGGTAGCTTCTACATTTGTCCCTCCTTTCTAGCCCCCTGCTCCTTAAAGCAACTTTTTTGCAAGCAAATCTGAAGCATTTTCCCCTTGCCATTAAAAAAAGAAGTGGAGCACCTTACTGTTTTCTCGGTTGATGATCCCATGATTGAAACTGCTAAGGCTTTTATTCTTTGTTGGTGAATGATGGCACATAGTTCGAGAGGCTCTGAGTCAGGAGCAACAGCTCCTGCAACAAATACAAAAGGAACAAAATGTGAGTTTGCTTTTTAAGGTTGCATGAGAATGTCTGGATTGTTTGGGTAAAGGAGCATGTAGTAAAACTTCCTGGAAAATGATAGAGAAATAGATAGTTTTGCTTGCTTCCATTGCCTGCCTATATTCTTACTTCATTTATGAAAAGTTTCAGTTTTTCTGTCATGTGGTTTGTGCAGTTTTTAACACATTTTAAGTGTGTCTTTTTTTTGAAAAAAAAAAGAAAAGAAAAAGCAATAAAAATTGAATATGAATGTGCATTTCTTCAGGAATACGGGAAAGGTAACAAATTGGCTGGCTATAATGAAATCACTTACAGGAAAAGTTCATTCCAAACCTTATGAGTAACTGCTAGGTCATAACATTGTCTCACACTCATTGTGATCATTATTAAAATTATATAGAAAATGTTTACTGTACATACTGAAGGCCTTTGCAGGTAGATTGTGACAAGCTTCTTGAAGGAGAGAGATCCACAACATCAAACCCAAAACAGAGAAAGATCAAAAGAAAAAAAAAGGAACTTTGAGAAATCAAACAAAAAACTCATTGTTGACTGATTGATGACAAGTATTATTAGAGTTAGCTCAATAACATGGGACCCTGCTATATAATTGGCTTAAAAAAAAAAAAAGTAAAGGATGGATCTAATGCCTGATACAATTTGGACTCTCAAATGCTTTTTTCCCCTTCATCATGGAGACAGCCAGTTGGAGAGATTGGTATGAGTGCAAAACTTCCCCCAATTCTCTCGTCTTCTTCTTTGAATGGCCTACTGGAAGCATTTTTGAGACACAACTATGAGGCCCATTTGCCATGCTCTTTAACTCACTTTCTCTCTGTGTTTGTGTCTTTTGCACGGGGGAGCAGAGGGGAGAAACATCTGTGTCAATGGGACCTTGACCTACATAAGTTTCATCCCCAAAGATTCAGGATAATACATAGGATTAAATACGGACAATAATGGAGGAAAAGCTCCCCTTGTTAGTAATTCTTTTGAAGTGCTTCATTGAAATCTTTGCATTTTTGGATCACGGCTAGTTAATCTGAGTTTACAGTTCTGGATATTATTTTAAGTTTGTGGAATCATAGCTTCATACAGAGTTTTTTTTTTCTCCCTTTCTTCTTGTCCCTCCTCCTCCTCCTCTTCCTAAAGGTATTGTGTGCTTGAATGAATGTGACAAATTCCATTCTATTGAACATAATGGAATCTGATCACCATTGCAGTTTCTTTCATTGGTGGGAGGCTGTTATTTTCTTGCAGCCCATAAAGCTGAGGGGGTCTTTGGTGCTCTCTGAGCTTATTCTTGCAGATGTTTCATTACCCAAATAAGATAAACATCATCAGTACTCTCTGTGCATAGTGTTCATTTCCCAAAGCAATAGCCCATTGGTTTTATTAGTCACTAAAGGTGGAGGGACCCAGTTACAGTGCCAAGGAGTACAATGTTGGAAGTTCTGAAAGTTCTGGTTAAGGAAAGATGATCATAGAGAAAAATCTATCTATGTGGTCACTAGGAGTTGAAAACAAGTTAATGACACATAATCAGTCAAGGGAACAAATCTTTCCAGTAAGAGTTTCATCAATTTACACCAACACTTCTTCAACTCAAGAGGAAGTGACTGAATGATTGAAATAAATGAGTTTAGAATCTGCCTCCCACTTCATGAAGGCCTTAATTTTAAATGCTTAGATTTGAAACAAAACATTTGTCCAGAATGGTATAAGGTATCTGACTTAGGCAGGACAAACCTGCAAGATCCCTTCTATTTTTGTTATTCTGTTATTCTTTCCCAGGTAGCCTAGGCAGTGAATACATCTAGAAGGAAATATTATTTGGTTCCAATATATTGACTTATTCTTTCCCTCTGCAGAGCCTAGTTGGCAAATTATTCCACTTTAAAGTAGATCTATAGTACTATCCCATCCTTTAGCCAATATATTTTCAAGAAAACTATTTTAGTTAAAGTTATTGATTTTCAATAACTTTATATTTTCAATAACTTTGGCTGGTAGGCGGGAGGTATCATCTCGTTTATTCATGCTGTGTGGGCATTTTTCTATCTCTATGGCTTCTCTGATTATTCTGTTGTTGAAGTGTTCGGTTTTGGTGATAGTTCCGGTATTTTTAAAGTCTAACAATCAACTTCCCTTCCTAGATGTCTTAGTATACAAAAAAATCCAATGGCTCCCCAGGACACACCATCTCTAGGCTCCCCAGGACACACCATCTACCAGAGGAAAACAATACAAACAATACATACAAACTGCTATCTACATGCACTCTCACACCACCACCCAGCACAGATCAATTCCGCAGCTGAGACACTCTCCAGAACATAATGCTTAGCCAATGAACAACATCTAAAAACCGAACTACACACTTTCACTAATTTACCAACAGCCAATGGATTCCAAAGAAAGATTACCCACCTAATCCAAAAAGAAACCCCAACCAAAATCCAAGACAGAGAACAAAAGAATGGCAAAGCCCTTCTCTCATATATAAAAGGCACTACAGACAAAATCAGAAGATCCTCCAAAAACACAACATTAAAACAGCATTCAGCACAATCAGAAAAATATCCACCACCCTAAGAAACCCTAAAGACAAAATCGAGTTAGAAAACCAAGGAGCATATGAAATCCCTTGCACCACCTTCCCCACCACATACATCGGGCAAACTAACAGAAGAATAAGTGCACGCATTGAAGAACAGAAGAACTCAATCAAAAAAGAAGAACCGACCTCTTCCCTGGTCCAACACCTCAAAGCCACAGGACATGAGATTGACTTTAAAAATACCAGAACTATCACCAAAACTGAACACTTCAACAACAGAATAATCAGAGAAGCCATAGAGATAGAAAAATGCCCACACAGCATGAATAAATGAAATGATACCTCCCGCCTACCAGCCATTTGGAAACCCACCCTCATTAACAAATGAGTACCGAACATGAAGAATGACACCAGACCCACACCCATGAGGGCCACACAAGATGCTACCACCACACTTCCATGTAGAAAGCAGACTCACACCCACACAGAAGATGAGACACGACCATGGACCAGAAGCTGTACTGCAGCTGTATCACTACCCACTTCAAACCCCTCCGACCCATACATGAAGTGAATGGACACCCACCATGAAGATGTGGCACGACCACAAACGCGAAGCCAAACAACAAGATCACAGCTCACCAGCTCAAATCCCCCAGCAACTAAGACTAACCTGACCACAACCAAGCCCCCACCTGAACAGAACACACACCAACCAATCAGAACACAGCCAACCCCCCCAACCAATGAGAACACACCCCCAGCCAATCAGAACACAGCCAAGCCTCCACCCATTCAAGTCACACCCCCACTAGCAGTTAAAAGGAAGAAGCAGCTGCAAGCTCACATTACTCCGAGAAGAACAAAGCCGAAGACACTAGCCTGAAGATGATGAATGAGACTTCATCGAAACATCACCTAGATACTTCCAATTTTACGCAGGAGAAAACCCAAATAACCAAAGATCCACATACAAATACCCACGAAAACCTCAGAAAACACACACACACACATACACACATACATACATACATACATACACATATATACATTTTTCAGTGTATATTGAGCAATGGTTAATTTTTTTTTCTTTATCTTTATCATTGATGTGATCTGCCTTGTTATAATAACTCCTTTGTTCTTTTAATGTTTTAATATCTCTATAGAGTTTATAATTAAACGCACGTCTTCTGTCATTTCCATAACTTATCCAAATATCAAATATTACCTTTTCTTTAACCAATCATACCAAATGTTCCATATTTCATAATAGTCACTATCTTGTTTATTTTTTAGCAATTTGCTTAGGCTATCCATCTCAGCACATTCATGTATTTTTTTAATTACCATATCCTCTGAAGGAATGAGACAGTTTCCAGTTTTGTGCGTAGGTTATTCTGGCCATAGTTATAATGTATAAAATTAAATATTGATATTTTTTCTCCATGTTTAAATCTATCATACTTAACAAAAAGGTTTCGGGTTCAAGTTTTAAATTTTGTTTTGTTATATTTAAAATCCAATTTCTAATATTCCTCCAAAACTTCTGAGCACATGGGCAAGTCCACCACATGTGAAAATATGTTCCTTGTGCGTAGTTACATTTCCAACAGTTAGGTGGTAGGTCGGGGAACATCTTAGCCAGTCTTGCAAGAGGTAGGTGCCAGCGATGAACCATTTTGTATAAGTTTTCTTTTTACGAGACTGACATGGTTAATTTGTAATTTGCCAGATGTGTTCCCACTTATCTAATTCAATACTATAACCCGATGTCTTCACCTATGGGGCAGAAATCTATAAATGCAATACTATTGGCAGAAAAAACTAGCTCACTATGATGCAGGAAATGATGGCAAAAACCCATGAATTGATAGTGAGGAACATGAAGATATGAAAACAGAGATAAGAACTGAAATAGGGCAAGTGAAAAATGAAATACAAAATTTGAATAGTAAGATTGGAAAGATGCAGGAAAAAGTGATAAAAAATGACCAGAAATTAAATTTAGTAGAGGCAAGAATGGAGATGGTGGAGAAGAAATTAGAGGATTCAGAACAAAATGGGAAAGTGCTCTACTGCAAACTCCGGGATTCGATGGTACACATGGAATTAGAGAAGGCATTATTTCATCTTAGGTTCCAAAATGTGGTGGAAGACAAAAAGGAAGGTTTACATGCAATTATGATGAATCTGAGAGCGGCGGCTTTACAGAAACCCAAACTGGAAATTGAAAATGATGTAGACGAGGTCTACAGAATATATACACACAATGCAAGGAGACATAGACTACCCTGAGAGATTCATATTCGATTTGCGAGGAAGATAACAAGAGACCTGCTCTATAGCAAGACCAGAGATGATCCACTTGTATACAAAGATCATGAAGTGGAACAAATACCTAGGAGAGTCAGAGAGTAGAGAAGGGGCTACCAATTTTTATCAACTCAGCTTATTAGAAATGGTATTTCATTTAGGTGGCTCACCCCAGAGGGGCTTTTAGTTTCATGGTAGGACAAAAAACACAAAATTGATACAATTGAAAAAGCACAGGAATTTCGTGAACGACACCTAGGCCCCGAGGAAGAACAAGAAAGTACAGACAACCTAAATACAAGAAGCCAAGAGGAACAACTCTCTGGAGAAAAAGAATCTGATTCATACTCTGAACCCCAAAATCTTAGAGAAGAAGGGGAAGGCAACAGACTAAGAAAAAGAGAGGCCAGAACAAGAAATGGAATGAGAAATGCCTCACACAGTCAGTCACACTGATAGAGAAATCACTTTATTTTCAGTCAATATCAATGGTTTAAATCTATTATCAAAAAGAATACAGATATTTGAGAAACTTAAAAAACAAAACGCTGACATAACTTGTATCCAAGAAGTGCATATTCCAGACAATCAAACAGACCTCTTAAAGAATATAAATTTGGGTAAAATGTACTCGGCACTTGCAAAAAAAAAAGGGGGGGGGAGAATACTCCCTTCATCTTTTAATAATATGGTAAGAGAACTTACCTTGAAAGATGTGTGGAGAGAATTAAATCCAAATATAAAACAATATACTTTTTTTTGTACCCTCAACACTCTTGGTCCAGAATAGATCAGATATGAATGGACCCTGGGTTAATGGAGAATATTGAAAGGATCAAGATTTTGCCAAATCCATAATCCCATTCAAATTAAATGGAAAGCAAAGAGAAAAATTGGAAGATGGACATTTAACAATGCCTTATTAAGAGATAAAGAATATATTGAAATGATAAAGAAAGAATTGAACGTATTTTTTGAAATAAACAAAAGAGAACATACCTCTCTACAGAATCTTTGGGACACGGCCAAAGCCTATGTGAGAGGTCTAACTATTGCTTATAGTATTAAAAAGAATAAAGAAAAAAGACAGCAACAAAACATATGGAGGGAGAAACTGAAAGATTTGGAAACAAGTAGACAAAAGGACCCAAACAATTCAAACATTAAGAAAGAAATTGATCTGGTAAAACATAAAATAAATTTAAATGTACAGGAAGATTTGGCCCGAAAAATTAAATTACCAAAACAAAAATATTTTGAAAACGCAAATAAGCCAGGGAGGTGGTTAGCCCATAAAATTAAAAAAGTACAAGAAAAGAGAACGATCGTAGCTCTCCAAGATCAGGAAGAGAAATTATGTACACAGACTCAAGAAAAGAAAGAAATTGCTAACGAGTTTTTTATGAAATTGTATAAACAGAAAGAAATACCAGAAGAATCTATTGATCAATATTTGAATGAAAAGAACTTGCCCGAAATTACTGATGAAGAGAAACAAAATTTGAATAATAAAATATCTATAGAAGAAATTAGGAAGGCAATTGGAACACAAAAAGCAAATAAGACCCCTGGCCCAGATGGAATTCCTTTGGAATTCTATAAGGAATTCCAAGAAAAAATAGAGGAGATATTGGTGGACTTGTACAATGAAGCCCTGGAGAATGCTCACATGCCTAAATCATAGTTGGAAGCATATATTACCCTTATTTATAAAGAACAATCAGACCCACAAAAAATTCAAAACTATAGTTCAATATCACTTTTAAATGTAGATTACAAAATAATGGCTAAAATATTGGTGGAAAGATTAAAGAGAGTATTAAGTAGAATTATCCACACTGATCAGAATGGCTTCCTCCCCCATAGGCAAATAAAAACAAATACAAGAACCATTATGGATATATTAGAATATTATGAAGTATACTCAACCAAGACAATGGCATTGATATTTTTAGACACCCAGAAGGCTTTTGACAACCTGAATTGGAACTTCCTTATTAAACAACTGATAGGCATGAAATTTGGTGAAATTTTTTTAGGATTTATTGAGACAATTTATAACAAGCAAAAATATTAATAAATGAGGAAAATACAGATACCATAAAGATAAATAAGGAAGTAAGACAAGGCTGCCTCCTAGCTCCTCTACTGTATATATTGGCAGAAGAGACTCTCTTAGTACAAATTAGGCAAAATCAAGAGATTAGAGGACTAAAAATTAAAAAAGAGGAATATAAACTCCAGGCATTCGCCAATGATATGGCATTTATATTAGAAGAACCCTTAGAAATGAGTCCTATACTACTAAGAGAAATAGAAGAATATGGAAAGGTGGCAGGGTTAAAAATTAACAAAGAAAAAACAAAAGTGTTAACAAAAAACTGTACAAAGGAGCAGAAGGAAGAACTAGCAAATAAATTAGGTATGCAGGTGGTAAATAAAGTAAAATACTTAGGGATCTGGTTGACTGCTAGATGTTCATCAATTAAAAAAGATAACCATGATAAGTTAACAATGCAAACAGTTAAAGATTTAGATAATTGGGCCAAATTGCAGTTATCGCTATTGGGACGTATTTCGATAGTAAAAATGAATATTTTGCCAAAACTGTTGTTCCTGTTTCAGACAGTGCCAGTCAAGTTGGAAAATAATTTTTTTGTAGAATTAAACAAATGTATATCTAAATTTATATGGCAGAGGAAAAAACCCAAAGTGAAATATAAATTATTGTAGGATGCCAAGAAAAAAGGAGGATTTGGCCTTCCAGATTTTGAATTATATTATGATGCTGCTATAGTAAACTGGCTTAAGGATTGGGTTAAATTAGAAAATAGAAGGTTATTAGTATTAGGTTTTGATCTCCAATTTAGCTGGCACGCCTTCATGTGGGATGGAAAATCTAAACAACATTCATATTTCCAAAGGCACCATGTAAGAAATATGTTGTTCAATATCTGGGGAAAGATTAAAAAAAACCACTACCCAAAGGTTCCACTGTGGCTATCTACATTGGAAGCAGTCACATATCCAAATCTATTGGATTATGAAAATATTGTCAGGTATAAAGATTTACTGTATGATACTGGAGAGCTTAAAAATAGGAACCAAATACAAATTCAAGGAAAGGAGATAGCATGGTGGCCCTTTGCATAAATACAAACCCATTATAAAAAAGATAGAGAACAATTTGGCTTTAATATGACCCCACAAGAATTAGATAAAATATGGCTAGGAGAGGAAAAGAAAACAATTCGTAAAACATATAAATATCTTTTGGATTACAAATTAAAAGAAGAAACAGTCACAGAATCTATGATAATTTGGGCTAAAAACGTGGGTCATAGTATTGAAATATCTTTTAATTTTTGATTGGGAACCCTCCCGCAAAGCTGGTTAAAGATGGACAGCTACAAACATGTTTTAAATCAACCAGTACATGCAATTTTTCATACCGTTTTAAATGGCATTTGGTAGTGTTTTCAAGAAAGAGACAATTTTAAATTACATGCATGGATCACACACACACACACACACACACACACACACACACACACACACGTAGCCTGGAATGACATGAGGTCTTTTGATAACATAACATCCAGGTGTTAGGCCTCAACCTCACTTCAACTGTTGTTTATTGCTATTGCTTGAATTAATCTCTGCTGTCAGAGCTGTCCACGAGATGCTCTCTGAAAGAAAGATCTGCAGAACATCAAAAATGTCACATTCTGCTTTGATACGCTCAATTTTGTCTTCAGATTAGTTTGCCTGGGATAGTAAAAAATGTTTTAAAAAGAATAGGTGAATGAACAAGTTGCCAAATTATTTTTCTTTTATTAGACTCCCCGCTTCCTCCTCCCCCTCTTCTTCCATCACTGAGAATCTGATAAGAATTTTTAAGCTATCCAGTTACAAACTGGATCTCCCAAGAGCTATTCATTCATTAGTAATTATCCTAGTGTTACAGGAAGTAAACAGCTCATTGGAAGCGCATTTTGCATCCTGTTACATCACACTGTGCTGGTCTTGCCAAAGGTACACTGTATTTCAAGGGGATACAGTGAAGCTCATCAGATTTCAGCAGAGCCTGGGAGGTCCAAACAAGCCTGGAGAACAGTTTGTTTAAAGGAGATCTGTTATTTTAAAAAAATAGAGAGAGAGAGAGAAATCTTCCACAAGTCCATGTAAAGTGGCAGAATTTGTTCAAGATCAATAAAACGTTTGAGGTTATGATCATGTTTCTGAATTTGTATTTAAATTCCTGTCCTTTTATCTGCAAGAAAATCACAAGGGCAACAATACCTTAGAGCTCATGTGTTAATCAGTGCATCCGTTTTTTACAGATAACAATAAAGCAATCCTTAAAAAAAGTATGCATTTTGAAAAACAGACATATTAATCGTTTTTCAACCTCCAGACACGATGGGCAGCACATTAATCCAATTAATAAACAAGCAAATCAATAAAATAATTCTGTTATCATATCAGAGCTACACATGGCATGGAATTCTGGAATTATCATGCACACTGTAACACCTCAGCCTACAGGTGAATGGTATTATCAATGTTAATGTTCTTTACCATGATGCAAACTTTGTCCAACAACTTTTAAGACTCCCTCTCTCCTCTTTGTATTTAATGGTGTTTATTTTCTAAAGCAGACTTGGAGTTGGTAAACCTTCAAGAATACCATGGATTAGCAGTTGTACCCAATGAACGGCACCTATCATTTGATACTTTTGGAGTAACATAGGACATCCTTCATTCTTGGCCAATAAATATGGCACTATATTTAGAAAACTGCTGTGATTTTGTTGGATTGGAATTGGGAAGACTCAAGTTGAAGTCCTTCTACAGCCTGAATGTTTATAGACTTTGCGTCTGTCATGCTCATCCTTTCAGCCCAACCACTCACAAAAACTGGAGTGTGGAATACTATGTATGCCAGCTTGACATCCTAGAGGAAAGGTATGTGTTGAACAAATAAATGATGATGATGATGATGATGATATTCATTCAGTCATATTCGACTCTTGGCAATTCTGTGGCAATTCTTCTCTCCACATCTTCCGATCTTGACTGCTTCTTTGCATTGAATAAATAATTAGAATGAATAAATACTTTTTCTAAAAGAGAGTTCAGATTTGGGTTATAAATAAAAATATCCAGGATAATTTGTGGTTGAGAATTATGGATATGCACCATGAAGAGGATAAACTTCAGAAATAATTTTGCCATCTGTATGATTATCTTTTAAATTACACATTTCTTGTTTTGAAATATTTAATTGATGACAAAATATTTGATAGTGCTCATTTGACTGTATTTTAAATACATACTATTAATTTGGAATATTTATCCTCTATTTCAAGAAAAAAAGGCTCCAACAATACAGCATATTAAAAAACACCATCTGGAAACCTGAGGCTTTTATATCTTTCTGTTGGACCTCTTAGAAGCATCTGGATATTTGTTAATGGGAATAACAAATGAATATACTGTTAACCAGAGCCATTTTAGTCCCACCCATATCCTCTATATTATGTTTATTTTCTGAGTGTAATCCCTAAACAATTTCACTTTACTTTGTCTTTTAAGTAAGTTTTAGACTCTGTGATATGTTTTCACCACTGGATTAAACTTTTGCATTCTCTATTTTATTAACAAAACAAATATGATGGTGATCCCACAACACAGCTAATCCTCCTTAAAACAAAAACAATAGTAGTTCTATAATAAATCATCATATCTATTAAAAAAAAATCTCAATACAGGGACACTAGTAAGTTTTTAACAGCTTAGACACGATCTCTAATCTAACTCACACTAATAAGCGATGTAGGCCTTAGACTTCAATCAAAGAAGAGATTCTTTCCAAAATAATAATAGCAAAAAATAAAGAGTTCAGGTTATATTTAAAAGAATTTAATAAAATGAATGACAAAAGATACAAATGAATGGTTGGAGAACATCTTAATTAAAATCTAAGTTGATTCACTCACAGTTAATTAGTTATATTCCTGGGATGGAATTTGCTCTGTTTTTTTAAAAGATTGTATAAAATCATAAGTAAAGTTTTATTAACTCATAAAGATTCATTTTTAACCAGATGTTTTGCTGCAGCTGATAAAGCAGGACAACTCTATTCATTACCTTCTGCTTTTTAGATGCATGTTGGGCAAGTACAACAAATATTAAAGGTACATAGTTTCATCCATGTGCTAATGTTTTAGTGATTGATCCACTTATCTGATCAGCTAGGAAACCCGAGCACCAAAGAAAGATAAAACTAGAAAGAGGAGGTGAAGAAGGAGGAAAAAGAGCATGTGATTTCTCTTTCAAAGAAACATATGGATGATTCATGCATTGTTCTGATAATGGGGTTGTCACAGTGATCCACAAATATACAGGTATTTCAGAAAATCCCCCCACTAATACTTCAATTCAGTGAGGGACAATATATTCCCTAGAATCTGGCTATGTGAAGAACCATGTGAATAAATGCAATTATATATGTCCTCTTATAAGAAAATTGGCTATAATCCTTAACTATAGTAGAAGTTGCTTTTATGTAATTGTTTGGTTTTTTATGTCTAACTACTTAGATACTGCCCAGTCTCATGAGTGGGAAATATGTAGATCAATTGCATATAAAAGCTATTTCCCTGAATATAGTCCATCAAAAACAACAGAATAATAATACTTGAAAGACAGGTTGTCCTCCCACTATCTAAGTATTAAAACAGTTAAAGGACTATTTATACACTCCTCTATGGTCACTCCTCTTTTCTCATCTCAAAGTCCATAGTGTAATTGTTGACTCTTTCCTTTTGTTTGTGCTGAAGTTCCATCTATGTAGCTATTAGTTTCTTCAGCCTGGCACACTCCAGATATGTTTGGTTATATGTACAGTACGTGTTTGCTAGCATTTTAAGCTGTTGAAGTCAAACACAGGTGAAGGGCACCAAGTTGGGGGGAAAGGTTACAAGAAATTCTTCTCTGTGTGCCCTATTCCACGAACAGGATGCAGACTAAAAAGAAGTACGCCTTTAAAACTTCACCCCAAATAAAGAAATGCCAAAACTATTCTGAGCTGAACTTCTTGTAAATAGATTAATGATTTCCAGAAACAGAAAATGCCAGTGAGATAATTTTGTTTGCCTTGAGATCAGCTTTCCACAAAGAAGTTACAATGATGTCAGATGGAAAGATAGAACAATGTCTTTCCAATATTTAACATTTAAGGAAGGTACAATTACTTGCTTGAGGACATTCATGGGATGCAAGTCAACCTCAGAAAAGCTGGGGTGTAGTGGATAGATTTAAACAGAATCTATCTGTTAGCAAGTTAAACAGAAAGAAGGCCAAATTACCATATACCTGTTGATTTGGTCTATCACATTCTTGTTTGGACATCCCTAGAAAATTGTTACTTCTCTCCATGTGCCAGTGGCAGTAAATTATTTGACTGATGATTTATTAACCCCAGAGTTATCTTGAATTCATAGGGAGATCATTTGTGACTCCCAAGATGAACAATCAGAGACTTCAGGACCATGTTCTGGTCCAAAAACATTGAATTCAGCCCTTGTGGATCTTGCAGTTTTGTTCCTAACTTTGAATGCAACCCAAGAGAAAAAAAATAACACATGTGGCTGTGTTCAGTGAACCAACATTGAATTCAGCATTGGTTAATCTGAGCCTTTAAATTGAATCAGATTTTGTCTGGACTCTACCCTTATTTTTTGACATGCAACCCCACACACATCTGGCTTGAAAAAGGTGGTCAACTCTGATATAAAGTGGCCTTGATCACTTTCTCATCTTTCATAAAATCTACTTCACAATTATTTCTCTTCTGAATCTGTGAAGTAAACCAAGTCAGAATTTGTGTAAACTGATCATAACAATAACACATTCATTTAACTGCTACCAATTAATCAAAAAGGTTATCTACCAATTTAGACTAGAATCACACATCATGCAGCCTTAATCCTACACTGGGATTCCTGGAGATGAAATATATTGAATTTGTGCGCAAAAGTTTGTTTCTTCTTTTGCAAACTTTTTCTTTTTTTTCTTGACTATATGTAAGTGATGCTGGCAGTACTTCTACAGAGCATGTGTAAACAAGAGCATAAACAAGGCATGTAAGAGGGTTTCCAAATTACCAAGGGTAGGGTAGCATCGTGTTCCATTTTGTTATCATTCTCTAACTCTGCACATATGGTCATCTTCCATTCATCTAACAAATTCCAGGACCTTGGAATTCAGCATGACCCCTAAGGGCTATTCTAATGCAATCAGAAGGAGTACTATATCCAAAGCTAGACAAATCAAAGGACTGTCCAAAACTCAGGATAAATTACAGCTGTTATAAAGAAATCACCTTTTCACCTTGGTCCTCATATTCTTTTCAGTTTACTGTCATAACTCAATGAGCCCAGCAGCATTTGTCATTAATAAACTTGCTTGGATAAACAAGACTGGTGGATTAACAAATTATATGGAAAGAAATCTGAGAAAGTGAAAAGCTGCAGACAGAAAGGATTAATCTAAAAGTTCTTTTCTGTGAAGAAAGATTTGATTATCTATCTATCTATCTATCTATCTATCTATCTATCTATCTATCTATCTATCTATCTATCTACCTATCTATCTATCATTTCTATTGATCCATCAATCTATTTCTACCAATCTATCAGTCTATCTATCTATCCATATATCTATCAAATGTTCCCTATATATTTGGTACCTAGAATGGAAAGTCTACAGGGTTGAGCAAGATTAATGCTGATTTCAACAGTGTTCTTTCACTGTTTTCTAACTGCACGTATCAGTGCTCTTGACAAGAATTGATATACTTGATTTCATTCTGGTTGCAGTTTATGTACTATACTCCATGTAATTTATTTAATTCTGGTTGCAGATTATGTACTATAGTTCATGAAATATATCGTCACATAAATTAGCTTGGTTCTGTTGTGTTCAATGAGATTGAAGTGTCTTACATGTGTATACATGACCCTTCTTATTAGAATTGCACCATTCCTCCAAAAAGCTCAGGATGACAGAACAATAACCACAAAGAAAGGCCAGAATATAGAAATAGCTCAAAGTTTCCCCAGCAAGGTTTCCAGATGGGATTAATTTGAACCAGAGTTGGTATTCAGCAGGTTCTGATCAGTTCTGGAGAATTGGTAGAGGAAATTTTGAGTAGTTCAGAGAATTGGCAAATACCACCTCTGACTGGAGATTTTACAGAATCCTTCCCCTGCCATGCCCACCAAGCCATGCCCACAGAACTGGTAGTAAAAAAAATTGAATCCCACCATTGATTTGAACCCAATTGTCTCTCTTGTACAAGACCGAAACTCCACACATTATAGACTAGTGTTTTTCAACTTTAAGATATATAGACTTTTGATGTTTTTATGTTTTGTTTGTCTATGTTTGTCTTAAAAAACAATAAAACTTTATAAAAAAAGATATATAGACTTCAACTCCCAGAATTCCCCAACCCATGTAAGAACTGAGGTCCACACATCTTAAAGGTTGAAAAACACTGCTTCAGATATTGAATTAATCCTACATATAAGGCAGTCCTAGCAGACATTTGTGGAAGAGTATACAGAGCCTTGCTACACTTTTTATTGTTTCAGTTTATGAGCATGCAAGTCGAATACTAACAACTGTCCTATCAACTTTTGCTTTCCACCTTTGTTCAATTCGCAGACACAGAGACCTTGCGAAGGGGCTAAGGTAGGATATTTTGAATGCATCACTCAAGAAAAAGAGGGAAGAAGCAACTTGATGGGTAAACATTCCATGTAGAGTTGCTGCACCCTAACAATACAAGGTCATGCTCGAGTTCTTTTAAGTTAGCTTCAATGCAAGGCCATTTTTACTTGTATACATTTAAATATTAAAACATAAACCATGCTCATTGCCATGCATACACTTTGAGAAACCTGCACTGCTTTTATAGTCTTGTCCATAGCATGTACAGAGATATGCAGATTTTTGAAATGCAAGGTCATTTTAGGCATTTTCAAAAAAGAAAATGAAAAAAGTATTGTTCCTCTTAATTTCAAAAGTAATTAAGTCAAAGAAGAAATAAGTAGAACTGGCCTTTGAAGTCTATCTGTATTACAAATCTGAATTTCAAAGGCTTAAGTTCATGCATATATATGTTTTCTACATTGCCTGAAGCACTGCCAGTGATGTGATAGTTCAATGAAATGGAGGCACCAGCCAGAATGTAACAGGTAATTTATCCCCAAATGCATCCCCCTGAGAACAGAAGTTAATCTGAGCCAGGACTCAGCCTGTTTTGAATGTCCAAGATCAGTCCTTGTTTATATGGAGGAATAAACTGAGGACTTCTTTTAAGGCGGGACTGTGCAACCCTTTTTTGTTCAGTACCATATTTTCTCAAAAATTATATGTAAAGGGATGCATGCTGGTGAGAGAGCCTAATGCAATCAATGTGGCCAGAAACATAGGCAGGGCTACCCATGCTTTTCACTCTTCCTCTTTCCTTCCTTCCTTCCTTCCTTCCTTCCTTCCTTCCTTCCTTCCTTCCTTCCTTCCTTCCCCTTCTCATATTTTGGCTGCCTATTAAAACCTTTTTCTGGAATATCCCTTACATGTGCTAAGGCAAGAATCTGGGTGTCACCATATTTAGGGCAAAGCCCTCCCTAAACCTGAGATTCTTTTTCAGCATTGCTGCACATTTATTTATACCTCTTTTCCTTCTTGCCTTTAGGAATTAAGGAAGTTAATGATGAAATGAGAAGGAGGAAGAAGAAGAGGGGAAGCTGTCACTTGTTTGGTTGTCAGTGCATGATGTGCAAGATGGTGATGGCCAATTGAAAATAGCAAAAGGAGATGGTAAACAGGAGATTAAAAGTTTTCAAAACCTAGCATATTGCAAACTGTTCCTCTGAGATATTCTGTTTCTCCTCCACCTGTTATGATCCATGCATTGTGGAGGTATTGGTGCTTTTCTAGAATCCTCCTATCAACTAGGAACCAGAGAATAGATAACCTGTTGATTTTCAGAAGTTCTGGATTTCAGCTCCTGTCTGGCCCAGGTAGTATGGCTGATGACAAGGAATTGTTCTAGGAATTGCAATACAAAACATCCTGAGGACATGAAATTGCTTGCTGTTGACTTACTATAACTAAATAGAATCTGCTACTTAGAATGGAAAAGAAAGCCAAGAAGGTTACAATTTTAAACTGGTGCTATGAAACATGAGGATATGATAGTAGGAAATGTACATGGAAATGAAATCAAATGCCAACTTTCCTTTCATTTCAAGGGGAGAATGCAGAAGTGTTTTGATTTGATATCCGGTAAAGCAGTGTGATTACTATGTGTTTAGTGCAGGGCAGCATATCTGAGAAAGCTCCGATGGGCAACAACACACACCAAATGTTTTCCACTGGAAAAGCTGAACAGATAAGCATGAGGGTCTCAGAAAGCCATTGTGCTTTTGGAAACTCTTTGCATCTACAGAAGCCACTTGCCATTAAGAAAAGTGACTGGTCAAGGCAGTTGAAGTTTTTCTCTACTGGTTTCCAGTTTTGAATGAGTTACCTAAGATAATTCACTTTGAACCTCAAGGCAAATATCTCCCCAGTGTGCAGGGACCTATTATTTAACATGCTATCAATGATTGATTTTTATTCCAGACTAAGCTAGAAGCAACATTTGAAATGTATTATTCATGCATTCATCTATTTTTTATGTTTTTTTCCTATTCTACTTTTAAATGCATTAGCAAGCATGTTTTACTAAGTAGATGCCTTCCTTCCCTTAATTTTCCTTTCAATTATCTTCTTTGCAGCATCCAGTTATTGTTATGCAAACCAACTTTGCACACCTTCTGTTCCTTTCTACACAATACCAGGTAGTCTCCAGTCTATTTGTCACTCCAGCTGCCACAACATAACTTTTGTGTTTTCCATCTAAGGCCTTGATAGCTAACATTAACGTGGAATGAAATATCCCACTCCAGTGTTTTGGAAGCAGATTTTTCCTCATAAAACCTTTGATAGTTTAGCCATCTGCTCAGAGTAAAAGAGGCTCATAAAAGAGGCCCAAATAAGGTTAAAGGTCATTTGCTAGATGGGTCAAGGGGGGTGCTGGGAAGGGTTGGCTAGTGGACTTTACTAAAAACTTGTCAGGAAGGGTTATTTGACAAATTATGGCACATTCCACAGCTTTGGGGGGAAAGTATTTGATTACAGTTGGTTAGCATATTGTTGATATTTGCAAAGATTGAAAGAAAATTATTTCCCCCCTCCACTTCCTCTGGAGAAATGTAAACATACCATTGCAAAATAATCACTAAAATGAAAAACTAGCACATGAGAAGGATTCTACTTTCTTGAATTTTATACAACAGTTGGGAAAGTTATGTTATATAGAAGGTATATGGAGTATGACCTTTGAACCTAACCAGATTTTTCGACTCTCAGTAAATTAACATGTTTTTAGCAATTCCACCCTCTTCTTTTTCTTGGCTTTAACATTCTGTTCCTGTTATGCTCATCTTGATCTAACACCGTTTATTATTTTATTTGAAGGAGGTATAATTAAGTTAAATGCTTATTAGATTAAAATGAATTTCAGTCAGGAGTATACAACTGCAGATTTGATATCCTGCATCAAACTTATTTTGCAAATGGAGAAAAAGATATTCACAATATTTAATTCTTCCTATACCATATGCAATGAGAAATTCTATCACTGATCTAAGAGATTCATGTTTTGCTTTTAGTGTTTTTATATTTGTTGAAGAAAACAAATAATTGAAATCAGTACAAATTACTTCTTTGAAAGTACTACATACTACTGTCCTACATGTGTAGACCTAGTAGAGACTACAAATGGGCTGTGTATGGAACTCCAGACTTAGGAACCGTAATAAAAGACAATGAGCAAGTTTAGCATGCCAAAGAGAGGACTAAGAGGTGACATGATAATAGTTTACAAATAGCTTAAAGGTTGTCATGAGGAAAAAAAGCATTGGAAATGTAAGCAAGACAAAGTCTGAGGCATTGAAACTTAATGTAAGATGATTTAGTATTTTTTTAGTATTTATTTGATTTGTCAATCGCTTACAAGATACAGGTATAAGAATAAACATAGTTTTGAATACCTGAGATAGACACTTATAAGAAAAATAAAAAGAAACAATAGGACAGGGATGGTAGGCACGATTGGTGGGCTTATGCATGCCCCCTACAGGCCTCTTAGGAAGGGGGTGAGGTCAATAGTAGACAGTCTAAGGTTAAAGTTTTTGGTGTTTGGGGAAGAAACCACAGAGTCAGGTAGAGTATTCCAGACATTGACCACTCTGTTGCTGAAGTTGTTGCTGAAGCTGAAGTATTCATTTGTAGGTAGGACATTGCAATGTATGATTTTATATACTATATTTAGATTGGACCGGAGGCGGTGTAGTTCTAGGTTTTCTAGGTCTAGAGTTTCAAGTCTGGTGGCATAAGGTATTCTGCAATGAGTAGAGGAGCGGAGAACTCTTCTTGTGAAATATTTCTGGACTTTTTCAATTGTGTTAATATCAGATACATGATATGGGTTCCAGACTAATGAACTGTATTCAAGTATAGGTCTAGCAAATGTTTTGTATGCTCTAGTTAGTAATGTGATATTACCAGAGAAGAAGCTATGTAGGATTAGGTTAATAACTCTTAATACCTTTTTGGCTATGTAGTTACATACATGATATTCTTGTTCATCTTTCTATTTCATGAAAACAAAGAGAAGCAAGAACACTATATGTCAAGTGACATCCTACACAGATGATGCTGATGTGAGAAATTCACCTAGGCACTGGTGGCCTGTAGGCCGGACACATGACACGCAGGCCATGCCAACCCCAGCTCCATGAATGGCAAAAATGTCATGTGAGGGCAATGTGACATGGCAAGTTTGACACCCATGACATAGTGGGAAGTCATCTGAGTTATTTAGATTATGGCCTACAGGTGCAAGATCAGATATACTTCACAAAGATTGATAAATATGTGTTTAAAGAAAGCTTGGCAAGCTTGGTTGGGTGGGCTTTAAATTAAAAAGAAAATTTTGAGGTAAGGAGTTCAGATAAGAACTTGTGTACCATAGGACATGGGAATGTTGCTGAAATGGGTCCTGTCAACACAAAAAGAAAAAAAAAAGGTTCATAAAGTACCCAGCTGTCATTGGTATAGTGCTCCAAGCATAAGAAATAAGATGAGCTTGAGCACAATACAGAAGGCAAATATATTTTTTATATATGAACATTATATTTAATGGGATGAATTCCATACCTGGCATATGGCAAATGGTAAATGCAATTTGTTCAAAAGGAACGGAGGGAATAGAAAAGGAAAAGGAAGAATAACATTGGGTGTTAAAAATGTGTGGAAACAAGTGGAGGAACAAATAAAAGTAATACTCCTGTTGGTGTCTATTATTGCCTGTTCAAACAGGAAGAACACCTTACATAACCTACAAACAGAAATGAAGTTGCATTGAGGGGACATTTTAATTACCCTGACATCTGTCAGACTCTGCCGAGCATGGTCCTTCCATGAAGTTCTTATTTGTCTTGCTAAAAATTATCCTTCTGAGGTGTGGGAACAAAGCAGAAAAGGATCTGTTAAACTTAATTTACACTAATTAATGCAGAAAATTTAACTGATGAACTGGAAGTGGCAGGAACATTAGGGGAAAGTGACCATGTAATAATGGAGTTTTTGATTGCAATAGAAACTACAGCAGGGGGTAGTCAAATACCTTGGACTTTAAAAAATGTATTTTAATAAATTCAGAGGAATGATAAGGGGGATTCTATGGCTGGAGAAACTAAGAGAAAAGGGAACTTGATGTAGATGAGTTTGTACTGAAAATATCAAAAGTACAGTTGCAAACAGGGAAGAAGAAATGGAGGAAAGCATTAAAAGCCATTGTGGCTGTACAAAAATAAACAAGTACACAAATAAATAAAACCAGTGAATATTTAAAATAATAAAAAGAACATATAACAGAAATGTAAAGATGCCTCGGTAGCAAAGAAATAGTCAAATAACCTAGAATTGCATAATTGCAGTGATTAAAGATGCTAAGCTTGTCAGCTGGAAAGTTGATAACGAGGTTTGAGCATTGTACAGTGGGTGAGCTCCCATTACTTGCTCCAGCTCCTGCACACTTAGCAGGTCAAAAGCATGCAAATGCAAGTAGATAAATAGGTACCACTTCAGAGGGAAGGTAACAGCATTCCATGCACCTCACTGTATAGTCATGCTGGCCACATGACCATGGACAACACTGTCTCCCTCAGCTAAGAAACAGAGATAAGCATTACTTCCTAGAATTGAACATGACTGGAGAGGGGAAACTTTTACCTTTTACCTTTAAAACTCATTTATGGAGAGCAAAAGCTTAGAATGAACTAATATTACCAGAGGATTTAAACAGAAAGGATTTAAACAGAGAGAACATCAAGATTTAAGGAAAAGAAGCAAGGAAACTGCTCAGTGAAGAAGGTAAAGTGCTATCATGTAACACAGGAAAAGACCGCAGCTTTCCAATAAAGCATATTATACCAGGAAAAAGTGAAGAGTGAAATGCAGGACAGGATTGAAGCTTGAGACTGATGGAAATGGAAATATTGTTTTACTTCAAGTGAATGTCAAAATACTTAAAAATATTGAAAGATAGCTGATGAACTGGCTGAACCCTTATTCATTAAAAAAAAAAAAAAAACCTCAGCGTGATTGGACTAGGGCTAATTATGCCTCTTCAAAAAAGAGAAAAATTCCAGGGAACAGAGATTAGCCAGTGTCAAGGTCTTGCATCAATGGGTGGCGTGGTGGCCTAGAACTGGGGCTCTCACCTCACAATCAGGACGCTGTGAGTTTGATCCTAGGTAGCAGCAGATATTTCTCTCTCTGGGTACAAAGAGAAAATATCTGCTGCAAACTCTGCATAGACATCAGGAAGGGCATCTGGCGGTAAACGCTCAGCTCCATTCAATTGCCCTGACTTCATTCCTTTCCCCCAGGAGTGAGGAGGGAATGGAGATTTTACAGTATCCTTCCCCTCCATGTCCACGAAGCCACACCCATAGAACCGGTAGTGAAAAATTTGAAACCCACTACTGACACACACCCTTTTTAATCATGAGATCATCAGTTCATTTTGCCCATTTTCAGCAAGAGTTTCTTGAAGGATTTTCACTCTTTTATAAAATTAGTTACAGTACTACAGCAGTACCCTAAAAACAATAAGGAGTTTCAGTGTATGAAACCACTTCTATGGTTCAAAAATGGCTTAATCTTAAAGTAAATTGACCTTTAATCTCAATGAGTACATGTCTACATGTATATATCTATGTCTCTCTCATTCTGTCCTCCTGAGGCATTTGACTTAGTGAAATATCCTCATGCAGTAAATTCCATAGGTTAATAATATACTCAGTCAAAGATTATTTATTTTTGTCCATTTTAATTTTGATGTCTTTCAAACTGATTTTTTTCCTCTTGGTATTTTAAAAATAAATATCTTGGTGATATTAAAAAGTTCGAACACAAATGTCCTGTTTCTGAGTTCAAGTGAAAAAGCTCTCAGGCTTCACATTGCTAGCTATTACAAGGTTTAATTCATTAGGGCATACCTAAATTATATCAAATATCAAATGTGATGTTGATTAACTTCTATAATTAAACCCTTTAGCAAAACAAATAAATAATATGTTATATGAAACAAAAGATACAAGAAAAAAAACAAATAGTAAATTCACTCTAAATTGGCAAAATTCTTATTAGACTAATGGAAAAGAAAAAAAACAATGAAAATGCATATTTTTTCCTGTAATTTGTTGTACCATAAGATTTCATCCTGTTTATAGTAAGTTTTTGATATAATTTAATTAATTTGTGATTGACACTGATCCTCCCTCACAAGTTTGGCATTCTACACTTTTGTTCTCTGCTTACTATCTTCTCACCCTATTTTTTAAAAAACCATTCTATTCACTTAAGCCAGTGCTTAGCTAATCTAGTAAAAAGGGCATTGGTACTTACCTGACATGCCCATTCTCTTTGAGCTGTTCAGAGCATCCAGTAGTGGGGAGGTGCTTCAGTCTCTGCATGTCTAGGCTGGGCTTAATTTGTGGAATGCTCCTCCTCCCCAGCATTCCCCAGTTTTGGCGAAGACGAGAGAAATAACCGCACTCGTCCTCAATGCCCTAACAACTCGTTGGCCAAAACAGGACCCCACCAGACAGAAAAAAAGGGTGGGGCTGGATGCTCTTCACAGCTCAAAGAGAATGGGCATGTCAGGTAAGTACTAATGCCCTTTTCCCATGAGCTGTTCAGAGCATCCAGTAGTGGGACATACCAAAGCTTGGCCTGTCCTACGGGAGGGACTCCGTCTGGCCTGGAATCTCCTCCTGGTCCCTGTGGACCCGTTGCAGAACTCTTCTGCCAAAGGAGGCCTCAGCGGATGCAAACATATCTATTTTATAATGCCTAATGAATGGCGATGGAGAGGCCCAGGTTGCGGCTCAACAAATTTCAGTTATTGGTGCCTGTGTGGCCCACGCTGCCGATGTTGCAGCACTCCTTGTTGAATGAGCTGTTATGCCCCTGGGCACCTGCAGGTCTGATACGTTTTCGCTATCGCAGCCCGTAGCCAACAGCCTATTGTAGAAGGTGAGACCTTGTATCCTTGAGTGTTGGGCTAAAAAGACACAAATAAGGCCTCCATTTTTCTGAAAGGCGCTGTGCGGTTGATATATATTTGCAATGCTCACCTCACATCAAGCCTATGCCATTGTAGTTCCAACCCTTGGGGTGGTCTGGGACAAAAATTAGGAAATATCAGCTCTTGTGCCCTATGAAAGACTGAGTTAATTTTGGGTATAAATGTAGGATCAGAACGAAGGACCACCCGGTCAGAATGGAAAACACAAAGATCTTGTCTGACAGACAAAGCTGCAATCTCCGAAATATGATGAGCAGACGTGATCACTACAAGGAAACCTACTTTATACATCAGAAATTGGAGACTTGACGATTTCAAGAGTTCGAAAGGGTCCTTAGTGAGTGCGACGAGGACCTTGTTAAGGTCCCAGGTGGGATAACGGTGTACCACTGGAGGGTGTAAATTTGTGGCCCCTCGAAGAAAACTCCATATGTGTGGATGATGGGAAAGAGAAAGTAGACTTTCACAAGTGAGAACTGATGCCAAGGCCACCACCTGTCTTTTCAACGTATTAGGTGATAATCCCTTGTCAAGTCCCTCTTGCAAGAACTCTAGGATTTGAGCCACAGATGGAGAGATGGGGTCAATTCGAGACTCGGTACACCATTTGCAGAAACTGGACCATGTGGCATTGTAAATGCAAGTTGTTGAGGGGAGTCTGGCAGCTTGGATAGTGGCAATAACTCTGTTAGAAAACTTTTTGCTCTTCAGACAACACTGCTCAACCTCCAGATGGTCAGGTGCAACCATTGAGGGTCCGGATGCTGAAGGGGTCCCTGGGTTAACACAACCCTGGCTGGCGGAATTCTCCATGGTGTTGATACAGATAGACTGTGGAGGTCTGCAAACCATGGCCGTCTGGGCCAGTAAGGAGCTACAAGAAGCAGCTCCACCCTCTCATCTAGCAGTTTTTGGATGACGTTGGGAACCAGTAGAAGTGATGGGAATGCATACAGAAGTCCCAGGGGCCAATGACAGTGGAGCAAGTTGAAGTTCTCCACTCCTTGCAAGGGGTGCCTGGAAAAAAAATCTCAGGAGCTGAGCATTGAGGGGGGAAGTGAACAGGTCCACCACCGGCTATCCAAATGTCCTGACCGCCTCTTGAAACAGGGATGGATGGAGGCACCACTCCGATTGATCGATCATGGCCCTGCTCAGCCAGTCTGCCTGTGTATTCAACAGACCAAAAATGTGCTCTGCTCTGATGGAAAGTAGGTTGCTCTCCGCCCAACGACACAAGTGCTCCACTTCTTGTATGAGATATTTTGACTGTGTGTCCTCCTGTTTGTTTATGTGAGCTTTGGCTGTTACGTTGTCAGTCAATATTAGTATGTGCTGATTGCGTACCTGTGGAAGGAAGCTGCAGAGAGCCAGGTGTACTGCTCAAAGCTCCAGCCAGTTTATGCTGCACGACTGTTCTATGGCAGACCAGCGGCCTTGGGTTATGAGCAATTGAATGTGCACTCCCCATCCAAACAGGCTGGCATCGGTGGTGATGGTAAGTCTGTGTGGCTCTTTGAAGAGGCAGCCTCTGTTGATGACTGGTCTGGTCCACCAGTGGAGAGATATGAGGATCTTTAATGGTACCTTGACCTTGTATTTGAAGTTGCTTCGGCCAGAGCGCTGGTACGGGAGCAGGAACCACTGGAGGATCTAATGTGGAGCCGGGCTCAAGGGATGATAGATATACATGAGATCATCTTGCCTAAATTTTGATAGTTCTGCTAGGGACACCCTCTTAAGACCCCTGATCTCTTTAACTAATTGCTGAATGCTATTTAGTCTACCTGGTGACAAGTAAACTTTGCCTTCCACCATATCTATGACTGCCCCCAGATGGGTTAACTGAGTCGATGGTGTTAAATGACTCTTTTTCCAATTTATTGAGAACCTGTGTTGTTGTAGGGATTGTAATGTGTTCTGAGTATCTCTGACTGCTTGATAAGTGGAAGATGACAAAATCAAGATGTCATCAAGATAACACTGGAGTTGTATGGGGATATCATAGAGATGAGCAGCTAGCGCTATGAGAAACTTCGTGAAGGTCCTGGGGGCAGAAGCTAGTCCAAAAAGAAAGGGCAAATATTCAAAATGGAGGTTATTATAACAGAATCTCAGAAATTTATAGTAGGAAGGCCGAATAGCAATATGTAGGTACGCCTCCATCAGGTCTATGGACGTGAGGACGTCACCCTTTCTGATGCCAAGTATGATAGATTGCATGGTGTGCATTTTAAACTTGCGATATACTAAGAAACGGTTGAGATGTTTCAGATCCAATATTGCTCTCCATCCCCCCCGAACTTTTGGGAACAACAAAAAGATGTGAATAGAAACCTCGCCCTCGTTGGTTGGTGGCTACTGGCTGGATGGTTCGTATGTCCAGTAGGTGTTGGATAGTTGTTTCCATGAGATTACGTTTAACCGGGTCTCTGGAGAGAGGGCATGACATGAAAAAATCTGGGGGAGTGGATTGAAACTCCAGCACAAGGCCAAATCTAATCGTGTCTCTGACCCAGGAATCAGAGGTTGAGGAGTCCCATTGGTCCGTGAATAATTTAAGGCATCCACCAATGGGGGTCGGGTCCAGGGAGTTATCTTTGATGCCAAAAGGGCCTGTTTCCTGCTCCCCAAAAGGATCTCTTGGATTGACCACTCCTTCTGCTCCTATCCCCGAAGTCGGACCTGTCTAGCTGCTGCCCTGGTCTGAATGATGGGGGTCTCTGGTATCTGGGTGAAAAAGATCCCTGGTAAAAGGGCCGAAAGGATCCCCTCCAAAAGGATTGAGGGTTTCTAGAATCTGACTTTTGAAAATGGGAAGGAAGAATTTTCTTTTTGTTTCAGATTTCAATTAGTAGCGGATCAAGGGAAGGGCCAAACAATCTGTCTCCCACAATTGGGGATGAAGCCAGCTTGCATTTGTGATTAAAGTCCACTTGCCAATGTTTTAACCATAGCAAGCGTCGCGCTGTGACATGTGAATTAATGGCCCTGGCTGAAAACTTGACTGCATGATAAGTTGCGTCAGCTGAGAATTCAGCAGCTGCTATAAGTTTAGAAATATCTTGGTGCACTCTAAGGTTAGAATTAGGGACATGTTCCCATAAGAGGCGAACCCATCTGAGAGAAGAACGGGTGAAGAAGGAGGCGGCCGTGGCTGCTCTGATGGCCCACGCATCAGACTGATGGGCTCTGTGTTGGGCTAGCTCGGCCCGTTTTTCCTCTGGCTTTAATGCCTCCAGCGCATCACTGGGAATGGAGGAGGACGCTAATTCCACTATAGGTTCATCTACCTCAGGAGTGTTCAATAATTTTGAGAAATCAGGGACCAAATTGAAATATTTTCTGTCATATCCAGTGGAGGCTGGGTACACCGCTGCAGAGGCCCACTGTTTCTGTACCAGTGGGAGGAACTGGGATCACCTCTGCTTTGACTACTGGTTGGTTGAAAATTAGATCCTCTGGTCCCTCTTCTGAAGGAGTTGGAGTGGTAGAAGGGGTCAACTTGTTTAGGCGTGCAATATTTTTTGCCTTAAACAAGAGAGATCTGAAAAGTTGTAGGCGGAATAAGCCTGTAAAAACAAGTTGGTCAGGCACAAGACTCTCATCCTCAGACATTCCCCTTTCTAAGGGGTCTGCTTCTGACAGGGGCTCACTGTCATGTATTGATCCTGATTCAATCTCTTCCATTTGATCAATTTGATCCACTTCTTCTTCTTCTTCCTCCTCCTCCTCCTCAGTCGGTCCTTGGAGGGGGACCTCCCCTTATAAATGTACCTGGGTATGGTGCTGCTCCGACCTGGTCAATGACCTCAGCGATTGGGAATCATGATCGGTGATCACAGGATATTCCCTGGTCATAACTGCGTGTTGAAGACCTGCTGCGATTCCCTGGCAGATTGCCAGCTCCATCCAGGCTTTCATCTTCCCTGGAACTTCCTCTGTAAGAATGTCGTCCTGATGAAGACTGGCAGCTGTCAGAGTGAATGTAGCTTTGGGAGCCCTTCGCGTGGTCGGTGTCCAAGATACCTGGGTCTGTTGGCCTTGGGGAGCCAAGCTGTGCCTGGATGAGAGGGAGAGATCTAGGGGGGGAGGAGGGGGGAAGAGGTAGACGGACCTGGGCTGGAGTAGGGGAAGTCCTGTGAGACCTTGTGCGCCTCCTGTGTGCACTTATCTATCTGTTTTTGTAAAGCTTTATAGCGCCTGATGGCATCCCTTTCTGAAGTTTTAGAATTCCCTTTAGCCTGCTTAGGTTTGTGCTGAGATTTGGCTTTGATCTTCAAGGATGAGGTCTGAGAGATGCTACCATCTGCCATTTCGATTGAAGTTGGAATTGCAGTATGCTTGTTATACAACGCAATACTGTGAAGGCAGTTGGCACACCCAGGAGCTTGATCTGAGAACAGACCAGTTGCCCTGATCATGTTTTTATGCCTCCTTTCCTCTTTTTTTTTTTTTTTTTGAGTAATACCTATCTATAATGAGTCATATCTCAGTAATAATATTTTACTGATATTAAAATATTATACTGAAAAGAATATTATATATATATATATATATATATATATATATATATATATATATATATATATATATATATATATCTGGCATTCAGCTTTGTTCGGGTATTTTCCCACGTCATAGTAGTGGTGCTTTTAAAGTTGTAGCAACGTTTCAGCAGAATCTCATCTGCCATCATCAGGCTTCTGTATAGTGTTCGTCTGTGAGTTAGACTTTTACAGTGGTTTCAGATTTAAATTTGGGGCAACATTCTGTCACAGCAATAGGCTGCCCCAAATTTAAATCTGAAACCACTGTAAAAGTCTAACTCACAGATGAACACTATACAGAAGCCTGATGATGGCAGATGAGATTCTGCTGAAACGTTGCTACAACTTTAAAAGCACCACTACTGTGACGTGGGAAAATACCCGAACAAAGCTGAATGCCAGACATGTAAGTTCCCGCAAAAACTTAAGAAAACAAATATCAAACCTCTACGGGGAGGGAATAAACAACCAGATCAAAACCTACAAGAAACTGGAAATTAAAAGAGCAGTAATACTATGTGACCTCCAATTCCTACGCAGCTGCAGAGACAACAATACTGCACCAACTTGCTTCAAATTAACATTTCATCAAAGCACAGCAGCCACTAAATGTATCCTGAAAAGAACTGAAATGGCTCTACTAAGGAACAAGCTCCACAGTAAGAGATTCCAATTAGATCAGTTCAACAAAGATTTGCTAGCACTACACCTGGAATTGAGCAGCAAAATCCACCCTCTACTTTGGGACAAGATAAAACAACTTACAACTTGGAAAGCTGAATCTGCAAGAATTTACAAACAGGAAAAGCTCTTGAAAAAATTAAAGAAATTAGAACATGACAAGAAAACCCCCAACAACTCACAACAACACCTGAAACAATTAATGTACAATGTTTCCAACAGAGAACTCACCAAAACAGAAACAAAAGTCCTAACCAAAGGATTCAATTATGCTATAGCACCCCAAAAAATCCCCACAGAATCCATCATATGTGCAGTAGAATCCAGCCTAACGAAATTAAATACAGATGAAGCTGATAAAATAAGACACCAAGTTACCAACATCCTATGTACAAGCAAACCACCCAAAAGCAACTTGCAGCAAAATGAAATTAAAGCGCTACAAACCCTGAAAAGAGACAGCAGCATAATCATCCTCCCAGCAGATAAAGGGAATGCCACTGTAGTAATGGACAGAAAAGACTATGAAACTAAATTGACAGACCTACTCCAAGACTCCACATACAAACCTATAAACCTATAAACAAACCTATAAGACCCAACCACATATCTGGAAAAATTAACCAAGTAGAAAATTATAACCAGCCACATAAGCAAAGAGATCCAACACACGATCATACCCAGAGAGAAATCTTCCAGATGCCCTAAACTATACGGCCTCCCAAAAATACACAAAGAAGGCATACCTCTCAGACCCATAGTCAGCTCCAGAGGAGCACCACTACAAAACCTAGACAAACACCTAGCAAAAGAGCTACAGCCCCATGCTGAAACAGCAGCTTCTCATGTACAAAACTCATACCACTTCTTGGAAATGATCAAAGATCTACACGTGGAGCAAGAAGATCTGCTTGTAAGTTTTGACGTGGTTTCACTATTCACCCAAGTCCCAATAAAAGAGACCCTTGAAATCATCAAAAATAAATACCAACCAGCTAAACACCTCATGGAACTAACAGAACACTGCTTAACCAACATATATTTCATATACAAAGGACAAAGATACAAACAAATTGAAGGAGCCCCCATGGGATCACCGCTGTCACCTGTCATTGCAAACCTGTTCATGGAAGAATTCGAATCCAGAGCCCTGGCTAATGCCACCCACAAACCCAAACTATGGTTAAGATACATCGATGACACATTTGTGATTTGGCCCCATGGAAAAGAAAACCTAAACAATTTCCTAACACACCTAAACAGCGCACACCCCAAAATCAAGTTCACCATGGAAACAGAAACAAACAAACAACTACCATTCCTAGATGTACTAATCTACAAAAAAACAGATGGCACACTAGGACACACCATATACCAGAAGAAAACACACACTAACTGCTACCTCAATGCCCAATCCCACCACCACCCAGCACAGATAAACTCCGTGACTAAAACACTAATTACTACAACCAAACGCCTGGCAGACAAGACACACATTAAGACTGAACTATGCACCCTGACTAAAATATTGACAGCCAACGGCTTCCACAAAAGCAAAATCACCAACTTGATCCACAAAAACACACTGAGACATAATAGAGACCCAGAAGATGAACAGACCCATGGAACAGCTGTCCTGCCCTACATAAGAGGCACTACAGACAAAATTAGTAAGATTCTATACAGACACCACATCAAGACTGCCTTCAAAACAGACAGAAAAATAGCAGCCATCTTCAGGAACCCCAAAGACAAAATTGACCTGGAAAACCAAGGCATATATGAAGTCCCCTGTGCATCATGCCCGGCCACATACATTGCTCAGACCAATAGAAGAATAAGCATTCGCCTGGATGAACACAAAAATGCAGTCAAAAAGCTGGAACACACTTCCCCACTAGTCCAACACATGGAAACCACAGGTCATAACATCAACTTCAATGGCACCAAAACCCTAGCCACTATAGAAAATCCCAGTAAACACAGACCAAGACTCTCAACCAATCAGGATGAAGAAAAAACCATTCTGGCACAGCAATAGGCTGCCCCAAATTTAAATCTGAAACCACTGTAAAAGTCTAATTCACAGACGAACACTATACAGAAGTCTGATGATGGCAGATGAGATTCTGCTGAAACGTTGCTACAACTTTAAAAGCACCACTACTATGACGTGGGAAAATACCCTAACAAAGCTGAATGCCATACATGTAAGTACCCGCGAAAACTTAAGAAAACATATTTGTATGTATGTATGTATGTATGTATGTATGTATGTATGTATGTATGTATGTCATTCAGCTTAGTTCGGGTATTTTCCCACGTCATAGTAGTTGTGCTTTTAAAGTTGTAGCAACGTTTCAGCAGAATCTCATCTGCAATCTCATCTACAGAAGCCTGAAGATGGCAGATGAGATTCTGCTGAAACATTGCTACAACTTTAAAAGCACCACTACTATGACGTGGGAAAATACCCAAACAAAGCTGAATGCCATACATGTAAGTACCCATGAAAACTTAAGAATATATATATATGATCAAAGATCTACATGTGGAGCAAGAAGATCTGCTTGTAAGTTTTGACGTGGTTTCACTATTCACCCAAGTCCCAATAAAAGAGACCCTTGAAATCATCAAAAATAAATACCAACCAGCTAAACACCTCATGGAACTAACAGAACACTGCTTAACCAACACATATTTCATATACAAAGGACAAAGATACAAAGATACAAACAAATTGAAGGAGCCCCCATGGGATCACAGCTGTCACCTGTCATTGCAAACCTGTTCATGGAAGAATTCGAATCCAGAGCCCTGGCTAATGCCACCCACAAACCCAAACTATGGTTAAGATACATCGATGACACATATATATATATGTCTGGCATTCAGAAATGCCAGACATATTAAGAAAACATATATATATATACATACATACATACATACATACATACTCATATGGCAATATGTATATGAATATTAATTAAGTGGCACGATATTACGTGCTGAGAAACCAAACAGCCAAATTGAGAACGCCTAAAGGCCCAGATTGATAAGGGTAGAGGCCTTCAACAGCTTCCCTGCACAGGTGGACACAGGCCTAGGTGCTCACTGTTGTGCTGCTGCGTTGATTGGGCTGTGAGGGTTAAGCCAACAATTTAACTGTAAGAATAGTCTTGAATGTAATAAAAAACCAAGAGGAGGGTATAATAGTTCCCAGTGTTCCTGTAGGGAACCTCTGCTCAGAACAGAGTTACCTCACACAGCACGAAATGGAATACAGGCGCGCGGCCACGAGGTCTTGTAAGAGAAGATGGCCTCTGGCCATTAATCTTTTGGCGCGCTCCCCAGCAGCTAACTCCTGCCGTGTGATGGAATAGCCTCCGATGGCTTTTCCTATGAGGTTAAACAGCAGGGAAGGGTGGAAGGTACTAAGTATTTGAATCCTCCACCCCAAGTGGCGTTCAGAGGGGGAAGGAAAGTGATACAACTCTGTTGGGAGCAAAGAGCTCATGACGCTGTTCGAGTAAAGAAACTCTGCGGCAATTGGTCGGAATGGCAGGGGTAGAAAGATTGGTTTTGGGGAGGGGGCGCGGAGCAGCGCTGAAGCCTCCTGCCGCTTTGGGGCACGAATTGGAGCTTCCCTGAGCGATCTCTGTAATGCGAGCCAATGTCGAGAGATTGCAATGCGATTAGAAGGCTAAAGGATTCCAAAGACAAGCTGATTAACTTTCAAACCTGCTAGCAAGGAAAGAATTTTTCCTGTTTCGGCCAAGGAAGAATCACAAGCACTGCCTATCTCTCACAAGGCTGAGCAAAAACTGGGGAATGCTAGGGAGGAGTACTGTGGAGGAGGAGCAGCATTCCACAAATTAAGCCCAGCCTAGACATGTAGAGACTGAAGCACCTCCGCACTACTGGATGCTCTGAACAGCTCATGGGAGAAAAAAGGAATTTACAAGTGTTTAACTTAACTGTATTTTGTTTATTACAGTAATATCAAGGGATATCCTTCAAAGAGAATTAACTTTGCTCATTGACTTCCATTGGCTGAAGTATTTTATAAACTCAGATATAAATGATATTACAGAAGAGTCAGCCCATTCATTTATTTCTGTAACCAGTGTAATCCATATCAGAGTTTTAGTGGCACACAGCAGAATAATGCAGTTAAAACATTCCTGGTATAAATATTAAAACATCTACAGTAATAACACTTCCAAAACCAAAACCAATATCAAACTTATGGACTCAACATACCATCAAACAGCATGATAAGGCTAATCCATCTTTCTATTAAAAGTTCTCCAAGAGCTCCATCTTTAAGTATTCACTCATTCAGCTAAGTGAAGTTTTGAAAAGCAGGATATGCAATGCATTTCAAAGAAGTCCCCAAGACACAGCTGCTTTAATGAGTAAAAAAGAGGTGCTTTCTTACAATTTTTTTTCCTGATCCTGAAAAGCAAAGTGATGAAAAAAAAATCAAGTGATCAAGAAATCAAGTGGAGCTTTCCCCTCTCCCCCCACTGCTTGTGGCATAATCCCTAGAACATATACAGTAGTCCTTGACAATTGAGCCCAAAATGTCTGTTGTTAAGTGAGTTTTGAACCATTTTACAACCTTTCATATTGTCAGAATTGGGTATGTCTAGTTTGATGAAAAGAAGGACTAAGGGAGACATGATAGCAGTGTTCCGATATTTCAGGAGCTGCCACAAAGAAGAGGGGGTCAACCTATTCTCCAAAGCACCTGAAAGGCAGGACAAGAAGCAATGGGTGGAAACTAATCAAGGGGAGAAGCAACTTAGATTTGTCTGAAATTGTATAGTTTCCTGCCTGAGCAGGGGGTTGGATTAGAAATCCTCCAAGGTCCCTTCCAATTCTGTTATTCTGTTTTGTTTTGTTCTGTCCTGTCCTGTCCTGTCCTGTCCTGTCCTGTTCTATTCTAATCTAGTCTAGTCTAATTCTGATTCTGATTCTGATTCTGATTCTGATTCTGATTCTGATTCTGATTCTATTCTATTCTATTCTATTCTATTCTATTCTATTCTATTTCTATTCTATTCTATTCTATTCTATTCTATTCAAATTTTATTCTATTTGAATTCTATTCTATTCTATTCTATTCTATTCTATTCTATTCTATTCTATTCTATTCTATTCTAATCTCTCACAGAATTAAACAGTAGCACCACAGCGAGCACCAAGGCCCGTGTCCGCCTGTGCAGGAAACTGTCGCAGGCCTACATCTTATTTCAACAATTCCTCTTTTCTAGGCCTAAGAGGTGTTCCTAATTTGGCTAATTCAGAAATAATAATATTAATAACAAAATAATAATGATGATAATAATAATAGGAACAAGAATAAGAATTCAGTATTCTTACATAAGATTATACAAAACTGGGGAGTTTTAGGGTTCCCTGGCCATTGCTGGTTCAGGCTCCTGGGTGTGCCAACCGCCCAACATTTCAGCCTCATTAATAGTAAAATTTAATAAGTGGTCACAATGGCAAGTGGCAGTAGTTCAAGAGCAATGTCAAATTCTCAAAACAAATTGAAGCATTCTAAGTGTATCTCCTAAGCAGCAGAAAAAGACGCTAACAGATGCCATAAGGTACTAGAAAAACACATGAAGAAGTTCATGTGGGAGGATGAAGAAAATTCTCAAACCTCATCTCTTCCAGGCCTACTTCGGCTCCAATCTCCCTCTGCAACCACCCCTGAATCTGTCTGTGTAATCCAGATGCAGCGCAGCTGCACAAGATCAGGTAGCCCATCTAGATCAATACATGTGACTCGAAGTGACTCTGTGGCCCCATTGCTCCAACAGCGGCCAGATTCTGTCAAGATGATGACTTACTGGAAAAGATTCCCACAAAGATGTGACTGTGAATGAAATTAGCAATACGCCAATGTATCTCTGCGGAGGTGCAGCATACTGCTCTGAACAACAGAGTGCTCCTTCTGTCTGGAATTCCCTATAACTCTGGTCACTAAGCAGGACAGAGCATCCTTACCCTCAGGTATCTCTCCACAGGAATTTCTGTAGTTTCAGATATACTCCCGCAAGGAGTATAGAAGAAGCAAGGGCTATTGATCGGGTGGACCCAGAGGACTCTGAGTTCTCCTGCTCAAATTCGCAAATTCTAGTTAGATTCGCATTGGCTCACATTAAAAGGTGATGGTTGATGCTACATCTTGATGACTAAAACAATGCCGGCATCTGTTAAGTCTGGAGCATGGGTGCGAATAACGGAGACGAGCCGGTAGAAACAGTGAACTTCAAACTCTTTATTTACATGGTTTGACAGCTCAAACTGGATGGCTGCTATAGCCTTCCTTATATAGGCAACTTATTAACTATTCAACCAATAGCAATCCGGGAGTGCTAGCTCCGTTAACCAATGAGAATGGCCTGTTAATGGCCAATCAGATTCTCCTGAATGGACCAATCCGATCTTGCCATTAACAGCCAATCAGAAGTGCAGGGCCAGAACCCTGCACTTGACTTCAAGCTCAAGATAACTTTATTCATTCACAACACCCCTTTCCCCCGGCTTCTGCTTACGGGTCGCGGTCACATAGTCCTTGAGGTAGGACGGTTGTTTTATTAGTCTTTTTGATTTTTGCTGTGCGCCTGGCATTTGGCTGCACTCTTGTTGAGGTAGACCGTTGTTTGGCAAAAGGGGTGCCTCTGGTTCAGAGTTTGCGTTTCCGTTGTCACCAATATCTTCGGTAACTCCCTGAGGTGAACTCACTCCCATCCCTGGTTCCTGTTCCCGCGTTTCTGTTCCGCTATCGTTCCCTTTGAAAAGATTTTCCTCTAGTTGAAATTTGTCTTCCTCTGTATCCCCTCCCCCCTCAGTTTGGTTATAAGGGAGTTCGGAATGGCGTGACTGCAGCCGTGATCGTAGTTGATCGAAATGGCGCTTCCAAAGTCTATCGTCAGGGCACTGTACAAGGTATGATCTTGGGCCAGTTATGCGGATTACCGTTGCCTCTACCCACAGCGGATCGCCCGATAAGTTTTTAGCGAATACTAAATCGCCTACCTGGAAGGTACAGCATCGGCCGCTGGATCCGAGTGGTTTTTCCGGTTCGTAGGCTGGGTGTAACCGGTCGAGGTGGGAGCGGAGCTTTCGTCCCATTCGCAGCTCGGCGGGAGTTTTGTTGGTGACGCTGTGAGGTGTGATGTGCTGCAGGAAAAGGATTCGGTTGATTTTCTCATCGATGTTGTCGTAGTCTATTTTTTGTAGGGTTTTCTTGACAAATTGTACCATGCACTCAGCCTTACCATTGGCTGCAGGGTGCGCAGGCAAAGTGAGCGCATGTCGGATACCGCGGTCAGCCAGGTACTGTTCAAAAGACAGCACGGTAAATTGGGGCCCGTTGTCGGATACCAGAACGTCTGGTAATCTGTGGGTTGCAAACAGTCTTTCTAGTCTTTTGATGACTGCTTCGGTGGTCGTGTTCCTCATTCGGTGAATCTCGAGTGAATTCAAGTAGGCGTCGATGGTTAACAAGAATGTGTGGCCTTTGGTTGGCCCTGCAAAATCTAGATGGATACGGGACCAGGGTCCCTACGGTGTCTCCCATTTGGTTGGGATTGCCTTTGGTGGAGCGTTGCTTACTTCTTGGCATCTCTGGCAAGTTTTGACCCATGATTCAATTTGTCTGTCGATGCCTGGCCACCACGCATAGTTACGTGCGAGGCCCTTCATGCGCATGATGCCAGGGTGGCCATCGTGCAAGGTTCTTAGTAGTGCCTGTTGGAGTCGTTCTGGGATAACGACTCTATCGCCCCAGATGATACAGCCTTTTGCGAGAACAAATCTGTTTGATGGCTTTTGAATGGTGCGAAGTCGTCTGACACTTGGTCCAATGGCCATCCGCGTTCCACCCATGTGAGGACTCATGCTAAGATGGGGTCTCATTTTGTTTCTCTCGTGATATCATGGGCAGTTAATGGCGGCATATGAAGTGTCTTGATCTGCAACGTTGTCATTGTTGGTGTGGGATCGTTGATGGTTTCTGGGAGTGGTGCACGGCTCAACGCATCGGTGTGGGGAATGGCTTTGCCAGGGCGGTATTGTAGCTGATAATTGTAGGCAGCCAAGAATTCTGACCAGCGGGTCAACCTGGGAGAAAGTATGTAGGGAGTTGGCTTATCCCCCGCGATTATCCCCAGCAATGGTTTGTGGTCAGTCACTATAGTAAAAGCCCGGCCGTAGACATACTCATGGAATCTTTTAACAGCTGATATAATTGCCAGGGCTTCTTTATTGATCTGGCTGTAATTCCGCTTGGTTTTCGAGAGTGTTTTTGAAAAATAAGCAACGGGGGCTTCGTTACCATTAGGCAATACATGGCTCAAAATGGCACCCACTCCGAAAGGCAATGCATTACATGTGATATTTAACGGTAAGGTTTCATTGTACTGCATTAGTACAGTGTCAGAAGTCAGTAGTTTTTTTACATTACGGAATGCCTGCTCTTCTCTATGACCCCATACCCAATTGGCTTTTTTATCTAGTAAGCAATGTAAAGGTTCAGCAGCAGTCGCCTTGTGTGGCAAGAATACGTTATAGAAATTGATGAGGCCTAAAAACGCCTGGAGGTCAGCCTTGTTCCAGGGTCTGGGAGCGTTTTTTATTGCTCTCAATTTGCTATCGGTAGGGTGAATACCCTGACTGTCAATTAAGTACCCTAAGAATTCAACACGATCTGCACACAGCTTGCACTTATTTTTCTTCACCTTAAGGCCTGCTTCTTGGAATTTTTGTAAAACCAGTCTTAAACGATCCCGTAAAATTTTTGGAGTGGGGGAAGTAATGAGTACGTCATCAAAGTAGGGGACAATGCCTTTGATCCCCTGCAAAAGTCTCTCCATTAGGCTCTGAAAGATCCCCATGGCTACACTGACTCCGAATTGGAGCCGCGTACACTTAAAGGCACCTCGGTGCGTAACGATAGTCTGTGCCTGTGCCGTTTTTTCATCAACCGGCAGTTGCTGATAAGCCTGGGCTAAGTCTAGTTTAGCGAAGACTTTTCCGCCCCCCAGGGAATGGAAGAGGTGTTGCACCACTGGCACCGGATATGGATTTTGTTGCAGGGCATGGTTTAGGGTGGCTCAGTAGTCCCCACAAATTCTAATGGAGCCATCCGGCTTAATTGGTGTCACGATTGGGGTTTCCCATGGGGAGTGATCAGTTGGCTTTAACACTCCCTGGGCTATCAATTTATCAAGCTGTTCGTCGATTTTCGGCTTTAGGGCAAATGGGACTCGACGAGGCTTAAGGCGGATGGGAGCTATTTTTGGATTAAGGCTAAAGGATATTGGGGTCACCTTGTACTCACCTAGTTTTTCCATGAAGACATCCTTGAATTCGTGGGCGAGGTCCTCCTCCCAGTCACTGCTGCCGATTCGGTTAATGCTTGCCACTTCAATGCCGAGTGGTGCGAACCACTGTAGGCCTAACAGGCTAGGTCGGTCCTTGTCGATCACCGTCAAGGGTAAGTATGCTGTGTGGTTCTTGAACAAAACCCAGACTCGACTGGATCCTACGATTGGAATCCGGTTCCCCTGGTAGTCTTTTAGCATGAGCCTTTGGAATTGAAGGTCTTGGTGCCAGACAGTAGGGATGAGTTGCTTGAGGGTCTTCCAGGAGACCATTGACAGAGAAGATTCCAAGTCAACTTCCATTTGGCAAGGCTGATTTTCGATGTCCACTTAAACTCGAATTTTATTGGCATCCAATGAAGAGGCGTGGCCGATAGTGATTGTTTGGTGAGCCTCTTCTCGCCTCGTTAGGCGATTCACGGGTCGGTTTCTGTAGGAGTGGTTTGCTGGTTCTCACCTTACAGGACGGTTTCCTGTCGATTGGTGAAAATTGGCCCCCTTCGAGGTCTGGCTGGGTCCGAGGAGACTTCTGCAGACCCGTCCAATATGGCCTCGTTTCCCGCACTTGTGGCAGAGCGCATCACGAAATTTGCAATCAGAACGGTAATGTTTGGCCCCGCAGCCAGCGCACGGTTGCTGGGACTTCAGGTAACGGTCCCGATCGGACCGCAGTCGATGGACCTCTTCTTCGTCACTGTCTGACGACGAAGAGAGGTCCTCATGGTGGGCTGTCGAGAGCTGTCCTTCCGACTTAGGTGAAAGTTCGCTGGCTGGTTGGTGTGTCGGAGCACGATTTCGATGTAGTTGAGCAGCCGACTTTTTGGTTGCTTCCGCTGCCGTAGCCTCAGCGATGGCATCGGCAACGCTAATGTCGCCCTTAGCCATTATTTTGCTCTGCACGTTTAGAGCATCTAATCCTAGAACTACTCGGTCTCTCAAAGCCTCTTCTAGGTCAGCAAAATCGCAGAGGCCTCCCAAGTTTCGGAGGTCCGCAACAAAATCAGCAACGCTTTCTCCTTTATGCTGGTTTCTTTGGTAGAACTCGTGCCATCTTACGAGCGTTGGAACGGTCGGTGCATAGTGGGCCCTTAGTAGCAGTTTGAGGACGTCCCAGTCCATGGCCTTCACTTCGGCCAGTTTTGCTAGCGCCTTGGTCATCTTGAATACGGTCGGCCCGCAGTGCGTCAGGAATACTGCCCGTTTCTTCCCGGTTGTGGCATCCTTCAGATTATTTGTTTCCAAGAACATTTGGAAACGGTCCATGTAGGACTCCCAGTCCTCTTGCGCTGGGTCGAACGGAGCGGGTAGTACTATGCCGCCGGACATGGTTCCGCCGTTGTGTGTTTCAGCCACGTGCTTGGTTGTCTTCGTCGTTGTTCTAGTTGGCTCTGACATCATCCAATCCCATCCTCGTCGCCAGTGTTAAGTCTGGAGCATGGGTGCAAATAACGGATATGAGCCGGTATAAACAGTGAACTTCAAACTCTTTATTTACATGGTGTGACAGCTCAAACTGGATGGCTGCTATAGCCTTCCTTATATAGGCAACTTATTAACTATTCAACCAATAGCAATCCGGAGCGCTAGCTCCGTTAACCAATGAGAATGGCCTGTTAATGGCCAATCCGATTCTCTTGAACGGACCAATCCGATCTTGCCATTAACAGCCAATCAGAAGTGCAGGGCCAGAACCCTGCACTTAACTTCAAGCTCAAGATAACTTTATTCATTCACAACAGCATCATTTTGTTTATAAGAATTCCATGGCATTAGCTGTTGAGAAGCCACTTCCCCTCACAAGGATCTCCATGAGGGTCCAGGGGACATTTATGCCTATTACGGACCTCTTTCTGAGGTTGACTATTGGGCTTCCTTTTTCAGTTGGCAGCCTTCACAGAATTCTAGCAGCATGGTAACAGCGAGCACCAAGGCCTGTGTCCATCTGGGCAGAAAGCTGTTGAGAGCCAGTGACTGCAGGATCACCCAATTGCAATGCAGGTCCTGAAAGGTGTTCTCTATTTGGCCTCACAATTTGATTCCATATTCAGTCATCTAATGATGAGTTTGGTAACAGCACAACAATTTATGTTAGTAGCTGTGCACAGATATAACAAAAATATTATCAATAATAACAATATTAATGATATCAATATTATTATGAATAATAACATAATAACAAATTGAATTTACCAAAAAACGGGGAGGGGGAAGAGCAAATATCAAGAGGATTCCCTGCCTCTGTTTATATCAGTCCTCTGAACCAGTCAACAGTCCATTAATATCTCATACACATATAGATACATAGATATAGATATCTCACCTTGTGGGCTTTAGGTCAGAATCTTCAAGGGCAACCCAAAATACCCCCAGATAAACCAACTCAAAGTAGGTAAAAACGCCCTAAAGAGATCTCTAAGGCAAAAAAGGATGCCAAGAGACACCAAAATGCATTAGATGAGCATATCTTAAATTAAAAAAAAAATGCATGAGGGAGGTTGAACAGAAGTCTCAGTCCTCTTCCCCAGCCAGGCTGGTCCCAGTTCCAGAGTGCTCGCTTCAGCAGCACATATGATACAGAGAAGATTAGGATGGCCCCTGTGCAAGGATGACACGCAATTTGTGAAGTGTTCCATATTTCACCTTGCCTCCATCCCTGGATCTCTCAATGCTATCCAGGAGAGCCTCAAGAGAGACCAGTTCAACCCAGGCCTTCAGCAGCGCTACTTGCCTGACAGACAGTTGTGGGACCACACCAGAATTCCTCCTCCCAGAGGATATCCCTGACAAATTGAAGGCCTGGAGGGACATGGCAACTTGAAGAGGCATCACAGCCCGGGGCACAGTAGAAGTTGATGGCTAGGCAGCCTCCACAATCTGACCTCGATTCTTACTCGATTTAGTTACTATGCAGAATAGACCTTCATTACCAGAAGGTACTTCCTTCAGGGGAGTATTATATAATCCAGTTACACATTCACACAATGTACAGGATGAGGGGGAACTAGAGACCAGATGGAACAGGTTGAGGAAGGGTCTACTCACAACAGTGACCAAAATCTGTCAGAGGCGGATCCCCTAAAAAGGGGGCGCATGTCAAACATTGAAGGCATTAAGCCAGACCACCGACCTTCAGGTCTATTTCACCCTCAGACTTTTTTCAAGTCTCTGTTGTTTAAAAAAACAACAACTACTTCCTGCCTTGATATTCCATTTCCCCTCGGCCCAACAATTGTTACTATAAGTGGGGGTCAGATGATTTAATCTTCTCTCAACCAATAATGTAAGAGGAAGTCATAACTGTCCCACAGAGGTTTTTGGACCTCGTCCAGAAACAAGGGGTCTTTTCATATACCTCTCTTACGGGATATGATAGCAAATGTTTAATTTGGTTTTCTCATTCTGCTAAATATCTCATCACCACCATAGCAGATAAAACAATAATGGAAATTATCCTCCTCTGCAATTCCAACGGAAGCAGAATAGGCTCTCAAGTCAAAGGATATACAGGGTCGAGTTGTCCCCATGTAGGGCATGTCGATCTGATGTGAGGGCCATAAGAGCGGAGTCGGCCTCATCCCCCCCCCTTTTTTTACTAGATTGTCTCTCAGGTTGCTCCACCATCTGAGGGAGATTATCTCAAATTTCAATATCAGGATACACAAGGATGCCACAAAACTCTATTAAATTATCTGCTCAAGCCAGGGCATCTCAGGTTACTCCTCGCCTACTGCTATGGCTCAGACATTGGCAAGCAGATATCACACAACTAAAGGAAGCTTGCTTCCTCCCCAATATAGGGAGATAATTTGGTTGGTGCTGCCCCGACCTACCTCTGATAGAGACTAGAAGCAGAAAATAAGTTCCTCTCTTTTCATAGACCCCAAAATAGTCCTTCCCAGCTTTTTGGAGGGTTCCTTCGTTCCCTCAACCAGGGACTTTTTCTCCCCAGACTCCAGGGACCATCTGGACGCATGAATCACCAACAGTCGATAGTTTCCGATCTGGAGATAGATACTGAAGGGGAGGGCAGAGCAAAAGAATCTCTTGAGGAACATGAAATAGAGGTCTCCGAGGCGCAACATAGGCCTCACGACTGTGCCCCTATTGGTGGAAGGCTCAAGCCTTTCACGGACAGATGGGAAGCCTTTACCTCTGTTTCCTGAGTTAGAGGTATCAGAAGATTCGGCTTGGCTATAGAAGTTCCATCCTCTCCCCGGAACCTTTGCATTACTTGCCTTCTCTCTGGGGATCCTGTTAAAGGGAGTGTGATGGAGACAGTTATTGTTCATTTATTGGAGATCCAGGCAACCAACCTGTGGCACCAGATCAACAGGGGCAATTTTACTTTTAAAATGACTTAATTGATCCATAGTTCATAGGAGGCTTAAGATGAGTATACTGAACTCCATACTTCTGAGCTTCAGAAGGGGTGATTTTCTACCCTCCATTGATGGCAGCTCCGATCACACACTGCTTGCACTGACTATATGGATCTTTGGTTATTCGGGTTTTCTCCCATGTAAGATTGGAAGTATCTAGGCAACGTTTCAATGAAGTCTCATTCATCATTTTCAGGCTTGGTCTTCAGCTCCGTGCTTCTCAGAGTGATGTGAGCTTGCAGCTGCTTCTTCCTTTTAACTGCTAATGGGGGTGTGACTTGATTGGGTGGGGGCTTGGCTGTGTTCTGATTGGGTGGGGGTGTGTTCTCATTGGTGGGGGGTTGGCTGTGTTCTGATTGGCTGGAGGCGTGTTCTGTTCAGGTGGGGGCTTGGTTGTGCTCAGATTAGTCTTAGTTGCTGGGGGATTTGAGCTGGTGAGCTGTGATCTTGCTGTTTGGCTTCGAGTTAGTGGTCGTGCTGCATCTTCATGGTGGGGGTCAGTTCGCTTCATGTATGGCTCAGAGGGGTTTGAAGTGGGTAGTGATGCAGCTGCAGTGCAGCTTCTGGTCCGTGGTCATGTCTCATCTTCTATGTGGGTGTGAGTCTGCTTTCTACATGGAAGTGTGGTGGTAGCATCTTGTGTGGCCCTCATGGGTGTGGGTCTGGTGTCATTCTTCATGCTCGGTACTCATTTGTTAATGAGGGTGGGTTTCCAAATGGCTGGTAGGCAGGAGGTATCATTTCATTTTTTCATGCTGTGTGGGCATTTTTCTATCTCTATGGCTTCTCTGATTATTCTGTTGTTGAAGTGTTCAGTTTTGGTGATAGTTCTGATATTTTTAAAGTCAATCTCATGTCCTGTGGCTTTGAGGTGTTGGACCAGGGAAGAGGTCGGTTCTTCTTTTTTGATTGAGTTCTTGTGTTCTTCAATGCGTGCACTTATTCTTCTGTTAGTTTATCTGATGTATGTGGTGGGGCAGGCGGTGCAAGGGATTTTGTATACTCCTTGGTTTTCAAACTCGATTTTGTCTTTGTCCCCTACCCAATCAAGTCACACCCCCATTAGCAGTTAAAAGGAAGAAGCAGCTGCAAGCTCACATTACTCTGAGAAGCACAAAGCTGAAGACACAAGCCTGAAGATGATGAATGAGACTTCATTGAAACGTTGCCTAGATACTTCCAATTCTACACGGGAGAAAACCCAATAACCAAAGATCCACATACAAATACCCACGAAAACCTCAGAAAACACACACACACACACACACACACACACACACACACACACATATGAACCAGTTGCCAAGAATTTTGATCACGTCATCATGGGAATGCTGCAAAGGTCATAACTATGAAAAAGGGTCCAAAAGTCACATTTTCAGTGCCATTGTAACTTTGAACGGTCACTAAATGAACTGTTGCAAGTACCATAGTTCTCATTATTACAGAAAAAGATCAGATGCTGTCTTCTTGAACTCACTGCTCCTATACCTTTACAGTTGATGTGGCTTTTACAGGAAATAAAACAAAATAGCAGAGGGGACACTAATTACAAAGTTGCATTTACCACTTTTTTTTTTTTTTTGCATTTTCTTATTCTTTAGCTTAGCTGTTGTTCTTAAGATTTCCAGTTTTTTGTAAAGTTAAAAATAGAAAGGGTGATGGTGGGATGTCCTGTGCCAATCCATCTCTATTCATTACCTTTGAAGCATGGTGAATCAGCCCACTTTGTCATCTATGGAATAGTAGTAGGGCTTTGCTATTTTGCTCACTCGATCCGATTTGTAGGCACTTATTCCTGCACTTCTGACCCCTGGATTGGATGATTGGAATTCTTCACTGACAGCTCTTCCTGATAAGGAATTGCATAGGATTCCCTTAGCCCAGCATGCACTGGGGCCTTTGTGGTACAGGTCTTTGGAAGATACATGGCCAGCCCCCATTGTGACCTTTTCATAAATACCATCAGGCCCATGAAACCACCACAACATGTTATCCCCATTAAAAAAAACCCTGCAGATACAAAGCTTGTTGCATGTAGAGACTCTCAGGGTGCAATCTATCAAATGTCTGGTGTGACTGAGTTAAGGTAGAATCAGCTGTGTCAAAAGCATAATTTAAGTTTTCTTGGGCTTCTTGGGCCTTAAAATCTGATTCTGAATAGTTTGATTAAAAATGCTTTCCCACTGTCTTTAGTATATGTGGCATCTCTTCTCTAAAATGCTGAGAATAATTAGGAACAATTTTACAGAAATGGTGAGCGTCTTCTAAAGATGACATTTTAATCCTTTGTTTTTTGTTTTTGAACCATTTGATCTCTCTCTCACTTTGTGTGTGTGTGTGTGTTTGAGAATGTTTTGTTTTATACATTTGTTTTCTGTAGGTTTTGTCTATTTATTTACTTGTATCCTGCCTTTTAATTATTTTTAGAAATAACTTAAGGTAGCAAACTTATCCAATGCACGTTTCTCCTCTTAGTTTACCCACAATAGGTGGGTTGGGTTGAGAGAGAGTAACTGGCTCAAAGTCACTCATTGTCACTTCCATGGCTAAGACAGAACTTGAACTCATGGTCTCCTGCTTTCTAGCCTGGTGCCTTAATCATTAGACCAAACTGTCTATCTTCTGTCCATCCACCTTAAAAGTCTTTTTTTTAAAGGAGGATTCATACATGTTTAAAATAAATCAATAAATTGATAAGTGAACACGAGAATGTATAAGTTAGAGAAATTTAACCTTGTGTAAATCATATTCAACAATCCCAAAGTTGCTTTTTTCAAGAGGTAACTGGACTTTCTGGTTTTTCTTTGAAGACATTTCACTTCTCATCCAAGAACTCAACAACATTAGTTTATAAGTAATGCAGTCTGGTGAAACCCCACTGGTATTGTCACATTAAATTCACCTTTTCCCATCTCTCATTTAATTGATGCAGTCCTGCAATTCCACATAGCAATCCTCCCTAACTGCTTTGAACTATAAATCCCACAACTATAAATCTCTGAAGGATATGGGCAGTTAAGAAATACAAAATATGAATAAATAAATAAACAAACTCAGGAGTCATGCTGACTGAGGAATGGGAAACGGTGGTCTTGCATTTCCTGACAATATTGAAGGCTGCTAGAAATGTGTTTGGTGGATATCCTCCCTGATTTTTCCATTGAGTTTGAACATGAAATATGGAATTCTCATAAAGTGGAAGTCCCATAAAGATGCATTTCCATATCTGAAAAAGAGGAACATAAATGTTCCTATTTTCTTTATTAATCTTCTCATCCCTTTCTCCCCCTTCTGGTTGTAACAGCTTTCTTCAACCTGGTGCTTTCCAAATCCCATTAGCTGTAGCACCCATGGCCCTCCACAGACTAATAGTGGTATGAACATAATAGCACTCCTGGGTGGCATCCTGCCAATGACATCATTGTCCATCCCAGATGTTGATTGAATTGGTAGTATACTACCTTACATTATACTGCTCCAACAACACAGCAGAAGGCTAGTATTTTTCTTCCATTAATATCATTGTGTTAAATAAGTCAGTTTCATGAAATTCTAAATGCTTGTTGATCCAAAACTAATGATTCGATATTTTATTGCATTCAAGTGCTATTGAGAATGGGAAAGCTAATTTCAAAGAGTGGTAAAAGATCAAAAACTGAAATAATTTAAAGCATTCATTTTTGGAAAGTGAGTTATGAATGTGATTTCCTGGAAATGGGAAGTTCAAAGGGATTTAAGAACAGAAACTTTATGGGTTTTTTCAGGGTTATGAGTACATAAAACAATGGGTACTTCAGGAGAACAGAACCTTTGGGATTAGCCTTTTCACACATATTTGCATCACCCCTTGACCTTGTGATATTTGTTCCTCATATGTCAACATTTCACCATCTATTTCAAAATGAAAAGTAGAAAATAATCATCTGCCATTATAACCAGTTGTTCACACATTACAAACCAGCCACACATACCAGCAAGAATTTATGTGTTACACATTGAATGTTTCAGTCCCAGGTGACCTGATGGAGTTTCAATTTTTTGTTTCCCTTTGGATAGCAACCCGGGGGCTTTAAGGCTAAAAGTTGTGAGTACTAGTGTATCTGCCTGTGTTTTAGATGTAATCATTGTGATTTTATGATATCTAGGTGGCATGGATTCCACATGAATGCTCCTGTGTAGTGAACCATGGACTATAAATATGTTGGAATTGCACATAAAAGAGCACATACTACTTCTGAAGGTGATAGAGAGGCAGACAGGCAGGACACAAGAGGGTTGCAGGGGCTGCACCTGTGGAAATATGACAAAAAATATCCACAGGTAAGGCATGCACATTTGATCCTACTTCTGCATCATACACATTTTCCCCATGAATCATGTTCAGATTTTGAACTAATGTATAGGAGTGCTCCCTTCTTTCCCCATGTGTGATTTCTAAAGTAATTGTTGCCCCTTAAAGAAACCCTAACAAAGAGGGCTCGGACTTTACCCTGATTTTGGGATGTAGAGCTAGAGGACTCGAAGAAAGACATTGATGCTCTAAGCAATGGGTGTCCAATCTTTTGGCTTGCCTGGGCTGCACTGAGTAAAAAGGAATTATCCTGGGCAGTATATAAAATGTATAATATAGTTAATGTACATAAATCACGCAATATTAAAAGTTTACAATCTTGAGAGCTATGGTGGTACAGTGGTTAGAATACAGTACTGCAGGCTAACTGTGCTGACTGACGGCTGCCCGCAGTTCAGCAGTTCGATTCTCACCGGCTTAAGGTTGACTCAGACACCCATCCTTCTGAGGTCGGTAAAATGAGGAACCAGATTGTTGGAGGCAATCTGCTTAAACTGCTTAAAGAGGGCTGTAAGGCACTGTGACATGGTATATAAGTCTAAATGCTATTGCTATTGTGGGGCTACATTACTAAAGTGTCCAGGGCTGCATACAACCTACAGGCTATGTGTTGGATACACCCGCTTTAAGACTTATAATGTTTTAAGACACTCATTTTGCTTTAAAGTCCTGCCCAAATTGAGATAGAGGGAGAACATTTGCAGGACATTAGTTCACCTCACAGACAAACTGGGTCAAACACTTGGCCATATCCAAACTTGAAATGCTACCACAAAGAGATTTTAGAGAGAATAAAGTTTTCCCACTTACGAATTTTTTTAAAAATTCTGTGGCAAAACTTAGAAGGACTCCTGGGGTCACACTCAACTTTTTGGGGACCCCATGCCCACCAGAATTGCAGATTGACACCCCCCAAAAAACTAAGAGGAATTATCCATGGATTTAAACTAGCCTATAAAGACTACGTTTTGATTACAGAGCTTCCATAGATTTCCATCAAACATTTCCACCAAACAAATAAACAAGAAAATAATTTGAATAGGATTAGATACATATTTCTTTCGTGCAACTGAAAGTAATTCTGGAGCAAGGGGGAATTTGTATTAAAAGAATCAGCACAGGAGAACGTTAAGTCTCCTCTACCCAAAGTCTTTGATCCCAGATTACATACATCCCTCCTGCTCAGCAGATACACAGGCAATCCAACTTTTCTTTAACAAACTGAAAAGGATCTAGGAGGTCCAATCACAAATCTCTTGCCTTGCATGCAGAAGTAACCCATAAAGCCCAAAATATGCCAAGTCACTCTTTTTAAATCTTGCAAAGTCAGGATTTGTGTACCATTCCCATATCTAATAACTACACTGGCATCATAATTAGAAATTAGGGCTAACTGCTGATTATGTATAAATCTTTTAGCTGACTAATTATTAATATTGTTGATTTGGTTAATAACCCCGACCAACTTGAGACTTTGGGAGACTTCACATTATTAAAAGTCTGTTCTTGGGGGTGTGGGGAAGGAAATCTGAAAGTATTATAAAAATAAATGAACCTTTTGGAAAGTTGGGTATCAAGTGATCTATACATTAATTTAAGCTGTACCTTAAGCCTGGTGAAACATGCCACTTATCTCAAACTTTTCACTTTTTAAAAAACTTGTTCTCATTTATAAATTTAAGCCAATCTAGGTTAGCCAGAGTAAAAATGCTAATATGGAAAGTCAACAATTTTATAAATGCCAGACATCTGGTTTTTCAATACACATATAATATTCTCCTCCAACTCAAACAGCTATCTTAAGCATAGGCAGTATCATTTTGTGGCACATTAGAGCTGACATTGAAAGACTCCTTATCACTAAAAGTCAACAAACAGATCAACAAGGTAGTGCATAAAACATAATGAACTTTATAGCTCAGTTTGAAGGTGGCAAAATAACATTTTATATTTCTGGTTAATAAAGTTGTTGTTTTTATGAATACTGAGGATACAGCTGGGTTGAGATAATCAAACTGCTTTTCAGGTAAATGTGTGCCATTTATATTCTAAAATATGTATAAAATTCCTCTCCAAGAAGCACATCTGCATTTTGTTTTTCAGTTTTCATTTCCTGATACTGAAAGAAAGCCAACTGATTTTCGATTTTCTGAAATCTCTTTTAAAATGCTAGGACCACATGGATATTGGCAACCTTTTGTGCATTGTTAAGTGAAGGAATTGTCTGGAAAGGACAGCCCATTGCAAAGTTTACTGTTAAGTCCTCTGGATCTGCATCATAATTGAATGAGCAGATTCTTATTTACAAAAGAAGGATGTGCTGTGAGAACAAACAGTACACAGAGAGCCTCTTCCAAAAAGATATGGGAAAAAAACACACACATCGTATCAAACCATCACTAAGAAGGCAATTTGCCAATATGGAATACAATCAACAAAGTGTGTCTTCTTCAAAGATTTCCCAGGCCAATATTTAAAAATGGGGAGGAAACCTTCCATATGTGAGCCACAAAGTTTAATATAAATGTGACAAAAAAGACCTTTCCCCTCCCCCAGGTCAGAGGAGTGGGGACAAAACAAAAAAGAGGGGAGAAAATGAATTTAACACAAAGAAATTAAGCTTGCCATAATGTCTATGTTTCACGCTAACAGCCTGCTCCATCCTGCTGTGTTGACCATAATGCTCTATCAAAAGTACTGTCAGGGGCTCCTGCTGAGTGGCTAATTAAAACAATTACAAAGACAAAGGAAGTATCAGTGGCATTCCAAGCTGCAAACAAAGAGATAAAGGGAGAAATTATCAATGGTTGATCTCTTCAACCATAGTTTTTGAAGTGGGAACTATTGATCCCCACAAATGAAAGAGGTTCCTCATATTCACAAAAAATGTAGATGTGTGTTTAATTTGGACTGGCTATATTTTTGACATGTGGAAGATGCCACGTATGAATAATTGCAAAGGTACAACTCATAGTTATATTGCATTTAAATATATATTGCAGTTTGTGGAATGTCACAGAATTGAGCATGTGGGAATACTGATTTATTCTCTAATTCCTGAAATGGCTTACCTTGAAAAAAAAAAAGGGGGGGCGGGAGGGTTGCATTTCCGTGGAGCTGATTATGAAAATAATTTAATATTTTGAGAAGGCAAACTATTGTTGCTATTAGAATGTTTTGAAATATTTCAATTATGTTAGGGACATCTGAGAAGGGATTAAAAAAATCAAGATTGAGGAAGTGATGATATAAGGCAAGCCCCACCCTTTTAACTTTGCAAGATACATATAAAATGGAGGGAGGCTGTTCTGCCATCTTGACTTCTTCACTAGACAATAACTACAGTAGTACCTCATACTGCAGTACAGTATCTGTGGCTATCCTGATCTGAAAATAGCCCTTGGGAAGATTTCCTTCCTGACTTTAAATGAGTCATGGCAATCAATCTCTAATCCACTTACCCTGGAAACCATTTTGCTCTGCCTGAGTTTGCTTGATGGGTCCTGTGAACCAAGGGGTTTTGACTGGTGGAACTCAGGAAGAAAGCATTTTCCATCATGGAAATCAGAGATCAGATTGGCCGCATCCTTGTTGGCTTCCCCCTCAGTCTCTGAAAATATGGCTCTGTGCTCAAGCTTCGAACCCTAGAAGTGGGATGAAACCCATTGCTTGGACATGTTGAGCACTGGAGCATGGCTTTGCCGTTGTTTTTCAGCTGTTTTATATGTTTGTATATGCTTATATTATTTTTTTAATATTGTGAGCTGTCCAGAGTCATGACCAGTATGTCATATGGACAGCCATATAAACCCAGTAAATAAATAATCTTGTCCCTAATCCATGAGTGAGATAGTCAGTTAGTTGTATCAGTGCTAAAGTGGTATTTTTTTTACACCCCAGCTTCAGGGATCAATTGATTGGTCTTGCACCCCAGTATTGAGAGGGAAGTCAGGTGGCTGACACTGACTGAAAGAAAAAACAAAGATTGGCAATGAATACAGAAAGTTTGATGCTGGTGGAGTTTCCTGCTGACTCAAGGATAGGCGCATAAGTACTAATTGTTTGGCAGTGAGGAAAGGTTGCAGTGAATGGTAACTGGTGCCTTTCAGATATTTTAAAGCCAGTGTTTCTCAACTTTAGCAACTTTAAGCTAGGCTGGCTGGGGAATTCTGGGAATTGAAGTCCACAGTCTTAAAGATGTCAAGCTACATAAACATGGTTTTAGACCAGGCCTATCAAACTGGCGGCCTACAGGCCAAATGTGTCACACACAGGCAAAAAAAATATAAAGGTACCTCACAGTACGTCAAGTGACACAATCAAGTTTCACACTCTTGTTTTAGACTATAGGTAGTCCTCAACTTACAACCATTCATTTAGGGACAGTTCTTCAGTTACAATGGCACTGCAAAGAGTAACATGACCCATCTTCACACTTAGGACCATCACAGCATTCCCCATACCCGATCAAAATTCAGGCAAAATTCAGCCAACATATATTTAATGTCAATGATCACCATTTGTGACCTTCCTAGCTAGCTTCCTGCAAGCAAAGTCAATGGGGAAAAACAAATTCGCTTACTGACCATGTGATTCACTTAACAACAGTGATTCGTCTATCAATGGTGGCAATAATAGGTAAAGTCAAGCATGACCCAGTAACAGTGTTATTTAATAGCCGAAATCCTGCCAATTGTGGTCCTAACTCAAAGGCTATCTGTATTTCCCTAACCTATCAATTATGTGCCGAACATCTGATCACCTACTCCTGACTTACTGAATACTGTAGAAATTCAATAATAAACTTGCTTACTGGGTGTAAATATATTAAATACAATACTGATGTAGTTCATGACTTAAAAATGAGCCATTCTGTTTACAGAGCAAATGCATTCTCTTATAGGGAAAAGAAAAAAAAATTGAATGGGAAAATAAAGTCTGCCTCCCCCCCTCTCCCCCCCCCTCTTTTCTCAAACTGTTATCACCTCTATTATTTGCAAAACTGCTTTCATCATACCAGGACTGAATAGCAAAGGATTAGTTTGTTCAGTGAATCAGCACAAACTAAGCAGTGGAACTATCATGAACTGGGTGGACCCAATCTGTAATTGGACAGGGAGTTCAAATCAGCTGGTTTTTTAATCATGTCTGCACCAATGAGTCAAATAGTCCAATTAGCCAAGGAGCAACTTCACCTAGAGTAACAATAGTTCTTTCTCTCCCTCGTTATGGATGGAAATAACTACAGCTATGATTCTTTTCTGGGAAGAACACTTTCTGAACATAGTCAGCAGCCACAAGATTGTACCCTAAAGTTGAAATGACACAGTTAAAACAAAGGTGGAATAGAGTATGTTAGCATGTAATGTAGCTCAAACTAAAATAAAGTTTAGAAGTGCTGAAAAATTAACATCTGATAGAAAAGTCTGCCAGTTGACTAAGTAGATAATAATTTGCATGAAAATACCTTGAGGAAAGCGTGTATTATTTTACAGGTATACTAACATATACTGCATGGCTCATTTTTTTCCACAGAGAAAAACCTGTTAACACAATTTGAAAGCCAATTTTTATATTGGTAATGTTTTTGCTAGTTGCTCGATGGGGCTAGAGAAGCAGAGAGATGGGAAAATTGGTGTGATATTTTATGAGCTTGCCAGCAGGTGGGGAAGAGGTCCTGTAATGGCAATTTTCAATCAATGCATTAGTTTGCATTTTGGGACTGTCATGAGTGTTAGGTGTAAAATAACCCTTCTTTTTTCTCTTTCCCTGATAGCTGATGGCATTAGTTTGGGCAAAAGAGACTTGTAAAACAGAGCTCAAAAGAGAAAATACTGCAATGTGTAAAAAACATACTGAGAGCTATGCAAATACGAAAGAAGGCCCATGTATTCTCTTGTGGATTATACCTGTCAATCACCCATCCTTCTGAGCATCAAAACACATTGATGATTGAGAAATAATTGGTAAATATAATTTCCCCTGAAATTATATGTGCTGAAAAAATCAGAACAATCATTTGATGGCAGCAAAAAAACTCTAGATTGTATTTTTATGCTGCCATCTAATGAACAATTTGAACGATCTAGCACCATATATATTTTTAGTTCAGTGACAATAAACTGTGCTACATATTAGGCCTAACACATCCTCTTAAAAATGTTGAAGTTGCAAGCTCACTGTCAGTATAAGCTTGCCAACATTTTTCCTTCTCTCTGTAACATCTCTGTCTATGTACTTGTGTTCTAGATTTGCTTTAGTTTTTATTTCTCAGTCTTTGGTCCTAGCAACTCCTTGCAGCTCCTAGTCAATTACTAACCCCACCCACTCCTGCTTAACTTCCCAATATAATCAAAGCTACCTAGGTGTTGTTACCACCTAAGAGAATACTTTTATTAGAACCAATCAAAATGGTTATGAGAGATGGTGGAAATGTTTGAATTTGGCAGACTTTGCAGTGAGTGAAGCTTTTGTTAAGAATTGCAAAAATTAAGCACGATCTTTCTTCTGGGAGGTTGAACTTTTATAAAGTGGGTTTCAAAATGGAAGCAGGACCTTGAATTAATCAGTGATAGCTGTTGCAGTGTCTGGTTACACCAAACATCCAGAGACAGAGAATAATTTGTTCCCCCACCAATGTCTGTAAAAACAAATTTGTTCCCCATGCGTTCCCTACCATAAACACTTCCCTACTGTAAACACTCGGCTATTCCAGTCTCAATAAAGTTCTTTTTTAAAGGTATGTGTTGAAGCTGTTAATAAGATCTGCAAAACTCTATGTGAGAGGAATCATTTATAAGTATAGGTTATGTGTGTTTATCTCCAGTCACAGTCTCATGATTCTCAGCAATGTATAAGTTATGGGGAGAAAAGTGAAAAGATTCATGATAAGATTAAAAAATAAAATGTAGAGGGAATAAAAGCAAAACAATCATATTCATCCTGACAGCAAATATAAATAGTAAAAGATGATGGAGTAGGTGAGAAAAGAGCAGAACTACTGTAAGACAAGACTTCCAAATTCTTTGTGCAGCCTGGTAAGATATTGTAGTTGATGCGTTCAAAAGCTGCTGAGAAGGACTATAAGAGAGGCATAACTTCCCCCTCTATGAACCATAAAAAGTTATCCAGAGAGCAACCTAAGCTATCTTACTTCCATGTCTGGGTCTGAACCTTGACTGAAGATTCCAGGCAATTTATTTATAGTTATTGTATAAATATTGTTGATGAATGCTTGTTTTTTTTTTTTTCTTGTGTTTTGTCCTGGACCATGAAGCCATTTTAATAAGTATTTCTTCTCAAGTGCTGCATAATTGATCCACTGCCACCAAGAAGCTTCCCTGTAGGAAAAGGTTGAAGGCTGATCTGTATTTATGAAAAGGCATATTTATGAGATTGGTCTCCATTTCACTTCCCTAGCCCACCTCGATATTTTACCCCACTCCATTTTAGCATTCTTTCTCTCCCTCTCTCTTTGGAATAGGTGGATGCATTTCCAAATAAAACTATGAGTTGAAATCATTATCACTTCTTTTTTAAAAAAATGCAGAGGCAATCAATATGGGGCCAAAAGCAATCTTATAAAGGTCAGGGACTAGTTCTTTACTTTGCAAAAAGCTGGGATCCCATTTTTGAAAAATAGAATATTCTAAAAATAAACAACTCAGAGGCTACTTTTTCAAAGGTCTCTTAAACCTTGGACTGACCTTTTTTTAGTTTATGATCAAATCAAAACATATTTTAACTGTATGATTAATAGGGTGTGATGATCACTTAAGATTTACTTTGATGAATCAAGTCAATTTGCATGTTTATGTTGAGTCAGTTGGATTTGAATCATCACTCTAAAAAAAAGTGTATCTGTGTGCATGCTCAAAACTTCCCAGAATCACTGAGTCAATTGAAAGGACCAATTTGGCTGAATGAATCCATTCAAAGGGATAATTTGTTTGAAGCTTCACAGAATCCTAGGAAACAGGAACCATACCTTTTAAAAAAAGTGGAAAGGTTTAATCAAAAGGACAGTTTATAGCTGAAGCTAATGGGTGATTGCTGTAGTCCAAGATACTTGATGGCAGGAAGATGGCATTGCGAGTTCTAATTTTGACTAGAGCAGTTCCCAGACTGTTATTTCGAATATCTGGAACCTTTGTAATACAAAATATTCATCCCAGCACAGTGTTATGTAGTATGAAAAGCGTACTGAAGCATACCTTGCAACCTTATAAAGTTATATATAATGCAATGCATTTTTGTTAGAAATGTAAATTGGCTAATGTTAAAAATGGTCATGGAACAATGCAAGAAATAATGCAGAAAATTGTCAGACTATGTTTAGATAACTTTATTCACAATAATTTTGTTTGATGGTTTATTCCCTAGGGAAATGATACCTTTAGCATAGAGTCTTACATAATGAAAACAATATAAAAATATGAAGACCACACTCAAGAATCCCAACAAAAGGTAGACTACGGTTTGTGAATATTACTAAAGGCCATATATGTCATGCCCCTGTTGGAGTCTGACTCAGAGAGAGAGAGAGAGAGAGAGAGAGAGAGAGAGAGGAGGAACAGCCAATAGGGAGTGGGAGGTGTGGCTCTGGAGGTTGTGGAGGAGGCTGGGGAAGGGCACAGGCTGGCTGGGCATTCAGAGGAAGGCCCAGACCCATTCCCTTTTCATCCTAGGGCACATAGGGAGGACCGGATAAGGAAGAAACATGAATGGTGTGGTCTACGGGGGAGGAAAGGGCTTTGATTCCCTTCACGGGCTGCAGCTGTGAGGACTGTTTAAAAGGACAAACTGTGCGTGGGCTAGTGCTGGAAGCAAAGCGTGAAAATATTTCTATTGTCAGTTTTTATCTGAGTCCTTCCCACTGTGTGTATTTCGATATCTGTGGACATCTTCAAGCCCTTATCCTGCCTTATCTCTTTTAATTTTTCAGTGTGGTTTGTGTTGTTTTTTTCTATTTATAATTGTTAAGTCCTGAACATGGGCACGAGGAACGGAGACGAGACATCGAACTGTGACTTCAACTCTTTATTAGTGACTTCAGAACAGAGCAAAATACTTGGGCAGCAGCAGCTCTTTTATAGAGCTGGCTGCTGTCACAACAACCAATGATTTGAGTTTACCACTCTAACAAGCGTCCAATCAGAGTGACCCGCTGTCAGCCAATCAGATCAGCCGGAAAAAACCAATCACGACTCGCTATTCACGGGCCAATGAGAAGTGCAGGATTATGAGCCTGCTGTTAAAGTAAAGCTATTAGGGTTGTTACTGATGCATTGGCTTAGTCCATAACACCCCTCCCCCCTAGGTTCCGTCTGAGGGGTGGAGTGACGTATTCTCATAAGTAGGCAGATCGCTTCACCTGTCTGCTTGATCTGCGCTGTTCCACTGGTTTCTGTCCTGGCTCTGGTTCCGGTGGGCTGCTTGCTGAGCTGGGTGGCGAAAACGGTCCCGCTGTTTCATTGAATGGCTCTGGGCTGTCCTCTCTGCTCTCGCCAATGCTGTCATCTGGGTTCCCTGGATCTGTTTCCATCATGGTGCTGTCACGCGGCGAGGCAATCTTTCAGCTCGGTTCTCCTTCTGGCGGTGAGTATCCCATTGCTGGTTGTGTAGACTGCTGGGTTCCGATTGTTAAGTCATCTGTTATTTCTTTTTCAGCCCCCTCGATGTCCCTTCCCCCCCAATTTGAGATTCAGGGGATGAGATGGGAGTAGGTGCTAGTCTGGATCAAAGCTGGTCTATGTGGCGCTTCCACATTTTTTTCCACATCTGCAGTTTGTAGACGATAGGATCGGGGTCCCATAAGTTGCGTTATGGTAGCGGGGACCCGCAATGGGTCACTCAAGAAGTTTTTCGCAAAAACGGGGTCGCCTGTTCTGGTGTGTAAGCAGGGTGGAGGCGATCGAGATGTGAGCGAAGTTTTCGGCCCATCAGGAGTTCGGCTGGGGTTCTGTTTGTGGTGCTGCTTGGAGTAATATGTTGGAGGAGAAGCATCCTGGTTATCTTGTTGTCAATGTCACCCTGGTCCATCTTGTGTAAGGTCTTCTTTACAAATTGGACCATTCGCTCAGCCCTGGTGCTTTTCATTTTGTGGACCTCGAGCCAGTTAGAATAGGCATCCACGGTTAGAAGGAAAGTGTGTCCTCTTGTGGGTCCCGCAAAATCGATGTGGATATGGGTCCAGGGACCTCAAGGCGTTTCCCACTGAGTTGGGGGTGTTTTTGGAGGAGCAGGGTGAGTCTCCTGGCACTTGCTGCACGTAGCCACCCAGGCCTCTATCTGCTTATCTAAGCCTGGCCATCATGCGTAACTCCTTGCCAATGCCTTCATCCGCACGATGCCTGGATGTCCATCGTGCAACATTTTCAAAACTTTATGTTGCAACTTCTCTGGGATGATGACTCTGTCTCCCCACAAGATGCAGCCCTTTTGAGAGAATAGTTCTGTCTGTTGATTCCTGAACGGCCTGAAAGTGTCATTGGGTTCGTTGTCTGGCCAACCCCATTCCACCCAGCTGAGGACTCATGCCAAAGAAGGGTCCTTTTTCGTTTCTGAGGCGATGTCTTGAGCGGTCAGCGGTGGTGATTTAAGAGTTTCGATTTGCAATACGGCTAGGGTTGGAGCTGGATCATCTATGACATCTGGTAGTGGAGAGTGGCTCAAAGTGTCAGCATGGGGAATGGCTTTCCCCGGGCAGTGTTGCAGTTGGTAATCGTATGCGGCTAAAAACTCCAAGCAATGTATCATTCTTGGTGATAAGATGTGGGGAGTTGGTTTGTTTCCCACTAAAATGCCAAGTAGCGGCTTGTGGTCTGTAATTATGGCAAAGGGTCTCCCATACACATACTCATGGAAACGTTTAATTGAGGATACAATGGCGAGAGCCTCTTTATCAAGTTGGCTACAGTTCCTTTCAGTTTTAGACAAAGTTCTTGAAAAGAACGCAATAGGTGTCTCATTACCGTTTGGCAGGACATGACTTAAAATGGCTCCCACTCTGAATGGTGAGGCGTCACAGGTTAAGGGTAGAGTCTCGTTGTATTGTATCAATACAGCATCAGAAGTTAAGAGGTCTTTTACTTGTTGAAATGCTCGTTCTTCATGCCGTCCCCAGACCCAGGAATCCTTTTTGTCGAGAAGTCTATGTAGGAGCTCGGCTACAGTCGCCTTCTGGGGCAAGAAGATGTTATAAAAGTTAATGAGTCCCAGGAAGGCTTGGAGGTCTGTCTTATTTCTAGGTCTTGGGGCATTTTTGATTGCAGTTAGCTTTTTTTCGGTGGGGTGGATTCCCTGTCTGTCGAGAAGGTATCCTAGGAACTCCACTTGCTCCGTACAAAGTTAACACTTGTCCCTTTTTACCTTCAGGCCAGCGTCTTTAAATTTTTGAAGAACCCTTCTGAGTCATTGTTCTAATAATTCTTTAGTAGGGGCAGCTATTAAGACATCGACGCCTTTTATGCCTTGTAATAGTCTCTCCATCAGACTTTGGAAAAGGCCTGGTGCCACGCTTACTCCGAATTGGAGTCTATTGCACTTGAAGGCATCTCTGTGTGTAACTATTGTCTGGGCTTCTGCAGTCATCACATCTACGGGTAGCTGTTGGTACGCCTGAGCTAAGTCCAATTTCGCAAATATTTTTCTGCCACCCAGGGAGTGAAGGTGTTGGACCACCGGTACTGGGTAAGCGCTCTGCTGAAGCGCGTGATTTAGGGTGGCCCGGTAATCCCCACAAATTCTTAACGATCCATCTGGCTTTATGGGTGTTATTATTGGAGTTTCCCATCGGGCATGGTCAATCGGTTCCAACACACCCTGGGCTATTAATTTGTCCAGTTGCTCGTCGATCTTTGGCTTGAGTGCAAAAGGCACCCGACTAGGCTTAAGGCGAATGGGAGCTACATCGGGACTGAGATTAAACGATATAGGAGTCCCCTTGTACTTGCCTAACGTTCCTGTGAACACATCCTGGAATTCCTGGATGAGGGCCTCTTCCCAGTCATCGCTTCCAGTTTGGTGGATGCCAGCTAGTTCAATTCCGAGTGGGGCGAACCACTGTAACCCTAACAAACTGGGCCGGTCATGATCGACGACAGTCAGGGGAAGCATTGCGGTGCAGTCCTTGAAGGATACTTGGACGTGGCTGGAACCGACAACTGGAATTCTGTTCCCCTGGTAGTCTTTTAGGATGATTCTTTGAGTGCTGAGGTCCTGGCGACAGATGGCAGGGATCAGCTGTTTGAGGGTTTTCCAGGAGACCATCGATAGGGATGACCCCGAATCGACTTCCATCACGCACGGTCGATTCTCAATAGTGACCTTTACTTGGATCTTTCTTGCATCTAGTGATGAAGCGTGGCCGATAGTGATAGTTTGGTGTGCCTCTTCTTGTCTCATTGAAGCAGCAGGTGCTCGATTTCTGTAGTAGTGGTTGTTCCATTGGTGGTTCAGGCGGTCCCGATTTACAGGTGGTTTGCCTGTCTCCTGGCGGAGATTATTCTCCCTCCAGCTTGGACTGGACCCTCGCTTGCTTCTGCATATCTTTGCAATGTGGCCTCTTTTCCCATAGGAATGGCAGAGTGCATCGAGGAATTTGCAGTCTGATCGCGGGTGGTTTGCCCCACAACCAGCACATTGGCGCGGTAGTCTCTGGTTCCTTTGATCTCGTTCTGAGCGGAGCCGGTTAACCTCCTCTTCCTCACTGTCTGAGGATGATTCGAGGTCTTCATGATGGGTGGTAAGTGTGCCTCTCAGAGGAAGGCGTACTATCACTAGCGAGTTGGCGGTGCGGTGCGTTCGCTTGGCACATTTGAGCGGCTGACTTCCTGGTTGCTTCTGTGGCAGTAGTGTTGGCGATGACATCTGCGAGGCTGATGCCTCCTTTTGCCATGATCTTGCTCTGCACAGTGTGGTCATCTAATCCCAGAACTATTCGGTCTCTCATGGCTTCCTCGAGGTTTGCAAAACCAGAGTCCTCCCAGGTTCTGGAGGTTGGCTACGAAGTCTCCAACGCTCTCGTTCTTCCGTTCCCTCTGGTAAAACTCGTGTCTTCATATCAGTGTAGGTACTGCGGGTGTGTAATGGGCCCAAGGATTGGTGCGAGGTTATCCCAATCCATGGTCTTCACTTCCGCCGGTTTGGCAATTGCCTTCGCCATTTTAAAAACGGCGGGGCCGCAATGGGTCAGGAACACCGCTTGTTTCTTGCCAGGCATAGCATCTTTCAGATTGTTGGTCTCCAGGAACATCTGGAAGTGGTCCATATATGAGTCCCAGTCTTCGTTTGCCAGGTCAAATGGAGCGGGTGGTCATTCTGCCATTTGTTGCGTGCGCTCTCAGCCATGTGCTCTGTCTTGTTCGATGAGTGTTTAGTCAGCTCTATCATCTTCGTATCCCACCTTTGTCGCCAGTGTTAAGTCCTGAATATGGGCACAAGGAACGGAGATGAGACATCGAACTGTGACTTCAACTCTTTATTAGTGACTTCAGAACAGAGCAAAATACTTGAGCAGCAGCAGCTCTTTTATAGAGCTGGCTGCTGTCACACCAACCAATGATTTGAGTTTACTGCTCTAACAAGTGTCCAATCAGAGTGACCCGCTGTCAGCTAATCAGATCGGCCAGAAACTATCAATCATGATTCGCTATTCGCAGGCCAATGAGAAATGCAGGATTACGAGCCTGCTGTTAAAGTAAAGCTATTAGGGTTGTTACTGACACGTTGGCTTAGTCCATAACAATACTTTATATGTATTTTGAGTTTGAACAGAAGTTCTTCCTTTTTGCAACTCTTTGTGGGGGAGTTTTTTCTCTAGCCAAAGATAATTGGACCTTTAAAGCCAAGTTGAAGGAATTAAAAGGACCTCACCTGTTTTTGTGACTTGGTTGCTTTTTTATCTCACCCCGGGTCATCACAATATATATGCATTTCTATCTCATTAAAAATATGTTGGAGATATTTTGGGTCACATTAGCCAAGTACTTCAATCCTTGAAGTAGTTAAAAGACACAGATAGAGAAAAGATGACCTGTTTTAAAAAGTTCCTCTTCCTTGTTTAATATAACAAGAGTCCTGCATAAGAAATATTAATCTTTGCAATTGTGTGATGCATCCATACCATAGAATTGTTGTATTCTTTTCCTCTTACTTTGGTGGACTTCAAGTCCTTTCTTATGTTTTATCTTTCATTTGTTCTGGAGGAGAAATAGTTTTCACATTTATTTTTAGATTAGCTGAAAATGGTGCCAAATAGAGAAGAATTAGGTGGATTTAAAGAGCCCTGTAAGATAATTCAGTTGACAAGAACTTCTTGTCTGTCCTCCATATAGGAAGTAGGAGAAGTGTTAAGCGCAACATAAAAACTTCCTCTTCTTTTTGTGGCCTCCAAGCTACTGGAAAAGTGAGAACCTGTAGGTCAAGTCTGCTAGTGACATCTTAAGGCTGAGACTAGAACTGTTGCATTGTCTCACTTAGCAGTTTGCAGTTTGAGCTGCCAAACCAATATTTGCAAGATTCAGTATGATAGCACTGTTACTAAACAATTGCATAAACTTGATGAAGCTTGTTATTTATGCATTCATTTTAAAAGAAAAACAAACCTATGTTTAGAAATTAGTAAGGTGTATATTTATTTAAAACAATTAGTACAGTGATGTATGCAATTCTGGAGTTTGTATTCTTGACCCCCATCAAACCATGAAGATAACCTTAAAATGAATCTGCCAAATATGCAAGTGGAAAAGAGGTTGCCATAAAAATGTCACTTCTTAACTAGTGACATCTCCATGACCTTTTTGGTAGCTGGAAACAAGCAAACAACAAAAAATGTGTTCCTCAATTGGCTTTATAAGATATATTGGAATACTGCTACTGTAATATTAGTGATAATTGTAGCTATTGCTGTTCATTGAAATGGTTAACTTTCAACACTAATATTGGATTCACATTTCCACTTTATTCAGTTAGGTGGAAGAGGTAGAAGAATGGTTTGCATAAAAGAAAGATATATAGTGAATGATGTTGGTGTAAATTGGACTTTCCTTATTTTATGCAACTTTTGCTCACTACTCTTACTCTGCTTGTTCTTTGTGTAACTTTGCTTACCCAACAAAGAAATACCAAAATTTATGTATGTATCTATGCATGTATGAATGAATTAGTCACACCCTGTCCGAAGTATTATGTCCATGTCTGAATACATCTTAAGCAAGATTGAGATCAACTGGAACAAAGGAGTTGGAGAATTGGAAACCAAGTTTCCTACATAGAGACTGAGAGACATTTTCAGCTTTGAGGAAAGACAAGTTAAAAGTAATGTGATAGCCATTCTTAACTGCTGAAAAATATCACAAAGACGACCACAAAAAGTTTTCTAGTGTTTCTATATGTAAGACAAAGAATAATGGATTTAAGTTACTTATGAGTCCATAATATGATGCAATCTTATATAATCCTATATAACATTAGAAAATGTATTATCTACAGTAGAACAGGGTTGAACTATGGAATCCTTGATGCTCTCTGAGTCGGGTTATTTGTTTGCAGATGTTTTGATGTTTCGTTATCTACCTAACAAGCATTGATGATGTTATCTAATCAAGTAATGAAATGTCTGCATGTAAATAACCAAGCTCAGAGAGCACCACGGATTCCACAGTTCAACCCTGTTCCAGATAATACATTTTCTAATGTTATATAGAATTATATATGATTATATCAATTAATGAATGGAATAGTTGTCTCCCGGAGTTGTTGTAGGTCCATCCCTGGAGGTTTTCAAAAATAGACTAGACAATCATTTAACTGGGGTGGTATAAGCTCTCCTGCCTTGAACAGGGGATTGGACTAGAAAATCTCTAGATCCCTTTCAGACCTATTTTTCTATAGAAAGGTTGTAGTTTTTGATTATTATTTTAAGCATTAATTTATCAAAATGTCAAAACCTATCCCTTGGTGACTTGAATCTCTAGTACTTATTCCAAAATGAGATGACAGCTGTTTCAGAAATGGTTACGAAATCAATCTTGAGCATCGTATCTTACAATGCATGAACTTTATAAGAGCTCATAAGAAAGTTTCTTTTCCATGCTATCCATGAGCTTATTCAGTAAATTTCTTGGATTTCTAATCATTCATCATCATCTGGGTCAATATAAAGTCGCCTTGTCTCATTTTGTCCTCCTCTTTTTTAACTCATCCTTAACTTTTCATTTTTAATAAAGTGGAAATCTGAAACATTGAAAGAACTATTTGAATTGTACTAAAGTCAAGGATGAATTAAAATTCCTAAGGACAACACCCTGGCAAGATCTGAGTCTTCCATTTTCTTGTTATGGATAATAAGGTATCCATTCAACAACATATAAAACAAAACTGGGGTAAAATTGCAAAGTCCATAGCATTGCAAATCTTGGTGTTTTCCATGAAGAACTCCTGCAATGTATTATCCATAGTTTATAAGCTTTCATACTTTGGGCCATGTACTGAATTCAACCCAGCATATTTCTGCATATGGCCAGTTTTCAACTATGGACAACTTTCACTGGCTAAAAGTTAATCATATTATATTATGAGATGGACGTAGTTTTCTATTGCTTAATCACTTTTTTTTTTTAAAAAAAACTTTTTAAAAAACCCATTCAAGTTGAAAAATATATTTAACCATAATGTATCATTGTGATACAGAGAGCTTGTATATCACCTTTTTATTTTTCACACCGGTTCTTTCCTGTTTATCTATAGAACTATGCACAGCCTCTAGGTTAATAGGCTGGCCATCACAATGACTTAAACATACCAGTTTCCTACAATCAAATAACCAATGTATCAGGTTCTGAAAAAGTGAAAGGCAGGGAGTGTGGTTAGACAACCTAATTGTGGCATTATGTTCCTGTGTGGGTTCATTGCTCTTGTAATAGACCGGCATAGCTGTGGGTAAAACAATTGTTTCTGGCACCTTTGTGCCAAATACTTCTAATTGATAGAGTCCTGTACATAGTGTGGGTGGCATCAGCACTGAACAGCATTTTCATCTGAAATCTTGACTCTTGATTAGCACACCAAAACATGCTAAAAATGAGATTCCAGCCCAAATAAAACCGAATCTTTTCATTATTCCAGGCCACTATATATTTTCTTAAATTTGTTTAATATAAGCATTCTAGATAATTCAACTTCTGATTCACTTTTCAGGGTGTAACATATTCTCCAGTCTGTATTCCTAACAATATTTCTTTCAAAAATATTTTGTTCTAGATCTCTTTTAAATTATTTTTGAACTGTGTGAGATAGGTTATTTTTCATTAGTTTCCATGAATTAGTAGATACGGTGTCTCTTACTAGTGGCAACATTTTCAGAATAATGGAACTCATTATGCACAATTTTTTTTCACGTTCAACATTATCTTTATCTAGAGCAGGTGAGAAACACTTGTGGGCAAATGTTTGTAGTGATAGTCCTCCCTTTTCACCCAAGCTTGACTTTTTTTGAGCTTCACTTTCAGTACACACCTCGATAGCTAAGAATAACCATAAGATTAAAAAGCCAAACTAAAGATTCGTTGGGTCAGGCAGGACTCCTGGTGACTCTCTGTACATGCCTATATATGTAATGGTAACAATAAATGATTTGTTGTTATTTTATTTCAGGATGGTTGTGGCTTTCCCTGCCAGCAACAATGGATATCTCAGGGTCTTCAAGTTTGACCCTGCTTACCATTTTCAAGATCAGCCAAGGGTGGTGAGCTGCTACTATTGGCTATGATAAGCAAAAATGATGAAGTGTATATGACTTTCATGTCCCTTTTTCTGACTGCTGAATAAGAACAGAGAATAGAGAATGAAGTTATGTGAAAAAAATAGTATAGTACCTAAGAAAAAAAGCTTCACTGTAATTTATACCCTGTTGTTATTAAATTTGATGAAATACTGCAGTGAACAGAGATAATGAATTATTTTAGAGACAGATGATTTTAAAGCAAAACAAAACCTCATTTATTTATGCAATTTATATACCACCTTAATCCTAGTAGACTCTAGGCACTATACATATACTAATAAATTAAAACAAATACCAGCAATGCTAATCATAATACAGACAATAAACATTAACAATAGTGCTAGTCACTGCACATTAATTAATTCCTGAAGGATTTTCTGGAATTCTCAAGTTTTTACAAGTTTCCAGAAGGCCATGAGAATGAAAACCACCCAAGAGGAAGCTGTCCCAGAAAAAGAGCCCCAACAGAGAATAACTTGTAACTTCACAACCCTCTCATATCTCATAAGGACTTTTAGCAAGCATTCTCTGGCTACTTGGACTAGGTGGGAAGGATCTATGTGGGAAAAGCAATTCCTGGGGCTTTAACAGCAACCAACACTTTGAATTGCATCCAGAACATCTAAGCTCCGGCAGCAAAGGTATACTATGGCAGTAGCATGAGAGCATGTTGATCAAGATCAATACATTTCTAACAGCTAGTTTCTGGGTGATCTTCAGGAGCAGTTTCATGTATACTGAATTAACTGAGACAGGTAAAGGCAAGTTTGATGGTTCTCAGGTTCAAGATATTTGGAGCTGTACCTAGAATTGGGCAGAGGCTCTCTAATCTATGGCCTCTGCTTGCTCTTGATTTTACCCAAGAGGTTGTAGGCTTTTTTTTTTTTTTTTGTGAAGAAGCACAAAAGCAAGTGTTAAAGTTTGAATTGTCCTGGAATCACTAAGCTTCTGAATCAACAGTTCCATCTGCTTGGTTCACTCTGAATCAACATTTTAATTTCTCCTTTCCAAGTTTTGAGTTTCCAGGCACAGGGAGATATCTGTATCTCCCACTGGGCTTGGAGTGGAGATACATGGTTGAGTATAATCTGCCTATTGATGATCTCATACCCCAAACTGATGGATTATTTCTTACAGCAGCTTCATATAGACATCAAAAAGGATAAGAGGCAGACTGCAATCCTTGGATAGCTCATGCCACAACAACTGAAGATCTGACCCCTGTCTCTTACTTGAGTGGGGGGTTGGATTAGAAGACCTCCAAGGTTCCTTTCAGCTCTATTCCAATTGGTTTTTGTCTTGTATACTCAGTTCCTTTTCTAAACAGACCAGACAAAATCTTCAGTGCATGTTACAGTTCATTTTCTCCCCTTTATCAACTATCCTTACTACACAACTCATTCAACTTCTCTGCAATCCAAATTCAGCCAGTTCCTTTCACCTCTAATGACTATACTTCTGATCCCATTCCCAATTTCCCAAGTGGTTTTCACTCAGGCCAGAATCAAAGTACTCTTGCTCCAGAGAACACATCCTTTCTAAATCTCTGTTCCTCAGAGAGCAAAACACGTCCTTCTTCTCCCCCCATTTTCTCAACCTTCTACAATTCCATTTATGAAGCATGGCTGCACTCAATCTTCTTCTACCAGACTCACCTATTCTCCTCTGTGGTCACTATGATATACAATATTGCAAACCCAACGTTCTGTTTGCCAGGTGTTTTACCCTACTTCATCTTAGTTCTTCCTGCTTTTTTTTTTAAAAAAATAGTTTACTAAGTTGTAAACCTGTAACTTAGGAGCAGTGAAGGAGCTGATGAGTATTATAAATTGGTAGGGGTGATAATTTAGTGACAGTATTTACTTTGTAAAACCAAAGAACCCATGATCTATAGATAACACTTAAAATGCTAGGACTGGAAACCTCCTTCTAGAACAAGAATGGTGCTTGGTCTTCAAATGTTCGAATACAGGAAAAAAGCTAGTGAGCAAAATAGAAAAAACAACTCTCAATATAATTTAACTCACATTTAAATAATATATTAACAGTATTACTCTTCTATCACATATTGGCTATTTCCTCATTTCTCTCATATTACAATGGTAATGTGATAATAAAATTAGTTTCTTGGGACCTCATCTAAAACTTTCCAATATCATTTGTAGCACTGGAGTCTCTGACTGTTTATCCCTTGCCTTAGATGGATTACAACTTTTGCCTGATACAAGACAATATTCTTAACTTTTCACTGAAAAATCAGTCATTTGTTTTATACAAACAAAACCTATACAGATTTGTATACATGTATAAACGTTTTCTTGTCTACATGCAACATCTTCAACCTACTCCATTTCTAAAATAATGCAAACTTAAATTTTAACTAGTCCTATGTTATTGTTTACTGAAGAAATCTTGGTACCTTAGTGGGATGTACCCCAGGAAGTGTTTTCTTTTCTAAGCTAGCATTCATGTACATGTATTGAAACAAAACAGTTCAATTCACTTTTTTGCAGGAAATACTCATCAGACATACAGTTCCTGTTCTTTAATCATGTCCTTCCTCTCAAACTTCAGCTTGAGTTCTAGCACCATCTACAGGTGACAGAAAAATTTGCCACTAGCCTTCACATACACACCACAGAAATGGAATGCATTTCTTCCCATAAACTGCATATAATCTGGAAAATCACTTTATCAAGGTGTTCTACTATAATAACTGAACGTTGCCCAGCACAGTGAGAAATGCTAGACAAACCCTACATCTGCCTGCAACTTTGGATATGTTCCCAGTACGCTGTAGTATATAAAGGATTGAGTTGGGCTCAATGGAACATATGCTGTGCTATCCTATCTAATTGTTATGGTTACACTATTTAAGATGTTTTATTGTATGCTGCAGAAATGAAGGCAACCTTCAAACAAAACCAGGATTTCAAAATAGTTTTTACTTCCATTAAACAGTGAGTGTCCCATTTTTTGTGTGTTAAGATGTCCCCCACATCCCTTGGTAACACTGTGCTCTTGCTTCTCCCAAGTGAAAGGTGACATCTATTTCCCATAAACCAACTGTTGTAAGAAGATAGTAAGTGCATTCCATGCTAAGTCATAGGCCTGGTTTAGGGTGATGTTCAACTGTATCCTGTAGGTGTCACATCTGGAAAAAAAAGATGATCCCTGATACACGTGGAGCTTGCCTACTTTCAATCGAGACACAACAAAATTGGTCTGCTGCAAATGGTTCAGATGTATTGTAGACCATCCGCACCATGTATTGTGAGCTTCAAAAGCTGGTCCCCCTAGTCTTGATATAGAAATCAGATATTCAAAAAGTAGTAAACTGCCTTGAGCCACTTAAGTTGCCTACTTAATACTGTCAACAACAACTGATATTTTTCTCCCCACTTTCCTCCATAACAGACTTGATCGTTATATGTCAAACTGCTTTTGAAGACAGAAGAACAAAGCCATTTTGGGGAATTATATTGCAACATTATATCCAGCTATTGTTCTTTAGCCCATCTAAAGTCACTGATCACACTGGAGAACAATCCAGCAGTAGATTACAATGTAAGACTGTTATCCTAGGTATTAAAAATGCATCATTTATACATTCAACACGATTTTAAGGTCTGAGATATGAAAGAAAAGAAAAAAGAAAAAAAAGGAAAGGGGAGGAGAACCCAAGAGCCAATGAATAATTTTCAATGGTTCCCATTACAACTAGTTTTGCAGATTGACAGCATTTCCTACGCAGTCTGACTCACTGGGTATTTAAACCTAGAACAAAGTTGGAAAGTTATGCTAAAGAGACATTATTTAAGCATGATAGATATTGTTATTAGACCAAACTAGAGATTTAGACCTGAAAGCGATATAAATGAGTCTTGTACAACAGGACTTATCCCCACCTAAGAGCATCTATTCCCACCACAATCCATCCTTAAAGCCAGCAGTATCAACATATTTCTCACGAATGCAAATGATGCTCATTTTCGAGAAAGGGGCACCAGGCTGACTGTGCCTGCTTCGCGTAACAGCCTCCTCTCGAATGCACTCTAGGACTAAATGGAGCAAACAAATGACTTTTTCAGCCTCCGGTCTAATCTGGTATGGAGTCTGCAGGACACAACAAACTCGCATGAGCTCCACTTTGGATGATGGAATAGGTTTGCTTTGGCACATCGGAATGAGAAGAGGAGGAAAAGATTGGTGGAGCTGATGCTCGCACGGAGATGTTCTGCTCTTCAGCACTGACCACTGTCACTTCTTCTGCCCCTTCTTGAATTAAAGCATTGAGCCCTTCCAAATCTGAGCAGCTGATCCCTGTGCTATTGATGAAGGCCTGGTTAGCTGAGACCTCATGACTGCCTACTGGAATGGTAGAGATCAGGGTCTGGTTTGATCTGCTGCCATCAGCTTGGTTGCGAGTTGTGAGAAGGACTGTGGGTTGACTGACCGAAAGGCTTTCTGCTGGAGACCCAACAGGAAGGGGTGGAGCCAATAAGCTCACCTGCTGCAGTATTTGCAGCTGGTTATTATTGGATAGATCATCCTGATTCTGAGCTATTAAGGTAGGAGACACAATATTAACTTGACCTCCTTGTTCCAAGCTGCTGCCTTGGGGTAGCTGATGCCCAACAATGATCTTGACCTGCCCTTCCCCATAGGGGGAAGTGTGCAATGGCATCTGAAGATGACTAACAGTAATAGAAGTATCATCTTGTGGGGTGGGGTCCATCTGGAACTGTAAGACAGCCAGCTCAGAAGTTTTAGTTCCATTATATTCAACATGCTGCCTTTTATGGCTCCTCAGAGAGTCCTCCCGGACAAAGGAGGCCTCACAGAGATCACATCTGAAAGCTTTCCTGGCCTCCAGCTTAGCAACTTGTCTGGAATTGCCTTCCTTTGATCGATCTCCTTCCCCTTGACCTGATATTGTTTCTCTGGCCCTGATCTTATCGGGATGGGTTTTCTTGACATGGGTGGTCAAATTGCTCCGTTGCTTGGTATCAAAGCGGCAGAACTCACACTTGAAAGGGCGATCCTTGGAGTGGATCCTCTCGTGTACTTTGAGGGTCGCCTTGTTGGAACAGGAATAGCTGCACTCCGAGCATTTCACGGGCTGCTCGGGCTGGTGGATTCGCAGATGCTGACGGAGACTTGTCTTATTCCCGCACTGGAACTTGCAGACGAGGCATTTGAAGGCATTCTCCATGTTGTGCTTGATGCGGATGTGAGACTTCAGGTTACCTTTCATGGCACACCGGACCTCACAGAACTCACATTTGTAAGGCTTCTCCCCTGTGTGCACACGCATGTGCCTCTTCAAGTCAGAGTTGATTTTAAATTTGGCAGAGCACAGACGGCACTGGAAAGGAGCATCTCCTGTTTGGGAGACAAATGTTTGCAAGGGCAATTATTTGCATGTCAGGGATTCAGATTAATTCTAGCCAAATGAACCTCGTGATACTTACTGACAAAGTAATTGGAAAACTATGTATTCATTAGGGCTATAGAACACTTTGAATTCCAAGGTGGTACTTTTAGGGCCAGTGTTTTTCAATCCCAGCCTCTTTAAGATGTGTGGACTTCAACACCCAGAATTCCTCAGCCAGCCAGCATTCTGGGAGTTGAAATCCACACACCTTAAAAGTTGCTGATGTTGAGAAATACTGCTTTAGAGCAGGGCTGTCAAATATGCAGCTCACGAGCCACATGCGTCACACTCTGGCCATGCCCACGTCTGGCTTAGCGAAGGGGGAAAAGTCCCGATATGTCACGTGACACCGCTGTGACGCTTCAATTTTGACATTCCTGCTTTAGAAGGTTTGAGGGTACATATCTAGCCCATTCACCATTCTTCAAACCACACACAAATGCTGGAATTGGTGGTATTGCCTTTGTGCCATTACATGTTCCAAAATACCCCTGATGAGACTGCAATTCCCAGAATTTCCAGGTGACAGTAAACAGGCTAGCTAGAAATGTTGAAAGTTTTTTAGTACTAGCTTGGGAAGTGTGTCCTTTAAAGCAGCGGTTGCCAACCGGTGGGCTGTGAGAAAATTTTGGTGGGCCGCAGAGAAATCTCACCCTCAGACCATCCCCCCAAAGAAATTAATCCAAGCTGCACAGAAACACAAGGCTGTGCCGCCCACATGGCCTGTGGGAACCCTCCCCACCCACTCACTCCTTACCCAGTAAACTTACCTGCTAAATTGTTATTTTTCCTTTTTCTGACCATCATCTGTTCTGCTGTGTTGGGAGATTTAGATTAGCTAGGAAGCAGGAAATGGTTGGATTTCTTGCTTTCTAGCTAGTCTTTAGATCTTCGTCTCCCTTAGGACTGAAGGTTCTATTATTCAGTGCAGACTCACGGCAAACAAATTTTATGTGACAGACTCAGGTAACCGATGGCAGATAGACAGATCACTGAATGATTCTGTGAGCAACTCAATCTGCCTGCCTGTTTTGCCTGATTTTGGGTCAAAGTTGTTCTTTTTTAAATAAAAAATTCAATATTTATATAAATATTTATAATATTTATATACAAGCCATGCCCAGCCAGTCACATGATGACCACCAAGCTACACTCACAAATTAGGCCACGCCCATAGATCCCTGGGATTTAAAATAATGAGTTTGGTGGTTCCTGAGGTCCAAAGGTTGGCGACCCCTGCTTTAAAGCATATCTTGTTTAGAGCAAAAGAAATTGCATTTAGAAATTTGTTTTGGGTAAAGCTGCTTTTCGAAAGACCCGGCTTTCATTGATCCATTTACTGATCTGGTATATAGGCTTTTATTTATTTAGTTGCCACCTTACTGGAAAAATTGCATTCAAATGTTGATTAAAAAAATAAAGTACACTACAAAGAGAAGTTTTATAGAGAAAAATGCCAGTGTAAACAGACAAGCGAACTCTTTGTCCAACAATGTATTGATAATTTTTGCAGCACACCGACAGCTATTATGAGCTTCATCTTGTTAATAAACTATGATTATTGTTAATACTTACATAAACAAAAAATACTATTGATTTACTGTTGCTTTCCGTCATTTGAACAGCTTGGGTATTGGTTGGCCCCCCCATCCTCCCTTGTACACACACCACAAGCTGAGTAAGACACAGGATGCTATTTAAAACAGAAATAAAATATAAGCAGCTCCCTAATACAGTGAATTTGTTATTCTTTAATAACTGTGACACATGAAGCTTAATTTACTTCACAAGTTAATATTTTATAGATTTTCATAAATGGAAGAGTGTAAAAAGATGCATAATTGGTTTAGCTGGATGTATGTTTCATTGATTCCAACTAAAGATTATTTGAAATCATGATATGGCATGCTGTGATAATCCAAGCATGTATTTAAAGATTAAGGCCCTCACTATAAAATGTTTATTATACACATTATATTAATGAAGTTGCACAGATTGGCAGTTCTGTTTTATGTATTGTCTGGCTCTGCCTATTATTGCCTACACTGATCTCCATTTTCTGAAAAACAGCTGCAGCAGCGCACAAAGTCTCCATTTTAGGATGCCAAACTATATTGGGAAAAAAAAGTAGCAATATTTAAGATTAAGCCCAGGGAACTTTAAAATAGTTGGCTTTGGTAAAAAAATGGCTTAAAAAAAAGTCAAGGAGCAGCTTTAATTTTTACCTCCCAAAAAGAACATAAAACGTCACCTTTAAACAGTGTCAAAGCAAGTAAAAGAAAGCTGGGTAGCTGAGTCTAAAACTCATAGGATAAAAGGCCAAAAAGGGAAGAAGGAAATGTCTTTTGCTTTGGAGAATCTTACAAGAAACTTGGTTGTGAGAAAGAGCAGAACTTTACTAGCCAAAAATCAAGGTATCGTGGGAGAGCCCTTTAGACCAATCTGTGGGCCATGGTCCACTACCGGGCTCGAGCCTAACTGCTACGGGGCCATGTAAGTGGCTGACCAGTGTGTGCACAAGGCCGAACTCATGTGTGTGTCGTTGCAGGCGCTCTTGACCCAACTCACACGAGCATCGTTGTGGGCGTTCGCGGCCCCACTCGCACGAGCCTTGTTGTGGGTGCTTGCGGCCCCACTCATGCAAGTGTCGCCACAAATGTTTGCACATGCTCCTCCCACAAAAGATCCCCTCTTCCCCCCTGCTCTGGGTTGCCAACCCAGAAAAATTGGGAACTCTGCTTTAGACAAACAACATGTGTAGCACACGAGGACTGAAAAAGTTGGGCATAAGCCCTAGAAACCTGGCTTTGTGGAAAAGCTCAGAGTCCAGCTCAAACCACTGACCTAAGATGGGGGCCTGATTGGAGAGAGGAGAAATGATAACACTGTAGGACCAACATTGGGTAGGGTAATGCCGCCCATAATTTAAAGTTTTTTAGATCGGGATCTTAAGAGATTTTTCTTCTTTAAGCTTCTATTTACAGTATTAATAGCAGACTCAAGCACTGAACTTATCATGTTTTTCTTAAAAACTGATACCCACAAGGGGCTTGGCACAACTTGCTAAAGCAAAATCAAATAAAAAAACCCAAACTATGGTAGAGCATGATGCAGGCAGTACTTTACAATGGCACTGAAAAAAGTGACCTATGTAATGACTGTTGCAGCAGCTCCATAGTCACGTGGTCAAGCTTTGGACACATGGCATCTGGCATGTATTTATGCCAGTTGCACTGTCCTGAGGTCATGTGAACACTGTTCATAATCTTCCCAGGAAGCTCCCAACAAGCAAAATCAATCAGGGAAGCCAGATTCACTTAATGACTGTATTGATTCACTTCGCAACTGTGGCAAGAAAGGTCATAAAATGGGGGAAAACTCACGGAACATCTGTTTTGCTTAGCAATGGAAATTTTGAGTTCAATTGTGGTTGTAAGCCGAGGACTACCCGAGGTAGTTAACTTACAACAGTTCATTTAGTGACCGTTCAAAGTTACAATGGCACTGAAAAAAGTGACTTGACTGTTTTTCACACTTACAATGGTTGCGGCATCCCAATGGTCATATGAGTAAAATTCATTTGGCAATTGGTTTATATTTATGTCCTGGTGTCATGTAATCATCTATTTCTGACAAGCAAAATCAATGGGGAAGCCAGATTCACATAACAACCATGTTGCTAACTTAACAACTGCAGTGATTCACTTAACAAATGTGTCAAGAAAGGTCAAAAAATGAGGCATATGTCACTTAGCAACATACATTTTGGGCTTAATTGTGGTCATAAGTTGAGGACTACCTGCACTGCCTTTATACATGCCATGTCCCTGTTGGAGACTGACTCCAAGGGAGAGGAGGAACAACTGGCAGGGAGTGGAAATGTGGCTCCGGAAGTTGTGGAGGAGGCTAGGGAAGGGCAGAGGCCGGCTGGGCAGTCAGAGGAAGACCCAGGCCCATCCCCTCTCCATCCTAGGGCATGCAGGGAGTAGAGAATAAGGGAGAGATGTGAATGGCATGGTCTACGGGGGAGGACAGGGCCTTGATCCTCTTCATGGGCTACAGCTGTGAGAACTGGTTAAAAGGATGGACATGCGTATGGGCCAGTGCTGGAAACAAAGCATGGAAATATCCCTAGTCTGTTGTTCCTCTCTGAGTTTGGCATCTTTCCCAGTGCGTGTTCCGTTATCTGTGGACGTCTTCAAGCCCTTATCTTGCCCGGTTCCCTTAATTGCTTCAGTGTGGTTTGTGTTGTTTTTACTCTTTATAATTTATAGGCATTTCCTATATTCCTATATTATATTCCTATAATTAAATGGCATTTCCTCCTTTTTGTAACTGCTTGTGGGGAAATTTTTTGTTTCCAGTCAAGGATATTTGGAGCTTTTTGGTTTCCGGTTTCGCGTGGCTTCGGGGCAGCAGGAATTCGCGACAGCTCGTGATTCCTGCTGTGCTAGCCGCCGAGGTACCCCCGATCCAGATGGGTCAGGGGGATATGGCTGCCCTGTAGGGACAGCTGAAGAGAGAGGGGAGTCGGACAGGGGGGTGGGGGTGTCGCAGACCCCCTCCCCCTCCGGAAAAACCCCCTTTTCCCAAGGCGGTGGAGCGGCGGTCAGCAATGGCCGCCACGAAGAAACCAGCAACCGGGTAAGATTGCGCTGGAGGAAGTAAGGAGTGAAAGTGCTGTCTGAGCCGGGTCAAGTAACATCTTGTAAATTGGCTGGAACTGAGCTGTCTGAATTGCTGGAGGATACATTGTATCCCTAAGAAGATCGAAAGCGGCGGAGAAGCTGTTAAAGGGAACTTTTTTTTTTTCTTCACTCTCCCACCCCATGGAAACAGCAGATATGTTTGGATATACTGGACATTGAAAGTGAATTGTTTTGAGAGTTGAAGCTAAGGGACAAAAGGGTTTTTGGACATTGAAAAACTTAAGAAATTGGAAAACCCTTGTTGGAGGTATGGATTTCTGATTATTTAAAATTGATATTGCAAGTGGGAAGGGAGAGGAAAAAAAATTGGAGCAGAAGCTGAAAAAGGAGGAGATTGCCTAGAATCCCAAAGAAAGGTATATGGTAATTGGACCTCTTTGATTAAACATTAACCCCAGAAAGAGAAAGAGAAGAAGGAAGAAAAGTATTAATTTTTGGAATTTTTTTTTTTTTGAATTATTCTTGATTAAAAATATTTGTGGTTGTTTTGGGAAAAGTTTCTTTTTTCATGATGGCATCGCTTGTGGATGAACTAAAGACTGAATATCAAAAATATAAAAAAGAAGATACTTTGGGCAGTTTGTTTCAATTCTTAGAAATGGCATTATGTATTTATGAAAAGTTGACTACGCAGCAGAAGGACTGGGACAAAGAAGAAGAAGAAGCCATCTTTGATGAACAATGGGTTCTTTCCGGGAAGGAGGAGAAAAAGGATAAGAAAAAGGGGATTTTAAGAATTATAAAAACAACCAAAGAAGAGAAAAATGAGCGGAAAGGTGGAGGCAAGGTTAGGAAGCAAAGGAAAGGGAGTAAGAAAAGGGAGGAGGAAAGACAAAGGGGTAAAAAGGGCAAGGAGAAGAATAAGCAAGAGAGAAAGGGGGGGAGGAGAAGCCTCAATGAGTGGAAGCAAGATCTAAAGAAAAAAAGTTTATTCAGAGACAATGGGTGAATTTAATTTAGGATAAAAGAGGGATTCTGGAGGGTACATAAGATTGTGTTTTTTATATGTGTATTTAGAGTATAAAATTTATTGTGTAATTTTAGAATCTTTTAAACAGAATCCCAAGAAAAATTGTTATATGAAGTACTTTTAAGTTAGGGTAATGAGTTAAAGGTGTCACTCCAGTTAGTGTATAGGAGAAGTATAGTAAAAGAAAAAAGATGAATGGATAGTTGGAAATAGAACAGACAAAGAATGTTATTGAAAATGGAAATAAGATTTGGAAGGATATATAAAGGTTTTGTTATTTTTTTTTTTTTGTATATTGATAAAAGGCAATAACATTTTAATCAATAAGAAATAATTTGGATGAAAAGGAGAAGCTGGAATAAGATATGAAGTTAAATAGATAAAGTATTGGTTTGTTCTTATTTTTTTAGGAAAGAATTTATAAGCTGTTATGCCTTGATTGTTTTTGTAAAACTGATAAAATTGGTTTATATATATAAAAAAGAAAATGATAATAAGATATGGAAGGATATATAAAGTGAAAATGATGTTTGAATTTGTGTCTGTGTGAAGAGTTTCAACCCGGGATCAGGCAGCCTTCAGAAAAGATGTTTTAGTTTTGTTTATGTTTTGTGTTTTGTATGTTTATGAAAGGCAATAAAATTTTAATAAGCAAGAAATATAATTTGGATAAAAGGAGAAGTTTGGATAAGATATGAAGTTAAATAGATAATATAAATATTGATATTACAATTTGGAGTTATGTTCTATTGGCTTTCTTCTTTGATTATTATTATTATTATTTTTAGAAAAGATTCTTCAAGTTGTTATGCCTGGATTGTGTATTTTTTTTTTTTTGTAAAATTAATAAAATTTGTTTTTTTTTTAAAAAAAGGATATTTGGAGCTTTGAAGCAAAGTGAAGGAATAAAAGGGGCTTTACCTGTTTTTGTGACTGTGTTTATTTTGTCTCCCACCCTGGGTCATCACAATACAGTCTTATTATTTCTTTTTGTATACCGCCGATCACCCTTGCATAGCTTTGGGCAGTTCACAAATTTGATAAGTAATTAAAAAATAAATAAAGTCTGTTGAATTGAGTCGCATTTTTAAATGGGCATTTTTTTTCCGTTCCCAAAACCATCTTAAGGTTTTCAGGGCTAAATTGACCACAAACAACTCCCCCGGCCTTACCAGTATGAGATCTGAGATGAACAGTGAGCTGGCTGGAATTGCGGCTGGCATAAGGACAGATCTGGCATTTGAAAGGACGCTCGTCAGAATGGATGCGCTGGTGCTTGTTTAGGCTGCTGCTCTCGGCTGCTGCGTAGTCACAGTGTTTACACTTGTAAGGTTTCACTCCACTGTGGGAGCGCATGTGCATTTTCAGCTTATCTTTTCGACTGAAACTCTTGCCGCAAACTTCACATTTATGGGGCTTGTCACCTGAGAGAAGAAATGTAAAGCACCCTGTTTTCGAGGGGATGGAATTCATCTTTTTCAAGATGAAATAGAAATTATCATTCAAGTTTTTTTTTTTTTTTTAATCATGCTGTTTATTTTCCCTTAGAAAATTAGGAATATGTGCAGATACAGGTAAGCTCCACTTTTGAAGAGTCACAATAATTTGATTTAGGATAATCAAAGTTAGAAAGGACCTTCTAGTCCACCCACCCCCACCCAAGTGGGAGACCCTACACCATTTCTGACAAATGGCAGTCCAATCTCTTCTTGAAAGGCTCAAGTGATGGCGCTCCCACAATTTCCAAGGGCAAAAGCTGTTCCATTGGTTGATTGTTCTGTCAGAAAGTTTCTCCTTATTTCCAGGTTAAATCTCTCCTTGTTCAGTTTCCATCCATTATTCCTTGTTTGGCCCACAGGCGCTTTAGAAAATAGCTTGACCCCTTCCTCCCTGTGACAGCCCCTCAAATATTGGAAGACCGCTATCATGTCTCCCCTGGTCCTTCTCTTTACTAGACTAGCCAAGCCCAGTTCCTGCAACCGTTCGTTGTATGTTTTAGCCTCCAGACCCCTAATCATCCTGGTTGCTCTTCTCTGTACTTTGTCTAGAGTCTCAACATCTTTTTTATAATGTGGTGACCAAAACTGGATGCAGTACTCTAGGTGTGGTCTTACTAAGGCTTTATAGAGTGGTGCTGCTGGCTTATATTTAGCTGGTTGTCCACTACGATTTGGTTTTAGAGAAATTTTTTATTATTATTCCTAATGTCTACTAGAATTCGTATCATGGAATGACTATAAAAAGGTGCAGCAATTGAAAAAATAACACTCCCTTATCATTGTTCATCCCCATTTCAACGTCAGATTACAAATGTTTTGCTGGAAAAGGACACATATTCTAAGAAAGCTATTTCCACTGACTCAAAAATAAAATAACTTACAAATAATCCTTATGACCATTTTTCACATTGATGACCATGGCACACTTATTGACCAAAATTTGGGTGCTTGGCACCTGGACATGTATTTATGATGGTTGCAGTGCCCTCTGACCAGCAAAGGCAATGGGAAAACCAGATTCTTTTAACAGTCACATTACTAATTTAACAACTGCAGTGATTCATTAACAACTGCGGCAAGAAAGATTGCAAAATGGGGCAAAATTTCCTTTAAACTATTTTGCTTAGCAATGGAAATTGTGGTCTTAAATCAAGGACTACCTGTATTCTAAAAGTCCCGGAATGTACCTGTGTGTGTTCTTAAGTGCCGTTCCATGTCTTTCATTCCGTAAGATGTCTTGAACTGACACCCTGGAGGGAGAAGTAGAAAAAAAATCAAATTAATACGAACCCATTTTAACTGTCTGTTCCTGAAAATGATGGATCTCCTCTTTTCCCAACAACTAGTGAGGCATAATAAACAAAGGGGTGGTGAGACACAGAGCTGACTGGGATCTGCTCCAGGGGTGAGCTGTTACCAGTTTACCCTGGTTCGAGCAAACCCGTAGCTAGTTTTATGGCCAGTTCGGCAAACCATAAATCCCACCCCGGCTGGCCCTGCCCACTCCCCTCTCCCCTCCCCAGAGTCCCCATGTGATCTGTTTGGATGCCAAGTAAATGCAGGGCTTGCACGGAGGCTCGAGGAGAGTGAAAAACGGAGCCTGGGGGAGGCTGTTTTCACCCTCCCGGAGGCTTGAAGAAAGCCTCTGGAGCCTGGGGAGGGTGAAAAACGGGTCTCCCGGAAATTCTGGAAGGCTGGAAACATGCCTTTCCGGCCTCCGAGGACGCCATTTTCGCCCTCCTGGAGGCTTCAGGAAAGCCTCCAGAGCCAAGGGAGGGTGAAAATGCCCCCCGCCCCCCCAGCCATGGTGCAGGAAGCATGCCCACCATGGCCACACCCAGCCAGCAACCAGCCAGCAAACCAGTTGCTAATATTTTTGAAGCCCACCCCTGCTCCCAATCCAATCGAACCCCAGCACCACTACCATACATGATTTTCAGATAGTATTTGCTCTTCCTGGTAAGGCAGACAGAGAACAGAACATTTCTGTTCTCCTAAAAGTGGCTGGAAGAACATGCAGTGACTTCCAAGCTAAAATGTAGTTTCTGGTAAGTATAATAATGGTTAAAGAAATCAACAAGCCATGAATGAAAAACCAAACCACACATCTAAAACCCTTTCTGTTAAGCCTGGGTTCCCCAACCAGGGTTAAGGAGACAAGCTAAACAGAATGTGCAGCGTTAGTCAGATAGGCACACAGATAAATGAGTGAGATATGCTTGTATGTTTGTTAACATACAGTAAAAATAACAGATACACTTGTGCTATCAAAAATATAGTTTATTCCATTTATAGCATAGTCAAAATAACAGTCCATTAGTCATGTATCATTTTAATCAGTCCATTCAGGGATATTCAGTTAGCAAAGTCCGTGTAGAATATCCTATGTCAGTTCACTTACAAATCAGTCCTTTGTTTATCTCTCCCGTTCGAGTAACGCAGTCTTGAGTCCATGCAGTAATTAGGGATCATCAAAGCCAGAGAGAAAGCAAGCTGTCGTCTTGCTTCTTTTAAAGTGCTTTCACAACCACTCCCTTAATTACATTCCTATATTTAAAGTTGTAGACACTTTAACTTATAAACCATGATAACATATTTATTATTTTACCTAAACCAGTTAGGGTAAAAAATGTTATCCCTAACACTTTCCATGCAGTGGAGGGAGATTTGAGAGAGAGAGAGAGATGATGTCTTCTCACTGTGATAGAGAAACCTTAGCAGAAAGTTGAATTTTCCAGTTTCTTGTAGTGGAAGAAAAAGTATTTAACATTGGGATATACCTGCACAGTCCCACTGGAGCAGACGTCCTGGCGAAAGCCTAATTAACAGGCTGCACAAATATACCTTAGCAGAAATGAGAATGTTCAAACTTGTAATTCTTTAAAAGAAATACAATTGGGTAGCTGCCTTGGGTATCTATAGCAAATGATCTTTATAGAATGGATTCCAAGTTTCTTTGGAAGAGCAAGAGAACTACCAATCAAAGTGATGAGACACCACTGCCCAATTGCTGCTACAATAAAACCAAGGGGGACTGGAGAGTGTGAATACCTGCGATCTAAAACCTTAAAATCAACTGATGCCATTTCTTTCTGGAACAGGAGGAAGGCACAGACACCTGTTGCTTTCTGTGAAACATCAATTTCATCTTAATGATGAATGACTGCAGTGGATGAAGAGCTTCTAAATTGGGAAGATTGCACTTTTCTCCCATCTGACAAATAAAGTTCTGATATTTCCTATGCTGAGGACTGTTAGAAATTTGCTTTTCCAGTAAAAATGCTTGAGGAATGACAAATGTAAATGCTCGAGAACAAATGGAATAGTACCAAGATTCCAAGCTTCTCAGCATCTGTATCCTCTCTGCTTCCTTACATGTACTGATACTTTGAGGTTGGTCAAAGATGTTTTAAGAGATTTAAGCTGGGGGACTGCCAAAAAGGAAGTTGATGAATGATGTAGGATTTAGATACTATTCTTCCAGATCTGCATCCACCCAACTTTACCAGTACTTTATGCAATTGAATATGTCATATTCCTACTCTGCTGAAATGTTGGGTGAATTTCCATCCAAACTAACCTCCCTCTCATAACCTCTCTTGTGATAAGAAAATTTTAGATATTTATGAGATGTGGCTACATTTATCCGTCAACAGAAAAAGGGTGTTGGTACTTACCTGATACGCCCGTTCTCTGTGAGCTGTGAAGAGCATCCAGAAGTGGGAAGTGCTTCAGTCTCTTCTGGAAAGGCTGGGCTTACAACTTTGGGACGCTCCTCCTCCTCCACAGGACACCTCCCCAGCGTCCTCCAGTTTTGCAAAGACTGAGTGCCAAAGTCCAGAACTCATCACCTAATCTAGATCCCTGACCAGAATGGAACCCCACCAGACAGTAAGAAATGAGTAGGGCTGGATGCTCTTCACAGCTCACAGAGAACGGGCGTATCAGGTAAGTACCAACGCCCTTTCTCCCATGAGCTGTTCAGAGCATCCAGAAGTGGGACATACCAAAGCTTGGCCTGTCCTTAGGGAGGGACTCCGTCTGGATCGAAATCCACTCCTAAACTCTGTGGACCCTCTGCAGGACTCTTCTGCCAAATGAAGCATCCGCTGAAGCATAGACATCAATTTTATAATTTCTGACAAAGGGCAATGGTGAAGCCCAAGTTGCCGCTCTGCAAATTTCGTCTATGGAAGCTCGTGTGGCCCATGCTGCTGATGTTGCCGTGCTCCTTGTTGAGTGGGCTGTAATGCCCTTAGGAACTGAGATGGACTGGCATTCGTAACTTTTAGCTATGGTGGCTCTCAACCATCTACCAATGGTCGTCGATGACACCTTGTGTCCTAAATGGATGGGTTGAAGGATATGAATAGAGCCTCATATTTTCGAAATGCTGCCATGCGGTCCAGATAGATGCTCAACGCCCTTCAAACGTCAAGTTGATGCCATTGATGCTCCAGTCTATGAAATGGTTTCGGACAAAAATTTGGAAGCACCAACTCCTGCGCTCTGTGGAAGACTGAATTTACTTTAGGGGTGAACAATGGATCCAATCTGAGAACCACTCTGTCCGCATGAAACACGCACAGGTCCTTTCTCATTCGACAATGCTGCCAATTTGGAAATCCTCCTTGCTGATGTGATCGCAATTAAGAAGACCACCTTATATGTCAGGAATTTGAGACTAGTGGTTCTTTTTTTTTTAACAAACTTTATTCAGTTTTCACATTAAAAACAAAAATCTCTTTTTGGTGGACAACATATTTCCAGGTCATCATCTTTACATACAAATATGACAGATATAATGATATATGCATACTTAATCCTATTATTACCTTTTTCATTCCAAATTTTCAGCAGGGAGAGAAACAAACACATTAATTCTAGCCTCTTTCCTTTAATTTCAATCAATTTTGTTTCATTTCAATCATTTCAAATTAATCCTTCAGAGTTTATTTTTAAACATAAACAATATGTATTTACCTAATAAATACTAATAAGATTCAATTCTAAATTCTTTCATTAATCCCAATCTAAACATTTCATTTCATTTCAATTATTTCAAATATAATCCTTAATATTTATTTTAAAAATACAAATAAACAATATATATTTGCCTAATAGTGGTAATAATGAAGTTACCGATGTCTCTCCTTGCTTTTAATAATCTATATTAAACTTATTAATTTAGCTGGTTCTTTAGTCTGTCACATTCCCTTTCAATTGCACACATTTAATAAGTCCTAAATTGATACTGATCTTAACACACCCACACAAAAAGAAAAAAGAACAAGTATAAGTTTCTCCTCTTTTACTATTTTGAGTGTGACACCTTAATGATTAGAATATACCTTTATTCCCTCATCTTAATTCCCAATAAACCATTAGTCATTACATCTTCTCAATTGGATTCCACAGCATATTTCCCCCCCTTTAATAAGAGTTATCAATATCTATATTACCCTATTTTCTAAATATTTTTAATTGCAGAAATATTCTTATTACCTCTTGTCACCCTGCAGAATCCCCCTTTTAATTCATCAACCATTATCTCTGAAAAGGCAATTTCTTTTCAACGTTTTACTAGTTCTGTGATTCTTTCTGTCACATGCCTGTTTCTTACTGCTTCTCCGGTGCATTGTCCAGGGAGCGAACCCGAGTCTCCTCCCGCTCTCTTCCCCATGTCTTTTCTCATTCTTTCTACATTTCCTGACTTCACAAGTATTCCTTCTTTTAATTGTAAAGAAACAATTTCCTTTCAACATTTTACTAGTCTTACTGTTTCTCCTCCCTCTTTTTTGCCCATGACTTTTCTCATTCCAATTCATCTCCTTCTTAATATCTTCCCTTTCCCTTTTCTGCTGAATCTTCCTGCCTTTTCTAACTTCACAATTATTCCCTCTTTTAATTGCTTTCTTAAAATTCAACTTTTTAACCTTCCTTCTTTCCCCACTTCTTTGTAATGTTCTTTGTGTTAATTGTCCATTCAAAATGTCTTCTCCTTGAGTCAATTCCTGCTCTTCTGAGAATCTTTCTTCTTGTTCTTCAATCGCCATTTCCATTTTTTCTAGCACAGAGTAAAGTGATTCGCCTCTTTCCTGTAGTAATTCTCTCATATTTTTAAGTTCCATTTTTAAGTCCCAAAGAGATATCATCATTCTTATATTTTATAATCCTCAAAGTCCACAAAAAAAAAAAAAAAAAAAAAACCACCACTTTTACTTTCCTTCTTTCTTCTTTCAATTTTTTAAAGTTCTCAGCTATTCCAGTTCAGGGTTCATACCAAAAACATCAGTCAGTCCCACAAACAATCTTTCCTTCCTTCCTTTTTCCTTTATTCTGGTTCTGCTTTCACTTTCTAAAATTCTTACTTTGTTTCAATATTTCTGTAACTTTATATCAGTTCATTCAAAAACAAAATGCTTTCCTTTTTATTTGAACTAAATTTTTATCAAAAGGTGACACTCTCCATTATACGAAGTCTTCACTTTTTTCCCCCTATATTTTTATTTAAGGTTTTTCGAACTTCAATATTCCAAGACAATCCAGTCTCCAATTTATAAACTTTATTATTATTATTCTTTGGCAATATTAAGTCCAGATTTAATTTTATACTTGATTATTCCCAAATTATTTTAGTCCAATTTTATTAAATCTTTAATTCCAGCTTCTTCCTTCCCCAGTTCAAAGCCCCATTTAGCTGTCAAAAATATTTTCCTTTTTTTTTTCCTCTGTCCCTTTGTAATTTCGCAGCTCACTTTTCTTTTCTTAAAAATTCCATATTACCTTAATCCCGGGGTACTTTTATTTAGTTATACTGCCCAGTTGTCCCGGTTCAGATGTTTTCCACCTCTTTCTTCCCTCCTGCACAAATCTTAGTCAAGCTGAGTCATCCTCTTCGGGATGGCCATTTTAGACCATCGCTGCAGTCATCTTCGGGAGGAAAAAAAGCCAAGCCCAGGGGGGGCGGGGGAGATGCGGCTCCCCACAGACAGGCTTGCTGCTTCCTCTTACTCCACTGCTCCTCCAAGGCAGTTTCAGCCCCTAATCAGGATAATTGGGGCTCTCCGACGAAAGAGCATGAACGATAGTTGCAGAGGGTTGCGATCTACCGTCCGTTGGCGAGGAGGCTCCGCCTTCTTCTGAGACTAGCAGTTCTTAAAGGCTTGAATAGGCCAGTTGTAAGTGCGGTTAATACCTTGTTGAGCTCCCAAGTGGGATAGCGGTGAATTACAGGAGGTCGTAAGTTTGCAGCACCCTTAAGAAAGCTGCGGACATGTGGATGGTGCGCTATGGAACGAAGGTCACCCCAGGATATCACCGAGGCTAAGGCCGCCACCTGTCTGCATAAAGTATTTGGAGTTAGGCCCTTGGTCAACCCCTCCTGTAAAAAGTCCAATAATTGTCCTATTGATGGGGCAGTTGGATCGATTTTAGACCCTCAGCACCAGCGACAAAAAGAGGACCACGTAGCCTCGTATATACGATTTGTTGAGGACCGTCTGGATGCTTGTATGGTGGCAATGGCATCCTCTGAAATCTATTGGGTCCTTAAACGGCTCCGTTCAACCTCCATACGGCTAGGCTGAGCCATTGTGGGTCCGGGTGAAGTACCAGCCCTTGCGAGAGGGAAACCCTCAACGGTGGAATTTTCCAGGGTGGTTGGCTCGACAGGTCCTGTAAGTCCACGAACCATGTTCGCCTGGGCCACTGAGGGGCGACCAATATCAATTCCGCTCGTTCCTCCAATAACTTCTGGATCAACCTGGGTATTACAGGAAGTGGAGAAAACGCATATAGAAGTCTGGGAGGCCACTGACATCGTAGGGCATTTGCGGCCTCCGCCCCGAGTCGAGTACCTTGAAATATAGCGGGGTAATTGGACATTGAGGGGAGAGGCAAATAGATCAATCACCGGTTGCCCAAACCTCCGCTCTGCTTCCTGGATGTAGGTGCCACTCTGCCTGATCTATCGTGGCCCTGCTGAGCCAGTCCGCTTGTGTGTTTAAGGCTCCTGCTATGTGCTCTGCCTTGAGCAAAAGCAGATTGGTCTCGGCCCACTTGAACAACCTGGCCGTTTCCAGCATCAGAAGTTCAGAATGGATACCCCCCTGTCTGTTTATGTGGGCCTTGGTTGTAATATTGTCTGTCAAGACCAAAACGTGGCATGATTGGAAAAAGGGTAGAAAACTGCATAACGCCAGATGAACTTCTCGCGGCTCCAATAGGTTAGGGTTAGAGTTAGGGTTAGGGTAGACTCTGCCTGTCACAAAGAGCTGCTCTCAACTGATTGGGGGGATAACCTAATAGAGCCACAAGCCTTGAAATCGCTAAATTAATTGGGGGAAAAAATTACAAGCTGAATTAACCCAAGAGCAAACCTGAAATTTGAATAGCTGAATCAGAAACCATTCCAGTCAGGGAGAGCACAACCTCTTACCATGAAGGCTGAGCTAAAACTGGGGGATGCTGAGGAGGTGTCCCGTGGAGGAGGAGGAGCGTCCCTGAGTTTTAAGCCCAGCCTTTCCAGAAAAGACTGAAGCACTTCCCACTTCTGGATGCTCTGAACAGCTCATGGGAGAAACAAAGGACATTCAGGTAATACTAGAAACTAAGGAAAACTATGTATAGTTTCATTTTTCATAGATATTGATGTTATGGCTATTTTTTCAGCACCATCCTGTCTTTATAATATGCGTTCCTGTATTTATAATATGCGTTCCACACCAAGACTGGTATTTGGTGTCACTGGAATTGAACAAGGACGTTACACAGTTTCCTCTTGCTAGTCCTGAGGAAAGGTATCAGTGCACTGAACTATGTGTCTAGATCATGGAGTCTGGCTATTGTCATGATATCTATACCTCTGGGAATATGATTGATCTGACAAGTTTTGAAAGTGAGTTTAGCAATATGATCTTAGCAGCAGCATATCATTCTGTACCTATCCATACTTGGACGTCATACTGATCCATTCTTTCTTTTGTATTCAGGGATGGAAGGTTAGCAGGAAACCTGATGAGAATTTGTTTTTAATTTAATATTTTAATTTAATTTTAATTTAGTATATTGTCCAGAGTCACTTGCTGACGAGGCCATACAAATTGACTGACTTGAATAAATGAAACTATATATAATAAAAGTCTTTTATTATCTTTAACTGGGTGAAACAGTGCATCCTAGGGCAACCATTTTTGAACCAAGATACCTCAGATGGGCTAACTAATATGTGTGTCCAAAATCCAGAACCCATGATTCTGAAGGAAAAGACATTTGGGAAAGTTCTGGCTGTTTCTATGCTACTGGTTGCTACTGTGGTCATGTGTTTCATTCTCAATGTTCTGTGATAGTTTCCAAGCCAATCTTGTAATTCTTTGCTCCTTCCCCCATCCAGCAACAGCCGCCTGCCTGCCTGCCTGCCAGGTGGGTGGATGGGTGGGTGGGAGGGAGGGAAGGAAGGAAGGAAGGAAGATTTCCAAAGTTCCCTAACAGATTCCCACAAAGAAACTCAAGGGGGAAGCCATCAGGAAGTTGAAAGTCACTCCTGCTTCTATTGATTTTTTGCCTGCCCTTGGTCATTTCTGTTTCTTTGTTTAGATAAGGAAATAAATCTGAAACACTGACACAACTGGGTACAGATTGTTTGATGAATAAATAAAACACTTCAAATTCTGAAGCAGTTTCATTTTCTAACAATGTGGAAAAGAACCACTCACTCTTGTGATAACCACAGAATCTGGACATTAGTAACCATTTCTGGACATGAGTAATAATATCCAAATGTATCACCTGAATGGCATACCACCCATAGTGGCATCAGTCATAAAAGCTGCAACTTTGGCCAAATTAAACTTCCTTTGAAATAAACTGCAATAGTTTTTTTGGAATCAATAAAGTCCTTATGACCAGAAGCAAGATCTCTCTCTGTAGGCAGTTGTGCCTCTGGATTCTTTTAAGAATTTGGATAGTGAGCTCTCCCACTGATGGTTCCAGCTGTCATATAAAATTTCTGACATATTATAGAGCACAAGTAATGCCTGCCAATTCTCCAGCCAGGGCAGAAATAGTTTAAAAGAAAAAAAGAAAAATAGAGCAGAACTCTCCGTAACATCGTGCACCCATTTGTCTTCTTACCAGTCAAGGAAAAAAATACAACTCCTTGCAGACTGTCTTTTACCATTGTAGAAAAAATTGTCCTCAGTTCTTAAGAGAAAAGGAAATAAATTCCTGCTATTTCTTTTCTCCTATATTTTTAGCTACCTGAGCAGGGTTTTTTTTTTTAAAAAATCTAACTTGCCTTACAAACTTCCCTTGAGTCTAAATTGCCTTGCCAGCACTCCTTCACAGAATGGAGCTATGGGTACAGAAACCTGGTGTCAGCTTTGGAAGCCATACTTTTCTTAGAAGTTTCTACACTGCCACATTCTAGTGCCTGGGAAATTGGGAGGGGGGACCTCATAGAGAGGGGAAGTTAGTCATAACAACATTCTTCCTCTCAGTCAAAGACAAATCATCCTGCACCTGGAAAAGGAGTGGTTGGAGGAAGGTCTCAAGTTGGAACGGATAGTGATTGGGCCATGTGATGGGGTTTTGATTTTCAATTACTAAGGGAAACCCCAGAACTCTCAGATTTGGGTTTTCCCAGATGTGCCAAGATGACAACTCTAATAAAATGGAACTTTGAGAAAATGTTTATCTTGGAGTTTATGGAGTTGGAGTTGGTTACTTGGAATGCTGACCCCTGGTTTTCTATTTCTGGTTTGGTCTACCATTGCCTACTATTCTAGTGTTGCAAGCCAGGGGCCATGACAATGAACATGGGGGAGAAGGATATATTTCTCCAAGATAAGTGGACCAGGGTGAAAGAGATTAATTCATTTAAATCCATGCACCGAGCATTGCCACCAAACAAGGATTTGAACCTTACTGGATTAGCCTATTGATTCCTTTCCTCAGGTGGTTTGCTTGAAATGTAAATGCTGCTTGAGAGCAAAACTGGAGTGCAGAGGGAGATATGCAGCATAAATTTCAGTCAAATTCTCAAGCCAAGACAGGTTTGACTATATGTCCTAATGAAGTTAATTGAGTTAATCACACATGGAAGGTTATTTTCCCCACTCCTTAGGCCGCATGATCAATGTCAACCTAAATTAATTTTAAAAACTGCTTCCATGAATCTTCTTGGAACTTTGTGGCAATGTCACTGAGTAAAATTAATACAAGCGATGCCAATTTATTTCCTCATTCCATCTCAGAGAGCAACAGATCAATGGGCAGAAAGTAAATACAATGCAAAGAACAATTCGTAACTGCCAAGTCCCTTGAGGTCCTGTAAGGCTTCTAAGAAAAAAGAGAAAAAAAAAGCCCTAACAAGAAGAAAGAATCTCTCTGAGCACTTCCATTTACTGATTTGCATATAATACAACCATGCTTTTTTCGAAGGTCAAGCATGCTTGTGTTTTCTTGCAGAAAAGTAACTGGTAGATTTGCAGGCACCTACTGATATAGTTCCATAAAACTCCTGCAATTTTTCTAGCTATAGACTGAATGTGTCAACAGTTGCAATAAAGTATTACATTTCAATTCTCCATCTTAGTTTTTCAATGAAAACATGGCCAAATGGAATACACTAGATGGGATCATCTCCTGATGACTAGATTAAAACAGTACAAGAGTGTAGCTTCCTTCTCCTGGAATCTCTTTTGACTTCCCAGTCTAGACTAATAATTAGGATTTCCTGGTTGTTCTAGCAAAATACTAATCAGGTCCAAATCTGTTCAGCATTTTAAGATCAGCCCAGGTGAGCTTCTTGGTGCCAACTGCTGTAGAAAGTGCATGTTACCTAAATAATTCATTGAACCATGCTTAGTTTGGGCTTGAGAAAGTTAGCTATGTCATTGCAGGGAGGTAGCTCCATGACAAAATTAATCTGGTGTAGGAGGAAGTCCTCAGGTTTAATTCAATTAGCACCAATTATTAATTAAGCTAGGTGTTCCTCGACTTACGATCAGTCACTTAGCAACTGAAGTTATGACAGTCCCCCCAAAAGGTATTTATGACCTGAAGTCCGATTCAAAGTTCTGAAACACACACACACACACACACACACCTAAAAAAATCATGCAATTGCATTTTGAGTACTCAGCAGCCAACCAGCAGTTATAGCTGCTGGCAGCATCCTGTGGTCATTTTACCATAATTTGCGACCTTTTTGTGTGTCAAAAATGGTTTACTTCCAGTTTCTGGCAAAACAACCCCTCCACCACACCCACTGCAGACAATGGGTTAGAGGACCACTGGAGATCCACTTAATGACATCCACTAAAAATATTGTAAAATAAAGTTAATCACACGATGACCTGCTTAACAACCAGCACAACTTACAACCTAATTGCTGGCTTGATTAGTCTTAAGTTGAGGACTACCAGTAACTTGTGTCTGGAGGATACAACTCCTAGACAGAGTATATTGTATTGAGTTACCTGGAATAATGATCTTTGCTCAGTGTAAAACAGAGCTCTTTACAACTGAATGATACTGTGTCTAGCCCGAGTATAGCATATATGCTTCCTTATAACTATATCTTGCTTTTTCTTTTCCAGAGGATTTCCTGCTCAGAGGTTTTCCTTTTGGAAATGTCTTCTCACTTCAGCCAGTCCATTCTCTCCATGAACTAATATGGCCTGAACCTTTGCCAGAAGCAACACAACAAGAAACATCAGGAGAATTTGTCTACATCAATCCATTAAAATAGTTTATTCTGAAAGGTAGTGGAGTATTATTTATCAGGAGATTTTAAGCAAAGGTTGGGTGGTCATGAATTAAAGATGTATATTAGTGGATTTTGTCCACCAGCAAAGGACAGAATTAAGTAGCAGTCGAACGTCTTTTGGCTCCTATTAATTCCATGACCAAAGGTTCCAAGTCATTGAAGCAAGGCATTTTCCCACACTCTTTATGCATGCTGGGATCTAGGTAATTGTGAGCATGGGGAGTGTGAATCTTCCAACTGTTTCAAATACAGCCATTGACCTTCTTGAATGACAAACTGTTTCAACTGTGAAATGTGTTGTTTTAAAACTTTTTGGAAACATGAAATGCTAAAATCAGGGGTCTGGAAGTTAAGTCATGGCAGGCAACTGGACTTATTTTATGGACTTATTTATGGACTGGACTTATTTGAGACATTACACTGTTCATCTCAGCAGCTTCTTCAGTCTGAACAAGTTGTTAGGGGAATTGAAGTAGGCAGAGAGCCGTTGGAATGTACCAAATTCTTAGGGGTTATTCCTGTACCAACCTCAGGATTTCTTCCCCAAAGTGTATAGTTTTCTTAATTTTTTTGCCGAAATCCTGAGGTTAGTGCTGGAATCCCCCTAAGAATTTTAGGAGTTGGCATATCCCAATGGCTCTCTGTCTACTTAGATTCCCTTAACCAATTTATTCTGATTGAGGAAGCTGCTGGGAAGGCAGCAAAATGTCTCAAACCAGCATAAAATAACAATCAACGAAAGAACCAATCAGCTGTTCAGAATTTAAATATAACTTCAAGCAAACAAACAACCAACTGATCAACTGACCACACTGGCACATAAAACATTATAAGCTAAGGAGAATAGGACAACACAATCCTACTGATGATGTTACCTAGTTTGATAACGAAAGGTTCAGAAACTAAATTAAAACAAGCTTGGACAGCAAACCACTGCCAAAATCTAAAACCTGAGCTACAAGTATTTTCTATTATTACAGCATAAAATAAGTCCAGATACCATGACTCAACTTCCAGATAACTCTGCCTGGGTGACTGAGAATCTTCATTGGCATAAAAGCAATGAAGAAAATGCTTGAAATGGATCCAGATCGATTAAAAAAAAAAAGCCTATTTCACCCTCAGATTTGGGACATTGTGCAAAATTTTGATCTGGAAACAAAACATATTGGACACCCCCCAGCACTATCTAAAGCCTTTACTACTCAATTCTTGTCTGGAATCATCATATGACTCTAAATGTCATTTTATGAAGAATTTCCCCCCAGCCCGTTCCATGGTAGTCTCTGTACTCACAACGTATTTTCAAAATGCCAAGGGTGCCCTCTGTCCCAACTTCCACTTAAAAATAGACTTCTATTTACCCACCGGTTTATCCATTACCTGGGTAGCTGCAGTTGAATTTCTTCTGTGCCAATGATGTGTTGGACTTTTTGCTGCGTGATTTCGGTGGGGTAGTAACAACAGTAGCTGTCCGAGGTTCACTATTCTCACCAGATAGGTACGTTTGGTAGCCATGCTCAAAAACAAACTCGGGTGCCGATACTGATAAACATAAAAAGAGCTTCATTTTATGATCCCCGAATGTTGAAAGCCCTTTCCTCATATTGTTACCCAACTGTATATGGATTGGTGGCAGAAAAACCTTTCATGCATTCAATGCAACCTTTGCTGACTTTCTATCGTTCAGATATTTTTATGTTCAGAGTCTACCTTTCTATACCCAATCAACAAACCAGAGTTAAGCATAAGAGATGACCAGGATTAGCTCAAGGGTGGGGGTCAATGCATCATCACTGGAGTCCCAAATGGGATCTAAGTCCAGCCCCCCCCCCCCGAAGTCCGCTGACTTTTATCTGCCCCTAATTTGTTGCTGACTGTTAAGTAGTTCAGATTTTTGTATAGGCTGCTTGGAATAAACTTCCCAGTACTTTTGAATTCTATCCTGACTCCTGGCTTCTTATGCCTGACAATAAGGCATTAATGGCAGGGAAAAAAACAGGAGGTTCAGATATCTTCATTCTTGATCACTTTGTTGCCTATCCCGAACACAGGATGGGCAGAAAGGAAAACATAGACGCTGACAAGTACTTTTTGCTTAAAAAATGGTAATTGGGACCAGGAATTTCATCACTAAATGACACGGTTATAAAACATGACATCCACGTAACTGCACTGATTTATGACGGCAGTTCTGGCAGTCCCATTTGATGTTGTTACGCAAATCCTGAGCAGTCTCAAGAGCTCATGGGCATGTGATTGTCATTTCTCCTGCTGGCTTCCAACATTGTTCCAACACAGAACCTCAGTGGCGCAGTGGTTAGAGTGTAGTACTGCAAGCTACTTCTGCTGCAGCCAGTTGCCTGCAATTTGGCAGATCGAATCCCACCAGGCTCAAGGTTGACTCAGCCTTCCATCCTTCCAAGGTGGGTAAAATGAGGACCCTGATTGTTGGGGGCAAGAGGCTGACTCTGTAAACCTTAAAGCACTATAAAGTGATATGTAAGTCTAAGTGCTATTGCTATTGTTGTCAGTGAAGGTCACAAATGGTGATCCATATGACCACCAGATGCTATAACATAACTGCAAGCTGGATACTGAGCAGCTGAATTGTGATCATATGTGCATGGGAACACAGCAACAACTGTAACTATGAAGATACATCATAAAAACCCCACATTTAGCACCGTTACCTCAAATGGTTGCTGAATGAGTGGGTTCTTAAGCAAGGACTACCTGTATTTATATTTACCAAGCTACTTCTATTTCTCCAGCTAGCCCAACAGTCTCAAATTGCGCTTGGGGGCTTCTTTTCCAATATGGAGATAATTTAATTTTTTTTTTTCAGAAACTTTTTCAAATCCTCTCTTCCTGTCCCCAAGAATGGAACTTACAAATGTCATACAGATATACTGAGCCATACACCCATACAGCTCTGCCAATCTTGCTGCTCATTAAGATGTGGGGAAGACTTCCTTCATTTTTATTGAAGGTGCCAGAAATTAAACCATTAAGTTTCAGCGTGGTCTCCTCTGTGTTCAAAGAAATGAAACTATCTGCTTCTTAGACATCACTTCCCAAATTTTCTAGGTGAAATACCTGTGATGGTTTGTGTTTCTGATGTGATGGTTCTTGCAACAGTTTGTGCTTGTGAGGCTGGCACTGTTTCTTCAGCCACAAACTGCACTGTACTGGTAGCTCCAGCTGTTGTGCCAGACAGCTGACAACCACTCCTTTTGTGACCAACAAAGGCATCAAGATTGTTGAATTGTTGTTTGCAGAGACCACAAATGTGGATATCTGGAGTGAGCTCCACAAGGACTGTGGTTCCACCAGGAACTGCCAAAATATATGAACCAAACAGTTAATGACTCTCAAAATATATTAACAGGCATATTTTATATTCAGAAAGTACTGAATGCGTGATGGATGGAATTTTTAAAAAAAGATTTCCAAAAGATGCATTATGGCAATACCCAGTAACATCATTATATCATCAGAGTGAGGTGTGAAGGAATATAGAACTAACTTTGAGAAAAAGGAAGGAACAAGGGTCTGTAGAACTTGCAGAAATGTTTCGTCCTGAAATAAGAAATTGTATCAAAAAGTTCAAAATAACCCTGCCTTGATTACAAACCAGAGATTCTGTTATTTTACATTGCTACAATAAAGCAGTGTTTCTGAACCTTGGTGACTTTATGATGTACACTTCAACTCCCAGAATTCCTAAGTTGCCAAGTTGTAAAAAATGTCATTAACAGGTGTATCCCATGTTTCTCACCTTAATTTGCTTATAAGTGTTACACTTTGGTTCAGAATCTCAAGTTAATGTAGAATAGATCAACTTTTATGCAACTGGTATGATGACTTGCAAATAGATGCTGGGATAAAACTCTGCATAAAAACAACTGGGGCTGGGGGCTACAGTCCTTCAAATGTTGGTGAACAATTCCTAGCATCCTTCACCATTGCCTGCCCCGGATGTCTTTCAGCAACATCATCTGGAGGTCTTCCCTTTCTTGTCCCTGATCTAAACTTTTGCTGCCAAAAAGAGAAAAGAGGATTATACAAAATAACCATCTTGCCAAGCTTAAACTTGCCTCCAGAAGTTGTAAATGCTCCAACACAGGAAGTTTTAAAGAAGAGATTGGATAATCATTTGTCTGAAATGGTATAGGGTTTCCTGCCGAAGCAGGAGGTTGGACTAGAAGACTGCCAAAGTCCCTTCCAACTCTATTATTCTATTCTAAAAAAACCAAAAACAGTATTTTCTAATTGGATGCCAGTGTTCATCCAAGGCCATATCGTCTGAGGACAATGTCAACTGCAGTCCAAAGTCTCCCAAGCGCACGGCGGCACGACAGTCATCTGGAAAAAGATGCGTCACAACCGAAACGCAAAAGCTAAGCCTTCCGTAGTTGTGTAGCCAGGTTAGGAAGAGGCCTGCATTCTCTGCAAGCTGAGCCGTCTTAATCGGCGTGGACCTTCCTTAAGAGGCTTGAACCGGGCAGCTACCCGGGACTTGGGCAGCTTGCACGCTTTGCATATCCTCGGCAAGGGTTGCATTGCACTGGCTTCCTCGGGGCCCCTCCCCTACATCTTGCAAATAAGCGATTGCAGCAATTCAGCGCGTAGTTAGAAAGCCCAGAGAAACCCCCTTCTCCGAACCGCCGGCCGCCTCCTCGCGCAGCCGTGCCACCCCTCGGTGCGCCTTCTCGGATCCGCTCGCTGCTCTCTCTCTCTCTCACCACCCAGGTTCCGGGGCCCGTAGCCGCTGCTCAGCCAGATTCCCGGGCGATCCGAGCGCTCGCTTCTGCCGCTACTCAGGTTGCGGGGCCCGCCAGTGCCATAGCACAACGCTGCTTTTCCAACTCCCCGGCCCGGGAGCGCGGATAAGGTGCGCGGCCACTTACATTGCATGGGACTGGAGAAGGGCTGAGTAGCCGCGGCGCTCGAGTTCATCGTGGGTTCCGCGGTGATGCAGGAGCTGAAGCTTTTCTACAAAAAAGAAACATGCAAACAAAGGGGGCCAACATATAAAAAAAGCCTCTTTGCTTCAATACGCCCCCCCCCCGCAAGCCCTTAAGGCGGGGACGGATATGGGCCTGCCGAGCATGCTCCGTAGAAAAAGCTGAAGCCGACGGAGCTCGTCTTTCTGCCCACAGAGCAAGCAAGCAAGCGTTCTTTCTTCTTCTTTTTTTTTTGTGGTAAGCTAAGACTGGCTTGTTACTTAAGAGGAAGCCTATTAGATTTGCACGAGGCTTGCTTCCAAATCGGTTTGCGTAGGCAAGCGGTTCTTTTCTTTTTTAAAATAAACTTTATTCAAATTTGAAAAGTTTTAAAAACATAAAATAAAATTATATACACAATTGTGTCAAGGTAAAGTCTTCGTTTACATTTACATTATTTCTACACATATTCCCAATCTGGGAGTCCAAAGCCACTCCTTTCTTATCCTGCAATTTCCTTTTAATTCTAGCTTTTTTTTCCTGCCCAGACAAATTTGATTACTGTTTTATCTAATTCCCCCCCAAAATTTTTATCCAATTTTACCGGTATGGTTTGAAAAAGGTATAGAATTTTTGGTGATATAGACATTTTGACTGCCATAATTCTTCCCATTAGCGAAATGTGTAACTTCCCCCATAATTCCAATTATTTTTTATTTGTGTTACTAGTTTATTATAATTTTCCTTAATTGATGAACACCTTGATGTTAACCAAATACCAAAGTATTTTACTCTTTTAACAATTTGCATTCCCAATTTCCCTTATACTTCTTTTTTGTTTATCCTTCATATTCTTAGTTAATATCTTCATTTTGTTTTTATTTTGAGTCCCACAACATTGCCAAATTCTTCAATTTCTCTTATTAAGATCATTCCAGTTTCCTCTGGTTCCTCTAAAAAAAAAATACTGTATCCTCAGCAAAAGCCTGTGCTTTATATTCCTCATTTCTAATTGAAACCCCTTTAATTTTAAATCCTGATATTTGTCAGTAAGTTTTCTAGTGTGAGGATAAAGAGTAGAGATGACAATGGACATCCAGGCAGGTGGTTCTTTCTGCCTTCCATGTTTCTCCTCATTTCTGCTCTGTGTGATTATTAGTTGTTGCTAAATGTATATACTAAATGTATATACATTTGGATATATATTTATATGCATTTGTAAGTCGCTCCCCATCCTGAAGTGATTGACCATCAACAGTTGAAAGACAAACTGTACATAAAACGGCACAAGCCTAATTTGTAGTTCAGCAAGGGAAGAAGAAAAACAAAAGTGAAAGAAAAGCTGTTAGTACAAGAAGGCCTGTATGAAGTGGTAGGTCTTTCCTAGGCGTAAATTTCTGCAAATTTTCCAGGAAACGTTCCATATTTCAGAAACCACAGGTAGGCGGACCCCGAGTCATCCCAAGACAATACTGGTTCTCAGCATCTGCACAGTATTTTTCTAGACAATGCTGACCATCTGCCAGATTATATAAACAGCAGGGCAATTTGCTTGGAAATCTAGTTGCTTAGAGACTGGTATGCGTGGAGCAAAACCTTGAATAAGGTGTCAGTCCAGTTGCTTCTGCTAGAGTGCACAGTATACAATCAGGATCCCAGTCTGTTCTGCAATGGTGGCAACCTATGATCCAAAATACAGGATTAAAGTGCATTCAGTAATGTCTGCAGGGGAGTCAAGAGGGGGACAGAATGATAAAAGCAGCCTCTTGCATCACCAGTCAATACCTGCCATTTTTACATTTGTGTTGTGATGCACACACACCTGCCTAAATCTTAAAGCATGGAAACACAATGCTGCTTTTTTATTTTGACAAAAACAAAGTGTATATATTTATGAAGTCTATTTATTTTTATTTATTGTTAAACTTCTGTACTGCTCTGGGCAGTTCATAATCAAAACAAATGTTAGTGAAATCCAATTGCAGCAATAGGAAGGGGGGAAAAAAGAGAAATCATGGCAAGAATGACAACTCAAATGAAATGAGGCAAGATAGTCTCACTCTTCCTTGTCAAAAAAAAAAAAAAGGACAAAAAGGTATTTGACCCATGGAGATGTTACTGAAAATGTCATGACTTTTCCAAGGTTTTTTTTTTTTAAGCAAGGTTTATTTTTTGTATAGTTGAACACTTTGGAAATTGTACTTAAAGTTTACAGATCCATTTTCTCCCCTTTCTCCCTGAAAAAATTAAATCGCTGATATGGGTTTTCCACATGTTTTAAATGGATGAAATGCCTCTTAACTCCAGTTACAAAAAAGACCATACCAACATTTTTGCTTCCTATGCACAAAACCCTTCTCCTTTCAGGATTGCTTTGGGTCTGCAAAAGGCATTCTGTGAGATCACCTGCAGTTCCTGCATTCTGTGTGTCTCATCCCTGTGTCAAACTGTAACAGATTCAGTTTGATTTGGCTTCATTTATTTTATTTTATTTATTTATTTTGTCAAGCAATTATAAGATAACAGATATAAGTATGGTTATGAATACATGAAGTGGATTTGAATAAAAAAGAAACAATAGGACAGGGATGGTAGGCATGTTGGTGCGCTTATGCACGCCCCCTACAGACCTCTTAGGAAAGGAGTGAGGTCAATAGTAGACAGTCTAAGGTTAAAGTTTTTGGGGTTTGGGGAACAAACCACAGAATCAGGTAGAGTATTCCAGACATTAACCACTCTGTTTTATTTTATTTATTTTTATTATATTTGGTTTGTCAATTGCTTACAAGATAGTAAGTATAAGTAAAAACAGTTATGAATACATGGATACATATAAGAAAAATAAATGAAACAATAGGACAGGGACGTTAGGCACATTGGTGCACTTATGCACGCCCCCTACAGACCTCTTAGGAAAGGGGTGAGGTCAATAGTAGACAGTCTAAGGTTAAAGTTTTGGGGGTTTGGGGAAGAAACCACAGAGTCAGGGAGAGTATTCCAAACATTAACCACTCTGTTGCTGAAGTCGTATTTCCTGCAATCAAATTTGGTGCAGTTTACCTTGAGTTTGTATTTATAGTGTGTTCTTGTATTGTTATGGTTGAAGCTGAAGTATTCATTGACAGGTAGGACATTGCAATGTATAATTTTATATACTATGCTTAGATCGGACCGAAGGTAGTGTAGTTCTAGGTTTTCTAGGTCTAGAATTTCAAGTCTGGTGGCATAAGGTATTCTACAACGAGTAGAGGAATCGAGTAGAGGAATCCTTGTGATGGATGAATTTAGTCATGGTGGCCTGTTATTATGATTCAAATATGGCTTAGGGGGTCAGGCCAATCAGTGACTGCAGAAATGACTTGTGCCTTGATGTGAAAGAAAAAAATGATGAAATGCTGTAATCCTAAAGGAATTAATTTAATTGGTATTGCCTTATGGTTGTAACGGATGATGGTCACAGCACTAAACAAACTTGGCTAATCCAGCTGGATTGAACCCAGTTGCAGTTGCTGGCCAATGGAATAGCCTCCTCTCCACTGTAATATTCAAACTGTTTTGGCTTTCTGGGATGCTTTTCTCCCAGGCATCAGAGTGAAAGTTTTACAAGAACCTAACACACATCTTTGTGTTGAGAATTAATTATGTCTTGACTACTGTATGATGAGATTTTTAATTGTATTTTTTCTGTTTAGTGGGAGTTTTATACATTTTTTGGTTTTAGTGAGCAAAAACACAAACTTACCTTGAGATTGTGTTATCCTTTGAATCATCATTTAAAAAGCTCTTCAGAGTTATTTAAAATGGACAGCAATGTAAACTTTCTAAATAAAATAAATGTATTGATTCATTCAATTTATATTCAAACGCTTTAATGAGAGGCAACTAGAATTTTTACCAAATCGGTGTTTCTGTGAAGTCACCAGAAGTCAAGCTTAACTTGTGAAGGAGGAAAAAGATGAAATTTAAATTTAAATTTAATAATTTAGATAGTAGCTAATATGGAATAACGCCCAGTAGTTAAAATAATAAAGAATCTGAAATGTAGAAATGAAGGGAAATCAACTGACAATTAAAATAACTAAAAAGATTATATAAAACAATCCTCAGTAATTCGTAATTATATTGATGAATAATGACAAATACCATAAACAAATGCATTGTACATAAAATTAATTATGTTAAAAGAATAGCTAATATGTCTCTGTGTTGATAACATATAATCATGAAGATGCTTTCTTGCATATTTTTAAAATAATGTCATTTGAATTCATAATTCAGAGTAGGTATTTTGACATTTAATACATGTTGCAATTTATACATTTTTTAAATATAATTGCACTGTGCCACATTAAAAGAATCACAGTTTACTCAGAAATATTTCCTACCAGCACATGAACAGTGAAATAATGGTATGGAAACCAATTCTTCAATGCTACAAATTGACAACAAGGAATCATGCTCCCACAAAAGCATTTTTCTTCATAGGTTGCTCTTTCTATTACACTAATTAACTTCCATACCAAATTTGTGGGACATTTTTCAAAGATCTCTGAACTAATAACAGAAACATTTATTTTATTTATTGTTGTACTCTGTATGTCCTCATAGAGAGGCAAATAATGGTATGCAAAGTTTCCTCTATTTTACTTTTATTCCCTGTAGAATACATTTGCTGAAAGATCATGATTGGCCAAACATCAGCCACCCATGTTGAATAGAATTTGAAGCTGAATATTCTCACATAGCTCTTGTTTCTTTTTTATTTGCTATTAGTGATAAAAATCTCATGTCCAAGAAGGTTTTACCTGGTGCAGATAAAACCACACTTTTATTCATCTATGACTCAGATACATGAATATTTATTAATCCAATTATGTGAATATTGCACGTTGTGTAGAATGTATTACAGGCAGTCAAAATAAATGGCCAGTGGTGGGTAAAAAGAAAACAAGAGCCCTTCATATTTCCCCAACTAGGTGGCATAATCTAAAAATTCTTGACTGATCTTGGAAAATTAAGCAAGATAAAACCTGGTTAATATTTGGGTGAAATTACAGGGCTATATAACCTCAACTGAGAAGTTAAAGGATCCTAGAAAGCAGCTGTAAAAACAAGCAAACTTCCACATTACTGCCAAGAAAGTTACATGTGTGTGTCTTTGAAGTTCTTCAAGAGTCAAATCCAACTTGAAAGAGAACTTATCTGTCATTCTAATTAGCACATGACATACTGGTCAACAGAAAATAAGGATTGTACAAGAGTATAAGCAGACTCGTCATGTAGGAGATTAGTTTTTCATGGACTTTTGTTTAGTAACTTCTATCTCAGTCTGCCCAATCTGGTGCTTTCTAGATAAAAAATTACACTTCAACACCCAGAATGCCAAGCTAAGATGGCCATATGAGGAATTGTTGTTGGAGACAACTGGAAGGCACCATCTTAGGGAAGACTTTTAAACTAAGAGCAGCAAACCCATTGGCTGAGTTTACACAGTATAATTTGTTTATGATAAATCAATAGTTATCTGGGTCACACAACCATGACAAATCATTGTGTCTTGAAACATAAGAAAAAACTCAACTCTTGGAATAACAGCGTTTCTTTTGACATCTGCTTTTTAAATGATGATTCAAAGGATAACACAGTCTAAAGGTAAGTTTGCGTTTTTGCTCACTAACTTTCCTTTTGAGATAAGCAGTTGTATGAAATGGATCAAGAAATGGCCCATTGGTTAAATCTGTAGCACATGTGAAGATGTAGGAAAACTTTTTGAGGGCTCTGAAATATCCTGGAATTCAGTGCCTCTGAATATCAAATGAGACAATGATTCTTAATATGGATTCAGTTCTTGGAACCCAGAATGGACCCAATATTCATGCTGCTTTCTTGGAAGAGTTATGGAATAAATTTATTATCTTCCCAGATTTTTTAAAACTTTCCAGCCCAGCCAATATTCTTAGAATTCTCTTCTGGGTACTAATCTTGCATAGCTGTTGGGTCTACAAAAGGTAAATTAGGTACGGCTGCCTACTATGTCCACCATACACATAGAAATTAAAATATTAATTTAATATTGTCAATGCTTGACAGCAGTCTTGAAATTCAGGCAGGAATCTTTCTTTTGGCCCTTCTGACTCATGGATTGAATTTGACATGCTTTGCCATGGGGTCACATTCTTCCCTAAAGTTGCAGAAAATAGGTATTTAGGCATCAATTTTCCTTTTCTTTTGGAATCTCAGAATTATTGGGGTGGAAATAGGGGAAGGGACCTTTCAAAAGTCTGGAACCTAAACATGGATCTGTGTTTGAGAACAATGAGATATTGTCCCACAATATTGTTTACTAGTCCTAATTCTCTCTCATTGTCATTGGCTGACGTATTCTATATGGTTGTGGAAAATATTTAAGATTAGAGCAGGCAAAACCTGGATTATTATTATTTTTTAAAATCTGCATCCTATAATCTTGAGCCGGCAAAATGACTGGCTGGGGGACTCTGGAAGTTGAAGTCCACCCATCCTCAGATTGAGAATCACTGATCTAAATTAGGGGTGTCAAATTGGTGGCCTATGGGCTGGATGCATCGTGCGCAGACCACGCCTAATCCAGGTCTTGGGGAAAATGTCATGAAATATCATGTGACAGCAACGTGACCCAGTGAGTTTTACACCCATGATCTAGATCAGGGGTGTCAAACTCACGGCCCATGGGCCGGATGCGTCACGTGCTGGCCCTGCCCCCATCCAATTTAGCAAAGGGGAAAAAAGTTCCAATATGTCACATGACAACCGCCGTGACAACACGAGTTTGACACCCCTGATCTAGATGAACCAAATCCCATGTTTCCTCAGGCAACATCTTCAGTGGAACCCATATGTGAAAGTGATTCAAGTTGTAAAAGTTGCCCTATATAATCGACTTCAGATTTCTTTGTCCTTTTAAATTTATTTTTAAAAAATCCTGATTATTGTTCCCCTGCTTATCATTTGCTTTGCCTGGCTATTGTCATCAATATGGCTTACTAACTCTGCAACCAATGTAATCTGTAAAACAGATGATTTATTCTGTTGGCTGGGTCTGATAATTAATGGAGCACACTGATGATAGATATGTCACATCTGGAAGGAAGCTTCTTGCAAACTAAATTTCTCTCAAAATTTATGCTGACACATATATAAATAAACACACGTATAAATAAAAATTCAAGGTGGAATGCTGTGGGGACAGCAGGATAACCATCAAATGGAAAGTATGTCCAAAGAGTCAGACAGTTCCAGATTAATATTTTCTCATTTTTATTGTACATTACGGATTGAAAATGGAAAGGAATAGCTATGGAGGGATTTTCTGAATACCCTGTGGTGGAGTTTTGCATTTGAAAAGTAATTCTATTCCAGAAGCTTTTGAATGCTTTACTGGTTAAAGAAACCAAGTGGGACAAGCTTACTTCATATTTTAGGGATGATGTTTTCATAGCATAAACATAAATGCACACACACATACACATGCTTTTTTTTAAAGGAAAGGCATTCTTCAAGTATTGGGCAGTTCCTAGATACTTCAGTTACAATTTTTTCAATATTTACATGCATGCATGGGTATGAACAGAACTAGATAGTCCAATAGAGATTGGCATGCATCCCTGTACATGTAAACATTAAAGATTTCAATACTTTGGTGTGATTCAGGAAGCAAAGACTGCCTGATGTTTTGCAGAATTCCCCCCCCCCCCCCGAGACCCATAAATGCTTCTGTGCTGGAGGTATCTATTCTTGCTTGAGTCACTTATACCAGTTTATCAAACTAACGAGCCACTGACTAATGCTCTTTCCAAGTTTGAGCCCCACCAGGGAAAGATGGTGAAAAACAAAACTGAAATTTTAGACAGAACTGCATTCTGTAGAACCAAGACAACTAGAATTTATTAACTTGTATGTGCCAAAGCTCACCAAGAATAATGTTCTCTGAGCCTTTTTCTCCACAAATCTTACCATCTCTCATAAAATCCAGGGACATAGGTAGGCTACATCATTCTGAATTTGGCAAGGTGATATGATTGAGGTTTTTATTAAACTGGCTTTGTACATTACTTGTTCCAGGATTGACTGTGCAGGAGGAAAAAGGAGAGGTGCATCATTTGTTTGCCTAAATTACTCTGGCTTGTTCACTTTTAATGAAGTTGCTATGTCCAAATTATCCACAAGCTTAATTGTGAGTGAGCCTTCCAAAATTAGCTCCTGTAACTCAAATATCTATATTGCATAACATTACAACCATCAGCTAGCAACTGGCACTGAAGATAGAGGAATCCAGGGCCCATTTCATCAGCACAGCTGAGAGATTAGCTTAATTAAGCTAATTTTGCTCTAGTTGGTACCTAGAAGTAGTAATTCAGCTGTTCCAAAACTCTTTTCCAAAAGACAACTGGACTTTCTTTGTTTTTCCTTGAAGACATTTTGTTTCTCATCCAGGAAGCTTCTTCAGTTCTGTTTTTGGGAGAAGCACTTTTGCAACAACTATGATTTAAATGATTAAGAATCTCCATAGTCATTTAGTAAATGAATTTTCACAAAACTATTTCATAATAATAAAAAAACCCAAAGTACAACAAACATAAATGATGAACCAACTATCGACTGCTAATTACTATATATGTAATACTTTCATTATTAGTAGTACTGTATCAACTTTTAGCCTCAATGATATCGATGAATGAATTCATAACATTAATATGAATAATCTATTTTTGGTGTTTATTCTAAATATATACATATAAGATAGAAACAGGAGATATTTTAACATTTTCTGCTGTAAAATGAGTGTTACCATCTACTCTTAGTCCCTCAAGACTGTCAGATAAAATGCTGCTTGCTACTTCTTCATAGCTCCCTGTCTTTAAAGCAATCTGTCTTTTTTAAAAAAGTTCAAGGATGTGATTATTTTTTAAATGAGCTTAGAATAGTTGCTGCCATTATCAGTAACAATAAAAACAACATTTTAAAAACATTTCAAAGTTACTGGTTCCCTGACTTTCAGTAACAGATCAATCAATCAGAACTGGGGATAATACAGTGTAGCCAACCCCCCACAAATTATATTTTAAAGAGAAAGGTATACATTCATATAAAATGCAGAGATACATCATATTTAACGACTGAAGTTATGTGCACTTCAGGGACTGGCATGCATTTCCCTTCAGTAAATTCTACTTTTCCTAAGTAGAGTTGCGAGCTGCCCTCAGGTGATCTTGTTCTGAACTAGCAGAATGAAGTATCAGAATTTTGTTTGTCAAAATGAAGAAATTGCCCCACTGTACAGCCTGAAATGGTATATAACCAATCTTATATCAGTGATTAAGGTGTCAGACTTGTGATAGGGAAATTCCTATTCAACCATGAAGCTCAATGGATGATTATGGTCACTCATTCTCCCTTAGTTCAACTAACCTCAAGGGATTGTTGTCATTCAAGTAAAATTAGAAGAGACTCCCATGTAAGATGCTATCAACTGTCAGAGAAGAGATATAAATGATTATAATAACAATGACAGTAATGTATCAACTCAGGATTTGATGGCCTCTTTGCATTGCACATAAGATGGACATTACAAAAGTAAAATCTGTGTTTAGCCACTGTTGGCAATATGTTGAACAAATATTAGGAACTGAAGACAACAATAGCTGATGTCCAGGCAGAGATAACCTTGTGGACTTCACTATCAGGTGTTAATAACATTAGTGGGATTTCAGGTTAGTGGTCAACCAAAGGATCTGTATTTAGTCTGGATCAATGGGATATAGAGATGGTAGGGAGAACAGGAGGTTAATTGTTCTGTCCTTATTAGCATTCTTGAGATCCCCGCGCTTTGATTGGCCAAAGCGCGGGGCACTCTGATTGGTCAGGCGAGCCGCGCCGATTGGCTCGCTGAGAATCTCCCGCGATTGGTCCATTCGGATCGCGGGAGATTAAAAGCGGTGCCATTGGCCGCGGCCGCGGCGGCTAAAAGAATAAAAGCCGCGATCTTTTTCCCTTTGCCCCAGTTTGGTTCCAACCTCAAATAAAGAGCATGATTTGAAGTCACCGACTCCTGGCATCATTTTGCGGACACAACACTGGCGACGAGGATGGGATCCAGGCCATGAACCGAACCACGTGTCCGACGGAAGCCAGACGAACCACCGCGATGGCGAAAATCGCACCCCCAGCACCCTTCAACCCCGCCACCGAGGACTGGGAATCGTACTCCGACCGATTCCGCATGTTCCTCGAGTGCAGCGACCTGAAGGACGCCACCGGCCCCATGAAGCGCACCGTCTTCCTGACCCACTGCGGGACCGAGGTCTTCAAGATGGCCAAGGCGCTTGCCAAACCCGCCGATGCGACCGCGATGGACTGGGACGTTCTCGAACCCATACTTCGGCGGCACTACGCCCCAGAGGTACCCATCCTGATCCGATGCAACGAATTCTACCGTCGGGACCAGAGGTCGGGTGAGAGCTTCAGCGACTTCGTCGCCGAGCTGTGGCACCTAGGGGGGCTCTGCGAATTCGACAACCTGAACGACGCCCTGCGAGACCGAATCGTGCTCGGTTTGTGGGACCCCGTCCTCCAGAGCCGGCTGATGGCCAAGGGCAACATCAGCCTAGCAGACACCCTCACCGCAGCCGCAGCCGCCGAAGCAACCCGAACTTCTGCCGACCGCATGCGCAGACCGAACACTGGGGACCGCAGCGGAAACAACAACCCTGCAAGGTCGACCGAGGCCCAACCCGAGATGACCACCCACCAGGGCGACTTCCACTCGGCATCGGGCACTTCAGATGACGAGGAGGACATCCATCGCCTCCAGACAGGCCGCGACCCACGGAAGCGGCGGGGTCGTAAGTCGAGGACCAACTGTGCCGGTTGCGGCGGCGACCACCCCAGGTCGGAATGCCGGTTTTTCGAATCGATCTGCCGGCATTGCGACAAGAAGGAACACATCGCCCGTGTCTGCCGCCTAAAGAAGAATCGCAGCCCGGCACGATGGGACCAGAGCGACCGGAGGAGAGAGAGCACACCACCCCGGACCAGAGATCGCCCCTCGGACAACAGATGGGACCGGAACGGACGATCCCTGCGAGGCGGCGATAACCGGCGAAGAGAGGAGACCCATCAGACGGTCACCATCGGCCATGCCATCACCAATGATGCCTGGAAGGTCCACGTGGAGGTAGGCATCGAGGGCCAGCCATGCAAAATGGAGGTGGACTCTGGGTCCTACCTCTCCATGATTGCATGGCATGAAATAAAGCGCTTGGTGCCTACCCTCCAAAGGAGGAACATAGACAGCCAGAGACTCATTGTAAAGGACTACCAGGGAAACCGCATCCCGGTAGTCGGAACCAAACACTTCAACATCACCTATAAAGGGCACACCGAAAGACTTCCCCTGACAATCGTCGACTACGACCGCCCAAGCCTACTGGGACTGCAATGGTTCGCCCCGCTCGACATCGCACTCACGGCAGTCGACCATGTCACCGACGACAGCTGGGAGCAGCAACTGGCCCGGGAATTCCAAGAGGTCTTCGACGGAAACCTAGGCAAGTACCGAGGGCCCCTTATATCTTTCAACCTAGACCCAAACGTCCCCCCAAAACGCCTGAAACCAAGGCGGGTGCCATTCGCACTTAAACCCAAGATAGACGAGCAAATTGACAAGCTTGTCAAGCAAGGGGTCCTACAACCCATAGACCATGCCCGGTGGGAGACCCCCATAGTCACCCCGATCAAGCCTGATGGGTCGGTGAGGATCTGTGGGGACTATAAGGCCACCCCAAATGGCGCGCTACAACAAAGCGCCTACCCTGTCCCAGTAGTGCAACACCTACTGCACTCACTGGGAGGGGGCAAGGTTTTCGCCAAGCTCGACCTCGCCCAGGCTTACCAACAGTTGCCAGTCGACGAGCAAACGGCAGAAGCGCAAACCATAGTCACCCACCGGGGGGCATTCAAATGCAACCGACTCCAATTCGGAGTCAGTGTGGCACCGGGAATATTCCAAAGCCTAATGGAAAGACTACTGCAGGGCATCAAGGGGGTGGTACCTTACTTCGACGACGTCCTAGTGTCGGCAGCCAACCAAGCCGAATTAGAGGGTCGCCTAAGGGAGGTCCTAACCAAATTTAAAGAGACCGGGCTAAAGGTCAAGAGGAAGAAATGCCAGCTATGCACGGAACGAGTCGAATTCCTAGGATACCTCCTAGACCGTCATGGCATTCACCCCACAAACAAAAAAATCAAGGCGATCAAAGAAGCCCCCACACCCAAGTCCAAGACGGAACTAGAGGCATTCCTGGGGCTACTGAACTTTTACAATGTTTTCCTGCCCCAAAAGGCGACGGTGGCGGAGCCCTTGCATAGGCTCCTGGACAAGGCAGCGACCTGCACTTGGGGGAAACGCGAGCAAGCCACCTTCCAGAGAACAAAGGACCTCCTCACTTCGGACGCCGTCCTCATACAATATAACGAGACCCTACCTCTGGCCGTCACATGCGACGCATCACCCTTCGGCGTCGGCGCTGTCCTCAGCCATACCCTCCCCGATGGAAAAGAAGTGCCCATCGTGTTCTTTTCAAGGACCCTCACCAAACCGGAGCGGAATTATAGCCAGCTGGACAAAGAGGCTCTGGCTATCGTTGCCGCCGTGAAACGATTCCACGAGTATCTCTACGGCCGGACATTCACCATCATAACCGACCACAAGCCGCTGCTGGGAATCCTTGCAGGAAACCGGGCCACCCCGAACATTCTGTCTCCCCGAATGACAAGGTGGTCCGAGTTCCTGGCAGCCTACAACTACGGACTCATACACAGACCGGGTAAGACGATCTCCCATGCAGACGCCTTAAGCCGCTCGCCGCTACCAGAATCTGACACCGACCCAGCACCCACAACGACCACCCTCAGCATAGAGACTCTACCCAACCTGCCCATAACCGCGTCAGACATTGCCCGAGAGACTAATAAAGAAAAACGTCTGGCGTGGGTGTTGCATTGGGTAGAGAAAGGATGGCCGGAAAGGGACAACGACGAGTCCGTCAAAACATTCCAAAACCGCCAAACGGAACTCTCGCTATTAAAAGGGTGCATACTATGGGGGGACAGGGTGGTCATTCCAGAAAAGCTACAAGGGAAGGTTCTGGAACTGCTACACGAGGGGCACCTTGGCATCGTTAGGACTAAAGCCCTGGCCAGAAGTTACGCTTGGTGGCCAGGGATGGACAAACAAATTGAGGCCTGGGTAGCAAGGTGCCAACAATGCCAGGAAACTAGGCCAAGCCCACCCACAGCACCCGTCCTAGAGTGGGAAACCCCAAGGGGACCTTGGTCTAGGATTCACATAGACTTCGCCGGGCCCACAAAAGGACACACCTTCCTCATAACAGTTGACGCTTACTCCAACTGGCTGGAGGTAAGCAACATGAAGACGACAACCACAGAGGCCGTGATCAAGGAACTCTGCAAACTCTTTGCAACACACGGCCTCCCAGACGTCGTCGTTTCCGACAACGGGCCCCAATTCACCTCACTGGAATTCGAAAAATTCCAAGCAGAAAGGGGCATCCGCCACGCGCTGACAGCACCGGCGCACCCGGCGGCAAACGGTAGGGCGGAACGGATGGTCCAATTCACTAAGAAGACCATCCGGAAAATAGACCACGGGGAGATCCAGGAGAAAATTAACAAACTACTCTTCACCCAACACATAACCCCAAATACCACAACCAATAAGAGCCCAGCCGAACTATTAATGGGCAGGAAACTAAGGTCCCCACTCGACAGGTTACACCCCACGTATAACCCGGAGAAGCCCCCAGACTCAAACAGCAAACACCGAACCTTCGCACCTGGCGACCCCGTATACGCGAGAAACCTGATGGGAGACCCACTATGGATACCAGCCGTCATCACACAAATAACAGGCCCACACTCGTACCGGCTACAAACAGCAGACGGACGAGCGTGGAAACGCCACATCGACCAAGTAGGGTCGAGGACTACCTACCAAGAGATCGCCGACGCACAGACAGCCGAAACCAACCCCCACAACACAAACCAAGGGGGGAGGGAATACCCAGGGAACCAAAACCAAAGAAAAATAAACCAGCCATACTTACCGGAAAGCAGCCATCACGACCCCTCGCCAGGAAGAGACAGCCAGGCCAACTCGACCGACCCGGGAAGACCGAGCGGGAGCGGCGAAACCCGCAGCTCAACCAACCCGGGAGGCCCAGGAGGGAGCTACGGAGAGCGGCCCGGCCCGATCGACCAGCCGGTTCCCACGACGGCAGCAGGAGCAGCAGAGATCCCGACCGAACTGGCCGGGATCCAACCTACGACTGAGCTGCGCAGGTCAAGTAGGCTCAGACGGAGCCCCGTCTACCTATGTGACTACGCGACGTAAGGACTGAACCAAGAGGGGAGGGGTGTTCTGTCCTTATTAGCATTCTTGAGATCCCCACGCTTTGATTGGCCAAAGCGCGGGGCACTCTGATTGGTCAGGCGAGCCGCGCCGATTGGCTCGCTGAGAATCTTCCGCGATTGGTCCATTCGGATCGCGGGAGATTCAAAGTGGTGCCATTGGTCGCGGCCGCCGCGGCTAAAAGAATAAAAGCCGCGATCTTTTTCCCTTTGCCCCAGTTCGGTTCCAACCTCAAATAAAGAGCATGATTTGAAGTCACCGACTCCTGACATCATTTCACGGACACAACATTAATCTTACTGTGAGGTGAGTAAGGGTTTGTGTCAGGTGACAGATATTGAGAGTCAACCAAGGGTTAGAAGAAATGCAGTGCACCATTAGCCGTTTTCCTGCAGGTTCTAAGATGGTGTTTCTTCAACCTTGGCAAATTTAAGAGGGGTGGACTTCAGCTCCTAGAATGTGTTTTAGTTGATTGATTTGCCAGAGTCGATTCTAGAAAAATATACTTATTAATACTTTGGGTTGGATGTAGTGGTGTGTTGGAATCACTGTTTAAAGGGTAGGGGAGAGTTAAGAGACATTGAAAATGGAGTCTCTCTGGGGAAGGAAACATAAAACAGACTAGTAAGTGTAGATGATCAACAGTAGGTGATCAACAATAAAGAACTGCTTAGGCCTATTTATGGTATTCTGGTTTCTTTTGCCTGACAAGGGGCCCCCATACCTATTTTTTTTTGCATGTACTGTATACATTACAATTGCTGGTCAACATTTATAGTTTGCATATTCAGATTCTTCTTAAATCAGCACCCATAACTTGGCTATCTCGAGATTTGTTGGATTATAATACCCAAAGTACATATCTGATAAGACACATTATGGAAGAGGGCAATAGTAACTTAACCTGTTTAAAGGATGCAGTAGGAATCCTTTTGTCAATGCTTGCATTTTGAACAATATAAATTAACTTCTCCCAACATGCAAAATGTTCTATAATTTCTCTGCTGCATTTCAGGTCTGTCAATAGAGGGTGCTGTTTGGTTGCATTTGTAATTTTCCTAACTGTACAACAGCTACCATCAAATGTTCTTTGAAATCTGCTTCCAGACATTACTTCTTTTTTTTAAGGCTCATTAGTGTGAAATTCCATTCCAAAGAGCATAGCCTAGCTATGAAAACTTCAATACCAGCATAAATTCCAACTCAGCTGTATTAAGCAAAATACCTAACAAGTTTAAATTCCAGAGCCCCCCCCCCCCCCCCCCCCCCCCCCCCCCCCCCCCCCCCGGTGTCTCTTAGCCAGTTGTCACCTCTGCCTGCCAATAGGAAGCCAGCTTCTCCATCGGACAAGTCCTCTTCCCCTGGGGCGTGCATGAAAATGAGGTGTACCTCTAAAGAGGCTTTTTCCTATGAACTCACTAAAATAATTCAAACAAGGAAATTAGAATATATTATTGAAAAGAAGAAGAAGCAGGGTCCCACAAGAACCAACAAAATGAACTAACAAATGGATCGATGCCCCACCCCATGTACAGGTAAGAAAGCTGGGATAGAAATGCCCTGTCTTATCTCCAGGCCACATTTTGGCAGAATGATTATGAGGATGTGTCATGGACCAGGCCTAGGTGCCCCAAGATGTACTGCAACTGTACAGGTAGTCCTTGACTTACCACCATTCACTTAGCAACTGTTGAAGGTTACAGTAGCACTCAACAAAAGTAATTTACAACCAGTCCCTGCACTCACAACCATTTCAGCATGCCCACGGTCATGAGATTTCAATTTGGGCGCTTGGCAACCAGTATGTATTGACATGCAATTGCATGACCCTGGGGACATGAGATCACCATCTGTGATCTTCCCAAATGGCTTCTGACAAACTTAAATCAGTGAGGGAAGCTGGATTCCCTTAACGATCACATGAGTTACTTAACATTTTGCTTGACAATCGTGGCAAAAAAAAAAAAAAGATGCAAAACTCTAGTGTGACTCACTTAACGATTTGTCTTGCTTAGCAGCTGAAATTCTGGTTCCAATTTTGGTCATACTACAAGTGGAGGACTACTTATAGCTAAGGATGAATAACTTTGCCCAAGGAACTTTTCTTTAGCCTGTTTGGCATTTCAGATTAGATTTTGGGTGCAAATAGTCTTTGCAAATTCATCCTCAAATGAGTGGGCAAAAAGAATTAGATGCACAACATTTTTATTTTTTTTTATTTTTTGAGAAAGGAAAAATTCTCCCATCATTTCTCAAGGGACAGACTTAGTAGTAGTAATGGTGCTATTAGCACTGGTAAATTGTTTTTGGAGTCTTGAAATCCCTTGGATTTCACTGAAGTTTGGAAGTGAGGGACACTGCAGAACATTAGACAGATGACTAGAAAAAAGAGGACATTCCATGTCTTTGATTGATCTGGTTGCACTCTGAAGCATACCTTGAAAATTATCCCTACCAAATAGAGTAGGCCTTATTATACTATAAAGCCTATATACTTAGCCTTTCTAAAGCTCTAAATATAACACAGGAAAATTTGCACCAGGCAGAACTAAATGCATTGTTCACCTTTTTGTTTATTTCAGGTGAGATTAAAGATAGGATTTACTCTTCCTATTTTCACATTTAAATCCCGCAATTTCTGGTTCCCTGAAAATCTAACCACATACCTATCTTATGAAGAAGCCTTAATCTTCAACGTCAATTAAAACAATGTGCCAGGTATGTTATTGGTGTGTTTACAGTTTACATTCATCCTTAATTTGACCTTGATTTCTCTCATCTTTCTATTTGGACACATCTATTTCTTTTTCTAAGCCATCACAATCTTGTAATGGTTTGCAGTACTCCTTTATAAACACTAACTAGGTTTAATCAACACTTCCTTGCAATTGGCCTAGGGGAGAGCATTAAAATGAGCCTCCTTTTGTGCCTTTCCTCCATCTCCATCTTTGCTTTGTGGTTCTTGGTTTCTCAGGGAGGCAAACTATTTAAAACACTATTGTGACCCAAATGGATAGCTGTGTAAGAACCATTAAGTGCTAAGGCACTTAGCACTTAGGACTCTATGAAGATAGAGAGGCATACCAAGGATTCAAAAGGCAGATTTGGCAGGAATACCTATTAAAAATAAAAGGAAAATAGCCCATCATCAAATATCTCCAGCATACATAGTCCTTGACTTATGACCCCAGTTGGGATCAGAATTTCAGTTGCTAAGCAAGGCAGCTGTTAACTGAGTTGGATCCAATTTTACTTTTCTTTTTTTTGCTACAGTTATTAAGTGAATCACTGCAGTTGTTAACTGAAACACGTGCTCTTTAAGCAAATCTAGTTTCCCCCGTTGACTTTGCTTGTCGGAAGCCATCTGGGAAGTTCACAAATGGTGATCAATATCCTTGGCTGTTTAATAGAGGGACTGGTGTAGTAACTCAAGAGAAGAGCAACACTGCAGATTGACACCAAACCTCCATGTGCAAGTGTTCCTCTTCTCTCATGGAAAACTCCTCACAATGAGGTAGTCAAAATTGGGTTGTTCAACAAAGAACCACAGAACTCACTGGCTGTATTAATTCATTATAGATACAGTCTTGTCCTGAAGCAAGGACATTGGAATCCTAGGTGACTATGCATATTGGGAGAATGGCTTTTGAAGGATACAAAGATTATAAATGCCTCTCCAAATAGGAATAGTCAAAACTTAAGAATCCAAGAGGCAAACATAACATGAGCTTCTATCTGCTCAAAAACTATAGGGATTTGTGCTATCCTTGATAAGCTTATCTCGAAGTAAGACAGAAGTTAGTTGCTGAAATTCTTATAGGGTTTTTTTTTTTTTGCCATTATACAGCTGAGAGACAACAGCTGTCAAATTACATGAGTAATAGTTATCCATATTCAAAAGGAAGAGCCGTTGACAATGGTTTCTCATTCTTTCTTTTCATTTCTTTGGTATGTGCTACAGAGCAGTCAGTAGGGCTGAGCAAAGCTTAGCCAGTCTTGTTACAGTCAAGATAAGAAACCCTAGGGCATGAAAGAATGGAAATAAATAACTACATAAGTAAGTAAGGAAGGAAGTAAATAAATAAATAAATATGGTAGTTCTGTGTTCACCAAAGCAATGACAACATTTTTTTTAAAAAAATCCTTGGATTGCAGCATAAATAAAAGAAGATGGTTAAGTGTGATGACATTGTTGAAGTTGCTGGCAATGCAGCAAAGGACAGTGTTGACTTTCTTTTATTTTGCTTCTCTCCTTCTTGGAAAAGCAACGGCAATCTCATTATATCTCCTCATAAGATAGGAGGAAGATTGCTATCTGAGTCTAATGAAAACCCAAATGACAGGCCAATAAAACTTAGTGGCTGCTTATAAAGTCTTTTCAATGCATTCTCAGAGGTATATAGATTACTTGAACTACTTCAAAACAACACTACATACTCCCAGAGAAAGAAAATAAGGTAAATGATGGTAGAAATCTGCATAGCTAAGCAGGAGATAAGCGAAGGGCATTTCTGTCTCTCATTTTTGACTGGGACAATATGTTTAAGGAATATTTCCTCCATTAAAAGTCCGACCATTGGTTTTCCTTTATATTACATTCATGTCCTTACATCCACGGGGCAGAGTGGGAGGGAGTGGGAAGGTGTTTAAAAAGACAAGGTGATGGCTGCAATTGCATAATTGAAGCCCCACCTCTTTTTATGTGCTTGTAATTATGGCTGCCATTTTGACTTTTTATCCTCCTCTTGCAGACATCCCTGTTCTTTTACAAAGCAGCATTAAAATAAAACAATTTGCAAAAAGTCACTTTTCACCTGTTTTTCTGTTGCTTATTCTGTTTCCCATAGTTCAAATTCACTGGGTAAACAATTTAAAATAACTGAGGAATTAAAAATAATGATACAACACAAGGAAACCCCCCCCTCTGTCTCTTCCTTCTTTCTCTCTCTCTCTTCCTTCCTTCCTTCCTTCCTTCCTTCCTTCCTTCCTTCCTTTCTTTCTTTCTCTTTCTTTCTTTTAAAAAGGACATAATTTAAACCAGAATTTCTCAATTAAGTTAGAAGTCAGTGGCTAAATAGGATGACTCCAAATTATGCCAGAATCCCATTGTCATCTGCTGGGATTCTCACACATTCTGCTTTTCAGAACCAGCGGTATAGTAGAGAGTGTACTCCTAAAAGAAAGGAACCTGGATATAAATCTACTAGATAAGCAAACAAAATGGTGTCCCTCCCAAGAACTGGACCAATTTTGGTCCACTGCATTGCTCTGTATCAATTCTACACCTTAGTGTGAAATATTCCCCAAGGTTTAGGTTGGTTGTGAGTTTTGCATGTTGAGTTGTCTTTTTAAAATTTCTCAAAAATCAGAAGTGAAGAGTATACTGGGTAATGAACAGATGTATCTTAAGTGTATGCCAAATAGTCACCAGATTCAGAATTGGACTGAATAAGTAAGGAATTTTGTAAAAGTCACTGGTATTGAGAATGTCTCCTGACATAGTGAATTTCTGGCGAATATGGCACTTTAAAGTGGACATTCCTTCTTGATCTGTCGAACAGCTAGCCTCCAGGTTCCTCCCAATCAAATGACATACCATAGTTTCAGTGCTGCTTCCTGAAAAATGTTGGAAAGCATTCAGCAGAACCACAAGATGAGGAAGTGCTAGTTTAATTCAGTTTCAATGAGATAGGCTACAATGGATTCTGATGATGTTCATAGAAAATTTTACCTGTCCATCAAGCAAAAGTATCTCAGAAAGACAAAGGTTATTTATCCAGTTCCTGAAAATGGGACATGAAGCAACCACGATGATAAAGACTCCTTCCTTCTTTCCTTCCTTCCTTCCTTCCTTCCTTCCTTCCTTCCTTCCTTCCTTCCTTCCTTCCTTCCTTCCTTCCTTCCTTCCTTCCTTCCTTTGCCATTGGCAGAAACCTTTGGTTGTCCAATGTGGAATTATATCTCAGTTGTTTCAGTTGTTCTAGAGGTTGTTGATATGAAGGAAGGAACTTACAGGTGAAACTCAAAAAATTAGAATATCATGCAAAAGTTCATTTATTTCAGTAATGCAATTTAAAAGGTGAAACTAATATATGAGATAGACTCATTACATGCAAAACAAGATAGTTCAAGCCCTGATGTGTCATAATTGAGATTATTATGGTTTACAGCTCATGAAAACCCCAAATCCACAATCTCAGAAAATTAGAATATTGTGAAAAGGTTCAATATTCTAGGCTCAAAGTGTCCCACTCTAATCAGCTAATTAAGCCATAACACCTGCAAAGAGTTCCTGAGCCTTTAAACGCTCTCTCAGTCTGGTTCAGTAGGAAGCACAATCATGGGAAAGACTGCTGACCTGGCAGTTGTGCAGAAAACCATCATTGACACCCTCCATAAGGAGGGAAAGCCTCAAAAGGTAATTGCAAAAGAAGTTGGATGTTCCCAAAGTGCTGTATCAAAGCACATTAATAAAAAGTTATGTGGAAGGGAAACGTGTGGAAGAAAAAGGTGCACAAGCAGCAGGGATTACCGCAGCCTGGAGAGGATTGTCAGGAAAAGGCAATTCAAAAGTGTTGGGGACTTTCTCAAGGAATGGACTGAGGCTGGAGTCAGTGCATCAAGAGCCACCACAAACAGACGGATCCTGGGCACGGGCTTCAAATGTCACATTCCTCTTGTCAAGCTGCTCCTGAACAACAAACAACGTCAGAAACTAAAGAAAAACAGACCTGGTCTGTTGCTCAGTGGTCCAAAGTCCTCTTTTCTGATGAGACCAACTTTTTCATCTCATTTGGAAACCAAGGACCCAGAGTCTGGAGGAAAAATGGAGAGGCACACACTGCAAGATGCTTGAAGTCCAGTGTGAAGTTTCCACAGTCTGTGTTGATTTGGGGAGCCATGCCATCTGCTGGTGTTGGTCCACTGTGCTTCATTAAGTTCAGGGTCAATGCAGCCATCTACCAGGAGATTTTGGAGCACTTCATGCTTCCTTCCACAGACAAGCTTTATGGGGATGCTGACTTCATTTTCCAGCAGGACTTGGCACCTGCCCACACTGCCAAAAGCACCAAAACCCGGTTCAATGACCATGGGATTACTGTGCTTGATTGGCCAGCAAACTCGCCTGACCTGAACCCCATAGAGAATCTATGGGGCATTGTCAAGAGAAAGATGAGAGACATGAGACTAAACAATGCAGAAGAGCTGAAGGACGCTATTACAGCATCCTGGTCTTCCATAACACCTCAGCAGTGCCACAGGCTGATAGCTTCCATGCCACACTGCATTGAGGCAGTAATTGCTACAAAAGGGGCCCAAGCCAAGTACTGAGTACATATGCATGCTTTATACTTGTCAGAGGTCTGATATTGTTCTATGTACAATCCTTGTTTTATTGATTGCATGTAATATTCTAATTTTCTGAGATTGTGGATTTGGAGTTTTCATGAGTTGTAAGCCATAATCATCTCAATTATAACAAATCAGGACTTGAACTAACTTGCTTTGCATGTAATGAGTCTATCTCATATATTAGTTTCACCTTTTACGTTGCATTACTGAAATAAATGAACTTTTGCATGATATTCTAATTTTTCGAGTTTCAACTGTATCTGACTCTTTTCTCTTCTCTCTTTTCTACATATTTCCCAGCATGATGAGGGAGTCCTATGCAGTGATAGAGGTCACACTGCTTGTCTGCATCTCTTCAGCCTCCCTTTCAGTGGTTTTGTTGTTGTTGCTGCTGCTGTCTTAGGTCTGCTGGTAATGTTTTTAGTGCAGCTACTTATTCTCCCTGGGATGTATATGATCCAATTATTATGTCCAGGTTGTGCTGAGAATAGCTCTGCTTGGCACCCTCTTTTTTGGGATGTCAGAACAGGAATCTGAAATTTCACCCATTCATTTGTCACACACACACACACACACACACACACACACACACACTGGTTGGTGCAAAGAGTCATGGAAAGATACATACTCGATATTACAAGACAATATAAAAAGACCTACACGTAGGTTAGAGAACAAATGAAAATATACAATATCCTCAAAAGAGTAAAAGAATGGAAATGAAAATGGACTGGACACGTAGCAAGAAGAATTGATGGCTGGTGGACCAAGGCAGTCCTAGAATGGACCCCACTTGATAAAAAGCATCCATGAAAGAGACCTAAAACAAGATGGATCGACGACATCAGCAAGTATTGTGGGCCCAATTGACAAAAGAAAGCTCAAGACCGTTAGGAAAACAAACTCATCCATATTGTTTGTGAAGATCAGTAGTATGGCAGCCTTATGACTATTGATTGAGTGATTAATTGATTATGTGCCATCAAGTGGTGTTGACTCTTACTAAGCATATAAATAGATGTTTTCCAAAATGATCCATCCTCAACTTTGGCTTTCAGATATATGCATATATAAATCTTTTAAAACTTTGTCCTTAAGAGTTGCAGATCAACATTTGAAAAGTGTTGCCAGTCAATATATTTATGATTAGGCCAGAGTGGGCATTTGAAGATTGATCATAATGTTTGTAGATAGGGCTAAGGGCTACAGAAGACTGGAAGATGGCAGAAAAGGGGCAAATCCTGGACATGTTTATGGAAAGGTGTAGGATTTTGATAATAAAGTTTTTATTCTGGACATTTAGGGTATTGGGTATGGTTTTTCTTAATACAAATTGGAAATATCTTACTGGAAAAGCAAAAAGTTTAAGAAATATAGATCCACTGACTCAAAAATAAAATTACTTACAGGTAGTCAAATGTCTATGGAGATTCATAGATTCATCTGCACTTCTATAACTGTCTGATTTGGTTCTGCAGCCCAACAAGACAGACACAGATTCCAGAGAGTAATGAGGACTGCAGAAAAAGCAATTACTAACAACCTGCCTTCAATTGAGGACCTGTATACTGCAAGAGTCAAAAAAAGGGCTGTGAAAATATTTACAGACCCCTCACATTCTGGACATAAACCGTTTCAACTCCTTCCCTCAAAACGATGCTATAGAGCACTGCACACCAAAACAACTAGACACCAGGACAGTTTTTCCCCAAACGCCATCACTCTGCTAAACAAATAATTCCCTCAACACTGTCCAACTATTTACAGTCTGCATTACTATTACTATTAATCTCCTCATCCCTCCTTATCACCCATCCCTTCCCATTTGTGACTGCATGACTGTAACTTTTTCGCTTGGATCCTTACGATTTAATTGACTGTTTCCTAGTATGATGTGATTGCTTATTGTACCCTATGACTATTATTAAGTGTTATACCTGATGACTCTTAGTGAATGTATATTTTCTTTTATGTACACTGAGAGCATTTGCACCAAGACAAATTCCTTGTGTGTCCAATCACACTAGGCCAATAAAGAATTCTATTCTATTCTATTCTATTCTATTCTATTCTATTCTATTCTATTCTATTCTATTCTATTCTATTCTATTCTATTCTATTCTATATCATCCAGATCATGGTTGTCCCAAAGGTGCTTTTTCAAGAGACAACTGGAAGTTTCTGGTTTTTTTTCAAAGACGTTTTGCTTCTCATCCAAAAAGATAGACTTGGACTTAAAACAATTAGTTTAGAATCCATTTGAAGTTACAACTGCACTGAAATAAGTGACTTCTGACCATTTTTCACACTTATAACCACTGCAGCATCTCTGTGGTCACATGATGAAAACTCAGATGCTTGGCAACAGGCTCATATTTAGGGAAGATGCAGTGTCTTGGGGTCATGTGATCACCTTTTGTGATCTTTTGACCTGCAAAGTTAATGGAGAAGGTGGATTCACTTAATAACTATAGCAAGAAAGGTTGTAAAATGAGGCAAAAGTTACTTAACTACTGTCATGCTTAGCAACAGAAATGTTGGGTTCAATTGAGGTTATAAGTCAAGGACTACCTGTACTTAATTCTGCTAGATGTAAACTACACTTTTTGTGTTTCCTGCCTCAAATCAGTAAGAATATGTACTCCTAATTTCTAATAAGTGCTGCCTGAGAGGGGCTTGGGGGCACAAGAAAACTTGGCAAGGTCTCAGCTTCTGCAATTTCATTCTGTTTTCCATTTTCCCTCAATTTCCCAATTTTCTCTTTCTTATTCTCTGCCTGTTTTTCCTTTTCTCCTGCTGTCTTTCTATCTCACAGTTCATTTCTGTTCATATTTTTGAAAAAACAGTTTACATATGTTTTAAATATTGTTTCAATCATTGCAGAAGAAGAAAACGTTCATAACAGGAAATATTATTTGACTATTGCCTGGTTCTGATAGGACATCTGCTTCTGTAACTTCTATTTAATAAGTCTCTGTTGTGAATTTAGAAAGGGTTACTGAGTCCATTTTCAATTAAAACAAACCTTATATCCTAATGCAAACCAATGTTATAACTTCTGTACTGATGTATTATTTAACTAATTAAAAGGGCCACAAGTTCAAGACAGAAAATTCTCCTGGTTTTCTTTTCTTTTAAAATATCTCACTAGAGAGGAAATACTGTAAGCAGAAAGGGTTAAAATTATGCTGCAAGAAAGGGAAATTATGAATACATATTCTGTACTTTAATAAGTGTGTTGAATCAGAATGGGAGAATGTGAGATTTACTTATTTGCAGGATTAAAATGATAAACCATAAAACCAAGAGCTAAAAAAAAAAAGTGGCATGTCTCAGTCATCTCCTAGGATGCTTCAACTATTTTTCAAAAAAGAAATAAGTTTTGTTTTAATTTAATGAAATGTGGTGACTGGAACCTGGAAGCTCTTCTCCTGAATCAACATTAGCTAGGGAGAGAAAATCAGTTTTTATTGGCAGGTGATATTTCTTTGTTCAGATGAGCATCTCTCTCAGGGAAATTTGCATTTAACAGCAATTTTTGCCTAAATGATGATGATGTAATTGTATATACTGCTTCCCATCTTCTCAGAAGAAGCATTTTGCAAGTTTCTGTGAATTGTTTTTTTTTTGTATGTGTGTTGCTGCTATTAATGTTGTTATGATGATTATTATTACTTAGATTTATAGCTTATTTTTTCTCCAAGATCTCAAGGAAAGTTACTGTGAGGTGTGTTTGTGTTTCATTCATTTTAACATATTATACTAATGCATGCCTTTTCACATAGCTGTTCTTCCAATATTCAAATCTCTCTAGCTTTTTGTTTGACAAATGGCATCATGAAGAGATTGGACAGCCATTTGTCCAGAATAGTATTGGGTTTCCTGCTTGAGCACAGGATTGTACTAGACCTTCAACATCCCTTCCAATTCTATTATTACATATTCTATCATTTTAAAACATCTGAACATTAGAGCATAATTATTTTGGTTGGTAGTGTTTGAAAACGATAGCTTTGTTTAAAATAAAAGGTGCAATATGGTGTGGAAATGGTTACTAAAGGCAGTTCTACTTCTGTGGTGGCCTTTTAATTATGGGATTCTTCTGCCAGAATATTGTTGATCCTTGTGCTGTCTGATTCCAAGTAAAGATTCATGAGAGAGCAGTCTTATTTGATAATAAATTATTAATCAATTTAACCCTTTATTAATCCATTAGCTATTTGATCTACCAAGGTCTCTCTCTTGAGAGAAAGATCTCCTGAGAGAAAGATCTCTTCCCTCCCCAATGTAAACAGGAGATTCCGAAGATTACATTTGGGGTTTTCTGTACCTAGCATAGTAAACTATAGTTTGTTAACCTGCTTTGTTGATTAAGCAAGTTCAGCATAGCTGTGGTTTGAAAACTGCAATCACTAAATTCATACAACATGCTAGATCAGAAGTAAGTAAACAACATTATACCTCAATGTTAGAGTCAAAATGTATCCATTGTGCTGTATATGTCTTTGAAGCTTGGCTACAATCAAAATACATTTTTAGAAAGTATTTATGAAGAAATAATTGAACAATTGCAGACAAGCACTTTGTATTATCAAAAAATTCCCTTCATCATCTGGATGAACTCCCTCTTTCTCTAATTGCAGGTTTATTAATGAAAGAAAAAGACATTTATAATAGATAAATAATACATACTATTTATCATACAGCTCACTGACATCTTTCAACTCAGAATTAAATCAAATCTTGCATATTTTGCCACATCTGCAGTTTATCTATCTCAGTGTTCTTGCTAATCATTGAAGCAGGTATATTTTTTTTAAAAAGAAAACACCATTTGCTAGGATGCAGGAATGGAGATAAACATTGCATTAAAAACCACCTAAAATATGCATTAAAGAGCTAACATTTGTGTTATTCCGCATTCATTATTTTATATTAAATATCTAAGAGATGCAGTGAACTTCCCTACCATGGCACAGAGACCCAACAAAGACAACAAATGGCAGATTTATCTATAAGTTGACCATATGCCCCAATTTTCAGAGGGGTACCCAAAGGTAATCTAATATATGTTCCCTGTCTGAAAGCTGTCCAGACTTGCAACATGATCTGTGTCTAGTATTTTGGCTGCAGAATAGGTGGGGCATAGGAGTTTCCTGAGAACAGATCCCCCCCCCCCCATTATTTATTTAGCTATTTCTTTTATTTTATTTTGAAAATCTAATAATTATCTTTTAGGTTGCCTGTATGAGCCTACTAAAAGATGGTAAAGATAAAGGTTTCCCCTGCTCAGTTGTGTCCGACTCTTGGGGATAGTATTTTATCTTGCATTTGCATGTTTTCAAACTGCTAGACTGGGTGGAGCAGGGACAAGAATAGGAGGTCACCTCGTGTAATGCTTGGGTCTCGTACTGCCAATCTTTCTGTTGACAAGCCCAATGTCTTAATCACTAGGCCACGGTGCTGCATATGAGCCTATTACACACTGTATGCTATAGCAGCCTTTGTGATCTAGTGCTTTCCAAATATGTCTCTCTTACACCCACCTACCCACTCACCCACACACTCCAATTTAATATAGTAGATAAGGTGTTTGGCTAAAAACCGGGATCCTGTGAGTTCTACTCCTTCCTTATACATAACAGATGCCTAGGTAATTTGGGCCAATCATTCTCTCTAGCCCAGCCCATTTCACTGGACTGTTATGGGGGAAGAAAAGAAATTAGGTGTGTTAGGTATGCACATCGTATTGTACTGACCAAAAGATGTGCGGAATTAGGGACATCTGTGGGACAGGGATAGTCCCATCAGATCCCAGTCCGGAATTGGTACCAGGGCCATCCGATGGGGATGGCATGTCTCCCCTGGAGCCAGAAGTGGTATTCAGCAGATTCTGACCAGTTCTGGAGAACCGTTAGTGGACATTTTGAGTAGATTGGAGAACTGGCAAATACCACCTCTGACTGGCCCTGCCCCCACCTGTTCTCTGCCTTCTGAGTCCCAGCTGATCGGCTGGGTCTTCTTTGATTGCCTTGCACAGGAGAACAGAGCTGGAAAGCAGGTTAGTGGGGTGCGGAAGGAATGGGATTTTGCAGTAATCTTTCCCCCTGGATTGGGGTGGGAATGGAGATTTTGCAGTATCCTTCCCCTGCCACACCCATCAAGCCATGCCCACCAAACCACACCCTCCAAGCCATGCCACAGAACTGATTGTAAAAATTTTTGAATCCCACCACTGCCTGGAACATGTAGAGAGTCCAGGGGCTGAGGATGATCATGTCCCAGCCCCACTCCCATTGGGATAAGTGGTCATCTGGGCAGGGAGCTACCTGCCTTCACAAATGCAGGGGAGGATTGGCTGCAGATGGGCAGTGATGATGAGAGACAACAGATCCCCTCTGATGAGAAATAGATGCCTCCCCCATCCCATCCATGGGTGTGGAGAGTGGGTCAGAGGGGAACTCAGAGGAGGTCTACAAGGCTGCCTCACCCCTCCTCACAAGGAACACCTGGCTTGGGATGATTTAACCAGAGATCAGAAGCAGGTGCATTGCTTGGGAACAACTTTTTCTCTCAACTTGCATTTCCCTGACTTTTAAAAACCTTGATTCGTGGACTTTGACATGTTTTAGCCTTTGGATTTGCATACCTTGCTTTGCAGACTCTGATTCAGGATTGTGGTTTATGCACTTGGACTTTCTTACTGTTTGAGGACTTGGTTCTGGTGACTAGTGGACCCAACTGGTGCGGCTGGCCTATGTGGACTGCAGGTTTTCATTTTGTGGGGGACGAGTGGAGTGGAGTTTTGCCAACAGGGGCCAATGAAGTTGAGGTGTCAAGTAATAAGCTCTGTATCTTTACAGTAATCCTGCAGCCTCTGTATACACATAAAAGTGCGGAAGTTGGCCAAAATGGAACAAAATTTACTCACCAGTCCTTCTGAACACAATAATCAAGAACCAGGGAGGCAAGAATAGATAATCTGATCCACTGGAGATATTTTGGACTATTGCTTAATGTTTTTTTTTTTTTTTTTCGTTTTCCAAATCTAAAACCCCTATAGAGAATCCAGCAAGAAGATGCCATCTTGTCCTTTGTCTGTAGTAACAAAATAATTTGGCCCAGTCCTGACTGTGTCCTGGCACTGCAACATCATTTTTTATCTATTCAGGGCATCCCTTTGGCAGACTGATTGATTCAAGACAGGACATTCAAAAAGCTTTTTCACCTGCTGAGGGCACTTCTTATAAACAACCCATTTATTTTATGGCATGGAAGTATTTTCTCATGGCACATTTATTTGCCTCAGATCAAAGTTATCCATTCATTAAGCATATCCTGCAAACCTCCCCACTGACTACATCTATCTCACATGAACAAATAAAGAACGTTTTGGCAGAAAGATGTGCAATTATAGAATTGATATTAGTTTTACCTCACAGTCTCAGAAACCTTGCTGAAACAAGGGGTTAAGATAAAATATTCAGAGCAGTGTGCTGCAGCAGAAACGATTAAAGGATCTTCTTGCTGCACTTTAAAGACTAACACATTTATTTTATAAACTTTGGTAGACTCTGAAAGCCAATGTGATAAAACATTTGTTGGCCTGTAAGGTGCCACAAGACCCTTTATTGCTATTCAAAGGAAAGGTTTTGAAAGCTACTAGAGTAAGCAAAGAAAGCCATGAAATGCAGAGGAAGGGAGAAAAAGCTGGACCACCATCAGGTTTTAGAAAATAATTAGTACTCTAACATAAGTAGATGTCACTAACTGTAGCAATGTCTGCAGGAAATAAATAACAGTGGAACACAATAAAACTCCCTGTAAATGTATTCCACTGTAATATTGATGATAGCATATGGCAACCATCTGACAGCTGTTAAACAGATGTGGCAATTAGCAAACCTTATGGTCATGCTGTTAAGATTACTATGCAACACATTCTTTAGCAAAATAAGACGACTTCCTACTTTGTCTAGCTTTGCACATGTGGAGAGCAAGTTTAAGGTCCTATTTAGGTAGCATTGTTAGCTAATATTCCCTATAGGCGTGCCTGTGTGGATGTATATGGGTCTGCCTAGAGAAAAAGGGATAATTTCTTATGGAAGGTTAAGAGAAATTCAGAATTTAAGCAAGAACAATATCAATTCTGCTGTGCAGCAGATATTTCAATTATAATGGCTAATGGACAAATTGAGGGATAAAAAGACTTTTCTATCATGTTGAAATTCAATGAACAGTTTCAATTAGGCACTGAGTACAAAAAGGGAGAAAGGAAGATACTTTCCTTGATGTTAACACTGCAGAGAAAGATGAGAGCAGCTCTGTGTTTTCATTATACAGAAGAGATACATATAATAATGTGTATTTAAATTATAAATCAGGTCACTATGTGCCAAATGAAAGTAGTATCAATTAGTGTGAAGGTGGATCAGGTTTTAGGATGCCTTATATTTAATGACAAAAGTATGATTATTAATCTTGCCAGGCCAACAAAGAGATAATTTAAGGCAGTAACAAATCAAAGAATAATGTCACAAAATAAGCCTTTATGGCTTTTGGGGGGCAGTATTATTATAATTAATAGACTTCAAATGACTTTTTGGGGGGATGGGTTATAGCTTTCACCAAACCATTTACAGCAGACATAAAATATGAAACTCAAAATAGTGGGTTTGACTTAAGTTGACTTGAGGGCCCTTAAGCCTTTCCACCAGAGTAATTCCTGTAAAAATAATAGTTTCATTTTTCGGCTTAATTTATAATGTTGAGTTTATGCCAGTTCATCTGACATAAATCATGATTATGGCATGATCTATTGTATGTCACTTGAGCTAATGCAAATTAAATATTGCTCCATTTTTAAGGGGAGGAGGAACTCTCTCCATGTTAAAATAACACTGTCTGTCTTGCATATCGTTTAGCTCACTGTTACTTTTAATGCTGCAGTAATTTGTACAAATAGATGCTGTGCTTTTGGGATTTTAGATATCAGCTTTATGGGCCAAATGGTTGCTAAAGTAAGGGAGCATTTCTGGAAGTGGGAGTTCGACAAACCTTTATAACATTGCCTTTATATGCAAGAGTGCCCCAGTCCTCCTGAAACTGTCCTCTAGGCAGGTGTTCTTAAAAAATAAATATGGGAGTTTGGATGGAAAGGTGCATCCTGGCAGTCTAGAAATGCTGATGGGGAGAATGCTCATTCATTTGCCTTCCAGTCAATGAGTATTTTGTGACCGGCCACTGTTATGAAAAGGCATGCCCTTTATGCACTGTGCTGCATTGTGCAATGCATAAGTGCAATGCACAGTGCACAATGCATGGTGTAATCAGTGCAATGCCATTTAGGGAGGCATAATATTAATCAAAATCCCCAATTAGGCTCAGTACCTAAAGTTCCTCTCTTTCTGTTCTTTAGGCTGTGAGTTCTAAAAATTCACAATTTTTCTTTCTTCCAAAAGAACATGACACCAAAGCTCCAATTTCCAATCAGTTTTGTAAAGAGAAGAGAGGTACATTTCATTCCTTCACTGGCAACAGTATACGATGAGGTTTTTCTTAACCCTGCCAGGATTCCAGAAGTTCCTTGGCTTTGATGATGCTCTGTACCCCTGTCTTTTCCATAACAAGCATCTGGCCCTGAGCTTTCATTTTGATGTCCTACAATATCCGTGACATACAGAATAACAGAGTTGGGAGGGACCTTGCAGGTCACCTATTCCAACCACCTACTCAAGTTGGAGACCCTATACCAGGGGTCTCCAACCTTGGCCCCTGGAAGCCTGGTGGACTTCAACTCCCAGAATTCCACAGCCAGCTGGCTGTGGAACTCTGGGAGTTGAAGTCCGCCAGGCTTCCAGGAGCCAAGGTTGGAGACCCCTGCCCTATACCATTCTGACAAGTGGCTGTTCAGTCTCTTCATGAAAGCCTCCAGTGATGAACCACCCACAACGTCCGAAGGAAAGCTCTTACATTGATTGATTGTTCTCACTGTCAGAAATTTTTGCCTTATTTCTAGGTTGAATCTTTCCTTAATCAGTTTCTATCTATTGTTCCTTGTCTGGTCTTTGGGTGCCTTGGAAAACAGCCTCTCAAATATTGGAACACTACTATCACATCACCCCTTCTCCTTCTCTTCACTAGACTAGCCATGCCCAGTTCATGCAACCATTCTTCATATGTTTTAGCCTCCAGGACCCTAATAATCTTTGTTGTTTTTCTCTGCACTCTTTCTAGAGTCTGAACAGCTTTTTTATAGTGTGGTGACCAAAAACTTATTTTCCCCACAGCAAGCACCCTGGGATATGGGTTGGGCTAAGAGAGAATGACTGGCCCAAAATCACCCGGCTGGCTTTCATAGCTAAGGTGGGATTTCAACTCATGGTCTTCTGCTTTCTAATCTGGTGCCTTAACCACTAGACCAAACTGACTCTGACTCTAAGTATTCTTACTAGATTCAAATCCAGTTGTTTTCCTTACAAAATACTTTAAACCAAACATCTAAAAACAGTTCAGTTGGAAGATGGATACTTATTTCCATTAAATTCAATAATAGAATATCAATTTCAATTAAATGTCAAATTCAAGAATTTCAGACACTTTAAGGTATAATATCAAAAAAGAGGAGAAGGCGGAGCTTCGTTTTGGGGAGAAGGCGGATCTTCATTTTGGCGATACAGCTGCGATCTCGGGGCTCTGAGATCGCAGCCGATATTTTCACCCCTGGTCGGTCCCAATGGACCTAAACTGTCCCGTAGAGACGGGGATTGAGAAGGGTACTGTTCCAGGATCCCAGAGATATCGCAAAATCTCTGGTTTGATCCGGAAGAAGCCCTTTTGCTGGCGGCGGAGAGGCAGCCCCTATAGCTGCTGAAGTCGGGACAGCTCCGGAAAGAAAGTGGCTGGAGTGAAAGTGTGTCGGCTGGGTGAGAAAAACTTTTTTGTGTTGTAAATTCGCTGAGGTTAGAAAGGACATCCTGAATAAAGAAGAAATCTGTGAGACTTTTTTTTTTTTTTTGACTGAAATTGTCTGAGCGGCGTTTTTTAAAGTGATGTCAAATTGAGGCTTGGGTTTTTTTTTGTCTTTTCTCTATATTTTTTGGGGGAGATTTTAGTGTGACTTTGTAGGTAACCGGATTGAATTTCTCTTATATATATTTTTATGCTCCCTTTGATTTTTTAACTTTCTTTAGGATAGAGGCTCCCTTTGGTTATTTTTTTTTTCTGTATATATTACTCCTTTTTTCTGGCTGGGGGGGAGGAAGAGCATTAAGAAACTTTGCAACACTGCCAACTAGAGGCTTGAAAGTATTTTATTTGAATTGGAGAGAATTGCAAAAAGACCTCTTCTCAAGGACATTTTAACCTGATAAGATAGAGGGAGAGCACAGCAAAATATTATTGCAGGTGCTTTCCTGGACTGTTATCAAGAACACTTAGGTTTGGCTTTGAAGCTGCTGGAGAAGAGAGTCATAACAAAAGCCTTGGATAAATAAATAAAGTGCAGTGTGCTTTCTTATATATACCCCATTTGCTAGCCTTTTTCTAAATTTCAATTCTAGTAATATTTTTATTTTTGTCTTTTATTTTAAAGGGAAAGCCTCAGGGTTTTTTCTTTATTTTTCTTTTCTTTTTTATTGGGACTTTTTTGCTTTACCTATCTATGTTTTTGGACCACTTTGTTGTTGTTGTTTTTTGATTATTGAGACCTTTCAACTGGATTAAGGTGTGAAGAATCTGGGAACTTTTTGTTTTTTTTCTTTTTTCTTTTTCTTTTTGCTATTAATCAATATTATCATTTTTGGATTTGTTTTTCTCCTTTCTATTTTTTTCCTTTTTTATGGTGGACTACTTCGTAATTGGATTAGGGTCTAGAAGAACCTGAAGATCTTTCTTCTTCCTTTTTTGCTGTTTCTTCTTTGGTTTCGTGTTTTTTACTATTGGAGTTTTCCATTTTGCATTATAATTGGCTGCTCTACCAGTTGGATTAAAAGTCAAGAAGAATTTGAAGCTTTGGAAGCATTGAAATGAGCAGGAAACCAATATCATCTGGCATTTCTGCTTCTACCTCTGCTTCCCCACCAGCTGGAGGACAACATTTAATTCAGACAATGTTGAAGCAAGATAAGGAACAAGAAAGAGTAACTTTACAGATGATTATGCAAGGAATCCAAGATCTCAAGACAAAATCAGACATCATTGAACAAAGAACAGGAAATATTGAACAAAGAACAGAAAATATTGAACAAAGAACAGAAAATATTGAACAAAGAATAGAGAAGACTGATGAAAAAGTGGAAAACATTAAACAAATGATGGTTAAGTATAAGGAGAGATTCCAAAAAATTGAGGAAGAAGGAAAATAAAGAGAGAAGAAGATTGGAAATATTGACAGTAGATTAACAGCGGTTGAACAAGAAAAAGGTGGGATGTTGAGATGGGAGATGGAAAGGTCAGAATTTTACCTCAGATTTCAAAATATAGAAGAGGAAAAAGGAGAAAACTTGGCAGCGGTAATGATAGAAATTTTGGCAGATGCTTTGGAAATTACAGAGGAAAAGATGATGGATGGAATAGATGAGATATATCGAGTCTATACAAGGTATGCGATGAGAAATAAATTACCCAAGGAAGTCCATATTAGATTTACCAAGAAATCCATTAAAACGCAAATATTACAAGTAGTAAGAGAGAAAACATTGAAATACAAAGGTAAAGAGGTTGTGGTTTTAAAACAAATACCCAGAAAAGTGAGAGAGATGAGAAGAGAATATTGATTTCTGACTAAAATGCTATTGGAAAACGAAGTGAATTATAGATGGCTGATTCCAGAAGGACTAATGTTTAGGTGGCAAGAGCAGAGATATAGAATTGATTCAATTGAGAAAGCAGAACTTTTCCATGCAGAATTTTTTGGAGGAAGAAGAGAGGAAGCAGAGATAGAGGTCTCATTAATTGAGTTTCAAGAGGAACAACTGGAGACTGAAAAAGAGAAAGGAGCAGTAGGGGGACAGATGGATAGCAAAGAACAGCGTGAAGTGAGATCCACGAGAGCGGTTAGACCTAAATATAAAGCATAATCATGGAAGAAAAAAAACTGATTACAATGAATATAAATGGGCTTAATTCAGCTGTTAAAAGAAGGAAAACTTTTCATAAATTAGAGAAATTAAAATTTGATATAATTTGTTTACAAGAAGTTCATATTAAAAAACAACATGAACAATTGTTATTACAGCCAAAATTGGGGAAAATATTTACTTCTTTGACTCAATGTAAGAAAAGAGGAGTGGTTCTATACATTAAAGAGGCTATCCCAGCAAAATTGATTTACACGGATGAAGATGGAAGAGTATTAATGGTAGAAATAATGGACAATAATATAAAAATACTCTTGATTGCAATTTATGCTCCGAATGATAAACAAGAAGAGTTTTATAAAAAGCTACACATGAAAATAATTGGACTGGACTATGTTAATATAATTATGATGGGAGATTTTAATGGAATTGTGGACAATAAATTGGACTATATAGCAACAACAACAAAGCAAAATAGAAAGGCTCTCCCAAGGTCTTTTTTTAAAATGACAGATGAATTAACTTTAAAAGATATTTGGAGAGAAAGAAATGTTAAAGCTAAACAATATACTTTTTATTCAAATAGACATTTATTATGGTCCAGATTAGATATGATTTGGATCTCAACAGAATTAATATCCAATATTAAAGAAACAAATATTGAAACAAGTACTTGGGCAGATCATGGCCCAATGACAATTAAATGGAAGGGACAAAAAAAAAAAGATTGAGATGGACATTAAATAATACTATTTTAAAGGAGAGAGATTTTATACAATGGATGGAGAAGGAATTGGCTTTTTTCTTCAGAGAAAATAAAAAAGAAGATACTTCAACGCAGAATGTGTGGGATACAATGAAGGCATACGCTAGAGGTTTGATAATAGATTATACAAGAAAAAAGAATATTAGGAAAAGGCAAGCTTCTAAGGCCTTGGAAGATGAGTATAAAATTCTTGAAAAAGAATTACAGAAAATGCCACAGAAAAAGGATATTAGATTGAAGCTGGATGTAATCAAACATAAAATGGAATTAATAGAGAAAGAAGAACTGGCACAGAAAATCAGAAACTCTAAACAGAATTATTTTGAAGATGCAAATAAACCAGGTAGATGGCTAGCATATAAATTGAGAAAAGAGAAGGAATCAAGAAAAATATTGAAGTTAATAGATGAACAAGGCCAAGTTTGTTATGGGAATAAGGAGAAAAAAGAAATTATTCGAGATTTTTATGGGCAACTATATAAACAAGAGAATATTGATGAGGAAAAAGTCAAACAGTATTTACAGGAAGCTAATTTACCAAAGATACCTAAAGAGACTGAAGAAATGCTAGAAAGTAATATAACAATGATGGAACTAAATGAAGCATTTAAGAGACAAAATAATGGGAAAACACCAGGTCCAGATGGGCTTCCAGCAGAATTCTATAAAACATTTCAAGAATCATTGAGCATCCAATTGTTAGAAGTTATTAATGAAGTTATGTTAAAAAAGATGATACCTAAAACATGGTCAGAGGCTTATATTACACTTATACTGAAGGAAGAGACTGACCCACTGCAAATTAAGAATTATAGACCTATTTCTTTATTGAATGCAGACTATAAAATCTTTGCTTCAATCTTAGCAGAAAGACTTAAAAAATATTTAAATAATTTTATTCACCCAGATCAAAATGGATTTCTGCCAAAGAGACAAATTAGAGACAATATGAGAGTATTCTTGGACACTTTGGAATACTATGAGGCTCATCCTGAAAAGCAAATGGCTTTGATATTCCTAGATGCTCAAAAAGCATTTGACAACGTGAATTGGAGATTTATGTTATTATTATTGGAGCAGATGGGTTTTGCTAAAAAATTTATTCAAGCAATAGAAACCATATATAATAAACAGACAGCAAGGGTAATGATGGAGGGGGAACTTACATATTTTATTAATATAAGGAAAGGCACAAGACAAGGATGCCCCTTATCTCCTTTGCTATTTGTGTTGACCTTGGAAGTGTTGAATAGAAATATTAGGGATGATAAAAGCATAAAAGGAATGAAAATTAAGAAGGAAGAATTTAAGTTACAAGCTTTTGCTGATGATTTAGCTTTTATTTTGGAAGACCCGCTAGAAACAGCTCCAAAGTTATTGGAAAGGATAGAGACATATGGAGAGGTGGCTGGTTTGAAAATAAATAAAGATAAAACAAAGATTTTGACAAAGAATATTCTATTGAGACAGAGAGAAGAACTGGCAGATCTTTTGAAAATTCAAGTTACAAATAAGGTTAAGTATCTGGGGATATATTTGACAACAAGATGTAGCACATTAAAGGAGAATAATTATATTAAACTTAAACAACAGATAACTACAGATTTGAAGAAGTGGGAAAACTTGCAATTGTCATTAATAGGAAGAATTTCAACAATTAAGATGAATATTTTACCTAGAATTTTATTTTTGTTTCAAACAATACCAATTAGGCTTGGAAAAGACTATTTTGAAGATTTAAATAAAATTATGTTGAAGTTTATATGGCAAGGTAAAAAAGCGAGAATAAAGCTAAAGCTTTTGCAAGATGCTAGAATTAGAGGAGGTTTTGGCCTGCCTAATTGGGAATTGTATCATCAAGCTGCAAGTTTGACGTGGGTCAAAGAATGGATAACATTAAGGAAACATAGGTTGTTGACATTAGAAGGGCATGACTTGCTGTTGGGCTGGCATGCTTTTTTATGGTATAAGGGAACTAAAACACAGGGTTATTTTAGAAGACATTATGTACGAGAGTCTTTGTGGTTAAATTGGGAGAAGATAAAAAGACAATGTTATTTGAAAATTCCAGTTTGGTTATCGACCATTGAAGCATTTTCCTATCCTATAATCTACAAGAAGGAACAAACAGTTAGATATGGGGAACTTTTGGATGAAAAGGGTGAACTTAAATCGATCCAAAACTTAGAGGAACAAGGTATAAGGATGAATTGGTTTTCATATGCACAAATACATTCAAGGTATGATGAAGATTCCAAAACGGAGGGATTTTATGATAAGCAGACTGATTTAGATAAGATCTTGATGGGTACTGATGAGAAGGTGATTAAAAAATTATATGGTTATTTACTGGGAATGAAATTAGAGGAAGAACAAGTCAAAGAAACTATGATTGTTTGGGGGAAGAATTTTGGATATGGGATTGATTTAGAGAAATGGCAGAAATTGTGGTCTCAAAATTATAAAATGACAATGTCAACAGCATATAAAGAAAACTTGTATAAGATGTTTTACAGGTGGCACTTTCCTCCGACAAGAATAGCAAGAATGTTTAAGAATAAATCTGAAAAATGCTGGAAATGTCATCAGATACCCGGCTCGTATTACCATATGTGGTGGACTTGTGAGGATGCTAGAAAATATTGGACTATAATTCGCATGTGGTTGGAAAAAATGACAAAGAAACATATAGATTTGAAACCAGAGATCTTCTTATTGGGAATTTTACCTGATATATATAGTAAAGATTTGAAATACCTGATTGTAAATGTATTAACAGCGGCCAGGATTGTATTTGCTAAAAATTGGAAGAATGAGAAAATACCATTACAGGAAGAAATCATTAAGAAAATATTGGAATGTGCTGAGATGAGTAGATTGACATTTGAAATCAGAGAGCAAGAGGATAAACAATTTTATGAAATTTGGGATCTTTTTTATAAATGGCTAGATGATAAAATACGATAATAGAATATTTTAGATAGTAAGAAATATCTTTATCTTGCTATTTTGCTATTATTTTGTTATTTGATATTATATTTATAAATGTTTTTTTTTAGGATTGATTTGGTATGATTATATGATTTGTTGAATAATCTGGTTAAAGTATTGTTAGCTCATAAAGCATGAATGATTAAAAGTATAGTCAAAAATTTCTTTTTTTTTTGTTTAGTGATTATAGGATATATAAGTTTGGATTGATAATATGAGTTGTTATGTAACATAATTGTTACTGGGACTACAGAATGAATGCACAAAAATGATGAACCAACTGACACACTGGATGTACATATGAGAGTTGAATGTTTTAATGTTTTGTTTGTCTTGTCTGTTTATGGAAAATTAATAAAATTTTCTCTCAAAAAAAAAAAGATATAATATCAAAAAAGTTATATATGCAAGACAAGTTTGTTTTCTTCTCATGATATGAATCATCTGAACATAGACAGGTGACTTTGTGATTAGGGGAGGACATCAACCACAGTATGGTATATTCATAATTAAGCAGTATAGGCAGTGGCTTATTAAACCAACCAAACTCAGATTAATATTTATCTATTAAATGTTGTCTACCTATATGATCTGGCAGAGTCAACATGTTCCTTCCAAATGTTCTTTTGCATTGTATGAAATAAATTGATTTTAAATTGTATACATTGCACACCATACTAAAGTCAGCTGGTTTATTAGAATAGAAGAACAGAGTTGGAAGGGACCCTTGGAGGTCTTCTAGTCCAACCCCCTGCTTAAGCAGGAAACCCTACACCACTTCAGACAAATGGTTATCCTATATCTACTTAAAAACTTCTAGTATTGGAGCATTTACAATTTCTGGAGGCAAACTGTTTCACTAATTAACTGTTCTAAGTGTCAGGAAATTTCTCCTTAGTTCTAAGTTGCTTCTCTCCTTGATTAGTTTTCACCCATTGCTTCTTGTCTTGCCTTCAGCTGCTTTGGAGAATAGCTTGACTCCCTCTTCTTTGTGGCAGCCCCTGAGATATTGGAACATTGCTATCATGTCTCCCCTAGTCCTTCTTTTCAGAAGACCCAGATCCTGCAACCATTCTTCATATGTTTTAGCCTCCAGTCCCCTATTCATCTTTGTTGCTCTTCTCTGCACTCTTTCTAGAGTTTCAACATCTTTTTTACGTCATGGTGACCAAAACTGGATGCAGTATTATAAGTGTGGCCTTTCCAAGGCAATATAAAATCGTATAAGCGCTTCATGTAATCTTGAGTCTATCCCTCTGTTAATGTAGCCTAGAACTGTGTTGGCTTCAGACCAAACCAATGGCCATTGATCCTTCAAAAAATATATTGGATCCCTTTAGGAACAAACAATTCTTGTTGCAGCATCCCTGAAAAATTACTGTCACACTGTGTTAGGGATGGGCAGTTTACAAATTTGATATCTAAATAAATAAAGAAAACCATTGCTTTCCTGAGAGTGCACAGAAACCTATTTCTAAAATATCAGGAGGAAACAAAAGTATCATTGAGAAAGAATGGCTGTGCTGGTTTACCTCTGCTGTTGTTTATTTATTTGATAAAAGAAAATAAAAGAAATAGTGCCGCACTAGAAAGATTGCTGCTGTTTGCCACAGAATTTTGGTTTGCTGTGCCATTTCAGACATATCTGCTCGTTGACTGCTTTGCATGCTTTAGAGCAGTGGTCGCCAACTGGAGGGCCGCGAGAAAATTTTGGTGGGCTGCAGAGAAATGTCACCCCCAGAGCAACCCCCAAAGCAATTAATCCAGGCTGCACAGAAACACTAGGCTGCACTGCCCACATGGCCTGCGGGAACCCTCCCCTCCCACACTCCTTACCCAGCAAACTTGCCTGCTAAATTGCTATTTTTCCTTTTTTCCGACCATCATCTATTCTGCTGTGCCGGGAGATTTAGATTAGCTAGGAAACAGGAAATGGTTGGATTTCTTGCTTTCTAGATAGTCCTTAGATCTTTGACTCTGCTTTTAAGCACAGCCAAATCTCCCTTAGGACTGAAGATTCTATTATTCAATGCAGACTCACGGCAAGCAAATTTTATGTGACAGACTGAGCTAGCCAATGGCAGATAGATAGATCACTGAATGATTTTGTGAGCAACTCAATCTGCCTGCCTGCTTTGCCTGATTTTGGAAAAAAAGTTGCTCTTTTTTTAATAAAAAACTCAATATTTACATACATGGTGTGCTGTGAGTTAATTTTGTGAGTTTGCTTGCAAGCAAATTTTATGTGACAGATTGAGCTAGCTGATAGATAGATCTCTGAATGAATCTGTGGTTCTGTGAGCAACTCAATCTGTCTGTTTGCTTTGCCTGATTTTGGGTAAAAGTTGCTCTTTTTTTATAAAAAAAAATCAATATTTATATCAATATTTATAATTAATTAATAATATATAAATTAATAAATGTATCAACATGCAATTATTTGATATATATTTAATGCAAGATTGTCCCCCACCTCCCAAAAGCAACTGCAGCCATTCTATTTTAATCTAATTCTGAAGTGATATAGTGATACAGTATTAGATTAGGTGGAGGAAAGCATTGATTCAAATGTTCATTTATCATGAACCTGATTCCTTGTGGATTTACTGGGGGGGAAAAGATACAATATTATCTGCGTTTTTTTTTCTGATGGATATACTTTGGGAAATCCATGGCTATATGAATGCCACATGTAGTAGGGCTATGTATAGCTACTGTGTAAAGCATCAGAATGCACTTTGGTGTGTGCAAGAGTGTTAAATGAACATTTGGCTTCTACTCTTGAAAACAGCCACATGTTTTCCTAGGAGAACCAAATGGGACATAAAGTACAACACATTTGAATAACTGAGATCTCCTTATCATTTTCCAAAGGGCTATGCAGGACTTAATTAGGAAGAAAGAAAGAAAGAAAGAAAGAAAGAAAGAAAGAAAGAAAGAAAGAAAGAAAGAAAGAAAGAAAGAAAGAAAGAAAGAAAGAGGGAGGGAGGGAGGGAGGGAGGGAGGGAGGGAGGAAGGAAGGAAGGAAGGAAGGAAGGAAGGAAGGAAGGAAGGAAGGAAGGAAGGAAGGAAGGAAGGAAGGAAGGAGCTTTATACATAGGTTGCCAGTCTAGAGAAAGTTGGGAGAGAATATTGACTCATGATTCTTAAGGTAGGTTGTAATCATTATTGGTCATCCCAATCACAATGTTTTGGATAATGAGAAAGAATAGAGTTCTGCTTTTATATATCATTTGTCACATTTGGGGACTGAGTTTGGAGGATTGGTGTGAATCAAACCATTTATCAAACTATGATTTTGGATGCTCAAAGACCCAACTATGGTATCTAGTTCAGGTTGTGCTGAGATAACAACTGGTTTTCAAGTTGAATGCAACATTAAGGTCAAATCTGATATTTGTAGAGAGGAACAAAGTGGGCATTAAATGCTAAATGTTGATCTCAGTATTTTTTCTCCTTATAATGAGAGAAATTGGGTAGTAAAAGAATGCATCTCTGCTCCCTCTTCAAAATGTTTCGATCTTGCAAGGTGATTGCAATGGATGTAATAAAATAATAATAATACATAGCACTTTACAGTTTCAAAGAGCTGTAAAACATTAAACCAATTAAATCTCCTGCTCCAGTCCTGCTGTGAAGTGAAAGGCTTTCTCTATAGTTCTTCCTGCTTATCTTTGGACATATCCAGATTTTCCCTGCAGTATATTGTTAAGTACTTTTTCCAAAGTCAATTAAATCTTACCTTGATTCATTTGTGTTTGTCTCCTTGCCTTACTCTTATTATTTTCATTTTGTAAAAGTAAGGGAATATTTTTTTTTAAACAGTAACATTCTACCTGTCAATCTGGAACTTAATTCAATTCATTTTCACAGTACCCCTCCCTTTCTAAAGGTAGTTATTATGTGCAGAGATATGACAATCAGCTACCCATTGTCAACTTTACTTCAGATCAGACTCTCCAACTGAAGATGACAGAAAGAAAACACAGAACAAATTTGCTAAGAGCTGCAACAAGTGATCATTATGAGGGCATTGGTGAACATTTTCATTGCTGACTAATTTGACTGCTGGAAATTAATGAGGATAAAGCCTTCCCCTCTGCCCCCCCAGTTTTCTGTCTTAAAACTAGACAGATCATCACTGTCACCTGTTACTGCAAACCCGTTCATGGAAGAATTCGAATCCAGAGCCCTGGCTAATGCCACCCACAATGCCACAAAACTATGGTTAAGATACATCGATGACACATTCGTGATTTGGCCCCATGGAAAAGAAAACTTAAACAATTTCCTAACACACCTAAACAGCACACACACCATGGAAATGGAAACAAACAACTACCATTCCTAGATGTACTAATCTACAAAAGAACTGATGGCACACTAGGACACACCATATACCAGAAGAAAACACACACCAACTGCTACCTCAACGCCCAATCCCACCACCACCCAGCACAGATAAACTCCATGGCCAAAACACTAATCGCCAGAACCAAAAGCCTAGCAGACAAGCCACACATAAAGACTGAACTATGCACCCTGACTAAAGTACTGACAGCCAACGGCTTCCACAAAAGCAAAATCACTGGCTTTATCCACAAAAACATACTGAGACATAACAGAGATCTAGAAGATGAGCAGACCTATGGAACAGCTGTCCTGGCCTACATAAGAGGTACTACAGACAAATTGAGTAAGATACTACACAGGCATCACATCAAGACTGCCTTCAAAACAGACAGAAAAATAGCAGCCATCCTTAGAAACCCCAAAGACAAAATTGACCTGGAAAACCAAGGCATATATGAAGTCCCCTGTGCATCATGCATGGCCACATACATTGGACAGACCAATAGAAGAATAAGCACCGCCTGGATGAACACAAAAATGCAGTCAAAAAGCTGGAACACACTTCCTCACTAGTCCAACACATGAAAGCCACAGATCATAGCATCAACTTCAATGTCACCGAAACCCTAGCCACTATAGAAAACCTCAGCCACAGAATTATCAGAAAAGCCATAGAGATTGAAAAAAGACCTGAAATCATGAATACAAGAGATGATTCCACCAGACTGTCAATTATTTGGAAGCCTGGACTCACAAACAAAAAATTCTCCACATCACAGGCAAACACCTGGCACAAACAGATCCCCCCTGATACCTCCAGCTCAAACACACCCCAACTAGGCACCCAGATGAAACCTAGCTTCCTAACAAATGATAGCTGTCCATTTACTCGGAGCCAAGCTGCACTAAAAGCCTCCAATACAAGAACACAATGTTGCCAGCCAACCAAGAAAAAAAAGCCACAAAACAGACAGAAGATATTAGAAACACCAATCAAGCAGAACATAGCAAATTCCAAGATCAATAAACACAGACCAAGACTCCCAACCAATCAGGACGAAGAAAAAACCATTCTGGCACAGCAGTAGGCTACCCCCAAATTTAAAACTGAAACAACTGTAAAAGGCTGACTCACAGACGAACACAATACAGAAGCCTGATGATGGCAGATGAGATTCTCCCAAAACGTTGCTACAACTTTAAAAGCACAACTATAATGACGTAGGAAAATACCTGAACAAAGCTGAATACCATACATGTAAGTACCCACGAAAACTTAAGAAAACAAACATCTATCTATCTATCTATCTATCTATCTATCTATCTATCTATCTATCTATCTATCTATCTATCTATCTATCTATCTTTCTATCTATCTATCTATCTATCTATCTATCTATCTATCTATCTATCTATCTATCTATCTTCAATGTACAGTATATTGAATTCAATATATACGTGTGGGTGGGTATGGGTTTTTTTTGTGTGTGTGTGTATATAAAGTGTAGTGGTGAGAGCCCATTCTATTCTTGATCTATTTATTTGTTGTTTTATACATATGTTCCTTTCTGGGGAAGGAAGGAAGGAAGGAAGGAAGGAAGGAAGGAAGGAAGGAAGGAAGGAAGGAAGGAAGGAAGGAAGGAAGGAAGGAAGGAAGGAAGGAAGGAAGGAAGGAAAATGCATGGAAGCTAATGAAGAAAATATGGGACTATCCAATTTTAAGATATTAATAGACAATGGAGCTGACTGAAACCTTGCAACTTAAACAAGTTAAATGCTTTTCTCCAGTTGGTTAAGCTTCACTTTCCCCAAATGCAAATCAAACTTCATCTCAAGTTACTTGACAGTTCTGATGTATTTTAAAATAAAGCTAGAGAGATTTAATGATGTGAAAGTTCATGACTCAGTAAAGATTACTGTCAAAGCAGGGTCTTAGGACAGACAGCAGTACAATCAGATTATTATAATCACATGAGCCTGGAGAAAAAAAAAGTGCATTGTGACGAAGCCTGTCCAGGAAATACTTTATTTATCTAGTTATGAAATCAAGAAAGGTGTCGTACAGTACTAATATTATTCATTAGACTCCCCTCCAAACCTGTTATTTAGTATTACTAGTGACAAATGGGAGACAATAGATTTATATGTGCTCAAGAATTGCTATGCATTGTTAAGAAATCAACACTTCACCATTTGATTGCATATCTCAAATCACTTAATATGGATAAAAGGAATGCTAAAAGAATCAGTCTGGCATGAAGTTAGGCACTGAGCACTCAAAATATTAAGGAATGAATAAAATCTCAAAAAAAAAAAAAATTCATGAGATTTGTTCAGCGACATGATGCTTCAGAACTCCTACCCATGAACTCTCATGTAAGAATGCTGAAATTGGGTGTTGGGTGTTGCACTTATTGAAACTTTAAAAAAGAAGTCAACATTCTTCCATGAAGCACGATATGTAAAAGTACCAAAAAGCTCATGAATTTTTTTTTTGAATAAAAACATAAAAGTAGATAGAGCGCATTACTGCTTCCTAATTCATCACTTGCCTACATAGTGTTGGAAGAAATATCCATCTGGTTCAGTTCCAAGCTAGGAGAAAGACACTGGAAACATGGAGGCTGGTTGGAAAGTTGGTTTAATGATGAAGCAGAAGCACATGGGTGGTTCTGGGCAGCTGACCACATGGAGTTGAGAGTGGGGGATATTTATACCTTCTCTTGGGCTTTGAACTTGAGCTTCCTGTTCCTGTGCAAGGACATGCATTCTATTTGCTGTTGTCAGACTCCTATGGAGTCATATACAAATCCTAGGAGTTTGTCTGAGCTCCCAGCTTTGGTTGAAGTTTGGACTCTGATGCAATGTCTTTAGGAGATTGGCAATGTAGCAAGCTCTGCTACTAGTGGGTTAATTCTATTATGTCATGGAGAGTCATGGCTTAAACCCTTCACCCTGGAGCTGAAGATCTTTTGTTTGGTAGATAGACTGCCCCTGTCTTTCTTAATGGGCAAAAATATCTGCTGGGGACTATTAAGAAAGGTTGGGGCTGCTTTCCAAGAGCACATTTCTCCATTTCTCATCCAGGGAAATATAATATTCTGCCTTTTTAATATTTCTCAAAATATTTCATTCTTCTAGGAGAGGGGGGAGGTCTTCCCTCAATAGGATGCCTCAAAATATGGTTATATGTGTGCCAAAACTACTTATATAGATAGACCTCACTTAATGATTGCCCAGCTTAGTGACCATTCAAGATGATAATGGTGTTGAAAAACTAACTTTGCAACTGGTCCTTGCTTTACAACTGTCTTGGAGTCCCCATGATGATATGATCAACATTCAGACATTTCGCAACCAGCCAATTTTTACCATTAGTGTGGTGAATAATGACAGTTACATGATTGTCATTTGTGTGCTTCACAACCAGCTTCCAACAACAAGAGTCAATGGAGAACCTCGCAGTAAAATTGCAAGTCATGCTTGTATGAGGTCTCACTTAAAGACCAGTGCTGATTTGTTTAATTACAAAATGGGAAGTGATGTCATAACTCCATTGGGGTAATGTGATATTTCATTTAGCAACTGCATCATTTACCAACAGAGTTGGTAATTGTATAGTGGTCACTAAAGGAGGACTACTTATACCTTAACATGAAGAAGATATTGTACTCTGAGAATAGGACTACAATGCTATCTTCACATGACTGTGTTGTCTTGTACATTGTAAGAGGAAGCAAGTCAGATTGTAATTTTTTTTTCTTAAAAAAAGGTTCTATGCAGATGACTGGTTTCACATATTATATACATGCAAAACTCTATTTAGGAATTAGGTTTAATTCCCCTCCTGCAAATGTCTCAAGTTTCTATTAGCAAACTGCATGCAAATAGCAATATTTTCAAAGTAATTATACTCTTATGTTGTACCAAGTTAAAATTGCAGACAATCTAATCCAAATGTTATTATAAACACACCAAAGGTTAGAGATGACAATCAATCCTCTATTTGAAGATTTCAAAGCAGTTAGAAAAAGATATTGCTGCTCTTGATGCATCTTTACTTCTATCTTCCCCTCGGTTAAAAAATCGTTTTTTAAAGAAAAATCTAAAAAGAGTTGTCAAACTGTATTTACAAATTGCATGGTTATGACAGCAGGAGATATGTTTATTAGAATTAAAATCTATTAAAATTTAGTTAATGATCCCAATTCAGCTCCATTCCAATTAAACCAGCAGGGCCAGATGTTAAAGAATGGGAATTAGAGCCAAAAATGGTATATGTACTTACAGCAAAATTGCTTCTACAGTACTTTGGGTCTCTTTAGATGTGCAACCTGCCATGGCACAAACTTTTTTCTGCCATGTCTCACAATGTTGCCAGTTTCACTCAGAGGCTGGCACAAGTCAAGACACTTACAATTACTTGAATTAGTGACTAGGTTAGGGATTAGCACACTCCATGTTGATATAGTTCCCACCACAGTCAAGGATGGGTAGAAAGAATTTCAACTCAACAGGTTCAGATGTTTTACAATTTGTATTGTATTGTATATTACATTACATTATAATATTTCTATTCTATTCTATTTTAAATACTATACTAATATATATGTGTCCTTGAAAATGAATATCTTTTGCAAATGAAATAAGTCTCAATGCATGATCTCAGAAACAACTTCCACCAAATTTAATAGAATCTACTTCCCAGAAAAGGTGCTACTAGTCAATTCTTAGCCATTTCAGTTATGGAATTTTATACCCAGGACATTCACAAATCAGTCTGCAACAGTGATTCTCAATCTTAACAACATTAAGATAAGTGGACTTCAATTCCTAAAATTCCCTATGGCTGGGGAATTCTGGGAGTTGAATTCCACATGTTTCAAGTTGCCAAGGATGAGAAATTCTCATCTGGAAATGAAAGAGGGGGCTGAAAAGAGATAAAGAAGGAAGGAAGGGGACATCTTTTTTTAACCTTCTGGCAATTTTTCTTTTGTAATCAAGTGAAAGAAAACTCCATTAGCTGAGAGATGTTCTTACACATTGGGTTTTGCTGGCTTTCCCATGGCTTATACATTTTCACAGCTACTTTTTTTTTCTTATCCAGCAAGCCAAATATCCCCAGATGGATAAAAAATAGCCAGAACAGTCCAGAACAATTTTTGGTGCATTTTAAAATGGATTGAGAGGGCTGGGAAGATGGAAAGGCTAGTCATTTCAAAGCATTCCTGGTTTCAAGCATCTTCAGGGACAGATCAGTTAAGAGGACCCATCACTGCTCTGCAAAACCTTTCCTGTTCATTGAGGTATTTAATCATCCTAGTTATATTTCAGTCCATCTTAAAGCGCTTCTATTTTATTTCTTATATTTTATCTGATATTTTGGTCAGTGACAGTAAATGTATACTGGACTGAAGTAATCTTTCTGACTATTTGTTTTTAAATCTTAATATACTACCACACTAGCACTTAGAGAAAAGAGCATTGTGATGCTTCAGAACTAGGTTTAAAATATTTTCTTTTCTTTTTTGAAAAAAGTTTTTATTAATTTTCTACAAACAAACAAGACAAACAAAACATAAAAACATCAACTCTTATATGTACATCCAGTGTGTCAGTTGGTTCATCATTTTTGTGCATTCATTCTGTAGTCTCAAATTACAATTACATTACATAACAACTCATATTGTCAATCCAAACTTATATATCCTAATATCACTAAAAAAAGAAGTTTTTGACTATATTTTTAATCATTCATGCTTAATGAGCTAACAATACTTTAAACCAGTTTACTCTATAACAAATCATCTAGTCATATCAAATCAATCCTAAAAAATCCTTTATAAATATAATATCAAATAGCAAAATAATAGCAAAATAAAGATATTCCTTACTATCTAGCATTCTAAATATTCTATTATCGTATTTTATCATCTAGTCATTTATAAAAAAGATCCCAAATTTCGTAAAATTGTTTATCCTCTTGCTCTCTAATTTCAAATGTCAATCTACTCATCTCAGCACATTCCAATATTTTCTTAATAATTTCTTCCTGTAATGGTATTTTCTCATTCTTCCAATTTTTAGCAAATACAATCCTGGCCGCTGTTAATACATTTACAATCAGGTATTTCAAATCTTTACTATATATATCAGGTAAAATTCCCAATAAGAAGATCTCTGGTTTCAAATCTATATGTTTCTTTGTCATTTTTTCCAACCACATGCGAATTATAGTCCAATATTTTCAAGCATCCTCACAAGTCCACCACATATGGTAATACGAGCCGGGTATCTGATGACATTTCCAGCATTTTTCAGAATTTTTTGTTCTTAAACATTCTTGCTATTCTTGTCGGAGGAAAATGCCACCTGTAAAACATCTTATACAAGTTTTCTTTATATGCTGTTGACATTGTCATTTTATAATTTTGAGACCACAATTTCTGCCATTTCTCTAAATCAATCCCATATCCAAAATTCTTCCCCCAAACAATCATAGTTTTTTTTGACTTGTTCTTCCTCTAATTTCATTCCCAGTAAATAACCATATAATTTTTTAATCACCTTCTCATCAGTACCCATCAAGATCTTATCTAAATCAGTCTGTTTATCATAAAATCCCTCCGTTTTAGAATCTTCATCATACCTTGAGTGTATTTGTGCATATGAAAACCAATTCATCCTAAAACTTCCGGTTTGCGTGGCTTCGGGGCAGCAGGAATTCGCGACAGCTCGCGATTCCTGCTGTGCTAGCCGTCGAGGTACCCCCGATCCAGACGGGTCAGGGGGATATGGCTGCCCTGTAGGGACAGCTGAAGAGAGAGGGGAGTCGGATAGGGAGGTGGGGGTGTCACAGACCCCCCCCTTCTCCAGGAAAACCCCTTTTTCCCAAGGCGGTGGAGCGGCGGTCAGCAATGGCCGCCATGAAGAAGCCAGCAACCGGGTAAGAACTGTGCTGGAGGAAGTGTGAAGAGTGAAAGTTCTGTCTGAGCCGGGTCAAGTAACACCTTTTAAACTGCCTGGAATTGAGCTGCTTGAATTGATGGAGGATACATTGTATCCCTAAGAAGAGCGAAAAGCGGCGGAGAAGCTGTTAAAGGGAACTCTTTTTTTTTTTACTCTCCCACCGCACGGAAAAAGCAGAAATATTTAGATATATTAGACATTGAAAGTGGATTGCTTTGAAAGCTGAAGCTAAGAGACAAAGGGATTTTTGGACATTGAAAAATTTAAGAAATTGGAAAATCTCTGCTGGAGGTATGGATTTTTGATTATTTAAAATTGTCATTGCAAGTGGGAAGGGAGAAAAAAAATTGGAGCAGAAGCTGAAAAAGGAGGAGATTGTCTAGAACGTCTTTGTGGATCCCAAAAGAAGATATATGGTAATTGGACCTCTTTGATTAAAAATTAATCCAGAAAGAGAAAGAGAAGAAGGAAGAAAAGTATTAACTTTTGGAATTTTTTTTTTTTTAATTGCTTTTGATTATCTTTGATTAAAAATACTTGTGGTTGTTTTGGAAAAAGTTTCCCTTTTTATAATGGCATTGTTTGTGGATGAACTAGAGATTGAATATCAAAAATATAAAAAAGAAGATACTTTGGGCGCTTTGTTTCAATTCTTAGAAATGGCGTTATGTTCTTTTGAAAAGTTGATTACGCAGCAGAAGGACTGGGACAAGGAAGAAGAGGAAGAAGAAGCCATCTTTGATGAACAATGGGTCCCTTCCGGAGAGGAGGAGAAAAAGGATAAGAAAAAGGGTTTTTTAAGAATTATAAAAACAACCAAAAGAGAGAAAAATGAGCGAAAAGGTGGAGGCAAGGTTAGAAAGCAAAGGAAAAGGAGTAAGAAAAGCGATGGGAAAAAGCAAAGGGGTAGAAAGGGCAAGGAGAAGAATAAGCAAGAGAGAAAGGGGGGGAGGAGAAGCCTTAATGGGGGGAAGCAAGACCTAAAGAAAAAAAGTTTATTTAGAGACAATGGGTGAATTTAATTTAGATTAAAAGAGGGATTCTGGAGGGTATATAAGATTGTGTTTTTATATGTGTATTTAGAATATAAAATTTATTATGTAATTTTAGAATCTTTTAAACAGAATCCCAAGAAAGATTGTAATATGTAGTATTTCTAAGTTAGGGTAATGAGTTATAGATGTTACTCCAATTGGTGTACAGGAGAAGTATAGTAAAAGAAAAAAAAAGATGAATGGATAATTGGAAATAAAACAGACAAAGAATGTTGTTGAAAATGGTAATAAGATATGGTAGGATATATATGCTTTTTTTTTTTTTTGGATTTTGTATATTGATAAAAGGCAATAAAATTTTAATTAATAAATAATTTGGATGGAAAAGAGAAGTAGGGACAAGATATGAAGTTAATATTATATGAAATATTGATATTATAATCTGGAAATGTTATGCCTTATTGGTCTTTTATTATTATTTTTTCTTAGAAAAGAATTTATAAGCTGTTATGCCTTGATTCTTTGTGCATTGTTCTTATAAAACTGATAAAAATGGTTTTTATATATATATATAAAAAAGAAAATGATAATAAGATATGGAAGGAGATATGGGTTGAATATGATGTTTGAATTTGTGTCTGTGTAAAGAGTTTTAACCCGGGAACAGACAACCTTCAGAAAAGATCTTTTAGTTTTGTTTATGTTTTGTGTTTGTATGTTTGTGTATTGTGTTTATGGTAAAACTAACAAAATTTGTTTTTTATAAAAAAAAAAGGAAAAAAGAATCAATAAAACCTTGGAGGAATGTTAGACGAGAATAATTTAAACAAGCCAGAAAGAAAAGAATATGATGACTATAAAATGGATAAATATGGAAGGGAAATGAAATTGAATAGGAGTAAAGAGAAATAATGAGAAATTTGCTGGAAGATATTTGTGTGTCCATATGGAGATGGGATAAATTGGAATTATGCTGTATAAAAATAATGTTTTGTTTGACTTGTAAGGATTTACAATGTTAAGAGGTTTTATGTGTTTATGTATTTAATGGTTAATGATGTGTTGTTTTATCTTTAAAATTAATAAAAATTTGTTTCAAAAAAAAAAAAAACCAATTCATCCTTATACCTTGTTCCTCTAAGTTTTGGATTGATTTAAGTTCACCCTTTTCATCCAAAAGTTCCCCATATCTAACTGTTTGTTCCTTCTTGTAGATTATAGGATAGGAAAATGCTTCAATGGTCGATAACCAAACTGGAATTTTCAAATAACATTGTCTTTTTATCTTCTCCCAATTTAACCACAAAGACTCCCGTACATAATGTCTTCTAAAATAACCCTGTGTTTTAGTTCCCTTATACCATAAAAAAGCATGCCAACCCAACAGCAAGTCATGCCCTTCTAATGTCAACAACCTATGTTTCCTTAATGTTATCCATTCTTTGACCCACATCAAACTTGCAGCTTGATAATACAATTCCCAATTAGGCAGACCAAAACCTCCTCTAATTCTAGCATCTTGCAAAAGCTTTAGCTTTATTCTCGCTTTTTTACCTTGCCATATAAACTTCAACATAATTTTATTTAAATCTTCAAAATAGTCTTTTCCAAGCCTAATTGGTATTGTTTGAAACAAAAATAAAATTCTAGGTAAGATATTCATCTTAATTGTTGAAATTCTCCCTATTAATGACAATTGCAAGTTTTCCCACTTCTTCAAATCTGTAGTTATCTGTTGTTTAAGTTTAATATAATTATTCTCCTTTAATGTGCTACATCTTGTTGTCAAATATATCCCCAGATACTTAACCTTATTTGTAACTTGAATTTTCAAAAGATCTGCCAATTCTTCTCTCTGTCTCAATAGCATATTCTTTGTCAAAATCTTTGTTTTGTCTTTATTTATTTTCAAACCAGCCACCTCTCCATATGCCTCTATTCTTTCCAGTAACTTTGGAGCTGTTTCTAGCGGATCTTCCAAAATAAAAGCTAAGTCATCAGCAAAAGCTTGTAGCTTAAATTCTTCCTTCTTAATTTTCATTCCTTTTATGCTTTTATCATCCCTAATATTTCTATTCAACACTTCCAAGGTCAACACAAATAGCAAAGGAGATAGGGGGCATCCTTGTCTTGTGCCTTTCCTTATATTAATAAAATCTGTAAGTTCTCCCTCCATCATTACCCTTGCTGTCTGTTTATTATATATAGCTTCTATTGCTTGAATAAATTTTTTAGCGAAACCCATCTGCTCCAATAATAATAACATAAATCTCCAGTTCACGTTATCAAATGCTTTTTGAGCATCTAGGAATATCAAAGCCATTTGCTTTTCAGGATGAGCCTCATAGTATTCCAAAGTGTCCAAGATTACTCTCATATTGTCTCTAATTTGTCTCTTTGGCAGAAATCCATTTTGATCTGAGTGAATAAAATTATTTAAATATTTTTTAAGTCTTTCTGCTAAGATTGAAGCAAAGATTTTATAGTCTGCATTCAATAAAGAAATAGGTCTATAATTCTTAATTTGCAATGGGTCAGTCTCTTCCTTTGGTATAAGTGTAATATAAGCCTCTGACCATGTTTTGGGTATCATCTTTTTTATCATAATTTCATTCATAACTTCTAACAATGGGATGCTCAATAATTCTTGAAATGTTTTATAAAATTCTACTGGAAGCCCATCTGGACCCGGAGCTTTCCCATTATTTTGTCTCTTAAATGCTTCATTTAGTTCCATCATTGTTATATTGCTTTCTAGCATTTCTTCAGTCTCTTTAGGTATCTTTGGTAAATTAGCTTCCTGTAAATACTGTTTGACTTTTTCTTCATCAATATTTTCCTGTTTATATAATTGTCCATAAAAATCTCGAATAATTTCTTTTTTCTCCTTATTCCCATAACAAACTTGGCCTTGTTCATCTATTAACTTCAATATTTTTCTTGATTCCTTCTCTTTTCTCAATTTATATGCTAGCCATCTACCTGGTTAATTTGCATCTTCAAAATAATTCTGTTTGGAGTTTCTAATTTTCTGTGCCAGTTCTTCTTTCTCTATTAATTCCATTTTATGTTTGATTACATCCAGCTTCAATTTAATATCCTTTTTCTGTGGCATTTTCTGTAATTCTTTTTCAAGAATTTTATACTCATCTTCCAAGGCCTTAGAAGCTTGCCTTTTCCTAATATTCTTTTTTCTTGTATAATCTATTATCAAACCTCTAGCGTATGCCTTCATTGTGTCCCACACATTTTGGGTTGAAGTATCTTCTTTTTTATTTTCTCTGAAGAAAAAAGCCAATTCCTTCTCCATCCATTGTGTAAAATCTTTCTCCTTTAAAATAGTATTATTTAATGTCCATCTCGATCTTTTTTTTTGTCCCTTCCATTTAATTGTCATTGGGCTATGATCTGCCCAGGTACTTGTTTCAATATTTGTTTCTTTAATATTAGATATTAGTTCTGTTGAGATCCAAATCATATCTAATCTGGACCATGATAAATGTCTATTTGAATAAAAAGTATATTGTTTAGCTTTAACATTTCTTTCTCTCCAAATATCTTTTAAAGTTAATTCATCTGTCATTTTAAAGAAGGACCTTGGGAGAGCCTTTCTATTTTGCTTTGTTGTTGTTGCTATATAGTCCAGTTTATTGTCCACAATTCCATTAAAATCTCCCATCATAATTATATTAACATAGTCCAGTCCAATTATTTTCATATGTAGCTTTTTATAAAACTCTTCTTGTTTATCATTCGGAGCATAAATTGCAATCAAGAGTATTTTTATATTATTGTCCATTATTTCTACCATTAATACTCTTCCATCTTCATCCGTGTAAATCAATTTTGCTGGAATAGCCTCTTTAATGTATAAAACCACACCTCTTTTCTTACATTGAGTCAAAGAGGTAAATATTTTCCCTAATTTTGGCTGTAATAACAATTGTTCATGTTGTTTTTTAATGTGAACTTCTTGTAAACAAATTATATCAAATTTTAATTTCTCTAATTTATGAAAAGTTTTTCTTCTTTTAACATCTTAAAGCGCTTCTATTTTATTTCTTATATTTTATCTGATATTTTGGTCAGTGACAGTAAATGTATACTGGACTGAAGTAATCTTTCTGACTATTTGTTTTTAAATCTTAATATACTACCACACTAGCACTTAGAGAAAAGAGCATTGTGATGCTTCAGAACTAGGTTTAAAATATTTTCAAAGTATAAGCTTTTTTTGTTTTTCTTATTAACAAAAAATATTATATTAGTATATTAGTAAATAGTATATTATTTTCTTAAACATTTCCATTTCAGAATAAATATTGAAGAAAAAGTAATACTTAAATGGATATTTGCTGATTATTTTATTTTACGGAAAGGCCACACAAATAAATTGGATATTTTTTGTTACATCTGAGGAACAGGATACAAAGGAATTACTTAAATATACTAATAGAATTACTTAAATATACTAATAATATGGAACTTTACTTTTTATAGTTCAGCTCCTCTACAAGTCTATTCTGAAGCAGATCCCATTGTGTTCAATGAGGTTTAGTGCTGATTATAGCCATAGTGAGTTAAAAGTGGATTCATTGGCTTAATTGATTTCATGCATATATTCTTTTGAATTACATACCAATATTTTGGAAACTAAAGAGGAGGGGATCAGAAATAAGTAGTGCACAGTTATAAGATTGCCTCACTATTTACAAGGCTGTAAGAACACTAATTTTCCTTACTATTTACAAGGCTAATTTTCCTCACTATTTACAAGGCTGTAAGAACACTAATTTTCCCATGAATTTTAACAATGATTTGAAGAATTCATCTCTTTTTTTCCAATTTGAACTAATCTGCTATGGCTGAGAGTCCTTTTTAAAAAAATTGAAATGGATATACTACGTACTTCATAAGCGCACTTTTCTATGTTTGTCTCATTGTCAAGAAAATGGACTGAATTATTAATTATTTAATTATACCAAATGATATGAATTTATGGATAGGAGTGTTATAATAACTTACAGTGTCCCTTTAAGCTGTGCTGTGCATTAGTTAGGACATGTAATGACAATAATATTTTGTGAAATTTTTGTTTTTCCTGTTCAGTCATATCCAATTCTCGGGGGCTGCCTGGATGAGTGCCTGCAATTTACCTGACAAGGTTTTTCAGAACTGGTTTGTCCTTGCCTTTTTCCTGAGGCTGAGAAAAAAAGACTGACTCAAAATCAACCAGCTGGCTTCATGCTTAAGGCGGGATTAAAAGTCATGGTCTGATTTTGATATCAGATGTTGAGACTAGAAAAAGTGCAGAGAAGAGCAACCAAGATGATTAGGAGACTGGAGACTAAAACATATTAAGAATAGTTACAGGAACTGGGCTTGGCTAGTCTAGTGAAGAGAAGGACCAGGGGAGACATGATAGAGGTCTTCCAATATTTGAGGGGCTGCCACAGGCAAGAAGGGGTCAAGCTATTTTCCAAGACACCTGAAGGCCAGACATGGAATAATGGTTGAAAACTGAACAAGGACAGATTTAACCTGGAAATAAGGAGAAACTTTCTGACAGTGAGAACAATCAACCAATGGGACAGCTTGCCCTTGGAAGTTGTGGGAGCGCCATCACTTGAGACTTTCAAGAAGAGATTGGACTCCCATCTGTCAGAAATGGTGTAGGGTCTCCCACTTGGGAGGGGGTTGGACTAGATGACCTACAAGGTGCCTTCCAACTCTGATTATCTGTTATTATCTGGTTTCTCAGTTTTTAGCCTTGATGCTATAGACACTACTTTGTGTTGAGAGTTCTACTCTATTCCCTTTCTTTCTTTCTTTCTTTCTTTCTTTCTTTCTTTCTTTCTTTCTTTCCTTCCTTCCTTCCTTCCTTCCTTCCTTCCTTCCCTCCCTCCCTCCCCCCCCTCTGATTTGCATTTGGGGAAGTGAAAATCTTAACCAACTGGAGAAAAACATTTAATTTGTTTAAGTAGCAAGGTTTCAGTCTGCTCCATTGTCTGTTGATATCTTACAACTGCATTAGCTTCCATACATTTTCCTTCCTTCCTTCCTTCCTTCCTTCCTTCCTTCCTTCCTTCCTTCCTTCCTTCCTTCCTTCCTTCCTTAATTAATGCTATATATTAATTATATAGTATTATATCATATAGACAAACTAGAGTAGGTTGCAGTGAGATGGAACCTCTCAAACTCCATTTGTGTGGGGGTGTATGCATAATAGAACTTCAGAAATTTGGTAGGGCTTCCAAGAAAAAACTTCAGATGAAAAATTTACAGAAGAACCAATCAGGATTCAGGTAACATCTCCATTTTCTCCCTTATTTGTCTAGGAAAACAAAGACAAAAAAATTGGGAGAGTTTATAAAACAGAAAAATGGAACATGAAAGGTTTCCTCAAAAAAAAAAAAAAAAAGCTCAATACTTCTTATGAGGTCTAAGAGCCCTCTATAACCCCCTCTCAGGTGCTTTCTGTTCACTTCAATCACCATGCTTTCTTCGGCTCCACTTTTTGTGCCTTTCTTGTGTGGCTGCACTTCTCTTCTTCCCTCCTGCTGTCTCTCAGATTGCCCTCATTCTTTGCGTAAATGGTTTTTTGTCTGGGATTTCCTTGCAACTTTCTTTGTTTCCTCCCCCTTCCCCCATGATTTCCACTGTGTCATCAAAAACTGACTCCACTCTGTCTACCAATTAGCCTCTGCCTGTCAGCACATTCATCAGTAACCCAAAGACTGATGGTGAATGGCAGAGCACGCAAATGCTATTTGAAATGCATCTGTGCCATCTTAGCAGAGAGGGGTGCCGTTTCTGATGAAGCCAGAGATGGAGGATTCAGATTGGACAAAGGACACAGTTAAACTTCTGATAAGAATCAGGTGCAATTAACTATGAGGAGGAGGCAAGCAGCATATATACAGGTGGTCCTGGACTTACGACCACAATTGAGCCCAACATTTCTGTTGCTAAGCGAGATAGTTGGTAAGTCAATTTTGCCCCATTTTACATCTCTTCTTGCCACAGAAAGGTCACAGAAAGGGACCATGTGACTCTAGGACATTGCAACGGTCATAAGCATGAGCAGTGGTGGGATTCAATTTTTTTTTACTACCGGTTCTGTGGGCGTGGCTTGGTGGGCGTGGCAGGGGAAGGATACTGCAAAATCTCCATTCCCTCCCCACCCCACTAACCTGCTTTCCAGCTCTGTTCTCCTGTGCAGGGCAACAAAAGAAGACCCAGCCGATCAGTTGGGACTTGGGAGGCAGAGAATAGATGGGGGAAGGGGCAGTCAGAAGTGGTATTTGCTGGTTCTCTGAACTACTCAAAATTTCTGCTACTGGTTCTCCAGAACTGGTCAGAACCTGCTGAATACCACCTCTGAGTATGAGTCAATTGCCAAGTGTCTGAATTTTGATCACATGACTATGGGGATGCTGCAATGGTCCTAAGGGTGAAAAACAGTCATAAGTCACTATTTTCACTGCTACTGTGACTTCAAATACTCACTTTTTTGTAACTCGAGGACTACCTGCATTAGGATGATTGCAGTGAGCCAGAGTCATTGGTCACTATTTGTGGCTTTCTCAGCTGCCTTCAAAAAAAAAAAAAAAAAAAAAAAAGCAAAGTCAATGGATTTAAGCTGGATTTGCTTAACCATTGCATGACTCATTTAATAACTGCAGTTATTTACTGAACAGCTGTAGCAAAACTATTGTAAAATCCAGCATGATTCATTTAACAACTGCCTTGGTTAATAGTGGAAATTCTGGCTCCAACCATGGTTCTAAGTTGAGGACTATGTGCACCTCCCTCTGAGGCACCTGGGCTATCTATATGGACTTGCTGCTTTCTCTTGTTCCCATCCTGGGAAAATGTTCAACCTGTAATCATATTGGGATGGCATCAATGTTGTTTGCCTTTCTTTTGTCACCAGATAATTTATTATGGGCTTTGTGGATGCGCCAGGCAGCAATGCATCATTTTCTCCCCCCTTGTAGGTTTTCTGCAAGTCCTAACTTTAAAATATTGACTGGTAAGCTGACTGGTGCTCATACATCATAACACTTGAGTGTTTTTCAAACTCCGTTCATCAATATTGACTTGATATCATCCTCCGTGTCTTTATCCCAAATGAGGACGTACAATGTGCTTTAAACACCTTAAATGAAAGTGAAGGCTGCGGCCACAGGTTTTAAATCGAGGATACAAAACTGTGGAGAAAGTGGGCAGAACAGTAAGATCGTTTGCTATTGTTTTGGAAAAAGAGTTCGTAGTAATAGAACTCCTATATTAATGGGGAAACAAAATACAAAAAAATAAAGGGAACACTTAAACAACACAATGTAACTCCAAGTCAATCACACTTCTGTAAAATCAAATTGCTACTTAGGTAGCAACACTGATTTACAATCAATTTCACATGCTGTGCAAATGGAATAGACAACAGGTGGAAAGCATAGCAGTTAGCAAGACATCCCCAATAAAGGAGAGGTTCTGCAGGTGGTGACCACAGACCACTTCTCAGTTCCTATGCTTTCTGGCTGATGGTTTGGTCACTTTTGAATGCTGACAGTGCTTTCACTCTAGTGGTAGCATGAGACAGAGTGTACAACCCACACAAGTGGCTCAGATAGTGCAGCTCATCCAGGATAGCACATCAACGGGAGCTGTGGCAAGAAGGTTTGCTGTGTCTGTCAGCATAGGTACCAGGAGACAGGCCAGTACATCAGGAGACATGGAGGAGGCCATAGGAGGGCAACAACTCAGCATCAGGACCGCTAACTCCACCTTTGTGCAAGGAGGGACAGGAGGAGCACTGCCAGAGCCCTGCAAAATGACCTCCAATGGGCCACAAATGTGCATGTGGCTGCTCAAAAGGTAAGAAACAGACTCCATGAGGGTGGTATGAGGGCCCGACATCCACGGTGAGGGTTGTGCTTACAGCCCAACACCGTGCAGGACGTTTGGCATTTGCCAGAGAACACCAAGATTGGCAAATTCACCACTGGCGCCCTGTGCTCTTCACAGATGAAAGCAAGTTCACATTGAGCACATATGACAGATGTGACAGGGTCTGGAGACACTGTGGAGAACATTCTGCTGCCTGCAACATCTTCCAGCATGACCGGTTTGGCAGTGGGTCAATAATGGTGTGGGGTGGCATTTCTTTAGGGGGCCGCACAGCCCTCCATATATTTGCCAGAGGTAGCCTGACTGCCATTAGGTACCGAGATGAGAACCTCAGACCCCTTGTGAGACCATATGCTGGTACGGTTGGCCCTAATGTAAGATAATGCTAGACCTCATGTGGCTGGAGTGTATCAGCAGTTCCTGCAAGATGATGGCATTGATGCTATGGACTGGCCCGCCTATTCCCTGGACCTGAATCCAATTGAGCACATCTGGGACATCATTCTTGCTCCATCCACCAATGCCATGTTGCATCACAGACTGTCCAGGAGTTGAGGGATGCTTTAGTTCAGGTGTGGGAGAAGATCCCTCAGGAGACCATCCGCCACCTCATCAGGAGCATGCCCAGGTGCTGTACGGTGGTCATACAGGCACATGGAGGCCACACACACTACTGATCCTCATTTTGACTTGTTTTGAGGACATTACATCAAAGTTGGATCAGCCTGTAGGGTTCTTTTCCACTTTAATTTTGAGTGTAACTCCAAATCCAGACCTCCATGGGTTGCTAAATTTGATTTCCATTGATAATTTTTGTGTGATTTTGTTGTCAGCACATTCAGCTATGTAATGAAGAAAGTATTTAATAAAAATATTTCATTCATTCAGATCTAGGGTGTCTTATTTTTGTGTTCCCTTTATTTTTTTGAGCAGTGTATAATCTGAACTGATTTTGCAAAATTCTGTGAAGTCCAAGGTAGAAGGTTCATTTGAATCCCTCTCAGATGGAGTCACTAAAGCAGTAGGTGTGAACTTAAATGGACTTCAGAGGATGGTAGAAGACAGGAAGGCATGGAGGAACGTTCGCCATGGGGTCACGATGGGTCGGACATGACTTCACAACAACAACAACCTCTTCCTTTGAATTCTTCTTTGGATTTTGAATTCTTCTTTGGATGCCTCCTGTTCCTATTCTTTTTTTTTCCTCGCTGCTTCTTATATCTGCAACATTTTTGTTGTTTTCTCATTGAAGTAAATGGCCAGGAGCAAGCAGGAAATTCCTGAAAGCTTGACATTCAGACAAATAAGCCATTAATGGACACATAGAGATAAACAACATTTATACACCACTCAAAAGAGACAACAAAAAGCTAAGACAGAACAAAAGGAACAGAACATGTTATGTTCTGTGCATGGGCGCTAAGGAGGAGACGAGCCGGTGAACAGTGAACTTCAAACTCTTTATTTACATGTGTAACAGCTCAGCTCTATGGCCGCAACGGCCCCTTTATATAGGCAAGCTCTTGAGTATTTAACCAATGAAAACACAGGGAGCGCTAGCTCCGTTAACCAATGGGAGAGGCTCATTAATAGCCAATCAGATTCTCCTGAATGGACCAATCCAATGTCGCTATTATCGGCCAATCAGAAGTGCAGGGCCAGAACCCTGCACTTTACTTCAAGTTCTTAATAATCTTTATTCAAGTACTTTTATTAATTCACAACACCCCTTCCCCCCGGGTTCCGTTTAAGAGGTGCGCTCACGTAGTCTTTGAGGTAGGCAGGTTGTTTTGATCGTCTATTTGATTTACGTTGTTCTCCCGGTATTTGGCTACAGTCTTGTTGGGGTAGGATGTTATCTGGTGAAGAGGGTGCCTCCAGTTCTGTATTCAAATTTTCGTTGCCGTTAATGTTCTTGGCATCTCCTTGAGGCGAGCTCACCCCCATCCCCGATCCTTCTTCACGTGTTGCCTCTGAGCGGTCATTACTTCCACTTAAGCTTTCTGCCGTTTCAAATTCAGCTTCCTCGGTATCTCCTCCCCCCTTGGTTTGGAAGTCAGGGGATTCGGAGATCCCCGACTGTAGCCTTGAACGCAGCTGATCAATATGGCGCTTCCATATTCTATCATTGTGACATCTCACGCGGTATGATCTGGGGCCAGTTACTTGGACTACAGTTGCCTCGACCCACAACGGATTGCCTGAAAAAGTTCCTAGCAAAAACCAAGTCACCTACCTGGAAGTTACGGCATTTCCTGCTGGATCCGTGTGGTTTTTCAGGTTCATATGATGGGTGCAGACAGTCGAGGTGGGAGTGGAGCTTCCGCCCCATCAATAACTCGGCGGGAGTTTTGTTGGTGATGCTGTGCGGAGTGATATGCTGCAAAAGGAGTATCCGGTTAATCTTGTCTTCTATATCGCCATAGTCCATTTTATGCAAGGTTTTCTTGATGAATTGTACCATGCACTCGGCCCTTCCGTTGGCCGCAGGATGTGCCGGCGAGGTCAGCGCATGGCGAATACCGCGGTCCGCCAGGTACTGTTCAAAGGAGAGTATGGTAAATTGTGGCCCGTTGTCGGATACCAGAACGTCTGGTAATCCGTGTGTTGCAAATAGTCTGTCTAGTTTCCTGATGACTGATTCGGTTGTTGTATTTCTCATCTCATGGATTTCAAGCCAGTTCGAGTAGGCATCCACTGTTAATAAAAATGTGTGTCCTTTGGTAGGTCCCGCAAAGTCCAGATGAATACGGGACCATGGTCCCCTCGGTGTTTCCCATTCAGTCGGGGTTGCTTTCAGAGGGGCATTGCTTACTTCCTGGCATTTGTGAAAAGCTTTTACCCATGTCTCGATCTGCTTGTCGATACCCGGCCACCACGCGTAGCTTCGTGCGAGGGCTTTCATGCGCACGATGCCGGGGTGGCCATCGTGCAAGGTTCTTAGTATTGCTCGTCGTAACTGCTCTGGGACAACGACTCTATCACCCCAGATGATGCAGCCCTTCTGGGAAAATAGTTCCATTTGTCAATTCTTGAATGGGACGTAGTCATCAGGTATCTGGTCCAATGGCCATCCGTGCTCGACCCAAATGAGGACTCGTGCTAAAATGGGGTCGCGTTTCGTTTCAATCATGATATCTCGGGCTGTTAGTGATGGTGTTCGAAGTGTCTCGATCTGCAGTGTTGTAACTGTTGGAGTGGGGTCATCAATGATCTCCGGAAGTGGTGCATGGCTCAGTGCGTCAGCGTGGGGAATGGCCTTCCCCAGGCAGTGTTGCAACTTGTAATTATATGCAGCCAAGAATTCTGACCAGCGAGTCATTCTGGGAGATAATATATAAGGTCTTGGCCTATCTCCCGCTGTTATTCCCAGCAAAGGTTTGTGGTCAGTCACTATAGTAAGGCTCAGCCATACACATATTCATGAAATCTCTTAACAGCAGACACAATAGCAAAGGCCTCTTTATCAATTTGACTGTAATTGCGTTCTGCTTTTGATAACGTCTTTGAGAAATAGACAACAGGGGCTTCACTACCATTTGGCAAAACGTGGCTCAAAATGGCACCCACTCCGAATGGTGATGCATCACACGTGATCGTTAAAAAGGCAAAGTCTCGTTATACTGCATCAAAACAGCATCAGAAGTCAATAAATTTTTCACATGTCGAAACGCCTACTCCTCTCTGTGTCCCCATACCCAGGTTGCTTTTTTGTGCAATAAACGATGTAGGGGTTCGGCTACGGTTGCTTTGTGAGGCAGGAAAACGTTATAAAAATTGATAAGACCTAGAAAAGCCTGGAGGTCGGCCTTATTTCGGGGTTTTGGGGCGTTCTTGATTGCCCTGAGTTATTGGTGGGGTGAATGCCTTGACTATCACTTAAATATCCTAAAAATTCTACACGATCCGTACATAGTTGACACTTGTTTTTATTAACTTTGAGACCTGAGTCTTTAAATCTCTGGAGAACCAACCCCAGGCGATCCTTTAGTATTTTCCGAGTTGGGGCAGTGATTAACACATCATCAAAATATGGGACAACGCCTTTTATCCCTTGTAATAGTCTTTCCATCAAACTTTGAAAGATTCCCGGGGCTATGCTTACTCCGAACTGGAGTCGGTTATATTTAAACGCACCTTGGTGCGTAACAATCGTTTGGGCCTCTGCCGTTTTTTTGTCTACAGGCAGTTGTTGGTATGCCTGGGCTAAGTCTAGTTTAGCGAAGACTTTTCCGCCCCCCAGGGAATGGAGGAGGTGTTGCACCACCAGTACCGGGTAAGCATTTTGTTGAAGGGCGTGGTTCAGGGTGGCTCGGTAGTCCCCACAAATTCTTATCGATCCATCCAGCTTGATGGGTGTCACGATTGGGGTTTCCCAGGGAGAGTGATCGGTTGGTTCTAACACACCCTGGGCTATTAATTTATCAAGCTGCTCGTCAATCTTTGGTTTAAGGGCAAATGGAACTCGATGAGGCTTAAGGCGGATGGGAGCTATTTTGGGATTGAGGTTAAATGATATCGGGGTCCCCTTGTATTCGCCTAGTTTTTCTGCAAAGACGTCCTGGAATTCTTGGATGAGGTCCTCTTCCCAGTCACTGCTGCAGGTTTGGTGAATGCTAGCTACTTCAATTCTGAGTGGAGCAAACCATTGGAGGCCTAACAAAATAGACCAATCCCTGTCGATTACAGTCAGGGGTAGGAATGCTGTATGGTTCTTAAACGATACCTGGACTCGGCTGGATCCAACGACCGGAATTCGATTTCCTTGATAGTCTTTGAGTATGAGTCTTTTGAATCTGAGGTCTTGCCGCCGAACAGTAGGGATGAACTGCTTGAGGGTCTTCCAGGAACCCATCGAGAGGGACGATCCTGAATTGACTTCCATCAGGCAGGGCTGGTTTTCGATGGCCACTTTCACTCAGATCTTCTTGGCATCAAGAGATGAGGCGTGACCGATCGTGATAGTTTGGTGAGCCTCTTCTCGCTTCATTGAGTGGTTTAGGGTTTTGTTTCTGTAGGAGTGGTTGTTCCATTGATGGTTCACGGGTTCTTGCTTTACAGGACGGCTTCCTGTTGGTTGGTGAAAGTTAGCCCCCCTCGAGGGCTGGCTGGGTCCTAGCTTGCTTCTACAGACCCATCTGATATGGCCTCTTTTCCCACACACATGGCAGAGCGCGTCGAGGAATTTGCATTCTGACCGGGGGTGGCTTGCTCCACAACCAGCACATTGGTACTGCGATCTCTGGCGTTGGTCTCATTTGGACCGAAGTCGGTGGACCTCTTCTTCATCACTTTCTGATGACGATTCGAGGTCCTCGTGGTGGGCTGTTGTAGGCTGTCCTGACTGGGATGAAACTTCGTGGGCAAGTTGGCGAAGTGGGGCGTGGGTGAGGCGCATTCGGGCAGCCGACTTCCTGGTTGCTTCTGCTGCAGTAGCTTCAGTGATGGCATCTTTAAGGCTAATGTCACCTTTCGCCATCAACTTACTCTGTGTGCCTGGAGCATCTAATCCCAGAAATATTCAGTCTCTCAGGGCTTCTTCTAGGTCAGCAAACTCGCATAGGCCTCCCAGATTCCAGAGATCCGCTATGAAATGAGCAACACTTTCACACTTCCGCTGACTTCTCTGATAAAATTCATGCCTTCTAACGAGCGTTGGCACAGTCGGTGCATAGTGGGCCCTCAGCAGGGGTTCGAGGATGTCCCAGTCCATAGACTTTACTTCTGCCAGTTTTGCTAGAGCCTTGGCCATCTTGAATACGGTCGGCCCACAATGAGTTAGGAATACCACCCGTTTCTTTCTGGTAGTGGCATCATTCAAATTGTTGGTCTCCAGAAACATCTGGAAATGATCCATATATGAGTCCCAGTCTTCTTGCGCCGGGTCGAATGGAGCGGGTGGTATGACGCCGCCGGACATGGTTCTGCCGTTGGTGCGTTTCAGCCACGTGCTCTGTTATCGTTCTTCGTCATTCAGTCAGCTCTGATGTCTCCACATCCCACCTTTGTCGCCAGTGTTATGTTCTGTGCATGGGCGCTAAGGAGGAGACGAGCCGGTGAACAGTGAACTTCAAACTCTTTATTTACATGTGTAACAGCTCAGTTCTATGGCTGCAACAGCCCCTTTATATAGGCAAGCTCTTGAGTATTTAACCAATGAAAACACAGGGAGCGCTAGCTCCGTTAACCAATGGGAGAGGCTCGTTAATAGCCAATCAGATTCTCCTGAATGGACCAATCCGATGTCGCTATTATCGGCCAATCAGAAGTGCAGGGCCAGAACCCTGCACTTTACTTCAAGCTCTTAATAATCTTTATTCAAGTACTTTTATTAATTCACAACAGAACACATCTGATAGAAGAGAATATTTGTAGCTCAGGGTTGAATTGTGGATGCTCTCTGAGCTTGGTTGTAGACCATTGTCTACAAATGTCTTGTAGACATTTCACTACAAAAATAGGTAACATTACCAGTGCTAGAAATAAGTGGGGTTTGGTTTCATTTTATATACTAGTGGCTTGCTCTCTTAGTGTTGGTTGGGCTGGTATTAGCAATAGCAATAGCACTTAGACTTATCTACCGCTTTATAGTGCTTTACAGCCCTCTCAAAGTGGTTTACAGAGTCAGCATATTGCCCGCAACAATTTGAGTCCTCATTTTACTCATCTCAGAAGGATGGAAGGCTGAGTCATTCTTGAGCCTGGTGGGATTTGAATTGCCAAATTGTAGGCAGCTGGCTGCAGAAGTAGTTTGCAGTACTGCACTCTAACCACTGAACCACAGAGGCTCTATTGGTGGCTGTTTAAGATAAAAGGAAACAAAAAGACAAAAACACATAATCACCAGCAATCAACACCCAGATAAACAGATTAACATCAAGATTAACACTAGACCAAAAGTCAAGAAGTAAACAGTGTTTCCAGTAAACAGTACTACAAGTAAACAATCAAATATTTACTGACAGAGGCAAGCTAACAGTAAACAACAGCCTATTCAAAGAACCACCAAGACCAATCCCACCAAAACTGACAGGACAAGCTTCTGGTATATAAAATGAGAGCAAAGCCTGCTCTCTTCTCCTACTGAAGTTATTAGCTAGTTTGGTAATTAAATGTCTGCAAAAAGCAACCAAACTCAGAAAGCACCAAGGACCATACAGAACCCATTTCTCCAGCAGCCAACACCCAGATCAGCAGGGATTAACTGAACAACAAGCAAACAGAAAACAATACCTAATCAAGGAGTTACTAAGGAAGAAACCACACATCCTGAACACTGGCAGGACAAGCTACTGTATATAAATAAAGAGTAAACGCCACATCACTTGCACTGATGTTCTAGTTGGGTAATAAAATGTCTGCAAGCAAAAAACAACAACAACCCCAAGCTCAGAGAGTACCAAGTTCTCCATAGAAAATAACATTTTCCAGAGAAAATATGTCCAAAGGACTTAATGTTTTTAGAGCCATTAGAAGGCCAACAAGAACAGGCAAAATACCAGCTGTCAAGTAGGAAAGCACCAGGCAGAGGCACCTGTAAAATCCAATGGCTTCATCCAGTTGATGAAGTGAGCCTTACAACATACAAATGGCATTACAATATAGAGACAAAAACAGTGGAGTTTGCATCACAGTGTTGCTGTATTAGTTTTATCTATTACCTTCTCTCCCCACCTCAGGTGCCTATGGTTCTCACCACAATTGAAATACCCATGAAAGTTGCAGGAAAGAGATGTGGTTAATACTAATAGCTTCAAATCAACAAATAGGGGGACAGAAATTGAAAAAAAGATTTACATATGTACCAACTGAAGAAAGAAGATGCAAAAAGATGGACAAGTTACTAATTCTCAGCTGAGCAGGAATTTGCTTACAATAAAAAACAGAGCCCTACACGGGGAGACGAATGCCAAATGAACCATCAGGTTTTAGAAAAGGCAGAGGATACAAGAGATCAGATAGATAACATAAGATGGCTAATGGAGAGACTATAAAACAGGGGGTTATCCATGTTTTATTGACTATAGCAAGGCCTTTAATTGTGTACATCATGCCAGAATGTGGAATATATTAAGGCTAATAGGCATGCTAGAATATCTGATTATTCTTCTAAGGAAGCTTAATGATGAACAAGAAGTTTCTGTAAGAATTGAATTTGGCGATATTATCTGCTTATAGAGAGTATGTTATAAGAACGGTAGGATACTTAACAAGGAAGAGGCGACACCAAGAATCCAAATCAGAATACAAAATACTAACAATTCAAGGTAATGCAGACAGGATCACCCTTGTAACCGAAACTCAGAAAAATTTAGAAGATCACATTATAAAAGTGAAAAAGAAAAATGAGAAATCTAGGTTAATAATAAACATTAAGAAGACAATGTCAGCCAGTACATTTTTTTCAATTTACTGTGGATGAATGAGAAATAAAGGTAATATTTTTAAATGAATAGAAATAAAATTATTCAGCTTAGGTACACTGGCTCATGATTGTTCTGTGTTCAATGTTAATTTTTTCTCCACTTTTTAGAAACTGTTCAAACATACTGGTTTCACCTGCTTGGAATGGTGTTGGTGTATGCATATTATGGTCCATTAAGATATTATTTTGACTCCTGGTGACTACTTAGATAAATCCAACCAGTTTTGTGCAACCATTTTTTGAAGTTGCTTGCCAATGCCTTCTTGCTAGGGTTGAAAATGTTTGGTCCAGCAGGCTTTCTGCCATAGGGAAGATTAGAATTTACATTTTTTTCCTCCTAGTCCAAGGCTTTTCGCCATTATGTCAGATTTGTTTGCTTGGAATGGTACTATTTGTCTTTCTCCATTTTGAAACCAAATGCAAATTTGAAATCTTGGTACCTTAACTGGATATGCTCTAGTATAAACTCAAGTTTAATACTCTTAATTTTGGCACCTTTTGATATAATTCTTATTTTATTAGAATACAGTATTAGAATTATATGATTTAGAATGGAAAATATTTATTTTATTGTTTGATATAGATTCACATTTTAGTCCTGTACTGGATTTTGCCTCTATGCCTTCTCCCTCTAGTTAACTTCTGTACTTCATACTCAGATAGGATATAAGCTGATCTTGGCGTGTTTTAGCTGCCCTATAGATGTCGGTAAGCATCTCCAGAACTGATTCCCCTCTAAACCTGAGAATTTATTATCAGTGCTACTACACAATGTACTCTGTATATTCATTCATTTTAAAATATTGAAATATGGCTGATGGCCTATGGGGTCAAGTTTGCCTTCAACCTTTTCAACTGATTCATTCACTGATAAATTATAACCTATAACTCAAAAGCAAACATCTCCTTCACTACTCCTCATAATATAATACTGTGGCATGCAGGGTGGACCTGACCTAACATAGCTTCAATGGTAAATAATTATTGTTGCTGTTTCTTAATGTAAGTTATGCCACTATATATGATAGGGATATCACATCACTTCAATATAACACACAACTTTCTATATGTCCTGACCTATAACTTCTCTCTTGCTCTCCCAGCCTGTTCCTGTGATCACCTGGGGCGTGGCACAAAGGCAACATAGTCAAATAATAAGTAGGAGTCCCTTTATTAGCTCCAACTTTTTCCCCAGTGCCTTGTTTACCTTCTGGCTGGAGAAAAACTCTCCCAGGAACAGCCTTTAGCTGCAGAAAATCAAGTTCAAAACATGGTCAAAAAAAACTATAAGTCCAATCAAGGCAAGATGAGGTAATTAGTCCAGCAGGGCAGGAGAAGAAATTCCAGATGTGAAGGCATGGCTGTAATTCAATACAGTTGGGAAGATGCCAGGAACGCAGATAATCAAAGTAAACAGAAGATAAACTCACGTTTGTTCCCAGAAGATGCCACACTTAGCATGCATCTCTTTTAAACTCTCTTCCTAGATGTGGCTAATGAAGGGAATCATGGCCCTTCCCTGCCCGTAAGCCATGCAACCCATGTTGCTCTTTTCTCCATTCCTCCTTGCGTGCTCTAGGATGAAGAGGGTTTGGGCCCGGGTCTTCCTCTGAACTCCCTCTCCCTTGTTCTGCCCAGCCAGACTTTGCCCTTCCCCAGTTTCCTCCACAGCCAATGGAGCCACACTCCCACATCCTGTCAGCTGTTTGTCTTCCTCCTTGAATTCAGACTTTGACAGAACATGACAGTTCCTCTGCCAAACAGTTAAACCTTCTGCAGGAATGAGAGTCAATAATAGCTATGTTAACCAAAAAGGCATTAGTTTTGTTTGGCTACCTGAAGTTTTACCCAACCATTCCAGGGAGAAGTTAGAAACCACAATAATGGGGAGGTGCAGGAAAACAGGACTGATCTTCAAGTCTAGTCAGTATTAGTTTAAATTCTTTGACTGACTGAAGGAGATCCTCCATGCATAGAAATTGGGTATTGCCAGGTACAGAATAGTGTTGGGTTGCACTAGGTGCTGGGAAGAAGAAATGAAGCATGAGGTTATTGCATCTCCATAGATATGTAGCCATATGGGATACTCATACAACATGACATGAATGATAGCACAGCTCATATTAAGATGGATGAATCCTCCCCTTCCCACTTTGTTTGGTATTTATTCATTTATAAGCTCATTTTGTCCTGTTTCCACATCAATTCTTTTTAAAATCCATGTGAAAACCAGCACTTAAAAATGTACCTTTTCTCACCACAGATGCTTTTATAAACACGTGTCATCTTGAACTGCAGGACAAAACAATGATACAAGGAACATAGAAAAAAAGGAGGAAAAATAACTCCTCTCCCCAGGTTGTGTCAACTTGTATCTACAAGATAGAAGTGGAGGACCACAGCTCTCCTCATTTTTAACTTTTCAAATCAATTGGTCACAGAAAAGGGGAAATAAATAGTAACATCTGTGAAGATGGCAATATTCTTTCTCCATCGTGGAGCCATGCCAAAATCCAAGAATTCATGGCTCCTTTGGCCTTCCCTGACAAACTCTGCATTTAGAGGTGTTAAAAAATAGTAGTCCTGCAAGACAGATTTTTAAAGTTGTTTGTCCTCCCTAGAATGCTTCTGCCCTTAGACAAAGAAGATAAAAAAAACCCTTTTATGAACCCCTGCCTGCTCTCCCACGATCCATATGTCTCAAGTATAAGTACAACTTTTCCTCGAATGATTTTGGTATGTCTTCAAGAGCTAAGCACAGCATTCTTAAAATTGGACACCTGCAGTATCTGAGGGATAATTGCATCTGATCCAAAAGTTTCATGTGAGGTCACAGTGTGCAACAAATTCTCAGCAATCTAATCCCTCAAGCACTTCTCTTTCATCTATAGTATTATTGCATTTCTGATTCTGTGAATCAGGAGTCAGAATATTCATTAATGTTGAGAAAACTTAATTAGGGTAACTGCAAACAACAATGATCATTTTTAAGTTTTTGTAGATTTTTTTGTTGTTGTTATTTTAACTGGAACAGTTTCAAGATGGAAAGCAAGGAGATAGGTGAAAGGTATGGCTTTGACCCTCTCCAGGTTGCCTTCACAGGAGCCACTTAATCTTATGATGAACTTGTCACTCATGAAGAATGAGAATAACTTCAAAGAATATAAAAATAATGATTCAGAAAAAGGAATTTTCAAATAAGAATTAATTATCATTAGCTCATTATTCTCCCATCAGAAAGTTATCTGAAGTTACCTATTACATTTTCTCTGCTCCCTTTCTGAAATACAGTTGATAGTTGGAAAGAAAAGGAGCTTTCACTATCCCACCTCAAAATAACCTCCAGTTTACTATTGCAAGAGAAATACAGCCATTTGTGAATAACATGTTTTGGAGCAATTCCATCAGTAATTTTTCTTGGGCTGGGAAACAACGAAGAGAATGAACAACTGCTCAGGGAAGAATGAAAATCACCAGGAAGGTGATTTTCTTTGCCCTTAAGTCAAAATCTGTAATAATATTGATGAGAATAGCCATTTCTACCACAGACAATGCTACAAAGGAAAAATTACAATGAAATTACTCAAGAAAGTAAGACAGGTTCATAATAAAGGATAGATGGTAGAAGTGATGCAAACAAATTTCATGATGCTGTCTTGCATTTCTGACCTATACAATTGTATTGCAATATAAATATCAGTGTAGTTATTATCCTTTGCATAAAATGAGGTGGGATGTTGAAGACCTCATCCTACATGAAGAGATGAAGATATAGCAAAGAGGTGATCCATCTCAGGGGCTGCTGTCCCCTCAAACTATGGAACAGCAATTCCCTGAACTGTCTGCCCCCTCCTCCCTTTTAATAATTTTATTATAAATTGAAATACCCTATGCAATTCTCTCCAAGTTCATTTTTACTCCAGTAAAAATATTAAAGAATGTTAAGATATTTGTGGCAGGGGTAAGGAAGCAACAAAACAATGACAAAGACAGACCTGTCTCCAATTGATCCTTCAGATCTTCCAATAAACTGTGTTGCTCCAGTAATTGAGAGAATAAGCCCTTCTCTCTCCCTTTCCCCCCCTCCCCCCTCTCTCTTATATATCTATCCAGAGGTGATATTCAGCAGGTTCTGACCAGTTTTGGAGAACTGGTAGTGGAAATTTTGACGAGTTTGGAGAACCAGCAAATGCCACCTCTGACTGGCCCCGCCCCCATCTATTCTCTGCCTCCCGAGTCTCAGCTGATTGGCTGGGTCCTCTTTTGTTGCCCTGCACAAGAGAACAGAGCTGGAAAACAGGTTAATGGGGTGGGGAAGGAATGGGGATTTTACAGTATCCTTCCCCTGCCATGTCCACCAAGTCATGCCATCCCACCAAGCCATACCCACAGAACCGGTCATAATTTTTTTGAATCCCACCACTCACTCACTCACTCACTCACTCACTCACTCACTCACTCACTCTATCTATCTATCTATCTATCTATCTATCTATCTATCTATCTATCTATCTATCTTCTATCAAATTTATAATTCCTAATTCCATAAAGGCTCCAGGCAGCATACAATTCAAACAGTAAGAAACTATATAACAAAGAAAGAAATGATGTACATCAAGAATAAATAAATCATTCAGATTAAAATCACATAAGTATATAAACTAAAGCCTAGAGGAAAAGGCAAGTTTTAAGGAACTTTCAAACATGATCAGAGTATGGTCTATAGGAATCTCTAGAGAGCTGCTATTCCAGAGGGAGACACTTTATCAGAAAAAGCTTGTTTCCTAGATCCCATGAGACAGCATTGATTCATTAATAGATTCAGAGCATACCAGCTCTGTCCAATTCTACAGGAAAGGCAGAAGCTATAAAAGATAAGGGATCCCTCAGCTAGTCAGGCCTTATGTCATGAGGGCCTTTTATATAAGTGGTAAGAATATAAAGTATATACGTGTGTGCATATGTATGTATGTGTATGTACACACACACACATACACACACACATACTTAAGAATAGAGAAAATTAGGCGTGGTGCCATAGAATTTTTGCAAAAGGATACTAATCAGAAATGTAATAAACAGACTATTGTCTTAAAGGTGTTTTACCATTTTGTAATACATTACAAAGAAGAGTGTTTTGGCACTTATGGCATGGAAACTTCACTAAAGTAGCAAAGAATACAATTTTACAATGGACACCATTTTACAAGAACAGCAAATCAATGAGTGTTGAGTCCTAGGAGGTTGGTCCCTGTTTGTCAGAACAATCTCTCAGGATTGTAAATAGTAGTTATCTGCAATATAACTTGAAGTTACCAGAGCACTGGATTCTGTATCTATTAATGCTCCATTCTTGAGCCTTCTGAATATTGCAGTATATGCACTATATTATTCAGCCAGCTTCTGGGCATGTCATTGTTAGAACATATAGGTTTAAACAGCAAAGGAATCTTTATCTCTCAACAATGAGCTACGTGTCCTCTTAAACATTTGGATGATAAAAGAGAGCAGCATAACACAGATGATGTTTTACCTTAGCAGGAATGACTCATCTTTTTCCCACAATTTTGGAGGGTGCACTCTAATGCAAAACAGACATCTGCTTTGACAGGATACAAAATTAAGAGAAAAGACAAAATTTGTATTGGCAGCTACCATTGTGTTGTAGTTATGAATAATACAATATAACTTGAAAGGACATCAAGAAATCAAAATAGAGTATGGGTGCTGGAGACCTTGTGGGGGGAGGGGAGGAAACAAAGAAACAAAAACCTAGTATTTCTTAACAAATCAGGTTTTTCTCTACTTTATGAAGCCTCTGGGTAGTAATTACTATAGCTATGTTTTCCCCGCATTATTCTTTATACTATTGATTTTATTTAATGTGTAATTAGATTTCATTTGTTCACTGTGAATAAACTTGTTTGCCTCTTGCACAAGTTAGCCTCTGATAGTTAACTCTTTCATTTATCTCAAGAGTGCAGGTGTTATTTTTTTTTAAATTGTGGGCAAAAGTAAAAGAAACACACTGAAAATGTTTTAGTCTAAGCGATGTAACCCATTGGTTAATTCTGTTGTAAACATTTGACATTCTAAGCAAAGCAGCTAGAAATGTCTTTAAAAATAAGGACAAGGTGCCCTTAATAAAAAGCTTTGATGTCAGGTTTAGATGATTCCCCCATAATTTCTATGCAGAAGTAAAGAGAACACAACTTTGATTTTAAAGTAACCACAAGTAGCAATAGCAATAACATTAAGACTTATATACTGCTCCATAGTGCTTTACAGTACTCTCTAAGCATTTTACAATGTCAGCACATTGTCCCCAATAGTACTCCATGTATCTGTACTTGCTTGCTTGGTGCAAAATCAACTTTTCCAATCTGATATTGTGGGTAAATAAATGGTAAGATACTTTGTGGAAGCTAGTAAGTAAACATGGCAATATTTCCAATGTATGCAATGTATTAAAAATAAATAATTTTACTGAAGTCTTCCTCTTTCCAATGAAACAGTATATTTAATAAGCCAAAATAAATATTCTACCTCTAGATATATTTGGAAAAATCTGAACCGTCTGAAGAACTGAAAAGAATAAATAAACCGGATATGCCTGAATATGTCCACATCAAATTAGATTGATTTTCTGAATCAGTGTGAACATTTGAATCAAATTAGTTTTGATTTCTCTACCTCTGGTAGGAATATATAATTCATTGTGGCCAACAAGTTTCATGTTGTTTTTTTTCATAAGCCTTACTGTGTGGGTGCATTTTATCTACTTAACATTTGAAGGCTTAATATAATATTTTGTTACAAAAAAACCCTGGTTTCAAATCTTGGAATTCCTTAACCAATTCAACAAAACTGCATATATCTAAAAGCAAACATATTGGGCATTTTTCGTTATTTTAAAAGTGGATGTAGCCATACAATGAGTGACTGGGTTGAGATAGCAAATAATCCAAGGATTGCATATATCCTGGGGAACTAGGTTTATTTCAGCCTGCCTCATATATACATATCACATCCTTTGTTCATTTATTGGATTTCATTTAATCTTTGCATCAATGTTTCTCAGTATTTACAATAAAAAGGCAGGATGATAAGTCCAAATTAAACTCTGGATATTAGAAATAAATGAAAACAAATACAAAATAAAAGCCTCTCAACTGAGAAATGTATTTCAAGGCTTTAAAAATGTGGAGAAGAAGATCAACTACCTCAGCTCTGCAGGGACCACATTCCAAGATCTGGAACAAATATTAAAAAAGGCTAATACCGAATCTGGAGATATAATATTAATTATTGTCTTTCAAGGGAAGCAAAGGTTCTCAGGTCTTCTAGTCTGTATTTTGAATGCTTTCCTTGCAGAGTAAATGCTTCCCTTGTAGAGTCTTCTAGCCGAAGTGATGGCTACTAGAAAGGCTACTTTGAGAGGTAGTAGATGTAAACTGATGGATCTGATAGGCTCAGATGGCTCACTCATTAAAGCCCTTAATACTTTAGAGAGATCCCAAGTGGGGAACCTGTGAGCCACTGGTTCTACATAGCCAAAAAGGCATTAAGAGTTGTTAACCTAATCCTGCATAGCTTTGTCTCCGGTAATATCGCACTACTAACTAGAGTATACAAAACATTTGCTAGACCAATACTTGAATACAGCTCATCAGTCTGGAACCAGCACTACCTATCAGATATTAATACAGTTGAGAAATATTTCACAAGAAGAGTTCTCCAGTCCTCTATTCATTGTAGAATACCTTATGCCATCAGACTTGAAATTTTAGCCCTAGACAACCTAGAACTATGCCGCCTTTGCTCTGACCTAAGTGTAGTACATAAAATTATCTATTGCAATGTCCTACCAGCCAATGACTACTTCAGCTTCAACCTCAACAATACACGAGCACACAATAGATACAAACTCAAGCTAAACTGCATCAAACTTGATTGCAAGAAATCAGCAACAGAGTGGTCAATGTATGGAATATACTACCTGATTCTGTGGTTTCTTCCCTAAACCCCCAAAACTTTAACCTTAGACTTTAACTTTAACCTACTGTTGACCTCATCCCTTTCCTAAGAGGTCTGTAGGGGGAGTGCATAAGTACACCAACGTGCCTACTGTCTCTGTCCTAATGTTTCTTTTTATTCATATCCATTTCATGTATTCATAACCATGTTTATACTTATAACTGTTATCTAATACTTACTTGACAAATAAATAAATAAATAAAATAAATAGAGTAATGCTTTTGTGCTATTGAGCATTCACCATCCATTCTGGGCCAACCATGTAGAAGAAGATGCTCACTTTATTGGCCAGATTTTGAGATACCATTAAAAAAAAGCAATCTAACAATTATTATCTCAGCTTTTGGGCAAGAGCAGGCTTTTCTAGACTGTCAGCCTCAGGCATCAAACTGTCCTGAATCATCTTTTCTCAAAATAACTTTTTTTTAGCTGACAGCTTCAGAAAAAGATTTGAAGGTATAAGAGGGAGGAGGGTTAGATTTTTCCCCTCCTCATTTAATTTCACAAAATTTTTTGATTCTCTATTGTTCACCCTCCTGCCCTCATTTTTTAAAAATAATTCAACAAACCATAGCTGAAATTAGACAAACCTTTTTTCTACTTTTTCAATGAAAGACAGAAATTGTTTCCTTCTGAGGGGAAAATTTTTCAAAGAAAAATAAATTTTTTTGAATTGTTTGTAGGGCGGCATAGAATTCTTGCACACTTTTAGTTTCAGAGATGTGGGAATGTCTTGTCTTTCACCTTTTAGAGTTCTTCAGGCTTTCTTGCCTTCCCCTTTGTCCATGAAAGAAAGATACCATAGGGAAGAGATGTCTGATAGATCTTATAGCAGATCTATCTTTAATACACAAGAACATCATTCATTCATTCATTCATTCATCACATTGCTGCACTGCCCATTTTACTTAAGTGACTGTGGGCGGTTTATAATAAAAAGATAATATCAAAGCATAAATAAGAATGAGTTAAAAGCAGCATTGAAAAAGTTGAAGATATTAAAGAGTTTAAAAAGCCAGAGAGAACATCACATCAACCATCCTCAAGGTTACATGTTATTCTTTTTTTTTTTGAAACAAATTTTTATTGATTTTAAAGATAAAACAACACATCATTAACTATTAAATACATAAACACATAAAACCTCTTAACATTGTAAATCCTTACAAGTCAAACAAAACATTATTTTTATACAGCATAATTCCAATTTATCCCATCTCCATATGGACACACAAACATCTTTCAGCAAATTTCTCATTTTTTCTCTTTACTCCTATTCAATTTCATTTCTCTTCCATATTTATCCATTTTATAGTCATCATATTCTTTTCTTTCTGGCTTGTATAAATTATTCTCATCTAACATTCCTCCAAGGTTTTATTGATTCTTTCCTTTTTTTTTTTTTATAAAAAACAAATTTTGTTAGTTTTACCATAAGCACAATACACAAACATACAAACACAAAACATAAACAAAACTAAAAGATCTTTTCTGAAGGTTGTCTGTTCCCGGGTTAAAACTCTTTACACAGACACAAATTCAAACATCATATTCAACCCATATCTCCTTCCAAATCTTATTATCATTTTCTTTTTTATATATATATATAAAAACCATTTTTATCAGTTTTATAAAAACAATGCACAAAGAATCAAGGCATAGCAGCTTATAAATTCTTTTCTAAGAAAAAATAATAATAATAGACCAATAAGGCATAACATTTCCAGATTATAATATCAATATTTCATATAATATTAACTTCATATCTTGTCCCTACTTCTCTTTTCCATCCAAATTATTTATTAATTAAAATTTTATTGCCTTTTATCAATATACAAAATCCAAAAAAAAAAGCATATATATCCTTCCATATCTTATTACCATTTTCAACAACATTCTTTGTCTGTTCTATTTCCAATTATCCATTCATCTTTTTTTTCTTTTACTATACTTCTCCTGTACACCAATTGGAGTAACATCTATAACTCATTACCCTAACTTAGAAATACTACATATAGCAATCTTTCTTGGGATTCTGTTTAAAAAAAATTCTAAAATTACATAATAAATTTTATATTCTAAATATACATATAAAAACACACTCTTATATACCCTCCAGAATCCCTCTTTTAATCTAAATTAAATTCACCCATTGTCTCTAAATAAACTTTTTTTCCTTAGGTCTTGCTTCCCCCCATTAAGGCTTCTCCTCCCCCCCTTTCTCTCTTGCTTATTCTTCTCCTTGCCCTTTCTACCCCTTTGCTTTTTCTCTTCGCTTTTCTTGCTCCTTTTCCTTTGCTTTCTAACCTTGCCTCCATCTTTTCGCTCATTTTTCTCTCTTTTGGTTGTTTTTATAATTCTTAAAATCCCCTTTTTCTTATCCTTTTTCTCCTCCTCTCCAGAAGGGACCCATTGTTCATCAAAGATGGCTTCTTCTTCCTCTTCTTCCTTGTCCCAGTCCTTCTGCTGCATAATCAACTTTTCAAAGGAACATAACGCCATTTCTAAAAATTGAAACAAAGCGCCCAAAGTATCTTCTTTTTTATATTTTTGATATTCAATCTCTAGTTCATCCACAGACGATGCCATTATGAAAAGGGAAACTTTTTCCAAAACAACCACAAGAATTTTTAATCAAAGACAATCAAAAGCAATTAAAAAAAAGAAAAAAAGTTCCAAAAGTTAATACTTTTCTTCCTTCTTCTCTTTCTCTTTCTGAATTAATTTTTAATCAAAGAGGTCCAATTACCATATATCTTCTTTTGGGATCCACAAAGACGTTCTAATCAATCTCCTCCTTTTTCAGCTTCTGCTCCAATTTTTTTTTTCTCCCTTCCCACTTGCAATGAGAATTTTAATAATCAAAAATCCATACCTCCAGCAGAGATTTTCCAATTTCTCACATTTTTCAATGTCCAAAAATCCCTTTGTCTCTTATCTTAGCTTTCAAAACAATCCACTTTCAATGTCTAATATATCCAAATATTTCTGCTTTTTCCGTGGGGTGGGAGAGTAAAAAAAAAAAAAAAAATCCCTTTAACAGCTTCTCCGCCGCTTTTCGCTCTTCTTTGGGATACAATGTATCCTCCAGCAACAAACAGCTCAATTCCAGGCAATTTAAAAGGTGTTACTTGACCCGGCTCAGACAGAACTTTCACTCTTCACACTTCCTCCAGCACAGTTCTTACCCGGTTGCTGGCTTCTTCGTGGCGGCCATTGCTGACCGCCGCTCCACCGCCTTGGGAAAAAGGGGTTTTCCCGGAGAAAGGGGGGGTCTGCGATGCCCCCACCTCCCTTTCCGACTCCCCTCTGTCTTCAGCTGTCCCTACAGGGCATCCATATCCCCCTGACCCATCTGGATCGGGGGTACCTCGACGGCTAGCACAGCAGGAATCGCGAGCTGTCGCGAATTCCTGCTGCCCCGAAGCCACGCAAACCGGAAGTTCCTAGGTTACATGTTATTCTTTGACCCTCATGCCAATTGGCAGAACCAGCTCTTAATATTCTTTCTGAAGGCCAGGAAAGTGGGAGCTCAACACATCTCTGGGAGTAAGGTGTTCCAAGGACAGGGGCAATGACAAAGAAGGTCTTTTCCTGAATCCTATTAGTCCCACTGATTGGGACTGGTCCTGGAGAAAGAAGGTGAACCAGCACAGAACTGCACCTCTGCTACCAACTCTGATATCATGTATATTGGTGTATTGAAGTATCCCAATTTGGCCCTGAAGATGAATCTCAGAGTCTAAATAATGAATGAAAGACTTTGCTGGGACAAGCAAATCTTCAGTCTCCTGGAGCTTTTGTGTCTTCAAGCAAACCATGTGCCTTCTTGTAGGCATTATTAAATTTCCCAAAGTCCAGTTGCCACATTTCCATAAACCCATGAACCATCCAGAGAGTTACAACAAAACTGTAGATAATGTTGCACTGAATTATTTCCTCAGTATCCTTTCTCCTTCTGAAAGAGGCAACCTTTTAAACCAATGGTCTCAGGAAACTTTCTGTGGAATTTTCTTAGGTGTGCTGAGCTTATTTTTATCAATCCAATGTAGGAGAAACATTGGTATCTGTTGCTTTACTTGTTTTCTTTAAAATAATGAAAAACAGCATGGTGTCATTAAGTCCATCCTCTTCATATGTATGTGTTATATCATGGCACATATATACCAAATGTGCTTGCATTGTAGTGGAATAATGCTGCTTTTAACAGAATGAGCAGTTCGGCCCACACAACATCCAGCAAACAGTCAACTTCTCCAGGATGATACAGTAGGTTCAGCATTACTACAACCCACCCCTTTTCTGCACATGGGACATAAAATAAAGCAAGGCTATTCCAATGAGGTGACACACAATACTTGAGTATTAATAGGAATACTCAATGGAATGTGCATTGGAAGTACCTTTGAGTTGTTTGAATGGTTCCATTCCTGAACCCATGGTGTTATTTTTAGACTATTTAAAGAATTGATTAGAGACTAGATTCTCCACTTTCTAATAGTTTACTTTGTGTTTGAAAATGACAGGTCCTGATAGAATTATTATTTTTAAATAAATGCTTTATATGATGGTGTCATACTCAAACTCAGTCCTTTACATATAGTTTTAGCGGTTCCTCTCCTGGGATACCCCCTTGGTTTCTCTATATAACAAAGATAGGCTAGTCTAGAGTCTAGATAACAGATGAAAGCATTAACAAATGGTTTTGGATCAAGAGTTATTATTGCCTAAGGCTTCCAAAACCTACTTGTGGATTTCAACATATCTTATGGGCTCTTATGATAATCCTTTTCCCCCAAGTATTATTGTTATACAACAATAAATCAGTCAGATTCATGAGCAACAAGAAGTCAATGACTGATTGAAATTCATAAGGTCAAAAAGGGAAACTAAAAATAAATTTATAAGGTATGTAGATTTAGATTCAAACTATATCTACAAGCAATAAAATTTTCACATCCATAAATGTAAGAAATCAGTTATTAAACTTAGATAGGATATGGGGGGGGGGGAGGAAGACTTATTAAATTTGACGCACATGTAAGGCAGCTAACACATAATTCTAGCAGACATTACTGAAATCCTGTGTGTAATATAAGAGATGATGGGCTAAAATGCTAAATGGTTTAGTACTAAATTATTAAGTGATGCATCCCTAAGGTATTAAAGGATATGAAATGCAGAGCAGGTGTGTCTTCTTACAAGATCTTGATCACTAGTTTAAGTGCACACTGATAACAAATGCACTTTGGAGACAAAATAGCATTAGTAATATTTTTGCTGCATGATAGCTGGATGTCATAATGACTAAAAGCTTTTCCTTGACAATGAAATATACTCTTATTTCTTAAGGAAGCCTTTTAAAACTTGGCTCCCAATGGCCTCTACGCATAGAAATAAATACAACAGATAGAGATCATATATGCATACACATATAACCACAGTTTAGATTAGAAATTGTGTAACAATCAGTGGTATTCGACCAGCTTGGCTCGCTTCTGGCGAGCTCGTAGGAGCACCTTAGACTGAACCAATTCTCTCCACCACTCTGCTGTTGGCCCACCCACCTGCCTGGTCTCCCATGCTCACTTTTATCTGCTGAATTTGAAGTGCAGCTACTTTGCACGGCACAGAAGAGTGCTGCGCGGCAGATGTTGAAGCGACTGGGATCTTGCAGGCTTGCAGGAGGCGATTTAGAATGCCTCTGTGCCTGCACAAAGTGTGTGTTTAGTGCGTGTGTGTATGCAAAGTGTGTGCATGCACCCACAGCGCGCCCACCAAGCCATGTCCACCAAACCGGTCACAACAGTATTTGAATCCCACCACTGGTAACAATATAGATGGATCATGAGAAAATTTTCTGCACTCAAAGGAAAATAAAGCATTATTAGCATGAAATATTAATTTAATATAATGGAAGTCTTGATGGGAAAGCATAAAGTACAAACAAGGATCTAATACAACAGCCACTATGCCGTTGTTCTTAGACAACTACCTCTGGGGAAGTATTACAGGTAGTTTTGATTTACTGACTACTCATTCAGTGACTGTTCAAAATTATGAAACTACGAAGTAAATTTATGGCCAATTTATGACTATTTACAACTTTTGCAGCATCCCTCAATCATAATTGCCATTACAGTCAGTATACATTGTCCTGTGCCTGACTTGTGTCTCCCTACTTTTGAAAGTAGAGTGATTGAAGAGGAAGGGATTTCAAGAGAGTAAGCTGTTTGCTCTTCTGTACATTAAAGCAATGTCCTGCTGGCATTCTGTTCTTTGCCTGACTCTTTGCCTTCCCTTTGCACAGTGGAGAGATTGGAGAGGAAGAGAACTGAGTCATGGTGATGCAGTGGTTAGAATGCAATACTGCAGGCTAACTAACTGGTCACTCCAGGAGTTCAGTTCTGAATGGCTCAAGGTTGACTCAGCCTTCCATCCTTCTGAGGTCAGTAAATTGAGGACCCAGATTGTTGGGGGCAATATGCTAACTCCGTAAACATCTTAGACACAGTGAAGCTGTATACAGGTCTCTCTCTCCCTCCCTTCCTCCTTCTTCCTCCCTCTCTCCCTCCCTCCCTCTCTCTCTCATCCCACCAGTTAAGGGATGTTGACTGACAGGGACCAAAAGGTGCTTCTGTGCCATAGCCCCTGCCCTGTAGAACATTCTCCCTTCAAAGATGAGGATGACCCCAATTCTGTTGGCTTAGTGTTAGGCTGAAAAGACTGAGTAACATGTCCAGACTTATGGCCCTATGTCTATGAAGAGTCCCATTTCTTGTCTATATTAACATCCAAGTCAATAGTTTTACTCATCAACTTTATTTATTTTATATTGTTGAAATGTTTTTATGAGGTACGCCACCAAGAGCCACTTGTTGAGAAGGCTGGCTATAGAAAACAAATAAACAAAGTATTAATATATTAAATCAGTTTATTGTCAATAATTATTTTAAGATAGTTAATATGTTGGAAGAACTATGTAGGCTGTACATACTATGAATACTTTGACTAAAACTTGATACATTAGCAGCTTTCCAATAAAAAAAAATCTTGATAAATTGGGTAATGTTTTGTAAGTCTCTAAATCTACAGTCTTTTTTAGACATCTAAAAAACTAAGATGTTAGCACATTGTAAGAATGATAGACAAAAAGTTGGAATATCCCATCTTAATAAATCAATAGTCTTGAGTTTAAGAGACAGTTTGATATAATGGTTAGGGCATCAGGCTAGAAACCAGGGGACCTTGAGTTCTAATCCTGTTTTATGGACAAAATTGCCCTGATTACCTTGGGCCAGTCCCTCTCTCTCATCCCTAGGAAGAAGAGACAAGGAAAAACCATATTTGAAAAACCTTGCTAAAAAGTGAAAGGACTCATCCGGATACCTAGGAATGGCACAGACATAAACCTCCTTGTGTTTTAAATAATATCAAATATGACTTGGAATATCTTCAGATGAGATTAATGCATCAAAATACACTTTTTTCACTTCACAAGGGTTAGATTCAAGATTAGGCTGATGGGTTGTGACTCATTTGCAGGACCACAGATCCCCCCCCCCCCCGATGTAAAGGAAGATTATGTGATGAATTTTAAAAACTCAGATACTGCACAAAATAAACATGAAATTTGTTAGCATAATTTTTAAAGTTTTATCCCAAGTCAGCAAGTTGGATGTGTATAGAATTTTATAAAAATGTATTGCTCAAAATTTAGAAATAGATGGGCCATTTTTGCATGACTCTCAAATAAAAGGAAACTATAAAATATAACATATAGTTAACATGATGATATCTAGACACTCTAATGGAACATTGTGCATAGTACAACACATTGGGAAGCCAACGGCATCTATTAAAATAAAATTAAAAATCTACTAATGCCATAAACCAACTTAAAAGTTCTTTTTCCATTCCAAATTACAAACCATAAAGTCTTCACAGTGCTTATTTGAATAATAAAAATGAATGAATATATTAGTGCAGGCTAAGATCAGTATAACATCTGGCTAGAGAAGCTCTGGAGAATTATAAAATTTCATATTTTCACAATAAAAGGATGAAAGATTTGGTAGAATTGAGAAAGTTAAAATAAATGAATGCGAAGGAGCCGTAGCAGCTTGATATGACAGAATCCTAGGATAGAAAGACCAAAGGCATAGTTTGAAAAAAAAAGAAAAGAAAAAGAAAGGATTAAAAGGCCCAAATTAAATGTCACATTAATATGACTTGTACATTAATAGAAATTCACAGAAGGTAAATGAATTCTGTGGGGTAGTTGCAGAAAAATATTTTTAGAACTTATTATTTTTGTCTCCCTAGCTGTTGCAAATGCAAAGGTAAATTATTAAACTAGAGGCATTTTTAAGTACGTCTTAGAGTTTTAATCAACCATACAGTTTATTTATTTATTTTATTTATTTTTGATTTGATTTGATTTGTCAATTGCTTACAAGATAATAGGTGTAAGTATATACATAGTTATGAATACATGAAATGGGTACATATAAGCAAAATAAAAGAAACAATAGGACAGGGATGGTAGGCGCTTATGCACGCCCCCTACAGACCTCTTAGGAAAGGGGTGAGGACAATAGTAGACAATCTAAGGTTAAAGTTTTTGGGGTTTGGGAAATAAATTACAGTCGGGTAGAGTATTCTAGACATTGACCACTCTGTTGCTGAACTCATATTTCCTGCAATCAAGTTTGGTGCGGTTAACCTTGAGTTTGTATCTATTGTGTGCTCTTGGCTTGTTATGGTTGAAGCTGAAGTATTCATTGACAGGTAAGTCACTGCAATGTATGATTTTATATGCCATACTTAGATCAGACCAAAGACAGTGTAATTCAAGGTTTTCTAGGTCTAAAATTTCAAGTCTGGTGGCATAAGGTATTCTACAATGCGTGGAGGAGTGGAGAACTCTTCTTGTGAAATATTTCTGGACTTTCTAAACTGTGCTAATATCAGATGCCTAATGTGGATTCCAGACTGATGAGCTGTATTCGAGTATTGGTCTAGCAAATGTTTTGTATGCTCTAGTTAATAGTGTGATATTACCAGAGAAAAAGCTACATAGGATTAGATTAACAACTCTTAATGCCTTTTTGGCCATGTAGTTACACTGAGCTCTAACACTTAGATCATTAGAGATGAGTATTCCAAGGTCCTTTACAGAGCTTGGATTATTAACAAGGTCTTGACTATTCAGCTTGTATTTTATTTTCTGATTTTTTTTTGCCAATATGTAAGACAGAGCATTTATTTGTTGAGATTTGAAGTTGCCATTTGTTTGACCATTCTGATACATAGTCAAGGTCTTTTTGAAGGCTAGCAGCATTGTCTGTAGTATTGAACAGCTTTACATCATCTACGAAGAGAATGCAGTTGCTCTTAATATGATCACAGAGGTCATTTATGCAGAGTATGAAGAGAGTTGGTCCTAGAACACTGCCTTGGGGGACACCACTATTGACAGGTACAGAATTTGATAGGATACTCTCAATTTTGACCATTTGTTGTCTGTTTGACAGGAATGTATCTATCCAGTGATGCAGTTATCCAGAGATACCATAAGATTTTAGTTTTAGGAGTAGTTTGTTATGTACCACTGAATCGAAGGCTTTACAGAAGTCTATGTAGATTGCGTCTATTGTTTTGCCCTGATCGAGTTGTATAGTCCATATGTTTTTGCAGTGTAAGAGCTGCAGATTACAGGATCGGTTTTTTTTGAAACCAGATTGTTTATTAGAGAGTAGGTTGTTTATCCTCTAAGTAGAGGATAATGGATTGGTTAATAATTGATTCCATGACTTTACGGATGACGCAGCATAAGGAGATTGGTCTGTAATTTTCAATTAGGCTGGGGTCTTTCTTTTTGAAGATGGGGATGACCGTGGCTTGTTACTATAGGTAAGGCAAGGAGCTGGTCCTGAAAGATTTTTCAAAGATTATGCTTAGAGGTTCGGCTATGACAGTGGATAGCTTTTTTAAGAAGTAGGCACATATTCCATCCGTTCCAATAGATAGAGATTAGATTGCGTAGTGCTTTTTCAACATTATCTTCTGTAAAATCGATATGTATTAGATCATTGTAGTTTTCTGTGGTTCCGCTAGGAAATACTGGGCATGACCCATTGCTGTTTACAAATACTGAGCCAAAGAATGTGTTAAAGATGTTGGCTTTAATGGTGTCATCGTTACAGTCTTTACCATTAGGTCCTATCAGGGGTGGGATGGCCCTTGAGTCTTTTAGTTTGTTGTTTACAAAATTGTAAAAAGTACGGGTGGAATTGGTGCGTAGAATTATCACATCTTGTTTAATGTGATAATTGGTGTATTCAATCTTTATCTGGTGGCATAAATCAGCTTCTGAAGTTGGCAACATGACCAGATTTGTTTTTGCACCTGAGTGATCTCTTTTTGGATTGAAGTTTCCTTGTTGTTATAGGTAATCTGTTTTTTTTTTTTGTTTGTTTTGGGAGTTATTATTGATACATATAGTTTAATGACTCTTTTGACTTCAAGTAAAAATATGTTGTAATGGTCTTCAACTGTATTGAATCCAGTGAATAGAGATTGCCAATCAAGGGATGAGAGATCGTTGTCTATAAGATCACAGTTGCCTTTTTTGAAGTTATAATTGGGGATTACGTCATTGTGATTTTTGTGTGGGCGTATATTGAGACAAAAGTAAATCGTATTGTGGTCACTGTTGGAAAAGGGTTCTTTAATTTGTATTCCATAAATTAAATTCAAACTATTGCAGAAGATGAGATCGAGGCAGTTGTTAAGTCTAGTATTGTTGATTACTAATTGTTCCAGTCTCAGATTTGTAACAGTATTGTAGAAGGCTGCGTGTATGGGTTCAGTTGTACATTTGTTTAGGGTCCAGTCAATATGAGGTAGATTGAAGTCACAAAGAAAGATAAAAGCATGTGGGCAGGAACTTGCCCATGTTAGTAGTGAATTTAGCTTGTTTACATGTTCAATGTCATAATCAGGTGCTCTGTAACATAGTAAGAATCGAAATGTGATATTTAAGGATAGCTCACAGATGATGGTCTCAGAAAGAGCAAGCTCCTGGGTAATTTGGATGTTTTTGAGATGTAAGGACTTTTTATAGAAGATAGCAACACCACCGCCTCTATGAATTTCACAATCTGATCAGTAAACATGATAGTCTCTTACTTTGGTGTTGGAGTCAGGGACAGATACACTGAGCCATGTTTCACAGACAAATATTATGTCAAATTTAGCCATATTTAGTAAGAGGAGAAATTCAGGTATTTTATTCACAAGGCTTTTTGCATTGAGTAGCTTGCATTTAAGGCCAGCTGTAGTTGGAATGGAGGTAGTTAGGGGTGTGCATAACTCTTCTGTCTCTCAACCTCTGTGATCAATTGCAAAGCAATCATTCCTAAAATTATACTTCAGCATGTGGATACATAGTGAGCTTCCAATGAGTTGAGTTAAAAGAGACATTTAAAGTATAGGAAATGGAAAATGGGTGTAACCCACTAGGAGATACACCAGAACGTTACTGACATCTTCAGAAAGCAAACTTAAACAGCAACTGGAGCTTAATCTTGCAGAAGAAATGAGAGCAAACAAAGAGGCTTCTTTGTCTGCAATATAAGGAAGAAAAAGTGAACTAGGAGAAGATCCAGGATAGTAACAGGTGAAAGGGAGAGCACAGGACTTTTCAACACATTTTCTTCCTTGGTCTTCTCTAGAAAACCAAGCTATGTTTAAATGGATATAAGCAAAACAAAAAAATAAGGGAGTGGCAACCAAAGGCAAATAAGAAGATGGCATGGAGCATTTGAGAAGCATGATAAATTAATCTCTAGGACCAGACCAATTACACTGGAGTTTAGGTTTCAAGGACTCGAGCCACTCTTCTTAATTGTAGATGTTTGCAGATGTTCTCTAAGAACCTGTTTGTGTATTCTTTGAGAATTCATGGAAGATTGCTTTGGGACAAAGAATGGAGAAGGGCACAAAGGAGGAGGAGGAGGAGGAGGAGGAGGAGGAGGAGGAGGAGGAGGAGGAGGAAGGAAAAGGAGAAGGAGAAGGAGAAGGAGAAGGAGAAGGAGAAGGAGAAGGAGAAGGAGAAGGAGAAGGAGAAGGAGAAGGAGAAACAGCAGCTTCAATTGAAAAGGCTTCTTGGATGAGAAGTGAAATGTCTGCAAAGAAAAAGCAAAAAGTCCAGCTGCTTCTTGAAAAAGCACCTTTGAGACAATCATGACCTTGATGTCTGAGAATCCCCATAATCATCTGGATCAGTTTAATAAGTAGTGAATGAGGAGATGCCATGGCTTTACAAAGAAAGAAAATCACTTTTCATTTTTTAAAAAAATGTTAACACATAAAGTATAGAAAAGAAGCAAGCTAAAAGAAATGAAAAATGTATGCTAAGAAAGAAAAGAAAAAGAAAAAAAATCAACCTTATATTTTATATTATCAATAGCCATTGGTTTACTAATGAACACACTAATGTACTCAGTACAAAATATTGTGAAATATCACAATATTTCTGTCTAGTAAAACATAACATTGCATCCTTTGATTATGAACTGGTTGGGAAATTCTGGGAACTGAAGTCATCTTAAAGTTGCTAAGATTGAGAAATGCTGGTCTATACTTTAATGGCTACCTTAACTTAGCTCTGAGATTGTAATAATTGTTTCGTTAACATTTCTTTTTTTTAAATCAGTGAAATTACATATTGAAAAGCAAAGATTTTTTTGAGATGAAGTGGAATCCAAATAAATTTGTGATCACTTCCATATAATTTTTTAGGTAACAATGTGGAGGTGTTTGGCCACTGATTCTTCTGGTATGTTCTTCCAACCCTTCAGGTGACCTTCCATGAATATATTTTGCTTTTTTCAGATTAAATACATTAAAAAATTACAGAGTATGATCAGTACAATGACATTTTGGCTTAGTCCATGATTTTAGAAACCCTTTTCAAATTATTCAAAAAATGATTCATTCCAAAAGTCAGTCAATAGTGATGCAGCCTCAAAATACTAAAACTTGATTTCTTGGTAGATAATATTTCAGTGTACATAGATTATTGACCCACAAAGAAGTAAATAAAAGCAGATATCAATAAAAGATGAATATTGAAAGAAAGCAAACCTAAAAGATAATTCTGTTCATAAAACTATAAATATCTGTTCCGAAAGAAGATAAAATAATCCATCTTATAATTCAGAACCAATAATTCAGAATGAACAAATGAAGCTCAAACCTAAATCATACACTTTGTGCTTTGGGAAATATAGAAAGTATTAGACATTTAGCTGTGTAACAGTGCAGTTGGATATGTACAACATAGCTGAATTATGAGAGAAGCAAGACTTTCAAATTTCATGGAATTTATTACTGCAAAATTCAGTGCCCATTGCAAAGCTACCTTGCAACTGAGACAGCCTTTAAAGGACTGTCTCAGAATTGCCACCTCACACCTGTGCTCTGCATTTGTTCGGGACCATTCTGCCATGAGTCCTGGGGTTCAGTTGGCTGTGGAATTCTGAGAGCTGAAGGCCATACATCTTCAAGTTTCCAAAATAAAATAAATAGCAACAGTACTTAGACTTTTTTACCACTTTTCAGTGCTTTTACACCTCTCTCTATGTGGTTTACATAATCAGCATCTTGCCCCAAACAATCTGGTTTTTCATTCTACCCACCTTAGAAGGATGGAAGGTTGAGTCAACCTTGAGCCTGGTGAGATTCGATCTACCAAATTCCAGGCAACTGGCAGCAGAGGTTCAGTGGGTTCTGACCAGTTCTGGAGAACCGGTAGTGGAAATTTTGAGAAGTTCAGAGAACCGGCAAATATCACCTCTGACTGGCCCCTCCCCCATCTATCCTCTGCCTCCCAAGTTCCAGTTGATCAGCTGGGTCTTCTTTTGTTGCCCTGCACAGAAGAACGGAGCTGGAAAGCAGGTTAGTGGGGTGGGGAGGGAATGGGGATTTTGCAGTAACCTTCCCCCAGGAGTGGGGATGGAATGGAGATTTTACAGTAACCTTCAGCTGCCTGCTCACCAAGTCACACTCACCAAACTATGCCCACAGAAGCAGTAGTAATTTTTTTTGAGTCCCACCACTGGCCGGCAAACAATCAAAGTATTTTGCAGTACTGCATTCTAACCACTGCGCCACCATGGCTCTTATAATGCAATTTATATTTTCTAAATAACCTTTCAAAGCCCCTGGGAGCAGTACTATGGCTAATTATCAAGGACAGTCACAAAGGGAGTGGCCCTTGATTATTACAGCTTTAACCCCCTGTCGTTACATATGAAGGGAGGGTCAGCTAATCTCATTGTACACACATTGTAGTCTGACAATAAAGGTAATAATAATTGGGTAGTAGCCAAATAGAGATGGAAAGTGGATTACCAGGTGAATCTCTCCTCTATTTTGCCTCATGAAAGAGACTTTTTCAGATGATGAAGATTCAACATTCATCTGAAGTGAGAACTAGACCTGCTCAGCAGCTCTTTACGTACGTTATTGTGGAGACGTAATTTTCTTTGAGATTCTTTGAGGTAGGTCTTAGAATTCATTGACTTAACCTGACATTAGTAAAAAAAACATTGTAAAATTTATTACTCTTATATTTCTTTGGCAGGGTCATTGGGTAAATTACTGCATTCGTCTTTCCAACATATCTTTAGATAGATACACAATTGAATAAATTGTAATTCAGAAACATAAGCCTAATTTGAAAGCACTGTCCAAATTACAAGAGAAAGACATGTTTTGACGGCTCATCAAACCCACAGATTAATTACATCCTATGATTTCCCTGAACTTTAGCTGTTTTATGTTCCCTTTAAGTCTTCTAAAACTATATCAAGGATTTCACAAAGGCCAGAGCCCTCTGGCAAGTAGTGATAAGTGATGCACCTTTGTAAGTACCATCAGACTTGAATTCAGATTTGACCTAAAAAAGAAAACCAGTTCCTGATCAATATCAATAACATTTTGTTCAGAATAGCTTATGAATTTGTAATTCCCTCAACTGAGTTTCATATATGGATACCACAGATTCGTACACCAAGTAAACATACCTGTTCTTTCATAATTTCATAGCTACCCTACCAGTGGTGGGACTCAATTTTTTTTACTACCAGTTCTGTGGGCGGCTTGGTGGGTGTTGTGTGGCTTGGTGGGAGTGACTTGGTGGGGATGGCAGGGGAAAGATACTGCAATATCTCCATTCCATCCCCACTCCACTAACCTGCTTTCCAGCTCCGGGACTCAGGAGGCAGAGAATAGATGGGGGTGGGATCAATCAGAGGTGGCATTCTAAACTACTCAAAATTTCCGCTACCGTTTCTCCAGAACTGGTCAGAACCTGCTGAATGCCACCTCTGCACCCTACACTTGAGTAATTTAAATGACACATCCCAAGTCGAGAGAGATTTAACTGCCTTCATCTCATGGTTATTTCGATTCTCAATAAAATAGAATATTTTTGGAGCTTACCTCCACACCATCTGATTCCTGATATAAATGATTTCTAATTATTCATCTTGTCTTTGCTTCCCCCCCCAAAAAATGTTTCTTTTAGTTTTTGACTTGTTTGTAGGCCTAGATAATTATGATTTATTTATTTTTTTAAAAAATGCCAAGCTTGCAATACAGTAGAATATTTCTGCTCAGCTTTTTACATACAAATTGAATAATAAAGGGGCAATCCCTTTCATGTAGCACAGCAAAGTCCATAATAAGAAGTGCCCATCATTAACAGAATGTGTTCTTCCTTCTTCCCTGAGACCAAAGCTTGCACATCAATCTGGCCATTTCTAATGAGTTATAGAATAATGCTACATAGTCCAGACTTGCTGTCAGCCACTGCCTAATGGGTTTAGAGCAAGAAACGATCCTTCATTAATTAACCTTCAGTTTCTATGTAGATTTACTCATTGAGATGCAGGTAATTAAACCAAGGTCATTTCAAGGACTGGCAAGAGGAAAAGCAGTGGAGTTGAAGGCAGTACAAACCTGGGTTCTAGAAGTCTTTTACTTTAATTTTAGCCTTTTGAAGCTGTTCAGAAAATCAATTCTGATTTTAAGAATAGGCTTTATATTATATAACCAGGAGTAACTTTTTGGACAACATCACATTTAAGATGTAAAACTAATGAAAAGAAATAGATGGAAGTTGATGTTGATTCCTTTTAAGGCAGTAGGGAAGCATATTTTAACATAAATGTGTCAAATAAATTAGAAAGGTTAACTCTGTTTTTAGCATTTTGTTAATGTGCAGATAGGCACCAAAATGACTTTCCTTCAGGTCTTCCCTCCAAACCTATTCATTTCCCATTAACCACAAAGAACAGGGGTGTCAAACTCACATCATCATGGCAGTGTCACATGATGTATTGGGACTTTCCCTCCCTGTTGTGAATGCATAATACCAATAAAGTTATTATTGAGCTTGAAGTCTAGTGCATGGTTCTGGCCCTGCGCTTCTGATTGGCTGTTAATGGCAGGATTGGATTGGCCTGTTTAGGAGCATCCGATTGGCCATTAACAGGCTATTCCCATTGGTTAACGGAGCTAGCGCTCCAGGTTCGCTATTGGTTAAGTAGTTAATGAGTTGCCTATATAAGCAAGGCTAGAGCAGCCTCTGAGCTGAGCTGTCACAAGATGTAAATAAAGAGTTTGAAGTTCACTGTTTCTACCGGCTCGTCTCCATCATTCGCACCCATGCTCCAAACTTAACACTGGCGACGAAGGTGGGATTGGATGACATCCGAGCCAACTAAGAATGTGACTGAAGCGCACAACGGTGAAACCATATCCAGCGGAGCAATACCACCCGCTCCATTCGATCCAGCTCAAGAGGATTGGGAGTCTTACATGGATCGTTTCCAAATGTTTTTGGAAACGAATAATCTAAAGGATGCCACGGCCGGAAAGAAACGGGTGGTATTCCTGACGCACTGTGGGGCAACGGTATTCAAGATGGCTAAGGCATTAGCGAAACCAGCTGAAGTGAAGGCCATGGACTGGGACGTCCTCAAACCGCTACTAAGGGCCCACTATGCACCCGCCGTTCCAACGCTTGTAAGACGACATGAGTTCTATCAACGGAACCAGCGGAAAGGGGAAAGCGTCGCCGATTTCGTTGCAGACCTCCGAAACTTGGGAGGCCTTTGCGATTTCACTGACCTAGAGGAGGCCTTGAGAGACAGGGTAGTCCTCGGGCTAGACACTCTAAATGTACAGAGCAAAATAATGGCAAAGGGCAACATCACCCTTAAGGACGCCATAGCTGAAGCTACGGCAGCGGAGGCAACCAAGAAGTCGGCTGCCCAACTACGCCAAAATCGCACTCACGTCCACAAACCAGCCAGCAAAATTTCACCTAACGCAGAAGGGCAGCTTTCCACGGCCCATCATGAGGACCTCTCTTCGTCATCAGACAGCGACGAAGAAGAGGTCCATCGCCTGCGGAGCGATCAGGATCGACTCCAGAAGTCCCAGCAACCGTGTGCAGGCTGCGGGGCCAACCATTTTCACTCTGACTGCAAATTCCACGATGCACTCTGCCACGAGTGCGGGAAATGAGGCCACATCGGACGGGTCTGCAGAAGCCTCCTCGGACCTAGCCAGATCCCGAAAGGAACCAATCCCTGCAAATCGACAGGGAATCGCCCTGTAAGGCGAGAACCAGTAAACCACTCCAACAGAAACCAACCCGTAAATCGTCTAGCGAGACGAGAAGAGGCTCACCAAACACTCACTATTGGTCATACCTCTTCAGTCGACACTCAGAAAATTCGGGTCAACGTGAACATTGAGAATCAGCCCTGCCAGATGGAAGTAGACTCAGGATCATCTCTGTCAATGGTCTCATGGAAGACCCTCAAGCAACTCATCCCCACTATCCGGCACCAAGACCTTCAGTTTCAACAGCTCGTGCTAAAAGATTACCAGGGGAACCGAATTCCAGTTGCGGGATCCAGTCGAGTCCGGGTTACATTCAAGAACCACACGGTGTACTTACTCCTGACGATGATCGATAAGGACTGGCCTAGCCTGTTGGGCCTACAGTGGTTCGCACCCCTCGGCATTGAAGTGGCAGGCATTAACCAAATTGGCAGCAGTGACTAGGAGGAAGACCTCGCCCACGAATTCCAGGACGTATTCGAGGAAAAGCTAGGTGAGTACAAGGGGACCCCGATATCCTTTAGCCTTAATCCAAAGATAGCTCTTATCCACCTTAAGCCTCGTCGAGTTCCCTTCGCGCTAAAACCGAAAGCGACGAGCAGCTTGATAAGTTGATTGCCCAGGGAGTTTTAAAGCCAACGGATCACTCCCCTTGGGAAACGCCGATTGTGACACCCATTAAGCCGGACGTCTCCATTAGAATTTGTGGGGACTACCGAGCAACCCTAAACCACGCCCTGCAACAGAACCCTTATCCGATGCCGGTGGTACAGCACCTACTCCATTCCCTGTGGGGCAGAAAAGTCTTCGCTAAACTAGACTTAGCTCAGGCTTATCAGCAATTGCCGGTTGACGAAACAACGGCACAGACTATCGTAACACACCGAGGTGCCTTTAAGTGTACACGGCTTCAATTCGGAGTCAGTGAAGCCCCAGGGATCTTTCAGAGCCTAATGGAGAGACTATTGCAGGGGATCAAGGGCGTTGTCCCCTATTTCGACGATGTGCTCATTGCTGCCCCCACTCAAAAAATCTTGCGGGAGCGTTTTAGATTAGTATTAAAAAAATTTCAGGAAGCAGGCCTGAAAGTCAAGAAAAATAAATGCAAAATGTGTACCGATTGTGTTGAATTCTTAGGGTACCTAATTGAAGGTCAGGGTATTCACCCTACTGATAGTAAATTAAAAGTAATAAAGAACGCTCCCAGACCCCAGAACAAGACCAATTCTTGGGCCTCATCAACTTCTATAATGTTTTCTTGCCGCACAAGGCGACTGTCACTGAACCGTTACATCATCTTTTAGACAAAAAAGCAAACTGGGTATGGGGTCACAAAGAAGACCAGGCGTTCCGTAATGTAAAAAAACTACTGACTTCGGATGCCGTGCTGATGCAGTACAATGAGACTTTGCCAATAAACATAACCTGTGATGCATCGCCTTTTGGAGTGGGTGCCATTTTGAGCCACGTGTTACCTAACGGTAACAAAGCCCCTGTTGCTTACTTCTCAAAGACGCTCTCGAAAACTGAGCGAAATTGCAGCCAAATCGATAAGGAAGCCCTGGCGATTGTATCAGCAGTTAAAAGGTTTCATGAGTACGTGTATGGCTGGGTTTTCACCATTGTAACTGATCACAAACCATTGCTGGGGATCATTGCTGGGGACAAATCAACTCCCTACATACTTTCCCCCAGAATGACCCGTTGGTCAGAATTCTTGGCTGCCTACAATTATCGACTACAATATTGTCCTGGTAAAGCCATTCCCCACGCCAACGCGCTGAGCCGTACACCGCTCCCTGAAACTATCAATGATCCTGCACCAACGATGACAGCGTTGCAGATCGAGACACTCCACATGCCGCCATTGACTGCCCATGACATTGCGTGAGAAACAAAATGCGATCCCATCTTGGCGCGAGTCCTCACGTGGGTAGAACGCGGATGGCCATTGGACCAAGTACCGGACAACTTCGCACCATTCAAAAGTCGTCAAACAGAATTGTTCTCACAGAAGGGCTATGTCATCTCAGGCGATAGAGTTGTTATTCCAGAACAGCTCCAACAGACGCTACTAAGAACTTTGCATGATGGCCACCCTGGCATCGTGTGCATGAAGGGCCTCGCACGAAGCTACGCATGGTGGCCAGGCATCGATCGACAAATCAAATCACGGGTTAAAACTTGAAAAAGATGCCAAGAAGTAAGCAGCGCTCCACCAAAGGCAACCCCAACCAAATGGGAGACGCCGCGGGGACCCTGGTCCCGCATCCATCTGGACTTTGCTGGGCCAACCAAAGGCCACACGTTTCTACTAACCATCAATGCCTACTCGAATTGGCTCGAGATTCACCGAATGAGCAGCACAACCACTTACACAGTCATCAAAAGACTGGAAAGACTTTTTGCAACCCACGGATTACCAGACGTTCTGGTATCCGACAAAGGGCCCCAATTTACCGCCCTACCTTTTGAGCAGTACTTGGCTGACCGGGGTATTCGACATGCGCTCACTTCACCTGTGCACCCTGCTGCAAATGGTAGGGCTGAGCGCATGGTTCAATTCGTCAAAAAGACTCTCCAAAAGATCGATTACGACAACATCAACGAAAAAATCAACCGGATCCTTTTCCTGCAGCACATCACACCTCACAGCGTCACCAACAAAACTCCCGCCGAACTGCTAATGGGATGGAAGCTCCGCTCCCACCTCGATCAGTTACACCCAGCCTATGAACCTGAAAAGCCACTCGGATCCAGCAGCCGATGCCGTACCTTTCAGGTAGGCAATTTAGTATTCGCAAAAAACTTATTGGGTGATCCGCTCTGGGTAGAAGCGACCGTAATCCGTGTAACCGGCCCAAGATCATACCTCGTTCAGTGCTCTGACAATAGACTTTGGAAGCACCACATGGATCAGCTACGATCATGGCTACCAACTCGCAATTCCGAACTCCCTTTTGACCAAACTGAGGGGGGTAGATACAGAGGATAGCGAATTACTATTTGAAGGAAACCTTTTCGAAGAGACTGATAGTGGAATGGAAACGCAGGAACAGGAACCAGGGACCGGAGTAAATGCACCTCAGGAAATGGCCAGTGATATTGATGACAACGAGAATGCGAACTCGGAACCAGAGGCACCCTTACCGCTAAACAATGATCTACCTCAGCAAAAGTGCAGCCAACCACTGGGCACCTTGCGAAAATCGAAAAGACTAATTAAACAACCGTCCTACCTAAAGGACTAACCGCGCCCCGTGGGCCGAAGCTGGGGGAAAGGGGTGTTGTGAATGCATAATACCAATAAAGTTATCATTGAGCTTGAAGTCTAGTGCAGGGTTCTGGCCCTGCACTTCTGATTGGCTGTTAATGGCAGGATTGGATTGGCCCATTTAGGAGCATCCGATTGGCCATTAACAGGCCATTCCCATTGGTTAATGGAGCTAGCGCTCCAGGATTGCTATTGGTTGAATAGTTAATAAGTTGCCTATATAAGGAAGGCTGGAGCAGCCTCTGAGCTGAGCTGTCACAAGATGTAAATAAAGAGTTTGAAATTCACTGTTTCTACCGGCTCGTCTCCATCATTCGCACCCATGCTCCAAACTTAACACTCCCTTTGCTAAACTGGGCATGGACGTGGCCAGCCCATGATGCATCTGGCCCGCAGGCTGAGAGTTTGACAGTCCTGATAAAGAACATGATTTTGGAAGCCATCATAGCTAAACAGCAGCAGACTGGGAAAACCTGTCCCATGCAATATAAAGCAAAATTTTAAGTATGATCGGGTATAGATGCCACTTAGAAACAAGCCCAACAAGTATGCTTGAATAGCTTAGTGTAATTCAGAATGATATTTATGCAATATCCATATATATGCAAAATATTTTTCATCAAAAACTACAGTCTTCAAATATTTGAAAGTTTGGCATAAGGGAAGAGGGTGTTCACCACTTCATCCTAAGTAGCTGCTGCAAATAGTCCTCAACTTACAATCATTCAAAGTCACAATGCATTGAAATAAGTGACTTACAACCCACCCTGACACTTAACAACCATTGCAGAATCCCCAGGCCATGTGATCAGAATTCACGGGCTTAGCATTTGGCATGTATTCACAATGGCTGTGTGAGAAGCCATCACCCCCCTTCCTAGAAGAATTAAATATTTTGAGGGATATTTTAAAAAGGCAAGATTTTATTTCCTCTCAAAGAGAAATAAAAAATCTTACAGGAGACAGAAACTCACTACATAGGGTTAACCCACTAAGACACAAAACTCACTACATTGCACAATCTTCTAAATATATTGCATCACTCTCAGAAACTTCAAACAAACTTAGCTCAGACAACCTATAGAGCCAGCTATGACCCCTACCTAACCCCTACATGGACTCATGGGAGTCTGACAACAGCCAATAGAATACATGTTCTTGCACAGGAACAGGAAGCTCAAGTGCAAAGCCCAAGAGAAGATATAAATACCCCACACTCTCAACTCCATGTGGTCAGCTGCATCAGAACCATATATGTTGTGAATTAATAAAAGTGAATTAATAAAAGTGCTTAATAAAGATTATTAAAACCTTTAGAAAAGTGCAGGGTTCTGACCCTGCACTTCTGATTGGCCGATAATAGCGACATCTGATTGGTCCATTCAGGAGAATCTGATTGGCTATTAGCGGGCCTCTTTCATTGGTTAAGGGAACTAACGCTTCCCTTTTTTTATTGGTTATTTGATCAGCAGCTTGCCTATAAAAAGGTCTGTTGCTGCCATAGTTTTTTCTCTGTTCCACAATGTTAAATAAAGAGTTGAAGTTCACTGTTCATCATCTCGTCTCCTATCCTTGCGCCCATGTGCAGTACTTAACACTGGCGACGAGGATGGGATTTGGAGACGTCAGAGCTGACTGAGCACTACAGAGTGCTAAACAGAGCACGTGGCTGAAGACGCACCAACGGCTGAACCATGTCTAGCAGCGTCATACCATCCGCTCCATTCGACCCAGCACAAGAAGACTGGGACTCATATATGGACCGATTCCAGATGTTTCTGGAGACCAACAACTTGAAGGATGCCACTACTGGAAAGAAGCGAGCGGTATTCCTAACTCACTGTGGGCCGACTGTGTTTAAGATGGCCAAGGCACTAGCCAAACCGGCTGAGGTGAAGTCCATGGACTGGGATGTCCTCGAGCCCCTTCTACGGGCCCACTACGCACTGACCGTACCAACGGTTGTTTGAAGGCATGAATTTTATCAAAGAGACCAGCGGAAGGGAGAAAGCGTTACGGATTTTATAGCGGATCTCCGGAATTTGGGAGGCCTCTGCGGGTTCGCTGACCTCGAAGAGGCCCTGAGAGACCGAATAATTCTGCGATTAGATGCACCCCGCGTGCAGAGAAAGCTGATGGCGAAAGGCGACATTAGCCTTGCAGATGCCATCGCTGACGCAACTGCAGCAGAAGCAACCAGGAAGTCGGCTGCACGAATGCGCCACACCCATGCCCCTCTCCACCAACTCACCGGCGAAATCTCGCCTCACCTGGAGGGACAGGCAACGACAGCCCACAACGAGGACCTCGAATCGTCATCAGAAAGCGATGAAGAAGAAGTCCGGTTTTTGCATGGCTTCAGGGCAGCAGGAATTCGCAACCGCTCGCGATTCCTGCTGTGCTAGCCACCGAGGTACCCCCAATCCAAATGGGTCAGGGGGATATGGCTGCCCTGTAGGGACAGCCGAAGAGAGAGGGGAGCTGGACAGGGGGTTGGGGGTGTCGCAGACCCCCTTCTCGTCCTGAAAAACCCCTTTTTCCCAAGGCGGTGGAGCGGCGGTCAGCAATGGCCGCCACGAAGAAGTCTACAACCGAGTAAGATCGTGCTGGAGGAAGCAAGAAAAGTGAAAGTGCTGGCTGAGCCGGGTCAATCAACATCCTTTAAATTCGCTGGAACTGAGCTGTCTGAATTGCTGGAGGATACATTGTATCCCTAAAAAGTTCGAAAGTGGCGGAGAAGCTGTTAAAGGGAACTTTTTTTTTTCTTCACTCTCCCACCCCATGAAAAAAGCAGAAGAAGATTTGAAATTTGTTTGGGCACTGAAGGTGAAATATTCTGAAAGTTGCTTGGACATTGGACTTAAAAATTTAAGAAATTGGAAAACCTTTATTAGAGGTATGGATTTCTGATCATTTAAAAATTGATGTTGCAAGTGGGAAGGGAGCGGAAATATATTGGAGCAGAAGTGGAAAAAGGAGGAGATTGCCAAGAATACTAAAAAAAGAAATATGATAATTGGACCTCTTTGATTAAACAGTATCCCCAGAAAGAGAAATAGAAGAAGGAAGAAAAGTATTAACTTTTGGAACTTTCTTTTTGAATTACTTTTGACTAAAAATACTTGGGTGGTTGTTTTGGGGAAAGTTTCTCTTTTCAGGATGGCATCGCTTGTGGATGAACTAAAGATTGAATATCAAAAATATAAAAAGGAAGAACAAGATGGAAAAGATACTTTGGGCACTTCATTTCAATTTTTAGAAATGGCGTTATGTACTTATGAAAAGTTGATTACGCAGCAGAATGACTGGGACAAAGAAGAAGAGGAACAAGAAGCCATCTTTGATGAACAATGGGTTTTTTCCGGGGAGGAGGAGAAAGAGGATAAGAAAAAAGGGATTTTAAGGTTTGAAAAAACAACCCAAAAAAAGAAAAATGAGAGGAAAGGTGGATGCAAGGTTAGAAAGCAAAAGAAAGGGAATAAGAAAAGGGAAGAGGAGAGACAAAGGGTTAAAAAGGGCAAGGAGAAGAATAAGCAAGAGAGAAAGGGGGGGAGGAGAAGCCTCAATGGTGGGAAGCAAGATCTAAAGAAAAAAAGCTTATTTAGAGACAATGGGTGAATCTAATTAAGGATAAAAGGGGGATTCTGGAAGGTATATAAGATTGTGTTTTTATATGTATATTTAGAGTATAAAATTTATTGTGTAAATTTAGAATTTATTAAACAGAATCCCAAGATAAATTAAGTGTTATATGAAGTACTTTTAAGTTAGGGTAAAGGTGTCACTCCAAATAGTGTATTGGAGAAGTATAGTAAAAGAAAAAAGATGAATGGATAGTTGGAAATAGAACAGACAAAGAATGTTATTGAAAATGGTTATAAGCTATTATGCTTTGATTGTTTGTGCACTGTTTTTGTAAATTAATAAAATTGGTTTATAAAAAAAGAAAAGAAAAGAAAATGATAACAAGATATGGAAGGATATATAAAATGAATATGATGTTTGAATTTGTGTCTGTGTGAAGAGTTTTAACCCGGGATCAAACAGCCTTCAGAAAAGATGTTTTAGTTTATGTCTTGTGTGTGTTTGTAAAATTAATAAAATTTGTTTAAAAAAAAAAGAAAGCGATGAAGAAGAGGTCAACCAGCTCCGGTCTGAATGAGACCAACGCCATCAACGAAACCAGAGTGTACAGTTCCAATGCACTGGTTGTGGGGCAAACCCACGATCAGACTGCAAATTCCTCGACGCGCTCTGCCATGTGTGTGGGAAAAGAGGTCACATCGGAAGAGTTTGTAGAAGCAAGCAAGGATCCAACCCACCTCAGAGGGGGACCAACTGCCGCCAGCCCACAGGAAGTTGTCCTGTGAATCGAGAAAACTTAACCCACCAATGGAACAACCACTCCTACAGAAACAAACCACTAGCCCAGTCAACGAAGCGGGAAGAGGCACACCAAACCATTATGATCGGTCATACCTCATCATTAGACGCCAAGAAGATCTGGGTGAAGGTCGCCATCGAAACCAGCCCTGTCTGATGGAAGTCAATTCAGGATCGTCCCTCTCGATGGTTTCCTGGAAGATCCTTAAACAATTAATCCCCACCATCTGGCGGCAAGACCTCAGATTCCAAAGAATCATACTTAAGGACTATCAGGGAAATTGAATTCCAGTTGTCGGATCCAGTAAAGTCCGTGTCTCATTTAAAAATTGTACTGCATCCCTACCACTGACCGTAGTCGACCGGGATCGGCCTAGTTTGTTAGGCCTCCAATGGTTCGCCCCACTTGGAATTGAAGTAGCCGGCATTCACCGAACCAACAGCGATGACTGGGAAGAGGCCATCATCCGGGAGTTCCAGAACGTCTTTACAGAGAAATTAGGCGAGTACAAGGGGAACCCGATTCATTTAACCTTAACCCCAAGGTAGCTCCCATCCGCCTTAAGCCTCGTTGAGTTCCATTTGCCCTTAAACCAAAGATTAACGAGCAGCTTGATAAACGCCCAGGGTGTGTTAGAACCAACCGACCACGCTCCCTGGGAAACCCCAATCGTAACACCCATCAAGCCGGATGGATCGTTAAGAATTTGTGGGGACTACCGAGCCACTCTGAATCACACCCTTCAACAGAACACTTACCCGGTACTGGTGGTACAACACCTTCTCCATTCCCTAGGGGGCGGAAAAGTCTTCGCTAAATTGGATTTAGCACAGGCATACCAACAACTGCCTGTAGACAAAAAAATGGCAGAGACACAGACTATCGTTACGCACCGAGGTGCATTTAAGTGCAACCGACTCCAATTTGGAGTTAGCGTGGCCCCAGGAATTTTTCAGAGCTTGATGGAGAGACTACTAAAGGGTATAAAAGGGGTTGTACCTTATTTTGATGACGTTCTAATTGCTGCTCCGACTAGAGAAATACTAAGGGAGTGCCTGAGGTTAGTTCTCCAGAAATTTAAAGACTCTGGCCTTAAAGTAAAAAACAATAAGTGTCAACTATGTACGGATAAAGTAGAATTTTTGGGGTACTTAATCGATAAACAAGGCATTCACCCCACCAATAGCAAGCTTAGGGCAATCAAAAACGCTTCAAGGCCCCAAAATAAGACTGATCTCCAAGCTTTCCTGGGCCTTATCAATTTCTACAATGTGTTCCTGCCCCATAAAGCGACCGTAGCCAAGCCCCTACATCGTCTGTTGGACAAAAAGGCAACCTGGGTCTGGGGACACTGAGAGGAACACGCGTTCCGACAAGTAAAAAACTTATTGACTTCAGATGCTGTTTTGATGCAGTATAATGAGACTTTGCCTTTAACGATTACATGTGATGCATCACCATTCGGAGTGGGTGCCATTTTGAGCCATGTGTTACCAAACGGTAGTGAAGCCCCTATTGCCTACTTTTCAAAAACACTATCAAAAGCTGAATGTAACTATAGTCAAATCAATAAAGAGGCTCTTGCTGTCATTTCTTCTGTTAAACGATTTCATGGATATATTTATGGGCGAGTTTTTACTATAGTCACCAACCATAAACCTTTGCTGGGGATTATAGTGGGGGACAAGCCAACCCCCTATATATTATCTCCCAGAATGACTTGCTGGTCGGAATTCTTGGCTGCATATAATTATAAACTGCAACACCACCCGGGGAAAGCCATCCCCCACGCTGACGCACTAAGCTGTGCACCACTTCCTGAAAACATTGACACTCCAACCGTCGTGATGCTCCAGATTGAAACACTTCAATCACCACCACTGACAGCTCAAGATATCACGATCGAAACCAAATGGGATCCTGTTTTGGCGCGAGTTCTGAGCTGGGTCGAGCGAGGATGGCCATTGGATCAAATCCCTGAGAACTTCGGTCCTTTCAAGAATCAACAGACGGAACTGTCTTCACAGAAAGGCTGCATAATTTGGGGGGATAGAGTCGTCATCCCAGAGCGGCTGCAACGAGCGGTATTGAAAACCTTGCATGAAGGCCACCCCGGCATAGTGCGCACGAAGGCGCTCGTACGAAGCTATGCGTGGTGGCTGGGTATCGACAAACAAATCAAGCCCTGGGTAAAGACTTGTTGCAAATGCCAGGAAGTTAGCAATGCCCCACCAAAAGCAACCCCAACAGAGTGGGAAACACCCAGGGGACCATGGTCCCGTATTCATATTGACTTTGCGGGACCTACTAAAGGACACACATTCCTAGTAATGGTGGATGCCTACTCAAACTGGCTTGAAATCCATGAAATGAAAAATACCACAACGGAATTGGTCATCAGGAAATTGGACAAATTATTCACAACCCATGGACTGCCAGACATTCTGGTATCCGACAACGGGCCCCAGTTTACCGCACTTTCTTTTGAACAGTATTTGGCAGACCATGGTATTCCCCATGCGCTAACTTCGCCAGTGCATCCTGCGACCAATGGAAGAGCTGAGCGCATGGTACAATTCGTCAAAAAAACCCTACATAAAATGGACTATGGTGATATCGAAGATAAGATTAACCGGATACTCCTCCTTCAACACATCACTCCGCACTGCATCACCAATAAAACTCCGGCCAAATTGTTAATGGAACGAAAACTCCGCTTCCACCTTGACCGACTACACCCATCGTACGAACCAGAAAAACCACACGGATCCAGTGGGAAATGCCACAAATTCCAGATAGGCGACTTAGTCTTCACTAAAACCTTTTTGGGCGATCCGTTGTGGATCGAGGCAACTGTAATCCAAGCCACAGGACCCAGGTCGTACCGAGTAAAAAGTCGCGACGGAAGAATATGGAAGCGCCATATTGATCAGCTGCGTTCGAGGCTGCAACCTCGTTTCTGCGACTCCGGTAACTCCCTAACTGAGGGGGGGAGGAGATGCCGAGGAGGCCAAGTTCGAAATGACAGAAAGCATAAGTGGAAGAAGTGAGCATTCAGAGGTATCAGAGAGGGTGGTGGACTTGCCTCAAAGAGACACCTTGTCAGAAGCAAGCTCACAAAGACAAGAGGACAACGAAGACATTAGCGGTGCCGAGTTTTTAAATGAAGGACCAGAGGTAACCTCACCAGAAAATGTCCCGCCCAAACAAGATTATAAACAAGTACTGGGGGGACAGCAAAAATCTAACAGACAATCTAAACAACTGGCCTACCTCAAAGATTACGTCACTGCACCCCTTAAACGGAACCCGGGGGGAAGGGGTGTTGTGAATTAATAAAAGTGAATTAATAAAAGTGCTTAATAAAGATTATTAAAACCTTTAGAAAAGTGCAGGGTTCTGACCCTGCACTTCTGATTGGCCGATAATAGCGACATCTGATTGGTCCGTTTAGGAGAATCTGATTGGCTATTAGCGAGCCTCTCTCATTGGTTAAGGGAACTAACGCTTCCCATTTTTTATTGGTTATTTGATCAGCAGCTTGCCTATAAAAAGGTCTGTTGCTGCCATAGTTTTTTCTCTGTTCCACAATGTTAAATAAAGAGTTGAAGTTCACTGTTCATCGTCTTGTCTCCAATCCTTGCGCCCATGCGCAGAACTTAACAATATACTTGGTGGTTCTGTTTCATCATTAAACTAATAATGTCTTTCCAATCAGCCCCCATGTTTCTAGTGTCTTTCTCCCAGCTTGGAATTGAACCAGATGGATATTTCTTCCCATTGCTGCAGCATTCTTGGGTCAACTGATCACCATTTGCAATCTTCCCAGCTGGCATCTGATAAGCAAAGTCAATGGGAGAAGGTGGATTTGCTTAATGACTGCACGATTTACTTAACAACTGCACTCATTCTCTTAACCACTGTGGCAAAAAAAGTTGTAAAAATTGGATAGGACTCACTTAACTATTGCCTTACTTAGAAATGAAATTTCTGCTCTCATTTGTACATAAACAAAGACTATTGATAGTTTCTTACTCCCCCGATGCTTCATTCAGCCCAGACTTAGGAATGCTAATACTTCCATACACTTTTGTTCAATTATCCAATACCTAAAACACTTGGAGATTACTCTGCTATCATTTTCTATCCATGGCTGTATTTTACTCTCTGCTTGTTCTCTTGTAGACTCCTTCTTTAGCTTCAGTGTATCAGGGACTTTCCTGCTTAATCTCATGGATGGGTATATGTTTCAGGGTGGTATTCTCCTCGTTTGGCTAGGTTTGACTGAACTGGTAGCTCCAAGGATCATCTGTGAATGAACTGGTTCACTCCGATGATCATCTGCTGGGCCTGGCCACCTGCCCCAGCTCTATTCTGACCTTTATTTCCTGGTTTTCAAACTCAGCTGCTTCGCGCGGCACAGCAGATTGTAGGACATCAGCTGTTTAACACACAGGGAGAGTGCAGGATTGCAGGAGAAGGTCAGTAGCAGATCCTCTGTGTGTGCACACAAAGTGCGCCCACCAAGCCGTGCGCCCATGACAGAACCAGTGATAAAAATTTTTTGAATCCCACCACTGTTTGCTCTTGAAAAAAAAATCTTATTCAGTTTACGGACACTTTATACCCAGCTTATTAGTTTAGTTTATTAAAACAAGGGTACCATATTGTAATTTGTTTATGATGAAATCACTTACTTGACCACAAACAAGATATTTTCTGTTGTAACCCTGGTACTTTATTTGGTGTAAGTAAATGAACTGGGATAGAAAAATAATCTAGTAGAAATAAAGTAGTAAATTAGAAACAAGGTTTGAAAATAACAAAATATTCCTACATTTCTGTGAGACTAAAAGACTTTAGAGCACATAAAGTCATAGAATGTTGTCCAAGTACTTAAATGTAGCCAATTCATCCTATGGGTTTTTAACAGATCAATAATTAATTAAACTTGCATGCACTTGCTTGTGAATGAAACAAATCTACTTTTTAATTTGTTTTTGTTTCAGATTATTTATTCTTTGCAGCAAGCACAATGAGATTTGTTTTGTAAATATTTGTATTTATTTCTAATCTAGATTATTCAAGAATGGTACTTAATATAATACACTCTGGTTAGCTTCTTTCTTAAGATGTGCTGTTTCATATGTTATGTGCTATCTTTCCCAAGCTGTGTGCCATACCATTCCATGCTAAAATCTCACAAAAGGATGGCACTCTGCTGAAAAAAAATCATTAAAGGTCCAAACTTATTGTGTCAATACAATATTTTAGGAGCCATAACCCTGTTGTACTTTCCCTCCTGGCCTTGAAGACTGTCTCTTTCTGAATCTGCATCAGCCTGACTGAAGAAAGTCACCAAGCAAACCACAAGATGGAATGTGCCATACCAAATCTGAGCAAATGTAGGACAGCCCTCAAATTGGCCTAATAGTTTTCCTTCTTGATGCATGGTGGATGTACAATTTTTTGAAGGCAGCCATGCTGCTTTGTTAACCTACAATAGCCACAGATGTAGGAATCATTAAAACAGGAGTGCCAAATTTGCAGCCCGCGGGCCAGATGGATCACACACTGGCCACGCCAACCCCCAGTTTAGTGAAGGGGGAAAAAGTCGTGATACATCACATGATGACAACATCACGTTGTGATTTGACACTCCTGCATTAGAGCATTTAAAACCCATAGGTGTAATGCAGGGGTGTCAAACTCATATCACCACAGTGGCATCATGGGATGTATCAGAACTTTTTCCCCTTTGCTAAACTGGACATGGGTGTGGCCAGCGCGTGATGCATCCACCCTGTGGGCTGCAAGTTTTACAGCCCTGATGTAATGGAATTTGATAATGACCTTGGATGGTAGAGCGGAAGGGGAGAGAAGAGATTCTGCCTAACAAATGATCAGATAAAAGTGGGAGGAGCCCATAACTGACCAACAGGCAGAGGAAAAAAAATTATCTACACCAATGTAGACAGCAGGAGATTTGTACTTTCACACTTGCAAGAGTCTGTTAAAATAGCCTTACAATAAAGTAATATCAGCTCATAATTCTAGCAATGGTCTAGTCTTCTTGGGAGGGTATCAATAGGATTACTCTGCCCTGAAATTATATTTCTCCCAAAATGGTTTTTCCGGTGTGTGATGGAATGTTCAGCTGAAGGAGAAGTCACTTAGAAAAGTTGGTAGTAGCATCTCAGCTTCCCAGCGAAGAGGCAGCATATTCCAGAAAGAGGCCTCAGGAAAGTGACTGAGCAGTCCTGAACTGATGGTGGAGGTAAGGGGAGGAAAAGATTCAGGGTAATCCCACTCTAGAATCTTCCATTTGTTAGAAGATTATAGCTTTAGTCTGGCAAGAGTCTGTCTATTAAGTGTAAGCAAATAAAGAAATGGACTTGAGTGGATTTCACTGTAACAACTCTGGGATTGGCCTTTATATAAAGATTGAATTGCACTGGATTTCCTCCTTAGTTTTTTTTTTTCTTTAATCTTGCATTCATAGGAGGTCTCCCATTTCCAAATTAATCGAGAAGATTAAAAGCAGGAGGGTCAGTGAAGAAGAATTTGGCTTTGGTAGTGTAGAATGCCAGGTCACAAAACCCATGGCATTATCAGATACGAAGTTAGTTCAAGAAAGAAAAAGTGAGAACTGTTCATTTTTAAAAGATGTTACGTTTTTGAGATCTGGTCTTTGGAAGTATTCTCTTAGTCCTTGGGAAAAAAAACCTGCACATAATATTCCCTGACATTTTCTACCCTTACCATGCCTGCTATTAATTCTGCTTGAAATAAAGGAGTTCAGCTGCTGTGATATTTCTATGTCAAAGGTTTACAGACATTCAGTATATAAGTGGTCATGAGATAACGATTGGTTTCTTCATTGCAAAGCAAATGGGGAAAAAAAAGAAATCCCTCTTGGTGCAGTTGGTTATTGATATATATATTCATAAAAAGTATGAATCAAAGTTTAAAATTGTAGGCCTGCATTTGGGGTTTATCTCTCCTGCTTATTTCTACCCTATGCTCTAAATCATTTGCAGAATAAAAATGGGTGCCATTAGCTGCAAAGTCTCCTGTTTTGAGAAGAAGACAACCCAGAATTAATGAAAGCCTCTTGGCCTCAGGGAAAGGCTTGCTTCACACCATCCGAAATGAGATTTTTGAATTACTGCATCAAGATATATTTAGGGGTGGGGGTGGGGAGAGACACTAGTTCTTTGGGAGATACATCAGAAGCAAAAAGAATATTATTCAATTGTACTGGTAAAGGGAAAGGGGCGCACTAACAGAATTAAAATGTTACTGTTCTCCCCACCACCACCCACGTGTCCCTCCCTTACTATGTGCAACACAGAATAACAATCATTTATTAAACTGATCGTTCCCAGGTCTCTTTCTTTTCAAACTTGTAAGCTATGTCTGTGCCAGAATTCCCTGACAGCATTGCCTTTGGCTGGTTGATAATTTTGGGAATTGGAGGCTCAATAATTAAACTAACTAGGGAATTCTGGGAGTTGAAGTCTACACACCTTCAAGTTGCCAACGTTGAGAAATACTGTATTAGAGAATGCCTGATGATGAAAATGCACATAATGATCATGGGTAAATCAGGTTGCAGTTTTCTCATTTTCATGTGCAACAACTAACATTTAGTTTTTACTTCCTCTTTAAAACTGTGCAGGAGAAGATGAAAAAGCTTGATATCCCCTAGCTTATTGGTTTCAAACTTGTGCCATCATGTTGCCGTCACATGACATATTGTGACATTTCCCCCTTTTGCAGAGCTGAGGTGGGTATAGCCTGCGCGTGATGCATCCAGCCCTCAGGACACCAGTTTGACACCTCTGCGAGTGTAGAAGTTATCAACCTGTGGAAGTGGAAATGTTTGGGTGGCTCTGCAATATAACCTTATATGTGTTAGACCTCTTTTGGTAAGATAACCCTCTCTTTTCCAAGCATAAATACCTAAAGAAAAAAGAAAGTGGCCTGAAAGTTTCCCATCAATAGTTGGATAGACAACACATTCAACACAGTTAAGACTCATGGGCCATGGGCCTTTCCTAGTATAAGGAGATGTAACTTCAATTTCTATTTAAAACATTACAGTTATTTTCAATCTCAGTATTTTAATTGCAGTATTCTTTTTTTCCCACTGCACAAATTGGATGAGTGACTGAATGTTAACATGGCAGAAAGTATATGTTGATCATGAAATGATTGAATAATCTGGATCTACCAAGTTAAAAACTTATAACAGGTTGTGTTGTGTATGTACCATAGTTAATAAAGTATGAGCTTGAGATAAAGTGCAGGGTTCTGGCCCTGCACTTCTGATTGGCTGTTAGGCGGCCAGATCGGATTGGTTAGTTCTGAGGAATCGGATTGGCCCTTAACAGAGAATTCTTATTGGTTAAAAGAGCTAGCGTTCATAGCTCATTATTGGACAATTCTCACAAGGGTTGCCTATATAAGGCAGAGTTCACTGTTGTTGTTTTGAGAAGTCACTATGCAAATAAAGAGCTGAAAGTTCACCGTTCAGAGGCTGTCTCCATTTATTCTGACCCATGATCAGTACTTAACAGGTTGTATGATTTAGAAGGGAAAAAAAAATCACTGATTTGAAAGATTAGAACAGCCTTCAGAGTTCTCACCATAGTTAATACTTTGAAAGCAAAACATATAACAAGGTGATACAAAATGGAAAGTCTATACAATGAGTCTAGTAAAATTTCGTTGGCTCTGTCTAATTTTAAAGCAACTTTTCATCATTACTCCTAAGTGTGCATCCTGTCTTATTCTAGTTTTTAATATTTTGAAGCTCTAGTCACAAATGAACCCTTGGTTCACTCTTTGATATGATTCCCTTCTACTGTTGTTCCAACATTGTAATTCTTTTTGTTTAACAATCTCTTGTTTCATCACAGTGAAGACCCAGTGGTTTTCAGGTATTATGAAAGAAAACAAAGGAGATATGCTTCCTTAGATGTTTTAGGTTTATGGTTTTGCTGTAAGTTTTGTCCTTGGGCAGACAATTTATTAAATAAAGCAATTGGTGTAAAACTCTCTAGAGCAAGGGGAGGTGAATCAAAATGTATAGATGCTATATCGGTTCATTTTTTCCAGCTTGACTTCTGAAGGAATGTTAAGATTTTTAGTGGTTTTGTTCACACTAAAGTTAGTATAATAAAAGCATTGTGATTTTAGATTGTTTTTATTGAAGCGTTGCCCAAACTCTTACTCAAGGATCGTATCCAGTTCTGCACATAGAAGGATATGAACAAACCAGAACAAATTCAAATAATTAAAGTGAGAATGATCTTGGAGATCAGAAGCTAAATTGAATGAAGAGAGAATGAGAAGACCGGATAATTTTAGCCTTGAGAAAAGATGACTTGAAGGGATGGGAAAAATTGCACATAGAATGTGAAGGTTAGTTTTCCATCATTGCAAAATGCAAGGCATGAAATAATAGCTCTGCATTAAGTTATTAGGCTGATTTTTCATTGCACATGTTGAGACAGAAGATAGACAGCTGGTTAACATGGGTGTTCTAATTTGGATTCCTTAATTGAGAGAGGAGTTGGATTTGATGTCCTCTTCCAACTCTATGACTGTGATTTTATGACTCCATAAAATCCATCTGATACATATTCAGTCAATATAATGAAGTGTTTCAAAGATAATGCAGCCTTTCACAACTTAAAATCCTCTAAATGTGTTGTGATTTCATTCCCAGACTTCATAATTTACCAGACTGGCTGTGAATTCCAGCAATTAAATTCCTCGTCTATATGTGCTTGCTGGGAATGTAAGGAATTGAGATCTTCGGGGGATCCTAGATGGGGAAAGATTAACAGCCAATCAGATCGGCCTGGGACGACCAATCAGGATCCATTGCTGGCGGGCCAATCAGAAGTGCAGGATTTCGAGCCTGCTGTGCAAGTAAAACTGTTTAAGCTTTTAATTAGTGCAATTGCTTAGTCCGTAACACCCCTCCTCCCTAGGTTCCGTCTGAGGGGTGGGGTGATGTACTCTTGCAAGTACGCAGGTCATTTCACCTGTCTGCCCGATCTGCGTTGCCCCAACAGTTCTTGCCTTGGCTCTGTTTCTGATGGGCTATTTGCTGGGCTGAACAGCACGGCTGGGTCAACCACTTTGCTGGGCGACGCGGGGCTGTCATCCCTGCTTCCGTCAAGGCTGCCTCCTGAGTTTCTTGGGTTTGCAGCTGTTGCAGTGCTGCTTTGTGGCGAGACTATCATCTGGTCCAGTTCTTCCTCGGAAGGTGAATATCCTGAGGTTGGTTGTGTTGATTTTTGGGTTTCACGTACTGCGTCGTATGTTGGCTCATTTTCGCCCCCCTCGCTTTCCCTTCCCCCCCAGGTTTGAGGTTCAGGGCTAGAGACAGGGGTAGGTGTCAGTCTGGAACGAAGTTGGTCAATGTGGCGCTTCCACATTTTCCCCTCAGCAGTTTGTAAATGGTAGGAACGAGGCCCCGTAAGTTGAATTATGGTAGCGGGGACCCACAATGGGTCACCTGAGAAATTCTTTGTGAAAACTATCGCCTACCTTGAACGTGCGATACTTGTTGCTGGATCCTAGGGGTTGTTCTGGCGTGTAGTCAGGGTGTATGCGGTCAAGGTGTGATCAAAGTTTCCGTCCCATTAGGAGTTCGGCTGGGGTTTTGTTTGTAGTAGTGTGTGGTGTAATATGTTGGAGGAGGAGCATCCTGGTTACTTTATGATCAATGTCTCCTTGTTCCATTTTTTGTAAAGTTTCCTTCATGAATTGGACCATTTTCTCAGCCCTACCATTGGCTGCAGGGTGGGCAGGTGAGGTCAAGGCATGGCGTATCCCCCGATCCGCTAGGTACTGTTCAAATGCGACAGCAGTGAATTGGGGACCATTATCAGAAACCAGGACATCTGGTAGTCCATGTGTAGCAAATAGTTTATTTAATTTTTTAACGACTACTTCTGTGGTGGTGCTCTTCATTTTGTGGACCTCTAGCCAATTTGAATAGGCATCCACGGTTATGAGAAAGGTATGTCCTTTGGTGGGTCCCGCAAAATCAAGGTGGATGTGGGACCAGGGACCCCGGGGTGTCTCCCATTCCTTTGGTGGGGCTTTTGGTGGATCTGCACGAGTTTCTTGACACTTGTTGCAAGTGGCCACCCAAGTTTCTATTTGTTTATCTATACCTGGCCACCATGCGTAGCTCCTGGTTAGTGCCTTCATTCGCACGATGCCAGAATGTCCATCGTGCAACAGTTTCAGGACTTTCTGTTGTAGCCGCTCCGGAATGACAACTCTGTCTCCCCACAATATGCATCCTTTTTGGAAGAAAAGCTCTGTCTGTTGGTTTTTGAAGGGTTTGAAGATGTCACTGAGTTCGTTGTCAGGCCAACCTCTTTCCACCCAGCTGAGGATTCATGCTAAACAAGGATCTTTCCTTGTTTCTGTGGCGATGTCTCATGCAGTCAGTGGTGGAGAAAGAAGTGTTTCGATTTGTAGTGTTGTTAGTGTTTGAGCCGGATCGTCTATGACTTCGGGTAGCGGTGAGCGGCTCAAAGCATCAGCGTGGGGAATGGCTTTCCCCGGGCGGTGTAGTATTTGGTAATCATATGCAGCTAGAAATTCCAACCAATGCATCATTCTTGGCGATAACATGTGGGGTGTTGGTTTGTCCCCTGCTAAAATGCCAAGTAATGGTTTGTGATCGGTGACTATGGAAAAGGGTCTTCCATATACGTACTCATGGAAGCGTTTGACAGCAGCTATGATAGCGAGAGCCTCTTTATCAAGTTGGCTATAGTTCCTCTCAGCTTTAGCTAAAGTCTTTGAAAAAAATGCAATAGGTGCCTCAATACCATTTGGTAGGATGTGGCTCAGGATGGCTCCTACCCCAAACGGTGAGGCATCTCAGGTGACGGTTAAAGGTAAGGTCTCGTTATATTGTATCAATACACCATCTGAGGTTAAAAGGTCTTTGACTTTCTGAAAAGCTCGTTCTTCGCGTTTTCCCCAGACCCAGGAAGCCTTCTTGTCGAGGAGCCTATGCAGGGGTTCAGCCACAGTTGCTTTCTGGGGCAAGAAGATGTTATAAAAGTTAATGAGTACTAGGAAAGCTTGGAGGTCTGTTTTATTCCTAAGTCTTGGGGCATTTTTTATGGCAGTCAGTTTTTTTTCAGTAGGATGAATTCCCTGTTTGTCAAGTAGATAGCCCAGGAATTCAACCTTTTCTGTACAGAGTTGGCACTTGTCCTTCTTGACCTTTAGGCCAGCATCTTTAAATTTTTGTAGAACCATTCGGAGTTGTTTTTCTAAAATGCATCTAGTTGGTACATCATCGAAGTAGGGCATGACCCCTTTTATGCCTTGTAGCAATCTTTCCATTAAGCTCTGGAAAATGCCGGGGGCTACACTTACTCCGAACTGGAGTCTGTTACACTTGAAAGCCCCTCTATGCGTGACTATAGTCTAGGCCTCTGCAGTCTGTGCGTCTATGGGCAACTGCTGGTACGCCTGAGCTAAGTCCAATTTTGCAAATATTTTCCCACCTCCAAGGGAGTGAAGAAGGTGTTGGATCACAGGTACGGGGTAAGCGCTCTGCTGGAGGGCATGATTTAGGGTGGCCCGGTAATCCCTGCAAATTCTCACCGATCCGTCTGGTTTTATGGGGGTCACGATTGGGGTCTCCCATCAAGCATGATCAATCGGTTCCAACACACTTTGTGCTATTAATTTGTCCAATTGTTCATCAATCTTTGGCTTGAGTGCAAAGGGCACTCAACGAGGCTTAAGGCGAATGGGCGCAACTTCGGGGCTGAGGTTAAATGATATAGGAGACCCTTTGTACTTGCCTAGCTTCTCGCTGAACACGTCCTGGAATTCTTGGATGAGGGCCGCTTCCCAGTCATCACTTCCAGTCTGGTTGATGCCAGCTAGTTTGATTCCTAATGGCGCAAACCACTGTAGACCCAGAAGGCTGGCCGATCTCGATTGACGATGGTCAATGGTAAGGTTGCGGTGTGGTCCTTGAAGGTGACTCGGACGTTGCTGGAATCGACGACCGGAATTCTATTTCCTTGGTAGTCTTTCAATATGACGTTTTGAGTGCTGAGGTCCTGGCGATGGATGTCGGGGATCAGCTGCTTGAAGGTTTTCCAGGATATCATCAATAGGGACGATCCAGAGTCAACCTCCATAACGCATGGTCGCTTCTCGATGGCGACCCTCACTCGGATTTTCCTTGCATCAAGGGATGAAGCGTGGCCTATGGTGATGGTCTGGTGTGCCTCTTCTCGTCGGGATGAAGTGGTGGCTGCTCGGTTTCTGTATTGAAAGTTCCATTGGTTGTTTTGGCAGTACCGATTAACTGGTGGGGTGCCTGTTGTCTGTCGGAAATTGTTTTCTCTCCTGGTTGGGCTGAGTCCTCGCTTGCTTCTGCAGACCTTAGCAATGTGGCCCCTCTTCCCACAGGAACGGCAGAGTACGTCTAGGAATTTGCAGTCGGATCGCGGGTGATTGCCCCCGCATCCGGAGCATTGGTACGGGGATTTTCGATTCTTTTGGTCCCGCTGGTCACGTTCTGACCTGAGTCTGTTGACCTCTTCTTCCTTGCTTTCTGATGAGGATTCGAGGTCCTCATGGTGGGTAGTTGTCACGTGCCTCTCGGAAAACGGAGTAGCGTCGCTGACGAGTTGGCGGTGTGGTGCATTCGCTCGGCGCATTCGAGCGGCTGACTTCCTGGTTGCTTCTGCTGCAGTAGCATCGGCGATGACATCTGCGAGGGCAATGTCTCCCTTCGCCATAATCTTGCTCTGGGTCGTGGGGTCTCTTAGGCCCAGAACAATTCGATCTCTCATGGCTTCCTCGAGATTTGAGAAGCCACAGAGACCTCCTAGGTTTCTGAGGTCAGTGATGAAGTCCCCACCCAATGCTTTCGCTTTCCCGCTAGTCCCCCTGTAAAACTCGTGTCTTCTGATGAGTGTTGGCACCGCCGGTGCATAATGGGCCTGGAGGATTGGGGCAAGGTTGTCCCAGTCCATTGTCTTGACTTCTGCTGGTTTTGCAAGTGCTTTTGCCATCTTGAAAATGGCAGGCCCGCAATGGGTCAGAAATACAGCTTGTTTCGGAGAAGGCGGAGCTTCGTTCCGGCGATACAGCTGCGATCTCAGGGCTCTGAGATCGCAGCCGATATTTTCGCCCCTGGTCGGTCCTAACGGACCTAAACCGTCCCGTAGAGACGGTGATCGTGAAGGGCATTGTTCCAGGATCCCAGAGATATCGCAAAATCTCTGGTTAGATCCGGAAGAAGCCCTTTTGCTGGCGGCGGAGAGGCAGCCTCCATAGCTGCTGAAGTCGGGACAGCTCCGGAAGGAAAGTGATTGAAGTGAAGTGTGTCGGCTGGGTGAGAAAAACTCTTTTGTGCTGTAAATTCGCTAAGGTTGGAAAGTTCATTCGATATAAAGAAGAAAGCTGTGAGATTTTTTTTTTGACTGAAATTGTTTTGAGCGGCGTTTTTTAAAGTGATGTCAAATTGAGGCTTGGTTTTTTTTTTTTTTTTCTTTATACTTTTTGGGAAAGATTTTACTGTGACTTTGTAGATAACCGGATTGAATTTTCTTTTATATATAGTTTTATGCTTCCTTTGATTTTTTAACTTTCTTTAGGATAGAGGCTCCCTTTGGCTATTTTTTCCTTTTTTTTCTGCATATATTATTCCTTTTCTCTGGCGGGGGGGGGGAGAAAGAGCATTAAGAAACTTTGTAACACTGCCAACTAGAGCCTTGAAAGTATCTTTATTTGAATTGGAGAGAATTGCAAAAAGACCTCATCTCAAGGACTTTTTAACCTGATAAGATAGAGGGAGAGCACAGTAAAATATTATTGCAGGTGCTTTCCTGGACTGTTATCAACACTTGAGGTTTGGCTTTGAAGCTGCTGGAGAAGAGAGTCATAACAAGAGCCTTGGATAAATAACAAAGTGCAGTGTGTCTTCTTATATATACCCCATTCGCCAGCCTTTTTCTAAATCTTAATTTTAGTAATATTTTTATTTTTGCCTTTTACTTTAAAGGGAAAGCCTCAGAGTTTTTTCTCTTTTCTTCTTTATTTTTCTTTTCTTTTCTATTGGGACTTTTTTGCTTTTCATATTTATCTTTTTGGACTATTTTGTTGTTGTGGTTGAATTTTTTTTTTTTTTTTGGATTATTGAGATTTTTTAATTGGATTAAGGTGTGAAGAATCTGAAGGAACTTTTTGTTTTTTGTTTTTTGTTTTTCTTTTTTCTTTTTTCTTTTTTCTCTTTTTGCTTTTTCCTTTTTCTTTGCTCTTAATCAATATTATTATTTTTGGATTTGTTTGTTTTTTCCTTTCTATTTTTTCCTTTTTTATGGTGGACTATCTCGTAATTGGATTAGGGTCTAGAAGAACCTGAAGATCTTTCTTCTTCCTTTTTTTTTTGTTTCTTCTTTGGTCTCGTGTTTTTTACTATTGGAGTTCTCCATTTTGGATTATAATTGGCTGCTCTACCAGTTGGATTAAAAGTTAAGAAGAACTTGAAGTTTTGGAAATATTGAAATGAGCAAGAAACCAATACCATCTGGCATTTCTGCTTCTACTTCTGCTTCCCCACCAGCTGGAGGACAACGTTTAATTCAGACAATGTTGAAGTAAGATAAGGAACAAGAAAAAATAACTTTACAGTTACAGATGATTATGCAAGGAATCCAAGAACTCAAGACAAAATCAGATATCATTGAACAAAGAACAGGAAATATTGAACAAAGAACAGAAAATATTGAACAAAGAATAGAGAAGACTGATGAAAAAGTTGAAAATATTAAACAAATGATGGTTAAGTATGAGGAGAGATTCCAAAAAATTGAGGAAGAAGGAAAACAAAGAGAGAAGAAGATTGGAAATATTGACAGCAGATTAACAGTGGTTGAACAAGAAAAAGGTGGGATGTTGAGGTGGGAGATGGAAAGGTCAGAATTTTACCTCAGATTTCAAAATATAGAGGAGGAAAAAGGAGAAAATTTGGCAGCAGTAATGATAGAAATTTTGGCAGAGGCTTTGGAAATTACAGAGGAAAAGATAATGGATGGAATAGATGAGATATACTGAGTCTATACAAGATATGCGATGAGAAATAAATTACCCAGGGAAGTCCATATTAGATTTACCAAAAAATCCATTAAAACGCAAATATTACAAGTAGCAAGAGAGAAAATACTGAAATACAAGGATAAAGACGTTGTGGTTTTAAAACAAATACCTAGAAGAGTGAGAGAGATGAGAAGAGAATATCGATTTCTGACCAAAATACTATTGGAAAACGAAGTGAATTATAGATGGCTGATTCCAGAAGGATTAATGTTTACGTGGCAAGAGCAGAGACATAGAATTGACTCAATTGAGAAAGCAGAACTTTTTCATGCAGAATTTTTCGGAGGAAGAAGAGAGGAAGCAGAGAAAGAGGGTTCATTAATTGAGTTTCAAGATGAACAACTGGAGACTGAAAAAGAGAAAGGAGCAATAGGGGGACAGATTGATAACAAAGAACAGCGTGAAGTGAGATCCACGAGAGCTGTTAGACCTAAATATAAAGCATAATCATGGAGGAAAAAAAACTGATTACAATGAATATAAACGGACTTAATTCAGCAGTTAAAAGAAGGAAAACTTTTCATAAACTAGAGAAATTAAAATTTGATATAATTTGTTTACAAGAAGTTCACATTAAAAAACAACATGAACAATTGCTATTACAACCAAAATTAGGGAAAATATTTACCTCTTTGACTCAATGTAAGAAAAGAGGTGTGGTTTTATACATTAAAGAGGCTATTCCAGCAAAATTGATTTACTCGGATGAAGATGGAAGAGTATTAATGGTAGAAATAATGGACAATAATATAAAAATACTCTTGATTGCAATTTATGCTCCGAATGATAAACAAGAAGAATTTTATAAAAAGCTGCACATGAAAATAATTGGACTGGACTATGTTAATATAATTATGATGGGAGATTTTAATGGAATTGTGGACAATAAACTGGACTATATAGCAACAACAATAAAGCAAAATAGAAAGGCTCTCCCAAGGTCCTTTTTTAAAATGACAGATGAATTAACTTTAAAAGATATTTGGAGAGAAAGAAACGCTAAAGCTAAACAATATACTTTTTATTCAAATAGACATTTATCATGGTCCAGATTAGATATGATTTGGATCTCAACAGAACTAATATCTAATATTAAAGAAACAAGCATTGAAACAAGTACCTGGGCAGATCATAGCCCAATGACAATTAAATGGAAGGGACAAAAAAAAAGATCGAGATGGACATTAAATAATACTATTTTAAAGGAGAAAGATTTTACACAATGGATGGAGAAGGAATTGGCTTTTTTCTTCAGAGAAAATAAAAAAGAAGATACTTCAACGCAAAATGTGTGGGACACTATGAAGGCATACGCTAGAGGTTTGATAATAGATTATACAAGAAAAAAGAATATTAGGAAAAGGCAAGCTTCTAAGGCCTTGGAAAATGAGTATAAAACTCTTGAAAAAGAATTACAGAAAATGCCACAGAAAAAGGATATTAAATTGAAGCTGGATGTAATCAAACATAAAATGGAATTAATAGAGAAAGAAGAACTGGCACAGAAAATTAGAAACTCTAAACAGAATTATTTTGAAGATGCAAATAAACCAGGTAGATGGCTAGCATATAAATTGAGAAAAGAGAAGGAATCAAGAAAAATATTGAAGTTAATAGATGAACAAGGCCAAGTTTGTTATGGGAATAAGGAGAAAAAAGAAATTATTCGAGATTTTTATGGGCAACTATATAAACAAGAGAATATTGATGAAGAAAAAGTCAAACAGTATTTACAGGAAGCTAATTTACCAAAGATACCTAAAGAGACTGAAGAAATGCTAGAAAGCAATATAACAATGATGGAACTAAATGAAGCATTCAAGAGACAAAATAATGGGAAAGCTCCGGGCCCAGATGGGCTTCCAGTAGAATTTTATAAAACATTTCAAGAATTATTGAGCATCCCATTGTTAGAAGTTATGAATGAAGTTATGTTAAAAAAGATGATACCTAAAACATGGTCAGAGGCTTATATTACACTTATACCAAAGGAAGAGACTGACCCATCGCAAATTAAGAATTATAGACCTATTTCTTTATTGAATGCAGACTATAAAATCTTTGCTTCAATCTTAGCAGAAAGACTTAAAAAATATTTAAATAATTTTATTCACTCAGATCAAAATGGATTTCTGCCAAAGAGACAAATTAGAGACAATATGAGAGTAATCTTGGATACTTTGGAATATTATGAGGCTCATCCTGAAAAGCAAATGGCTTTGATATTCCTAGATGCTCAAAAAGCATTTGACAATGTGAATTGGAGATTTATGTTATTATTATTGGAGCAGATGGGTTTTGCTAAAAAATTTATTCAAGCAATAGAAGCTATATATAATAAACAGACAGCAAGGGTAATAATGGAGGGGGAACTTACAGATTTTATTAATATAAGGAAAGGCACAAGACAAGGATGCCCCCTATCTCCTTTGCTATTTGTGTTGACCTTGGAAGTGTTGAATAGAAATATTAGGGATGATAAAAGCATAAAAGGAATGAAAATTAAGAAGGAAGAATTTAAGCTACAAGCTTTTGCTGATGATTTAGCTTTTATTTTGGAAGATCCGATTGAAACAGCTCCAAAGTTACTGGAAAGGATAGAGTCATATGGAGAGGTGGCTGGTTTGAAAATAAATAAAGATAAAAGATTTTGACAAAGAATATGTTATTGAGACAGAGAGAAGAATTGGCAGATCTTTTGAAAATTCAAGTTACAAATAAGGTTAAGTATTTGGGGATATATTTGACAACAAGATGTAGCACATTAAAGGAGAATAATTATATTAAACTTAAACAACAGATAACTACAGATTTGAAGAAATGGGAAAACTTGCAATTGTCATTAATAGGGAGAATTTCAACAATTAAGATGAATATTTTACCTAGAATTTTATTTTTGTTTCAAACAATACCAATTAGGCTTGGAAAAGACTATTTTGAAGATTTAAATAAAATTATGTTGAAGTTTATATGGCAAGGTAAAAAAGCGAGAATAAAGCTAAAGCTTTTGCAAGATGCTAGAATTAGAGGAGGTTTTGGTCTGCCTAATTGGGAATTGTATTATCAAGCTGCAAGTTTGATGTGGGTCAAAGAATGGATAACATTAAGGAAACATAGGTTGTTGACATTGGAAGGACATGACTTGCTGTTGGATTGGCATGCTTTTTTATGGTATAAGGGAACTAAAACACAGGGTTATTTTAGAAGACATTATGTACGGGAGTCTTTGTGGTTAAATTGGGAGAAGATAAAAAGACAATGTTATTTGAAAATTCCAGTCTGGTTATCTACCATTGAAGCATTTTCCTATCCTATAATTTACAAGAAGGAACAAACAGATATGGGGAACTTTTGGATGAAAAGGGTGAACTTAAATCGATCCAAAACTTAGAAGAACAAGGTATAAGGATGAATTGGTTTTCATATGCACAAATACACTCAAGGTATGATGAAGATTCTAAAACGGAGGGATTTTATGATAAACAGACTGATTTAGATAAGATCTTGATGGGTACTGATGAGAAGGTGATTAAAAAATTATATGGTTATTTACTGGGAATGAAATTAGAGGAAGAACAAGTCAAAGAAACTATGATTGTTTGGGGGAAGAATTTTGGATATGGGATTGATTTAGAGAAATGGCAGAAATTGTGGTCTCAAAATTATAAAATGACAATGTCAACAGCATATAAAGAAAACTTGTATAAGATGTTTTACAGGTGGCACTTTCCTCCGACAAGAATAGCAAGAATGTTTAAGAACAAATCTGAAAAATGCTGGAAATGTCATCATATACCCGGCTCGTATTACCATATGTGGTGGACTTGTGAGGATGCTAGAAAATATTGGACTATATTTCGCATGTGGTTGGAAAAAATGACAAAGAAACATATAGATTTGAAACCAGAGATCTTCTTATTGGGAATTTTACCTGATATATATAGTAAAGATTTGAAATACCTGATTGTAAATGTATTAACAGCGGCCAGGATTGTATTTGCTAAAAATTGGAAGAATGAGAAAATACCATTACAGGAAGAAATTATTAAGAAAATATTGGAATGTGCTGAGATGAGCAGATTGACATTTGAAATTAGAGAGCAAGAGGATAAACAATTTTACGAAATTTGGGATCTTTTTTATAAATGGTTAGATGATAAAACACGATAATAGAATATTCAGAATGCTAGATAGTAAGGAATATCTTTATTTTGCTATTATTTTGCTATTTGCTATTATATTTATAAAGGATTTCTTAGGATTGATTTGATATGATCAGATGATTTGTTATAGAGTAAACTGGTTTAAAGTATTGTTAGCTCATTAAGCATGAATGATTAAAAATATAGTCAAAATCTTCTTTTTTTAGTGATATTAGGATATATTAGTTTGGACTGACAATATGAGTTGTTATGTAACATAATTGTAATTGAGACTATAGAATGAATGCACAAAAATGATGAACCAACTGACACACTGGATGTATATATAAGAGTTGATGTTTTTATGTTTTGTCTGTCTTGTTTGTTTGTAGAAAATTAATAAAAACTTTTTTTTTTAAAAAAAGAAATACAGCTTGTTTCTTGCCAGGCGTAGCATCTTTCAGATTGTTGGTCTCCAGGAATATCTGGAACCTGTCCATATACGAGTCCCAGTCTTCGTTAGCCAGGTCAAATGGAGCGGGTGGTATAGCGCTGCTGGTCATTCTGCCGCTTCTTCAGTGCGCTCTTAGCCACGTGCTCTCGTTGAGTGTTTGATCAGCTCTTAAAGTCTCCGCATCCCACCCTCATCGCCAGTGTTCTGTTCAGAGCGTGGGCGCAAAGAATGGAGACGAGGCATCGGAAAGTGACTCAACTCTTTATTAGTGACTTCAAAACAGAGCTAAAATACTCGGGCAGCAGCAGCCCTTTTATAGGGCTCGCTGCTGTCATAACAGTCAATGCTTTGAGTTTGCCGCGCTGGCGGCATCCAATCGGCAGCGTCCGTTAACAGCCAATCAGATCGGCCTGGGACGACCAATCAGGATCCGCTGCTGGCAGGCCAATCAGAAGTGCAGGATTTCGAGCCTGCTGTGGAAGTAAAACTATTTAAGCTTTTAATTAGCGCAATTGCTTAGTCCGTAACAATAACAATCTTCCAATATTTGAAAGGCTGTCACAGAGAAGAGGGGGTCAACCATTCTCCAAAGCACTTGAAGACAGGACAAGAAATAACAGATGGAAGTTTATCAAAGAGAGAAGCAACCTAGAACTAAAGAAAAATGTCATGACAATGAGAACAATTAATAGGTGGAGTGGCTTGTCTCCAGAAGTTGTGGGTGCTTCATCAATAAATGTTTCTAAGAAGAGGTTGGAAAGATTTATCTAGAATGATATACACTCTCCTGCTTAAGGAGGGGTGAGACTAGAAGACCTATGATATCCCTTCAAACTTTGTTATTCTACATTCTGTAAGTTGCCAAGGTTGAGAAACAGTGATCTAGATTATAACTTGGTAGAATATTTTATAGGGGATACAGATTGCTTAACCCTGCCACTGTTAAGAAATTGCATAACATTTGACCCTGAATGGCATAACCCAAGCCTGAATGTATATAAACATAAGATGATTCCTATGCAAGTACTCCACTTCATTACGTTTACTGTCTGAATTTTTCAATGGAATGCAAAATGCTGGCAGTGGAGCAATTTTGCATGCTAGGATATACATCTGGTTGTAGGGAGCAAAATCTCCAACATCTTCTTGACCTGTTCTAATAGCTTAAAGGAGGAAATCAGCCCTTAGGAATTAAGTTAACATGTTAGTGTAATTTTTTTTTTGTTTTAATAAAGTTTTATTTGGGTTTTACAAGTAAAACATCTTTTTTTGAAAATAGCATGGTCCCGGGTTGAATTTCTTTATACAGAAACAAAACTCAATTTCATGCTCCTTTTTGTCTTCTATTCCATATCTTATGCTATTTTACATTTTCTATATAGTTTTTCCCCTCTTTTAATTTTCTCAATTTTATTTTGATTATCTCATCTCATCTCAGTTCAAATCATTATATTTATACTTTGTCTGTTCTGTTTCAATTTCATATTATCTTTTCTCATTAAACAAATTTTCTCCTGTAGTTACTACTTGGAGTATGACACCTTTATATCTTTTAATTACATCCATTCAACTCTTATTTAAACTTCAATATATACCTTAAGTTTATGACCTTCAATATAATACATAATATATAACTTAATATATAATACATAATATATAACCCCAGAATTCCTGAGCTAACATGACTGGAGGAGGAATTATGGGAGTTGAAGTCCACAAGTCTTAAAGCTGTCAAGTTTGAAGACCCCTGATGTAGAACTATCTCTCAATTGTGTCCTTCAGTTAGAGATTGCTGATTCATGCAATTGGTCTCATCTTTTAATGTTACTTCATGCCTATCTTACTCCAATACACCATCCTGGTATGTGCATCACATCCCCACTTCTGCTCTAACATATGGTAGCATGGACACAATATATAGAGTTAATAGCTTTGTGACAGTTTTTTCCCCTAAAGCATATGTACTTGATCTAAACAAACAAACAAACACCTCAGAATATTGCATTTAAAAATGTAGTGGCACTTTGTGGTAAATGGTCTGGTTTCACTTGATTAAAGTGAACTTCCCAAACTACTAAAAGAAAAGATGAAATATTCTCTCTCTTTTTTTGAACAGTTCTTTATATACCTGGAGGGCATAACATTTTACTGGACTGGAAGAATTGTATGCAGCTGTTAATGGTTGGAGTTTGATTTTAATTTTATTTTTAGTGTAACTACTATGATAACTCTTACTTTGTATAATTAATTATTTCAGCTTATGTTATATTGAACATTATAATTTGGTAAGAAATTTTAGAAATCTCTGGAGATTTAACATCCAAGATTTGGGGGAACTCCAGATAGGGACATCCACAGGTAGTAAAAAAAAAAAAAAATTCAAGGTGGTGGTTGTGACCGTACACTTGAAGCTCTCTCACATTTTTACATGCAATAGTAAAAAAAAAAAGGCAACACTTTCATTGTGTGATTGTGGCAGACTACTTGACTATGCAGAGTCCCATAGATGTCCTCGTATTAACCTCCCAAACCTTGTTATTACTGATCTCAGGTCACATGCAGACAGGAGATGGAGAATGTAATACACCTTTGGTAGACCATAGAAGAAGGAACATGCACTGTTTTTTTTTTTTGTTGTTGTTGTTGTTGTTGTATCTGCAGTCATACCAAATGTATAAAGTTCCTATATTGTTTCCCTGTGAATTGAAGTTCACAATCTTTTGAGTCCCAGAACCACATTTGGAGTTTTGAGGTAGATATGTTGTCAAAAAATAAAAAATAAAAAAATTGAACCAGACTGGATGTAAATTTATTCAGAAAGGATGGCTATAGTGTGCCAGTTTACAGAAAGTGAATTAGCAAAGCTGAAAGACCTAAGCTCACCTAAGAAATTAAAAACGTGACATTTTCAGTGCACAAAATCCGTCATGTGAAAAATATACATGCATAAAGGAGGGCACATAGAGAGTTCTGCCTGAAGATAGAGAAGGTTTCAATTACCAGCTGATTCTGACTGGCATTTCAGTTATGGGGTCCTTTAAGGTTACTAATATGTTTTACATTGTCCCTTAAAGAGGCCAATCCTCTTAACATGCTTCGGCTGTGATAACTTATCTAGTTTTGTGTGGGGAACAGATCAAGTTTATTTATGCAGAAATATTAAAAATTAAAAACTATTCACAAACTTTTAAGTACCGTTGTATTCATCCAGCATGATGCCAAATTCTAAACCGAAAACAATCTAGTATCAATAAAACTATAGAGATGCTGGCAAAAAGTTAGCATGAAAAAGAAAGACAACAATGAAGAAATGAGTAAGGACAATATAAGACAGCGTTCTGATACATTTGGAGGGGGAAAAAACTTCACGGTGGGTAAATTTTTCTTTCCCACTGATAACATATATTACTAACGTAATCTCAACTTGGCAACCAATCTCCCCAGGGCAAACTGCAAGGAATAGAAGGGCTGCAATCACACATCCTGGGGTTGTCTGGAGCCCTTGAAATATTGAGTGATGAGATAGTTTGTCACCTTACCGCAGAAGAATTCATCAAAGGGTGGACGTTTGAGGGCCATATATGTTATATGACATCATTCAATGGCTAATCAACAACTCAAGAGGCCAAGCCCTATCAAATAGTGTTGGAGCAAGAACTGTCAGATTGTATAGGACTTTTTTTAAGAACATGGTCCTTTTGTAATAGATATGATAGATCACTCTGGGTTAAAACATGCCTTCAGGATCACACTATACCAAAATACAGCTTCCAAGCCTTGCCCATAAGAATCATGAATATCTTATAGGAAACTGAATGTGAGGGACACATTTCTTCTGAAATCATCACATTTTCCTGTACAAAACAGAAGAGGGTTAGTCTATTACCTGTAGGTTCACTTCAAGCCCTGTCCACTTTTTATAGCCTCTGGAGCATTTGATGACTAATGCAGCAAGTACAAAGTGGCAAATCATAGAATGGTTTCTTGCTCATGCTTCTTTGCAGTAGGCAATGCAATAAAATAGGTGTTTCAGCCTCTAACAGGTTTCATTTTATGAAATATAATGTGTTCTGCCTAAATATCCGTAAAAGAGAAAAAATGAACTTAAAAAGCTTGTTTCCTTGGACAGAGTGTCATGGATCTTCATCCATTCTCCTGTGACATTCAGTGGGCCAAATTCTGCTGCTGCTAATCCCACTATTGTTACTTTAGCTCTAGCCACAAAAAGATGAGTCAGCTCTGATTTGAAGCATCTATGGCACAAATTCCTTATAAGTGTGAAAACTAGATACTTCTGGCATCAACTATCCAATGTCAAAAGACACAAGGCGTAACAACAACAACAAAAGTGGATGGGAAGCAAAATAAAATAATGAAGGTGGGAATTCATAATGTTCCATTTTTCCCAAGGATGGGCTGCTGGGGGCTCACAGGGGCTTGGGAGAGCCCCCAGCTAAGACTCTGTGGGTCTCAGAGAGCTCCCAATAACCTCAGAAAGACAAGCAGCAAAGGAAAGCTCTTAATAGGCTTAATTGAATTTCTGGGCATTCAGCCAAGAGCATTTCACACCTCATAAAAGTGTTGCAAGCTAGATAAACAATCTACTTCAGAGAGAGCCATTGAGAAAATCAGATAACATAGCCACTAGCCTTTGAGGGGATTAATGCTTAAATAATAAGAATCATGTAACTCACCAGAAACTCCACTAAGACTCCAAGATCTTTCTCACAGTCACTGCTATTAAGCCTGGTTTCACCCAGACTTTTATTTAAGTATAAATACATGAAATAATAAACAACTTTTTGGTGTATATCTTTTTTATAAGCAATTACGTGAAAAGAAGAACACACCCAGTCACATGATCACCCAGCCATGCCCACCCAGCCAGTCATTAGGGCAGAGAGGCCCTTGCCAAAAAATTTGAAGCCCACTCCTGTCTTTTCCACAATGGTTAACTCTTAGGCCTGATCAAGATATCAAGGATAGAGAAGCACCTTTCCAAGGCACAAGCAGTGGTATAGTTTGTCTCAGCAAGATATTCTGCATTGCTTTTGAAATATCTAATTCATGCAATTTAAAGGCAATTTAAAGCAACAATTTTGAAGGACTGCTTTGTTGAAAGCATCTTCAAAGCACAATTAGAACTTTTCCCCAGTCCTATCAGCTATAATGGTACTGGACAGGTCATCATAAGCATTCTTTTGCTTTTCCTCCTAGCTTTTCCTCCTCTTGTTATTGTTAGTGGCTGTTGGTGAGGACCAACCCAGCTATTAACAGATAGGAGATAGTGGTGAGAATTCTTTGCTATTTCTACTTCACAGAACAAATGGCTGCAATGGTCCTACACAACCAGTATGATGAAGTAGGCCATGGATTTGTTTAATTGCTATTTAAAGGTATGTAAGATAGGAAATAGGTGCATTTTTCTGAGTCTTCTGCAGATCAATTTTATGAGGTGGCCAAACTTTGGATCATAGAGAATGTGTTGAATGTTGAATGAGAATGTGTTGAATGCATGTTGAACAATTTTCAAATATAGACATATGTATATTTAATATTTATTAAGAATTTTGATAATAATAAAATCTAATGTGCATTAAAATAAGAAAGAAAAGAGAATGGAGAGAAAGATTACATTGTGTTAAAAAAAAAACAAAGAGAAGAAAGAGAAAAGTAAGAATATAATAAAGAGAATAGAAATATGTAAAGGACTTACTTCCAACTCTGGATAATGAGGCAGACATCATATAAATTTAGTCAATAAATAAATATTTATCACAACAAATATAAACACATTTAATGATTCTTCACTCCCTCCATGGTTACAAACATTTATCTCTTCATCCCATAGCCCATCTCTTATAAACAAATTCATAAAACACCATTTATTTAGTCCTGTTGTCATCAAAAAGCCAATAAATGGTTTGTCAGAAATAGCACCATATCTTGTTTAAAATTTGATCAAATAAACTAATCCTATTCCTATCAATCTTAATTTTTAATTCATTCAAATGTTGACATAGGATTTGACTTATCTTCATTTCTTCTATGCCCATCTTCAGGAACAGACTGCATATCCCAAACAGAAATGATTTTTATGCAAAATAATACTAGGCAAAAATATGTCTTTAGCTATCTCAACTTTAAAAAGAAGGCCCTTTCAAGACACTTGGAACTGAATTGATGTGAACATTTTTGAGTAAATGAACTTCAAGGAGAGACTATGACATGAAACCATTGAACTACAATCTGATTTATTAGGAGAGAAATAGCAACCTTTTGCTTGTCAATTTAACATTGTATGTGTTAGGGAGACTAAGAACCACAAACTGTGTGGAATTGTTTAGATTTTCTTTGCTTTTTTAAAAAAAGGTATGATATAGCTATTTCAAGCTTTATTACAGGTTTAGTTTCCCTCTTCAAAACAGTAGAGATGTCTCTGTAGCAATCAAGTTGAAGGAGCTCCAAAAATCACAGAAAGGGAACTTTGCTATCCCCTGGGCTAATACCATAAAACCAGAAGCCAATTTGTTAGGGCTATTGTTACAGATAAGAAGTAAAGCAACTCTGGCTTTACCATTTGCCCGGAATTCTAATAGTAGACTTAGATATCTTCCCTGTTCATTTCTTTGTAGAAAGAGAACCTGAGCTCTTAATCTAAAGTAGTATCCATGTCCAGAATTCCCCAGCCACTATGCCTGAAGGGTTTGTGCAAAGTCATCACATGACCTTTTATATATTTTTCTGTGCTTATGATTCAGGCACAAGATGTACTCCTCCATGCCTCTCCAGGTTTCCATGAGCAAATAGGATCTGCAAAAGATTCTTTTGAATTGAAAGAATAATAACAGTATAACCCATAATTGTTATTATGATAATTATTAAAATTAAAACTCTTGGCTTGCAGCTCATCAAAATGGAAAATCTTTGAAACCAAAAGTGAGTCAGATTATTGCCTCATAAAAAGGACACCTGCCCCATTATCCCTCCACTGATCAATATATTAAACAAATTTGACCGTAATAATAAACCAGGCTGGTGAAATGTTTATGGTTAATTTTTCAGTGCAGTATGTAACGATTAAGCCATGCAATCCTTGATAGCATTTTCTCAGTTTTAGAACTGAATGCCTCCCACTTTTTTTTCTTTTGCACATCACTGGAAATTGTTCATAAGCTATATTTTTGCAAGTCTGGAGGGAAGTACCAAATATCATAGCATATTGCTTTACAATACCAACTCAACCACCCCATTTATCTGAGTTCTGAAACATTCCGTAAAGGCATAAAAAGGTGTGGCTTTTGAAAGAATCGAGACAAGGAACATGAAGCAGCATGGGACACAAAATTATGCTGTTCTTCATAACTAATCATCTGGACAGAATATAGATGAGACAGGATCTTGAAGGATGCTTAAGTGGGTATGGCTGCAAGCCAGCAAAGCAGTGAATACAACCATTCAGTTTACATATACACAGTAACTGCAGCTTAATTTGTTCAAACATTGATTTAATGATACGGATAAAATGTCTGTCTTATTAAAAGTGAGAATATTGCTATTAATTTTAAAATGAGGTAGTAGAGAATATCCATGGGATGGTTCTAGAGGAACACACAAAGAAGGAAGTACCACCTAAATCCTAAGCAGGTTTTTTGTTTTGGTATTTCAACCCCAACTTTCCTCCACATGTTATATAAAAATTGGCTCTAAATAGGAAAGAGCCACAAGTAATCAGTACATTCTAACAAATAGGGTGGCAATAATATGATTATGATTGACAGATCCTGTTTTTTTGGAACTGTTCATAAAGGATCTGTTTTCTATATATATTTGCCATTGGTGGGTGGGTGAGGATGTCAGGGCTCCAACAAATCTACCCCCATTCAAATCATAAGTCTCTAGCCGCATCTCTCAGAGTAAAAAAAAAAGTTTTATTAGGAATGACCATGTTGGCGTTAGCTGGGTGCAGTCAACACTAAAATATGCCATTCATTTCTCCTTTGACCCTGGTCTTCCCCCCACCCCCTGGATGTATATTCTCCAATGGGACATAACCATAGCCAAGAATCATCAATCATGCTCTCAAGTAATAATTTTGCGCACTGACAATTTTGGGCTGCCAAGGCGATTATCTGAGGCATTTGAAGAATGCACTGCTTTCCTCCCATTCCCTTTCTGCTGGCAACTAAAAGACCAAAGAAGTATTTTTTATTTTTTTTTAGTTGATAGGAAAGATTTTGGTCCCAGGTAGATTTTGACTACCATGATCACAACTCTTGGAACAAAAATCTCGTTGAATTGTTATCACTGTTGGAAAGTTTTACCCAACGCTCAGCTGGAATTATCTTCCAGGTGTAATGGTAGCATTACAATCTGTCCTGCACTCTAGAATAATGGAAAATACGTCTTTGTTACTAGACATTGCAAAGTTCTAAAATATCCCTCTTTTGTCAGCTTTTCTAAAGGCTAAATATAGCCACTTTTGAAGTGAGGACCCGCAGTACAGATAGTCCTCGACTTGCAACAGTTTATTTAATGACCTTTTGAAGTTACAATGGCACTGAAAAAAGTGGCACGGCTGTTTTCCACACTTAATGACTGTTGCAGCATCCCCATGTCGTGTGATCAAAATCCAGATTCTTGACAACTGAATCATATTTATGGTGGTTGCAGTGTCCTGGAATCACCTCATCATCCCTTTGTGACCTTCTGACAAGCAAAATCAAGGGGAAAGCTGGATTCACTTAACAACCATGTGACTGACTTAACATATGCAGCTATTCACTTAATAACTGCAGCAAGAAAGGTCATAAAATGAGGCAAAACTTACTTAGCAAATGTTTCACTTAGCAACTGAAATGTTGGGCTCTATTGTAATCGTAACTCGACAACTACCTCTATTTGTTTGGCCAGTGTGCCCTTAGCTGGCAAATTCAACTTGGAGCAAATAATCTTAGAGATATTCAGGACTCAAATCACACCAGGCTTTTTAATTAATAACCTTGAATTGTACCTGAAAATAAACAGGTAGGCAATGCAGCCCTTGTAACAAAGGCATTACATGGATGTAAGAGCTCTCATCTCTTCCGAGCTGGCAGCTGCAAATAAGGTGATGGGAACTATCAGACCTTGGCAACTAATTGAAGTCTCCAGTACTTGATGACTTACACTCCAGCACATTGAAGGACCAGGCTGAAAAACTGTCAGGACCTCTGTCCAGTATCTTTGATAATTGGGAGCTACTAGGAGAAGAGCAAATGGGCCCATCACTTCAGGAAAAAGAGAGAAAAAAACAAGCAATTTCCAAGAGTCTAATATCAATGTCTGGGAAAAAAATGTTAGAGGAGATAAAAAGCAGGCTCTTTGCAAGCATCTTGCAAACAATGCTGTGATTGCTAAAAGTCAGCATAGCTTTGTCAAAAGTGTGTCACATCAGACTAATTTCAGCTCCTTCTTTAACAGGGTAACTACTTTTAGTGGAGTAGATGAATGCTGTAGATGTAATCTACCTCAATTTCATAAAGATTTGATAAGATTCCACATGACCCTCTCATTGACAAGCTGTTAAAGTGTAGTTTGGATGGCACTACAATAAGGTGGGTTCAAAGCTGGCTGGCCAATTACACTCACAGAAAGTCAGCCTTACTGGCAATCATCAGACTGAAGAAGAAGAAGATCATGTTTTGGGGCCAGTGCTATACATTTTTATTAATGACAAGACTAATGGGACTGATAGTCTGCTTACCAAATTTGTGTGTGGTATAAAATTAAGAAGCTTGGCTAAGAACAGGACAAAATTTCTATTTAATATGAACAGATTGTAAAACTGGATGGAGACAACCAGGATGCCCTTTACCAGAGAGAAATACAAGATATTATATGCTATATAATAAGGAGGAAAATTATAGGACAACAAGATGAGGGGTTCTGGGGTGGGCTTCAAAAATTTCAGCAACTGGTTTTCTGCCTGGCTACTGGGTGGGCGTGACCATGGTGGGCATGGCCTAGTTGGCCTCCTGCACTAGAATGGGGTGTGTGTGTGTGTTTTTGCCTTCTCCAGGCTCTAGAGGCTTTCCTCAAGCCTCTGGGAGGGTGAAAATGGCCTCCCCTGGGCTCTGGAAGCCCTTCAGAGGCTGGAAATGGGCCCATTTTCAGACTTCTGAAACTTCTGGGAGGCCCGTTTTTTTTGCCCTCCTTGAGCCTCCATCTGGTCCCTGCACTTACTTCACATCCAAAATGGGCTGGGTGTGGGGTGGGTGAGGCCAGCCAGGGGTGAGATTTGGCAGTTTGCCAAATCAGCCATAACATTAGCTAGGTTCGGGCGAACCTGTGGCAGCCCACCTCTGGAGGGGTTCATGGTTTGGAAGCACTATGTTAAAGAGTTTGAGTGTGATTATTGCCAAGCACTGTGAGACAGATAGAATAGAATAATTGTATTGTCACTTTGAATGTATACTAATTGACATACATTAAAAATGAACTTTCATTGCATACAGCTCTTAAAGGGTCACCACCTCCAATATTACACTACATAAACATGACAAGATGAATACATGAATAAATCAATAAATACAACATTATGTATATAGTCACATATATTATATGACACACAGATGATAGAAAGTTAACACAACTCCCTAATAAGTTGCTGGAAAATTCACCAAATGCCCATTGAAATCCAGAACAATCTATGACAGTGATTTAATGGATCACTGTCTAACAAGTTTCTCAGTCATCCAGGTCATGGTTGTCCCAGAAAGGTAGCTGGACTTTCTTGATTTTTCTTGAAGATGTTTCACTTCTCATCAAAGAAGCTTCTTTAGTTCTAACTAACTGGTGGGGAATGGAAAGGATTTATATGATTTGAAGTAAGCAAGTCCTTAACACCGAGGTTCATTGAATCTACCTGGGAGTTAATCTATGCCTTCAGAGTCACCTGAGTCAGAGCGCAGATGATTATGAAACTGTCTTGGGACTACTGAAAGAGTGCATTGTAAACAGGAGATAAGTGGTGTTGTATCCCTCCCCCTTTGCTAGGGCTGTTCAATTTTAATATAGATAGCCCGTTGACTCCTCTTTCTCTCTGACTCATATGTGAACCTTGCTGTCTTCAGAGGAGTGCCCCTTTTTTTTCCAGTTGCAGATGGACTGCTGAATTCTGTCTTGATATGTTGGTTCACCAGTATTGTGTGACATGCGTTTGTGTAGTGGTTGTTTTGTTTTCTCAATGTACAAGTCTGCACATGCCTCACTGCATTGTGTAGCATATACAACACAATATTGAAAATTTTAAACAAGCACAACATATGTGCCGGGGTGGGCTTCAAAAATTTTAGCAAGGGTTCTCTGCCCAGTTGCTGGGTGGGCGTAGCCATGGTTGGTGTGGCCTAGTTGGCCTTCTGCACCACGGTGGTGGGGAAGGCATTTTTGCCCTTCCGGGACTCCGGAGGCTTTCCTCGAGCCTCCGGGAGGACAAAAATGGCCTCCCCGGGCTCTGGAGGCTCTCTATAAGCCATAAAAGGGCCTATTTCTGGCCTTTCCAAACTTCTGGGAGGCCCATTTTTTGCCCTCCTTGAGCCTCCGTGCACACCCTGCACTTAGCTGCATCCAAAATGGGGTCCATGGGGACTCCTGGGAGGGGAGGGGTGGGCAGGACAAGCCAGGAGTGGGATTTGGGGGTTCTCTGAACTGCACAGAATCTTAGCTGGGGGCTCTCCCGTACCCCTGTGAACCCCTAACAGTGAACTCCTGATATGTGTACTTTCCAGGAACATATTAAGACAGAGAAGCTAGTCCTTGTCAAGGACAAAACACTCAGACACAAACAGAACAGCATTATGTATGCTGTGCTTCTTGGATGAGAAGTGGAAGGTCTTCAAGAAAAATCAAGAAAGTCCAGTTGCCTTTTTGAAAGTACCTTTGGAACCTCATAATGGGGCCCTTTCCACTGCAAGGATAGGTAGTGCTGACAAGCCTTAATAAAATATATCATGTTTATATATTTATGTAATAAATGCCTATATCAGCAGCAAGGTCATTTCTTTCTTTTTTCTACAGACTGTTTTTTATCATTTTTTTTAAAGAGGATATCACATGCACACACAGTATGATTGATAGGAACACGCTGCATCAGAAGTGATCCGCATGAATTCTACTTACTTCATGCATAGCTGCACATTAAGTATGTGTAGGTACAAGCATGCATACACACGTATATTCTGAAACTTCACTTGCAAATGTAAATGTATATGCATACGGCAGGAGGATGTGACAGATAAAGTATTTTAAAAAACCTATCTGTCCATCCATCCATCCATCCATCCATCCACCATCTATCACCTATCATGTATCTAGCTATCTAGTTATCAATCTCTATCATCTAGCTATCTATATCTTTCTTTCATCACTTTGTACCTCTGCAAACAACTCAGAAAGATCAGCAAACAACTCAGAAACTTTAAAAAAGCAATCATATTTGCACTATACAAAAAAAATAACAACCCAAAAACCTACCACCCCACCCCTGCCTCAGTGATTAATGTCTATGGCTATGCAGTGCTTGTGTTTCAATCCTATTGGTATCAATACCAATCACAGCAATTTTAATCTTTATCATTTGGTATGGGATCCACATTCAGTCAAGCATACCCAGGCTGAAGAGGACACAATGCATGGATAGTTCTCAAAATGCCCTTTGTTGCACATTCTCACTTTTTAAGGTTTTCCTTCCCAGAGTCTGGCAGAATCTATCCTTTCCCCTGTCTGTGTGAAGGGGGAAAGGCAGGGGATGGCCTGCATATTTATGTCTGAATTCAGAATGTCCCCATCCCCCCCCCCCCAAATCCCCTTCCTTTTCTCTTTACTGTGTTTCCTTCTTGCACAATGAGGTTTCGTGTTTCTCTTTGTATCATTTCAGGCTCTTAGTGCTAAAAGCCACATCCTGTTATGTTTGGTTGCTAGGTGGAGAAATGTTATCATGGGCTTCAGCAATAATTTATCCATACAGCTAGAGGAACTGTCATGTACTTTTGACAGTGAGCTGCAGCACTTTATCAGCTTGCCTGTAAATCACCCGAGTGTGGGTGAAGATGCCAGCAATGTTTGATCTCTCTCAGACACTCTAATAATCTACTTTTGTCTGATTGATTCCTTCATATCACCAGGCACATTGCAACTGGAGAGTGAAGTGCCCTCTGTTTATCTCTCTTGGTCATCTGCTGGAGGGCAGCAGGGCAAAAAATGCTGTTTCCTATGAGGAGTAAGGAAGCTCCCCACCCTTCCTTTTTTGGAATAAGGGCCTTTACATCATATCCCAGAGCAGGTTTGGCTCAGTAAATCAATGATAGGAGAATTGAAGGCACCATAAATGCCTCACCTCATATCTCTTACAAGAATGTAAGAGTAATTCATAGAAACAGGAAAGGTAACTTTGCTAGAAAGAATTACAACCCTGAGCACACTAGAAGCATGCAGGTCTTTTGCAGCTGTGTTTATAACTCCCCTCTTGAACTCCGAGAAGGAGGACTCTGCTCGCCAGCATTTGGTTGGAGGCTAATAGAAAATGGGATCCAGTTGGGGAAAAAGTTGTCAGGGCTGATTACTACATTTCAGTCCCCAGCCAACTTTTTCTACATTTCTGTCAATGGTGGTGACCCAAGACGGAAGCAGATGTTCTGTATCCTGCAACCCATCTGCTCTGGGTGGATGGGATGGAGATGTGTTGAGTCATTGCTGGAGCTGTCTTGCTGTTAAAGAATACTTATTCTCTCTCTTTCTCTCTCTCTCTTTCACACACACACACACACACACACACACACAGAGACTTATATGCCACTTCACAGTGCTTTACAGCTGTCTCTAAGCAGTTTACAGACTCAGCATATTGCTTGCAACAATCTGAGTCCTCATTTTACTGACCTCGGAAGGATGGAAGACTGAATCAACCTTGAGCCAGTGGCAATTGAATTTCTGGCAGTGAGTATATACTCCATTCTAACCACTGTGCCACCATGGCTCAAAACAATAGCATTATCTGTCTTCCAATACATTCTGATTGTCAGGCCAGAATTTGAATTATAAATATCCTGCATTCTAGCCATCCCTAATGTGAGATCTTCAGTAAACATTGGACTACAATGCCAGTGCATCTCTGGCATGCTGTAGGATAGTTATATATATATATTCTCAATGTGATGTCTTATGAAAATTCATGACAATGAATGGCCTTTCTGCAATTAGTATGACTGTGTAGAGGGAAATGAATGAATGAATGAATGAATGAATGAATGAATGAATGAATGAATGAATGAATGAAAATAGACCAACTAATCAATGCTTATCGAATACCCTCCATTTTTTTCCTTGAATTATAAAGTAACTTTTTGATCCCAAACAGGTCTAATAACTTCTGCAAGAGCCCTGCATGTAGTAAACATAAAACTGAAATGTATGATAGTCTGAAAAATGTTTTAGAGATAATGATGTCCTGCAGAAGGACCTAAATATTATTAATAACATAACTAATGAATAACATCAGACAATGGAGATGGAGAACTGTTGCCTGTTAGAACAAACAATGGATAGAAGATAAATACTCTGACCTGGTCTAAAGCATAGTACACCAGATAATAATAAGGCATTAATCATACTGAATCAATTTAGTATTCAAATGAGACCTTGTTGGCTTTTCTCCTTTGTCCCAAGGAACTTCTAAACAAAGAAAGATGTTTATTGTCAGATTGTATCCAATAAGACAGTTGCTTTTAATCACTCAGTCATTGAGGCATTTTTATCATTGTATTAATTTAGGAATGTGGAACATATGTTTATAACCCACATTCAGAGTTAAGTAAATGGACAACTTTAATTCCTCCATCAATCTCATTCTTTAATGGCCTTTGATCATAGCAACTTACTTCCTTCCTTCCTTCCTTCCTTCCTTCCTTCCTTCCTTCCTTCCTTCCTTCCTTCCTTCCTTCCTTCCTTCCTTCCTTCCTTCCTTCCACCACAAATGCAGTTTCAGTAAATAAAGTTTGTGCTTGATAATCTGGAACGGCTGGGAGCTTAACTCTGCCCTTGGAGATCACTTACATCAAACCAGCGATCAAAAAGTGGTGCAGCTAAAATTTGTCATCAGGGATTTCCTACAGAAGAATTACAGTGGAGAAATGGCCTGATCAATACTATGGATTTTCACTGCAGGGCTGATAGTCCAATTGCTGTGAAACACTCGCACAGATAAAAGGGCACAGCTGCCACTTTGTTGCCGACTGCTGACTCAGCGCAAAGCCTGTCAGATATTTATAGTCCAAAGTGATGTGGAATTGCAGTGCCAGGTTCTTGTTAGTTCTAAGATTACCTCCCTTTATGGGATTGCTAAATGCAGGTGAATGGAAAAATGATGGCTAACAGCTGTCAAAATGCAACAGAATGAAATACTTAAATCTTTTTTTTTTTTAATCTATTAAAAGGGTAACAACTAAACATATATCAAAGTACAGACATTGTAATGATATTAGGGCTGGTAAAAGAGGGTTTATAACCAAGTACATTCTGATCTCCCTGCTACCCCCAAGAAAATGAATGCTATCACTGTTATTCTTCTTCTGAATCATAATCTGCCAAAGAGCTTAATTAATTTCTTCAGCATTATTCTTTTTTTACCCAGGCACTTCCTAGACCCTTAAACAATTGCCCTGTGTTAATTGTCTGTCATGCAAAGCAATCCTATTCTTATATTGCTTAGAATCTAGAGATTTGCTATCATTGCACAAATGTAATTTTCAGATATGGTATGGACTGATAGATATTTATGTATGGTGGTGGGGCAGTTACATGTCAGACGAGAGGTGAGCCATAGGAATCAGTCTGGTCAGTGAGGATAGAGAGGAGCCATGTGCTTCTAGGTTTCAATGAAGCTCTCTGTCTTGGAGGAGAGGTAGCATAGGTAAGGAAGAATTTGGGGAATTGGGCAGGCAGTAATATTCTGCTGGTGAGGGACAGAGGGAGATAAAACAGGGAGCTGGTTGTGGGCCACTTGCACACAAGGTGCTTTTGGTGGCTTAGATCAATATCACACTTCAGCTTTTGTGGCTGTTCCCCTATAGAGTAGAACCTCTAGTTACGACCATAATTCGTTCCATAACTTTGGTCACAATCCGATTTGGTCATGACCCAAACCTAATTTTGGAAATGTGATGCTTACAACAGTGGTGTGGTTTAACCGGTGTAACAACCGGTTCAGTGATTGTGTGCTTTGCGCATGCATGTGCAGTTCATGTACCAAACACACATTTTGCATGCATGCACACCATTTAGAAAAGCCAATTTTCAACAGTAATACTTATCTTCTACTGCAGCTTCAGTGAGTAAAACAGCTGAGGCGTGGCTCTGACTCAGGTGACTCTGAAGACACAGATTAACTCCCAGGTAGCTTCAATGATCCTCAGTGTTAAGGACAGACTTACCTCAAATAATATAAATCCTTTCCATTCCCCACCAGCTAGTTAGAACGAAAGAAGCTTCTTGGATGGCAAGTGAAACATCTTCAAGAAAAATCAAGAAATAAAAATCAGGAAATAAAGCACAGGAAAGGGCAGGGGTAAGTGGGAAGGGCCAAATCATCACCAGAATTACAGGTTCGCCTGAACCGGTCCAAACCAGTAGAATCCCACCCCTGGCTTACCAAAAAAAAAAAAAAAAAATATGGCATGGAAGGGGAAATTGGGTGCAAAAAATTGTGATTTTTTTTTGCTTGGAACCCGATTTGGTTGTGGTCAGAAGTGTTTGTGACCAGATGTTCCACTGTATCTGGTGATTGGTTTCTTAGTGGCCCTGCTTCTGAATGTTGGCAGGAGTGTCAAACTTGCAACGACACGTTGTCATCACGTGATGTATCACAACTTTTCCCCCTTTGCTAAATTGGGGGTGGGCATGGCCAGTGCATGATGCATTGGCCTGTGAGCTGCACATTTGACACCCCCACTGTAATATATCCATGAACTAACTGTGATGAGTAACTGAGGCCTAGATGGACATGGGTGCATCTTCCTGCAATATGCCGACATAGGTTTGGTGTGTGGCATGATTCATGACCCTTTGGGTAGAAGTGGGGTGGGGGGGGTGGATGTTGTTCTTTAGGAGATGCTTGTGGCTTTCAAGAGCACTGCTCACAGATAATCATATCTAAGACCCCATTTATTAAATGGGGCTCTAAGGATAGCTGGGATTGCTGCTATTGTATCAGCCTTGCTGCTGTGTAGCAGTTTCCTTGCTACACAGAGCTGCTTAATTCTGTGACTGGATTATCAGCGAAGTTTCTTAGACTTATAGTGTGAGGAGACTTCTGTTGCTTTTCCTAGGTGTAGAGTTGGAAGTACTTCAGAGGTTCATGGCCCTCATAGCTAGCATGACCTTTCATAACTGATCCAGATCATCAAGGGCTCAACTGCAGACAAAAAGGCAGAAAGGTTTGGTGTCGTTTCATCTATCTTACTTGCCCTTGAACTGAATGTTAGAGGGTCCATTAAAACAAATTTGGATTCTCTCAGGATGAATAATATCTGCATCTGTATTTGTACAGGTGTATCTATTCAATTTTATATGGTTGTCCATCTCAAATACTGAATATGATTATGGGCAGGTAACTAGAAACAAAAAAACACAGTGAAACTTCATAATAAAACAATAAATTACAAATATACCAGCTAGGTAAAACCAAATAGCACAATCAATCTTACCACAAAATGGGGTCAACCACACATCCCAAGCTCCAGGCTTGGAACAGAACCAGGCCTTTAAAACCTTATGGAAGCAAGTAGGATTGGGACAAAGGTCTAATCAAAAGAGATATTAGATGACACTCCCTAATAAATGGAACCTGGAGCATGCCTCTCTTACCAGATCTAATAGGATGGGTTGATACAACCAGAAAAAGATGGGCCTATAAATAAGAACAATTTTCTGTTTCTGTCTCTTTTTTCTTCCACCTTCTCATATTTTCTCCCGTTGAGAACATTGTAAGTAACAGGAAGGGACCTTGGAGGACTTCCAGTCCAACCCCCTGATCAGGCAGGAAACCCTACTCCATTTCAGACAAATGGCTGTCCAAACTCTTCTTAAAAACTTCCAGTGTTGGAGCATCCACAGTTTCTGGAGGCAAGTAGTTCCATTGATTAATTGTTTTAACTGTCAGGAAATTTCTCCTTCGTTCTAGGCTGCTTCTCTCCTTGATTAGTTTCTATCCATCGCTTCTTGTCCTGTCTTAGGAGGACAAGTACAAGAAGCTGTGAGATGGTAATTGACCCATCCTTCTCTGATATTTATGACTGAGTATGGAGTTGAGTTTGAGTCTCCTCAGTGTTATCTGAGTATCTAAGCTCTGAACCCTACTGGGGGTAAAAGTATGGCCAAATACAGAATGTGGTAGCAGAACTGGAACATCTGGATTTTGCTGATGGAAAGCTGACCTCTGTATGGAAGTGTTTTATCTACATTATACCTTTCAGCAGCTCTCCAGATATTGCTTAAAGAGTCTTTTGAAGCCCTAGGTAGAAATGAGACCTTTTGAATGCATCCAATATTTTAGTGCTGAGCCACAGATTTTTATGAAAGGTCCAGCATTCATATTTCGATGGCATTTCATTACTCTGAACCATAATTGTGAAGTGCACACCAGACCATTTCCCTTAGGGTCCCAAATAAGAGAAGAAATTTGCACACATCTACACTTTTCTTTTTTCTTTTTTGCATTCTCCTTTTAAGCTACCCTTCAAAATATATTTACTATATTTACTATGGCTGAAAAAGAATCCTCCCTTTCTAGCTCCAGGAAATTCTGAAAATCATAGTTCTTTGAAGAAGACCAGGCTCTAAGAGAACCTTACACACTCTTACAAGTTGGAATGTTTTTTTTGCTGAGGTTGATGGAATGCAAATAGATTATAAATTTGGCATCACATGTCAACTCCTTCCTTAAGCATGGGGCAATGTATTACAACAATATTATGTGTTCTTCCTTTATCTCCATTGCATCATCACCACCACTGAGTTGGGTGGAAGATGTGACATCATGTTATGTGCATCAAAGGCCATTGTATTAAAATAAACTATTTTTAAAATTAACACACTTCTTAAGAAGTGCGTGTAATGTGCTATAGGCTAGGAATCACCTAAGAAAGTAACTTGTTAAGGTAATACTTACTATTTTCAGTTTTCAAAAATATTTATGTTCTTGTTTATTTAAAATATTGATGTTGCACCTTTTAAGGACCATATAGTCATTGTACTAAAAATTGCCCTCTTCTAGGTAAAGTAAACATATGCAATTAATGTGCACTACATCTACTATTAATCAAGCAATAAGGTAACATAAGAGTATATAGTAGACTATAGTAACCAATATTACATTTTTAACAAGTAGGAATGGAGACCTTACCTGTTCTGGGAATTAGTGCCTTCCCTTGCTGAAACAAAAGGTTTTGAAGGGTATGCAATGAAGTCATATCTTGTTACATTTTCTAGGACAGAATGTGTAATTCTGCCAAAAACATAGCTGTTACAATTAGAATAGCATTATATGAAAGCTTGCCATCACCAGCAATAAACTGAAGATAAAAACAAAAGGGGTAAGAAAACGGAATGGAAAAGAGAATCCAAGGAAGGGGAAATCACCAAAATAAAATTTAAAAAAACCTGAAAGAAAGAATATACATAAACTACTTGTTTTGTCTCTCTAGTTTTATGATCTGCAGAAAGGAAATAGACTGTATAAAATCACATCTCAGGAACACCAGCATAAATTCCCTTTTGCTTTGACAAGTACGTAATTTTGTGCAGTGATGCTCTTCACGTCTGGAGAGTTATGAGGCAATTTCATTCCCATCTGACAAATTTACAAAGAAACATTAGAAAGAAGGGATTAGAAAAGCGAGAAATCTTTATAGACTTTTTCCTCGGGCGATATTTTCCTTCTGTCTTTTGGCTCTTCCTGGAGCTCTATGTAACAAGCAGCTCTATGTAATTCAAATGGTGCAACACCTAACACTGAACAGCTAAGCACAAGTGCTTTCACTCCACTAATTGTATTGATTGGGACAGGTAAACCAGCCTGATCCTTGTGTGCCTTCAGGGTGGATTGTCTTCTCTGGTGTGGCCCTTGCCTGATGGAACGCATCCCTCCTGAAATCCAGATGCCCCCAAATCAGGTAGATTTGAAGCCAGATCTAACTTTTGCCAGAAGCATTGAGGCCAGGCTGTTAACTAAGCCAGCATAGATGGAATCATGGTTGTGAGGAAGTTTTTAAGAGCCTTAGTTATATTGTAATGTTTTTTTAAGGTATTGTTATTGTTGTGAATCAATAAATGCTTAATAAAGATCATTAAGAGCTTGAAGTAAAGTGCAGGGTTCAGGCCCTGCACTTCTGATTGGCCGATAATTGCGACATCAGATTGGTCCGTTCAGGAGAATCTGATTGGCTATTAACGAGCCTCTTCCATTGGTTAATGGAGCTAGCGCTCCCTGTGTTTTCATTGGTGAAATAAGTTAAGAGTTCCCTATATAAAGGGGCCCATCGTGGCCATCAATTGAGCTGTTTAACATGTAAATAAAGAGTTTGAAATTCACTGTTTCACTGGCTCGTCTCCATCCTTGCACCCATGCTCAGAACATAACACTGGTGACGAGGATGGGATGTGGAGACATCAGAGCTTGCTGAACGACGAAGAATCATAACCGAGCACGTGGCTGAACGCACCAATGGCGGAACCATGTCCGGCAGCGTCATCCCACCCGCTCCATTCGACCCGGCACAAGAAGACTGGGACTCATATATGGATCGCTTCCAGATGTTTCTGGAAACCAACAATTTAAAGGATGCTACTACCGGAAAGAAACGAGCGGTATTCCTAACTCATTGCGGGCCAACCGTATTCAAGATGGCCAAGGCACTAGCAAAACCGGAAGAAGTAAAGTCTATGGACTGGGACGTCCTCAAACCACTACTAAGGGCTCACTACACACCGACCATGCAAACGCTTGTGAGAAGGCATGAATTCTATCAGAGAAGTCAGCGGAAGGGCGAAAGCGTTGCTGATTTCATCGTGGATCTCCGGAATCTGGGAGGCCTATGTGAGTTTACCGACTTAGAAGAAGCCCTGAGAGACCGAATCGTTCTGGGATTAGATGCACCAGGCACTCAGAGTAAATTAATGGCAAAGGGCGACATCACCCTTAAAGACGCCATAGCTGAAGCTACTGCAGCAGAAGCAACCAGGAAGTCAGCTGCCCAAATGCGCCACACACACGCTACGGTTCACCAACGAGCCAGCGACATTTCACCTCAGTCAGAGGGACAGCTAGAAACGGCCCACCATGAGGACCTCGACTTGTCGTCAGACAGCGATGAGGAAGAGGTCCATCGACTTTGGTCCAAATGGGACCAACGCCAGAAATCACAGTACCAATGCGCCGGGTGTGGAGCAAGCCACCCCAGGTCAGAATGCAAATTCCTCGACGCGCTCTGCCATGTGTGCGGGAAAAGAGGCCATATAGGATGGGTCTGTAGAAGCAAGCTAGGACCCAGCCAGCCCTCAAGGGGGGCTAACTATCACCAACCGACGGGAAGTTGTCCCGTGAAGCGAGAACCCGTGAACCACCAATGGAACAACCACTCCTACAGAAACAAAACCCTAAACCACCCAACGAAGCGAGAAGAGGCTCACCAAATGATCACGATCGGTCACGCCTCATCACTGGATGCCAAAAAGATCCGAGTGAAAGTGGCCATCAAAAACCAGCCCTGTCTGAGGGAAGTCGATCGTCCCTCTCGATGGTTTCCTGGAAGACTCTCAAGCAGCTCATCCCCACTATCCGTAGGCAAGACCTCCGGTTCCAAAGACTCATACTTAAGGGCTATCAAGGAAATCGAATCCCGGTTGTTGGATCCAGCCGAGTATGGATATCATTTAAGAACCGTACAGCATTTTTACCCCTAACTGTAATAGACAAGGATCGGCCTAGTTTGTTAGGCCTCCAATGGTTCGCTCCACTTGGAATTGAAGTGGCCGGCATTCACCGAACCTACAGCAGCGATTGGGAAGAAGACCTTGTCCACGAATTCCAGGACGTCTTTGCGGAAAAGTTAGGCGAGTACAAGGGGACCCCGATATCATTTAACCTCAATCCCGAAATAGCTCCCATCCGCCTTAAGCCTCATCGAGTTCCCTTTGCCCTTAAACCAAAGACTGACGAGCAGTTTGTTAAATTAATAGCCCAGGGAGTGCTACAACCAACCGATCACTCTCCCTGGGAAACCCCAATCGTAACGCCCATCAAGCCGGATGGATCAATAAGAATTTGTGGGGACTACCGAGCCACCCTGAACCACACCCTTCAACAAAACGCTTACCCGGTACCGGTGGTACACCTCCTCCATTCCCTGGGGGGCGGAAAAGTCTTTGCTAAACTAGACTTAGCCCAGGTATACCAACAACTGCCTGTTGACAAAAAAACGGCAGAGGCCCAAACAATAGTTACACACAGAGGTGCGTTTAAATGTAACCGGCTCCAATTCGGAGTGAGCGTAGCCCCGGGAATCTTTCAAAGCTTTATGGAGAGACTATTACAAGGGATAAAAGGTGTTCCATATTGTGATGATGTGTTAATCGCAGCCCCAACCCAGAAAATACTAAAGGAACGCCTGAGGTTGGTTCTCCAGAGATTTAAAGACTCCGGTCTCAAAGTTAAAAAGAACAAGTATTATTTATGTATGGATCGCGTAAAATTTTTGGGATATTTAATTGATAGTCAAGGCATTCACCCCACCGATAACTCAGGGCAATCAAGAACGCCCCAAAACCCCGGAACAAGGCCGACCTCCAGGCTTTTCTGGGCCTTATCAATTTTTATAACGTTTTCCTGCCTCACAAAGCAACTGTAGCTGAGCCACTACATCGTTTATTGGACAAAAAAGCAACCTGGGTATGGGGACGTAGAGAAGAACAGGCATTTCGACATGTAAAAGATTTACTGACTTCTGATTCTGTCCTGATGCAGTATAACGAGACTTTGCCTTTAACGATCACGTGTGATGCATCCCCATTCGGGGTGGGCGCCATTTTAAGCCACGTTTTGCCAAACGGTAATGAAGCCCTTGTTGCTCATTTCTCAAAGACGTTATCAAAAACAGAACACAACTATAGTCAACTTGACAAGGAGGCCCTTGCTATAGTGTCCGCGGTTAAGAGATTTCATGAATATGTGTATGGCCGAGCATTTACCATAGTGACTGACCACAAACCTTTGCTGGGAATAATCACGGGAGATAGGCCAACACCTTATATATTATCTCCTAGAATGACCCGCTGATCAGAATTTTTGGCGGCATATAATTACAAATTACAACATCGCCTAGGGAAGGCCATTCCCCACGCCAACGCATTGAGCCGTGCACTTCTTCTAGAAACGATTGATGACCCCACTCCAACAGTCACAATGCTGCAGATCGAGACACTTCAAATGCCGCCATTAACGGCCCGGGATATCGTGATGAAAACGAAACGCGACCCTATTTTAGCACGAGTCCTCAATTGGGTTGAGTGGGGATGGCCATTAGACCAAATACCTGACGACTACGCCCCATTCAAAAATCGGCAAACGGAACTATTTTCTCAAAAGGGCTGCATTATCTGGGGTGATAGAGTTGTCGTCCCAGAGCGGTTGCGACCAGCGATACTAAGGACCTTGCACGATGGCCACCCCGGCATCGTGCATATGAAAGCCCTCGCACGAAGCTATGCGTGGTGGCCGGGTATTGACAAGCAGATAGAGACATGGGTAAAAGCCTGTCACAAATGCCAGGAAGTAAGCAACGCCCCGCCGAAAGCAACCCCAACCAAATGGTAAACGCCGAGGGGACCATGGTCCCGCATTCATCTGGACTTTGCAGGTCCTACTAAGGGACACACATTCTTACTGACGGTGGATGCCTACTCGAACTGGCTTGAAATCCATGAAATGAGGAATACAACGACCGAAGCAGTCATCAGAAAACTGGACAGACTCTTTGCGGCACATGGATTACCAGACGTTCTGGTATCCGACAATGGGCCTCAATTTACCGCGCTGTCCTTCAAACAGTACCTGGTGGACCGTGGTATCCGACATGCGCTGACTTCACCAGTGCATCCTGCGGCCAACGGAAGGGCCGAGCACATGGTACAATTCGTCAAGAAAACCTTGCATAAGATGGACTATGGTGACATAGAAGACAAGATTAACCAGATACTCCTTTTGCAGCATATCACTCCACACAGCATCACCAATAAAACTCCCGCCAAGTTATTAATGGGACGGAAGCTCCGCTCCCACCTCGACCGCCTACATCCAGCATATGAACCTGAAAAGCCACACGGTTCTAGTGGGAAATGTCACAATTTCCAGGTAGGCGATTTGGTTTTCGCTAGGAACTTTTCGGGTGATCCCTTGTGGGTCGAGGCAACTATAGTACAAGTAACTGGCCTTAGATCGTACCGTGTAAAATGTCGCGACAATAGAATTTGGAAACACCATATTGATCAGCTGCATTCAAGGCTGCAGTCGGGGATCTCCGAGCCCCCTGATTTCCAAACCAAGGGGGAAGGAGATAGCGAGGAAGCTGAATTCAAAGCGGCAGAAAGTTTAAGGCAGCACGTGATGGAACCGGAATGGGGGTGGCCTCGCCTCAAAGAGATGCCGAAAGCAGTAGCGACGATGAAAATTCAAATGCAGAATGGGAGGCACCTTTTTCACCAGACAACATCCTACCCCAACAAGACTGTAGCCAAATACCAGGAGGACAATGAAAATCTAATAGACAATCGAAACAACCTGCCTACCTCAAAGACTACGTGACCGCACCCCTTAAATGGGGGGAAGGGGTGTTGTGAATCAATTAATGCTTAATAAAGATCATTAAGAGCTTGAAGTAAAGTGCAGGGTTCAGGCCTTGCATTTCTGATTGGCCGATAATAGTGACATCAGATTGGTCTGTTCAGGAGAATCTGATTAACGAGCCTCTTCCATTGGTTAATGGAGTTAGCGCTCCCTGTGTTTTCATTGGTTAAATAAGTTAAGAGTTGCCTATATAAAGGGGCCCATCGTGGCCATCAGTTGAGCTGTTTAACATGTAAATAAAGAGTTTGAAGTTCACTGTTTCACTGGCTCGTCTCCATCCTTGCACCCATGCTCAGAACATAACAGTTATAGCAATAGCACTTAGACTTATATACCACTTCACAGTGCTTCATAGTCTAAGCCGTTTACAGAGTTAGCATGTTGCCCCCAACAATCTGGGTCCTCATTTTACCGACCTTGGAAGGATGGAAGGCTGAGTCAACCTTGAGCCTGGTGAGATTCGAACGGCCAAATTGCAGACAGCTGGTTGTCAGTACTGCATTCTAACCACTGCACTACCACAGCTCTTATGTTATATTTTTATTGGGATCTCATAAGAGTCACTAGGTGAGATGAGTAGTTATTAAATTCTCACTTAATGACTGGTCACTTAGCCACTGTTCAAAATTACAATGGAATCTAAATTCTGACATCTGCCCTCTCCCTGTGGTCACATGAATGCATTTGGGGTGCTTGGCAAGCGGCCTGCATTTATGGTCGCTTGCAGCCTACCAGTCACAGGACTGCAATCTGTGACAGTTTTTGTCAGAAACTACTATTTATTTTGTATAAATTGATTGAACAAATAAATAAATAAGATCATTAATACTTGGTTTTCCATAGTTCTGATACATCAATGGCATTGAGGTGGGTTGTTCAGCTGTTGCTTGTTGAGAGGCTAACAAGAAATAATTTATAGCATCTTTTTATGGAGGACGGCCTGGTGGCTCAGCAGTTAAGACTTTGGGCTTGTTAGCTGGAAGGTCAGCAGCCCAAGTTTGAGACCTGAGTATCACACGATGGGATGAGCTCCCATCCTCACCTCCATCTCCTGTCAACCTAGCAGTTCAAAAGCCCATAAATGCAAGTAGATAAATAGGATCTACTACAATGAGAAGGTAACGGTGCTCCATGACATCCTGCTGGCCACATCACTGTGGAAGTGTCTTTGGACAGTGCTGGCTCAGTGTCCTTGAAATGAAGATGAACACCACCCCTTATATTTGGCAACAACTAATGGAGTAAATTCCTCAGGAATCCCTACCTTTTTATGGAGATGTGCGTGAGTTTTTATTCTCCAATGAGCATATTTAATTGTCAGGCAAGACAGAGGTCATGATTTCCTGCTATTGGGAAATAAGAGAATAACAGAGTTGGAAGGGACCTTGGAGGTCTTCTAGTCCAACCCTCTGCTCAATGGGGGATCCTATATCATTTCAGACAAATTGTTGTCTGCTCTCTTCTTAAAAGAGAAGGAGGTAATGTGTTTGTTTGTTATAACATGACATTATGACATTATTTGGGACTCACCCTGCAGCTTCTGCAGGTTTGGCAATGCAAAGAGAAAGTGCTCTGGAGACAATGAGAAATGAGGTTTATTGCTGGATCCTGAGTTTCTCACATCAAAAGAACAAACCAGATTCAAAGTTGCATCCTGTTTTCTTCAGTGGAACAGCCAGCATTGATGGATTAGATTTTCCCTTCCCCTGCAGGGAAAGGACAAAATTTAATTACATAGGCAGACATCTGCTGGCAAGAAGTTTGATGAAGTCCTCCATATGCACAGAGTCTTACTTACTGGGCCTGAGTGAACATCATTTGTTTGTGTGAACTTTCCTGCAGGTTTTCTTTGCACTGAAGGCCCCAGCAAGAAAAAGACATTTCTCTTTTCTCCCAAAATATTTTAAGGCAAACTACACAATGGTGCTTTGGAGATCAAAAGTTTATTATTTTCTTGGCATACAGGTGATATAATACAATACAGATGTTTTCACACACCAAGCACAAATTAACATCTTTTGTAAATCCAGTCTAATTCTGTGCAATAGGAAAAAAAATATTGTGGCCACAGCTTGAAACTCCGAAGTGCCCATTGCAATTTCTATACAATGACAAGAAAAAGTAGAAGTTATTTATTATTCTCTTTTTTAAGACACATGTGGGACTACTGGCAGCCATGCTTGCAACTCAAATTTTTATTTTAAAATACTAAAACATAAATGGAAACTTATATAGACAGGCAATCTGCATTATATTTTTGTCTCTTCTACATCAATTTGTCCCACATGTAGTATCTTATTTTCTTAATAAACTCATTACTTTTTCTACTTCCTCCATGTTTTTTTGGAATGGCCAAATCCAGTTAAATATAGATGCAGAAAGATGACAAATTTTCACAGCACAAAAACTAATGAATTAAATGCTCCATGTTGCTTTCTTTGGAAAACCATCTTCATGGATTTTGCAGAAGGAAGTTGACTAAAGATAAACCCAGGATCACCTGGAAAACATAAAAGCACTAGATCTCCAACTAATAGAGGAAAAAGGATTTAAGGCTGTTTTAACAAATATGATGTCATAGCAATTCAACTTATGAGAAAGAAAAGGACAAGACCTCTTCCATCTCTGTTATTCTATATTTTATGTGATAATGTGTATATAAGTAGTATATACATGAATTATGATGCAAACAGATCTGTTGGTGATGGAGCATCATTAGTCAAACATAAGGACTGGAAAATTGGAGAAAATATCAGTGAATATTTCTGGTTTTGAATAATTTCATTGGTAAAACATCCATTTGTAGGATATAAACAACTGCCTGGTCATTTAACCTAGATAATTATTATTCATTTATTTATATCCTGTTTTTATTATAACTCAAGGTGACAAACTTACCTAATACACTTTCATTCTATTTGCTTTACAACCAACCAGTGAGGTAGATTGAGCTGAGAAAGAATGACTGGCCCTAAATCACCCAGCCAAGCTTTCATGCCTACAGTAGGACTAAAACTCACACTGCTACAGTTTCTAGCCTAGCCTCTTTACAACTAGTGGTTCTTTTTTGTTGTTGTTCTCTTTTATATCTTAATGCTAAATATTCTTTGCATATATACTGGAGAACTTTCCTTTGGGAATTAGAAAGAAAAGTTTTATCATAATAGCAGAGAAAAAAGAACAGAGCAATCTTTGAATTATTTTGATCATAATAATTCCAGAAAATTTGAAAGTAAGCTATTTTGATGTTTCAACGTACAGTTGCAAACTTATAGGAAGTGAAGTATTAATTAACATCCACTTTAATAAAGTCCTGCTAATATTGTATAAACAAGTACACTTTGAGAAGGATATTTTAAACTTTTATTTGCACGTGCAATTTGATTGTAGTCATTTACACCCCCCAAAAGAAGACAATAATACAAGAGGAATGAACGCTCACAGTTGGCTTTTGTTTGAAGATACGGTATAGCAAAATGCTTGCCTTCAGAACTGAATAGATGCAAAAAGGCTTTTACCAGCATGCTTTGCATCCTACCTGTCAATTCAGCTGTCAGTGAATTATTGATGTACTCATAGTCAAAAATAAAAAATCAGCTAGTTTCATGAAGTAAAATTGTCAGGAAACAGTGTAATTTTCAACTTGATTACATCTATCAATGACAACAGATTAGTCTTCCTTCTTTTAATTTCCATTTCCTTTTCTCACTCATAAATTGCTGTGAGGATGGGAGCCCACCCCATCCTGTGATGCTTAGGACATCATGAAAATATTCATGAATATCATACCTGCAACACAGTGCTTACCTGACCCACTGAACTTGATGGAAATTCAGTGCTGGGATTGCTAGTTATGTATTTTGATCTGGATTAAGGATTACATTTACATCAAGGAAGAATAAATATGACCCAGTGGCTATATTAATATTTTCTACTTTTAACTAAATTAAACATTTTTTGTGTGCTTCTGTGTCTGTGTCTGTGCATGTGCACACACACACAGACACACAAAGAACCATTGTGATAAAGAGTTTTGATCTGGATTAAGGATTACATCTACATCCATCAAGAATAAAAGAGACCCAGTGGCTATATTAATATTTACTATCTTTTATCTAAATTAAACACTAACATTTTGTGTGTGCACCCACCCACCCACAAAGAGCCATTGTGGTTAACACTGTGGTTAATAAGAGATCCAATTTCATGTCTATCTTCAGTGATGGAAGCTCACTGTTTAATGGACCAGTCATTATTTCTCAATCCAACCTTCACAAAGTAGTTGTAGTAAAAAATGGAAGAAATAAATTTTGAAGTTCCTGGAGGAAAAATGGAATATGAGTCCAACTCTGAAGCAAACAAAAGCTTTCCTCAAATTTAATTATTCCCAATAATAAAGTTTGCATGTTATATTTTTACAGGGAGAAATATTATTAAAAAAAACAAAATTATTTCAGAAACTTGCCTAAGCCAATTCTTCTTGTCACGAAGTCCAAAATCTGTATATTCAGAATTTAAATAAGATTGAAATCCTTTTTACTTTCTGCTATGCTTGTGATATTTTCTATAGTACACTAGAGTAATATAGTTCAAGATAAAGACTTTTGGTAAAATTGATTCAATATATGGCAATAAGTGTTTGACATTCCACTAACTTGTTCCCATGATGCAATGCTGAAATGGCACCTGAAGGAAATAGGGTAGCATAAAGGCTGTAAATTCAGAGATCTCACTCTACAATTGCTAACTAAAAGAGGCTTTCCTGAATAAAGAGCTAAGAAAGTTGATAATAGAAAAATACAATGTGAAAGAAAAATACTAGATGCTTAATACTGAGAAGAGACACAAGGAGAAAAAACGTATTTCCAAAAGAAAATCCAAATAAATTAATAATCTATTAAGGATCAAACTACTTCATCCTAAGTAATTTTCCTGTTAAGAAAATTAGTTACATTTTGATCCAGAGGACTTTGAAATAAACATGGTTAGGACTGGAGTTTTATTTCAATGTATACTTCTTTTGTATAATTTATAGTAATTGTTCAATGTAAATAAGTAAAGAAATCAATCAATCAAAATATCATTAAAATCTGAAAACTGTTCCTAAGAAAAGTTCAAAACAACTTGATTTTTTATCAGTTTATTAACTATAACCATTTTTTATCACCTTCCCAGAAAATCTTCAATTTTGCTGAATTCTTTTTCCCCACCCCACTGCAACTGAGCACAAATTTATTGACAAAAAACCTGGGTAAATAATTCCTACACAATTTTCCAGAGATAGAAGAAAGTATGCAATACTTCTCAAGGGTAGGATATCGCCCTCCCCCCGCCCTCCCTCCGTTCCAAGGGTGGGTTGCTACGGTTCACCTGGGTTCAGGAGAACCCATAGCTAACATTATGGTTGGTTCAGAGAACCGCCAAATCCTACCCCTGGTTGTCCCAGCCCACCCTGCCTGCTCCTTCCACCCCACCGCACTCCTTGCAGGAGTCTCCACATGGCTCGTTTTGCATGCAAGGTAAGTGCAGAGCCCACATGAAGGGTCGGGGAAGGCAAAAAATAGGCCTCCTGGAAGTTTTGGAAGGTCAGAAACAGGCCTCTAGAGCCTGAGGGAGGCCATTTTCATCCTCCCAGACATTTGAGGAAAGCCACCGGAGCTCAGGGAAGGCAAAAACATCCCCCTCCACCATGGTGCAGGAGGCTGACTAGGCTATGCCTACCCAACAAACGGGTAGAGAACCTGTTGCTGAAATTTTTGAAGCCCACCCCTGTCCTGTTTCCTTATGCAAATAACAGAATAGAATAGAATAGGAAACAGAGTTAGAAGGGACCTTGGAGTTCTTCTAGTCCAACCCCTTGCTCAGGCAGGAAACCTTGTACCATTTCAGACAAATAGTTATCCAAACTCTTCTTGAAAACCTCCAGTGTTGGAGCATTCACAACTTCTAGAAGCAAGTTGTTCCATTGATTTTTCTCACTGTCAGGTAATTTCTCCTTAGTTCTAGCTTGCTTTTCTCCTTGATTAGTTTCCATCCACTGCTTTCACCAAAGGTGCTCTTGAAAAAAAGCTCCTTTGGGACCGCCATGACCTAGATGACTGAGAATCTCCATAGACATTTTGAAAGAATGTTCAATAACTTAAGCACAAGAATTAAGAATTATTTATTCACCATAACTGATTTTTGTGGCATCTTTCTTTTGGTACAAAATTATTCTCCCCGGGCTTTTTGGGGGGGGCTCTGGAGATTCAGGAATAGTTTTCTGAAATAATGTATTGTCTTCTGTGCTGCTTTAAAAAAAAAAAAAGTCAGCTGCTGCTTTAAAAAAAAAACAAACTCTCCCTTTGGGAAGGTAAGAATGAACTGAGTGGAAGAACCACGCCATATTCTTCATTTGCTTTCCACAGCTCATCTGAAGGGATAAGTTCTTCTTGTCTTGACATTTAGGAAGGAATATCAGTAAGATCAGTCAATATGTGTCTTGTATATTCAGGGGCTTAGCCAATTTAAGCTGCTGGAACATACAAGACCATAAGTCAGCGTCACAGTAGCCTATTAATTTCTTAATCTCTATTAGGCTGGCAAGATACCTTGAAAGCAACCGATAAGCCCTTCTGACCTAAATATCTGAAAATACAGATTTTTCTCCACTATAATCCATTTCCTGGTTGTATTAGTCAATAACAAATTACTATGCATATCTGTCCAGATATGTTCTGTGGCTGACAAAGTTCGTTCTAGCACTTGTCAAGGCTAAATAGCTTTCTTGAGACACATGTTTAGTTGATATATCTGCCAGTTGGAGACTTTGCTAAGTGGTGAGCTTATTGAATCAAGCACGATTATTTCAAGGCCCAGGAAGAGGATATTCATTTGAACCTGATCCAGTATATTAGTATTTCCTTAGAGAAAGAGAGAGATGGAGAGAGAGAATTCAAAATATGGGTTCTGGAATTCTTTCTGCCTTTTTACTAACAGCAGCTGTATATTTGTATACACTGGGACCTGTGTGGCAGTCTGCAATCTGGGCTAGTTGACTGGAAACTAAGAGAGCTGGAATTTAGGATCGGGCATTCTTAATCTGTGCTTCTCTATTTGAGAAAGAATTGATTGATTATGTTAAGTTCTGTGCATGGGTGCAAGAAACGGAGACGAGGCAGTGAACAGTGAACTTCAACTCTTCATTAAACATTCTGAACAGAGCAAAAAACCCAAGGGCAGCAGCAGCCCTTTTATAGGGCAGGCTGCTGATCTAGTAACCAATGAGAAACATGGAGTGTTAACTCCTTGAACCAATAAGAGTTGCTCGTTAACAGCCAATCAGATTCTCCTGAACAGACCAATCTGATATTGCTATTATCGGCCAATCAGAAGTGCAGGATTAGAACCCTGCTTTTTCTAAGGTTTGATAAAACTTTATTTAAGCGTCTTATTAGTTCATAACACCCCTTCCCCCCGGGTTCCGTTTAAGGGGTGCGGTGACATAATCCCTTAGGTATGAAGGTTGTTTTGACTGTCTATTAGATTTACGCTGTCCCACCGGTTCCTGTCTGAAATCCGGTTTCGGCGGGATGTTTTTGGGCAAGTCAGGTACCAGTGGTTCCGTATCCTCATTGGATGACTTGGTGCCACTAATGTTCTCATTGTTGTCCTCCGATCTTTGCGGGCTTGCTTCTGTTGAGGTGTTCCTCTATGGTGAGGACACTCCCCTCCCTGATTCTTCTTCATTTGTCACGCCTGATTGCTGACTTCTTTCGCTCCTGCTTTCCACCATCTCGAATTCGGTTTCTTCGACATCCCCTCCCCCCTCAGTTTGAGAGTTACCAGAGTCACGGAAACTGGGTTGTAGCCTTGAGCAAAGCTGATCTATATGGCGTTTCCATATTTTTCTGTCACAGGTTTTCACACAGTACGACCTGGGTCCAGTGGCTTGAATTATGGTTGCCTCGACCCACAACGGTTCGCCAGAAAGGTTTCTGGTGAAAGCTAAGTTGTCTATCTTGAACTCGTGGCATTTTCCGCTAGATCCACAGGGTTTCTCTGGCTCGTAAGATGGGTGAAGCCGGTCGAGTTTGCGTCCCATCAATAGTTCAGCTGGAGTATTATTGGTGACGCTGTGCGGAGTGATGTGTTGGAGAAGGAGTATTCTGTTTATTTTATCTTCAATGTCCCCATAGTCCATTTTGTAGAGGGTTTTTTTTAACAAATTATACCATTCGCTCGGCTCTTCCGTTAGCCACAGGGTGTGCTGGCGAAGTTAGCGCATGGCGAATACCCCAGTCTGCTAAGTATTGTTCAAAGGGTCGAGCGGTAAACTGGGGTCCGTTGTCGGAGACCAGAGCATCTGGCAGTCCATGCATTGCAAATAGCCTGTTCAATTTCTGGATGATGGACTCCATTGTAGTACTCTTCATTTCATGGATCTCGAGCCAGTTGGAATAGGCATCCACTGTTAGTAGGAAAGTATGTCCCTTAGTAGGTCCCGCAAAGTCAATGTGGATGCAGGACCACGTTCCCCAGGGTTTCCCATTCTGTTGGAGTTGCTTTAGGTGGAGCACTGCTAACTTCTTGGCATTTTAAACAAGTCTTTACCCAGGCTTCTATCTGTTTGTCGATGCACAGCCACCATGCGTAGCTTCGTGCGAGCGCTTTCATATGCACGATGCCGGGGTAACCCTCATGCAGTGTTTTTAATACTGCTCATTGTAACCGCTCTGGGACAACAACTCTATCCCCCCATAGGATGCAGCCTTTTTGCGAAAAAAGTTCTGTTTGCCAGTTCTTGAAGGGGGTGAAGTCATCAGGGGTTTGTTCTACTGGCCATCCCCGTTTGACCCAGCTAAGAACTTGCACTAAGACAGGATCTCATTTTGTTTCGATCGCAATGTCTCTAGCTGTTAGCGGCGGTGAATGTAGCATTTCAATCTGGAGTGTCGTAAGGGTTGGAGCTGGGTCATCGATGGTTTCCGGAAGTGGTGCATGGCTCAGTGCGTCAGTGTGGGAAATGGCTTTCCCCAGGCGGTGTTGCAGTCTATAGTTGTACGCAGCCAAAAACTCCAACCAGCGAGTCATTCTAGGTGATAATATATAGGGGATTGGCTTGTCTCCCGTTATAATCCCTAGCAAAGGTTTGTGGTCGGTCACAAAAATAAAAACTCATCCATATACATATTCATGAAACCGTTTCACAGCAGATACAAGAGCAAGAGCTTCTTTATCGATTTGACTATAATTACGTTCAGCCTTTGATAGGGTCCTTGAAAAATAGGCAATAGGGGCCTCACTACCATTTGATAACACATGGCTTAAAATGGAGAATGGAGAATGGAGGGAATGGAGAAGGTGTTGCACCACCGGCACCGGGTAAGCGTTCTGTTGAAGGGCGTGATTCAGGGTGGCTTGGTAGTCCCCACAAATCCTTAACGATCCATCTGGTTTGATGGGTGTTACGATTGGGGTTTCCCAACGAGTGTGGTCTGCTGGTTCTAAAACACCCTGGGCTATTAATTTATCAAGCTGCTCATCAATCTTTGGTTTAAGGCAAAAGGTACCTGACGAGGCTTAAGGCGGATGGGGGCTACTTCAGGGTTAAGGTTAAATGATATCGGGGTCCCCTTGTACTCATCTAGTTTGTCTGCAAAGACATCCTGGAATTCCTGGACGAGGGCTTCCTCCCAGTCGTTGCTTCTGGTTTGGTAAATGCTGGCTACCTCGATCCTGAGTGGAGCGAACCATTGAAGGCCTAGCAAGCTAGGCCAATCACGGTCGACGACGGTCAATGGTAAAGAGGCAGTACGATTTTTGAATGAGACCTGGACTAGGCTGGATCCAACGACCAGAATTCGGTTCTCTTGATAATCCTTGAGTATGATTCTTTGGGTTCTGAGGTCTTGCCGCCGGACGGCAGGGATTAATTGTTTAAGGGTCTTCCAGGAAACCATCAAGAGGGACGATCCTGAATCGACTTCCATCACGCAGGGCTGGTTTTCGATGGCGACCTTCACTCGGATCTTCTTTGCATCTAGTGATGAGGCATGACCAATTGTAATGGTTTGGTGTGGCCTCTTCTCGTTTCATTGAATTGGCCCGTGGTTTATTTCTGTAGGAGTGGTTGTTCCATTGGTGGTTCAAATGTTTCCGCCTCACAGGTCGATTCCCTGTGGCTTGGTGGTAGTTGGTTCCCCTCTGCAGTGGGCTGGATCCTTGCTTGCTTCTACAGACCTTTCCGATGTGGCCTCTTTTCCCACAAAAGTGGCAGAGCGCATCGAGGAATTTGTAGTCTGATCGCGGGTGGTTTTCCCCACAACCTGCGCATTGATGCTGTAGTCTTTGATTCCATTGGTGGCATTGGTCACGTTCAGACCAGAGCTGGTTTACCTCCTCCTCATCACTTTCTGATGACGATTTGAGTTCCTCGTGGTGGGTTGCTGTTGTGAGTCTCTCTAGGCGAGGTGAGGTTCCGCTGGTAAGTTGGCAGAGTGGTGCATTGGTGCGGCGCATTCGGGCAGCCAACTTCCTGGTTGCTTCTTCTGCAGTAGCATCAGCAATGGCATCTGCAAGGCTGATGTTGCCTTTCACCATCAGCTTACTTTGCACATGTGGTGCATCTAATCCCAGAATTATTCGGTCTCTCAGAGCTTCTTCGAGGTTGGCGAACCCACAGAGGCCTCCCAGGTTCTGGAGATCCACGATGAAATCTGCAACGCTCTCTCCTTTCCACTGGTCTCTCTGGTAAAATTCATGTCTTCGGACAAGTGTTGGTATGGTAGGTGCATAGTGGGCCTGTAGGAGGGGCTCGAGGACGTCCCAGTCCATGGATTTCACCACAGCTAGTTTTGCCAGTGCCTTGGCCATCTTAAAAATGGCAGGTCCACAGTGGGTCAGGAATACTGCTTGCTTTTTTCCTGCAGTGGCATCCTTCAAGTTGTTGGTCTCCAGAAACATCTGGAACCAGTCCATGTATGAGTCCCAGTCTTCTTGTGCCGGGTCAAATGGAGCGGGTGGTATGGCGCCACCAGACACGGTTTCCGTTGCCACGTGCTCTGTTTGGTGCTCTGTAGTGTTCAGTCATCTCTGACGTCTCCGTATCCTATCCTCGTTGCCAGTGTTAAGTTCTGCGCATGGGTGCAAGGAACGGAGACGAGGCAGTGAACAGTGAACTTCAACTCTTTATTAAACATTCTGAACAGAGCAAAAACCTAGGGCAGCAGCAGCCCTTTTATAGGGCAGGCTGCTGATCTAGTAACCAATGAGAAACGTGGAGTATTAACCCCTTGAACCAATGAGAGTGGCTCGTTAACAGCTAATCAGATTCTCCTGAATGGACCAATCCGATATCACTATTATCGGCCAATCAGAAGTGCAGGATTAGAACCCTGCTTTTTCTAAAGTTTGATAAAACTTTATTTAAGCGTTTTATTAGTTCATAACAGATTATGTGCCATCAAGTCATTGTCATCACTCAGCAACCACATAAATACAATTTTTCCATGACAATTTGCCCCTCACTTGCTCCTTCACCTTTTCCAATGATGTATCCATTGCTGCTGTAACTGAGTCCCCCTACCCTGCAAATTACAACAGTAAATTAATAAGATGATTATTATTTTTATTTTAAAAAGTCCTAAATTCCAAATCTTTCTATACTACTTCCTAGTACCTAACAGTGTCCATAGAATCCCACATCTCTTAGTTTATTCAAAATTTATTTGAAACAATGGCTATAGAATACAGGTTCCAGGAGTAAGCCGTAGAGATACAGAAATGAGGGAGTGCTTTGGCATAATTTGATAAGTTGTAATAGATTCAGTTCCAGTCTTGAAAAACAACAATATATTTAATTGTTAATAAAGGCTCCAATCAGAAGGCTTTTTTCTGCCACTCTTAGAGTTAGCTTGAACAGGAATGAGAATGTTTATTAATTTGTTCAAAAACAGATCTCTACAGCAAATTATTGCCTGTTTTAAAGAATCAGTCTAAAACAAACAATTGTGGAATTTTTCCATTTTTTTTTTCTTTTGCTGTGAAAGGAATCCTATTCTTTCTTTATTTATTTTTTAAATGTTCTTTTGATGGTATTTTTGAACAGAATTTACTGTTGTATGTGTTACTGCTGGCATGGTTGGCTTTTGTGACTTTGAGGCATTATACCTCTCCCATCTTCTGAAACATGATGTACTCTTATCATATTTTCTATTTCTCTAGCTTCATACACAACTGGAGAGTTCTTCCAATTAATAGATTAATTTCAATTAATTACAGAATAACCGAGTTGGAAGGGACCTTGGTGGTATTCTAGTCCAATTCCCTGCTCAAGCAGGAAAGCCTATTTTGAACAATAGATGAATTTCAAAATTAAATTTGAAAGTGGGAAGAAATGGCCTTAGACCTACCTACAGTGTGAGACACTTTGCTTCATGGAGGTTCATTGTTGTGCTTCAAGATGCAGACATGTCTTTCAGAGCAAGTCACTTCACTTCAGAGGTAGTATTCATCTGGCTGAGACTGGTTCTGGCGTACCAGTAGCATAAATTTTGACTAGAACTAGAATACCACTTCTGGCTGGCCCCGCCCTCCCACCTGCACCCTTTCCTGTCCTATATTCCTTTGTTTTTTACCTCAGCTGATTCACGTTGCAGGGCGGATTGCCGCACCTCAGCTGAGCTAAAAAACAGCTCACCTCACTAGTGCTGACACAGAGAGCTGTTTTTGAATGCTGCAGGCACACAAAGTGTGCTATCATAGAACCGGTAGGAAAAAATGTGGATTCCCATCACAACATCCTAAGGCAGGAGTGTCTAACCATGGCAACTTGTGTACCTCAATTTCCAAAATTCTCCAGCCAGAGTAAATAACTGGGGAATTGTGGGAGTTGAAGTCCACAAGTCTTAAAGTTGCCAAGGTTGGAGTGACACCCTTCCTAAAGTGAGATTAATCAGCTTCAACTGGACATTTAGTCATAATGAATGTACAGAGTCGCTTTTCCTGAGCAAAACAAAGCATGAAGATTGTTTTCTTTTGCTGCTTGAAAGCTTGTGCTACAGACTTTCAAAGAGGTGTCTTCAGGGGTGCTTCCTTTGGGCCTTTTCAAAGCAACACTCCTCTCCAAATATCTGTTCAGAACTAACAATCCAAATTCCTTCAATACTTTATTTAAGGCTGTTAGGGATAACATTGTTTACCCTAACTGGTTTAGGTAAAATAATAAATATGTTATCATGGTTTATAAGTTAAAGTGTCTGCAACTTTAACTGTAGGATTGTAATTAAGGGAGTGGTTGTTGAAAGCACCATAAAAGAAGCAAGGAACGTCAGCTTGCTCTCTCTGGCTTGATGATCCCTAATTACTGGATGAAGACTGCGTTTTTTCCTTACTCGAACGGGAGAGAGAAAGGACTGTTGATTTATTGTAAGTGAACTGACATTGGATATTCTACACGGACTTTGCTAACTGAATATCCCTGAATGGACTGACTAAATGATACATGACTAATGGACTGTTATTTTGACTATGCTATGAACTCATAATGGAATAAACTATATTTTTGATAGCACAAGCGTATCTGTTATTTTTACTGTATGTTAACAAACATACAAGCTTATCTCACTCATTTATCTGTGTGCCTATCTGGCTAACGCTGCACATTCTGTTTAGCTTGTCTCCTTAACCCTGGTTGGGAAACACAGGCTTAACAAAGGCTATAAAAAGCAGCTTTGCAGCAAATCAATGCATTGGTTATATAGCCCAATATTACCTTTTCAGACTGACAACAATTCACCAAACACTGTCACATTTTCTGAGGAATTGATAATAGGAAAAAAGAATCATACAAAAATGCACAGGATATGCATTGAATGGTTTTTCCCCACCCCTATTCAGGGAAAATATCAGAAGATATATGTTCCCAGCTAATTGGCACCAGACCTGCTTGTAGGAAAAGCACTTTCTTACTTTCAAGCATTTACTCTGGTCTTTGCTAATGAAGTAATTAGAGCTATTATAGAAAATGAGGATTGCCTGAATTTTTCCCTACTGCTCCTACCTCCCTGACACCCCCAGTTTCTGTGCAAACTCAGTGAAGTGGTAAATTTTGCTACATTTGCTGCATGTGCAAAATATTTCACCCAGCTCTGTAATGTAATCTATTTTCTGAGTTGCTACCACCCTTGCTAAATGTAAGTTATAAGAATAATTTGGTAACTGGTGAAAAGTATTAATATGATTAATTTAAGAGTGGTTGCTGATAATTTCAAAGGAGCAGAGTGGAACCATTGCAAAAAATAACATGTTTGGAGTTGCCCTCTGGTACAACAAAAAACCTAGAGAAAAAGAAAGATAGGTTATAGGATGTTCCCAAGAACAGAGGTTTCTGTTTTAATTATAATATACTGGTGGAAGAGCATTTTCTCCACCATTGCACTGAAATCTGCTTTTCCTTGGTTTTTTTTCTCAGCCTCATTTCTTTTGTCTAGCAATGTATGTCTGTGTATAGAATTTAGAATGGTGAAAATGGCATAAACAAAAAATTGGATTGATATGATGGTGAAAATCACTTTTATAGATGAGATTTGTTTATTTAGCATATGGCAATGTTACATTAACCAGGAGATTGCAGTGTAGTTGTTTGGCTGGTAATCTGTTCAGTTCTTGTCCATGTGCTACTCAGAGTGGATCCCAGAGAGTTGACTAACTTCACACTCAGGTTCAACAGCATTCTGAAGCGACATCTGTGGCTTCTCCTTCCATTGATCCCACCTCATGCTTGGGCATCACATAGGGGAAGGTCCAGTACTGGCTAGATTCTTTCTACCACATAAAACCCCATTATTTTCCTACCAAAGTGGTACCTATTTATCTACTTGCATGTAACATGCTTTTAAACTTCTAGCTTGGCAGAAGCTGAGGCAAGTGATGGGAGCTCACTCTGCCATGTGATGCTAGTGCTCAAACTACTGTATATACCTTTTCCAGTGTCAAGCCACTGAACCACCATGCCTCTCTATAAATAAAAGGCAAAGGAGTCCTTGTGGATTTGACTGTCCTGTTGCCGACTATAGTGTGTGTGTGCTCATTTATGATTTAAGGCCATTGAATCAGCACTGTCCAAAGATATTTCCATAGTCATGTGTCCAGCCGGATGTAATGGAATGCTATTATCTTCCCACAATAATGGTACCTATTTATCTACTTGTATTTGCAGGTTTTTGAACTGTTAGGTTGGCAGGTGCTGGGGGGAGGATGGGAGTTCACCTTCTTGTGTGGCACTCAAGTCTTGAACTTGGGCTGCTGCCTTTCCAGCCAACAAACCCTGAGCCACTGTGCCACCACCGTGCCTCTCTACAGATGAGATTATTCCTTCTCTTAGTAAACTATGCCATTCTTCCTGTTAAAAGGCAAGCCAATCCCTGAGAAAGTGTTGGAGTTGTTCCTCTCCTCCTGAATAAATTCAGAAAAATAATTTATCCAGTTTTTCTGCTCGACAGTTCAGAGAACTATGAAAGGGTATTTATTCCTATCTCCAATTCAAATCTGGGATTTCCAATTAAAGCAGATAAGGATAGAAAAAGAAATATGGATCACCACTTTTAATATGATCTTCGTTCATTAAGTAAGACTGGAAAGATTCTGTGCAAGGGTTCTTGGGATGACTGAAACTTCAGCTGAAACAATATTTTCAGTAAGATGCCTTTATGTAAAGTAAGGCAAAGGAATTTGCTTATGGTATGCAGAATGGCTAAAGCCAATGTAGAGAATTCACACAAAATGCTAAATATGGCTTCAGTTCACACTGCTGGACATCACATTTTTCTATCTGTCTTCATATCAGTTAAATTAGGGAATGAATTGCCTGTTAATGTAAATGAATGAAAGGCTGAATGCTGTTCACAAAAATTACTTAATATATTCTGATTTGATACTCATTGAAGTGTAGGAAATGATTGTTCTGAAACATCAATTGAGAGGACCAAATAGTTATGTGATCCAGGAGAGAACTGAATAAATACACGAACCTGGTCCCAGGAATATCCAAGACATGATTTAAAAAAAAAGAAAGAAAGAAAAGAGAGGAAAGAAAAAAAGAAAATAATCTTGATATGATATACGGTATCAGTATAGGTGGTCCTTGAATTATGACCTATCACTCAGTAGAACTCTATTCTCTATTCTCTATTATCTTATTCATTGCAGCATTATGTAACTTAAAAGAGGGAAATGTAGCTTATTTAGAGCAGTGTTTTTCAAACCTGGCAATTTTAAGAAGTATGGACTTCAACTCCCAGAATTCCCCAGCCAAAATACTGACTGGAGAAATCTGGGACTTAAAGTCCACACATCTTAAAGTTATGAAGTTTGAAAAATGCTGTTTTATAGTAGCTGGCTGGGAAGATATGAAAGACTTGGGGAGGTGGGAACAAAAATGGAAGAAATGTTAGACAACCAAGAAGTAAGACTGAGATAACTCAGCCCAGGAAGAAAGAATTCAAAATGTTCCAAGAAACTCTGCCTTAATGGAATACATTAATAAATAAAAGTTGGAAAGTCCTATTGCAATTGCAATTGTATCCCTAATACAACCAGTAGCAGGAAAGCCATCTTACTGAATTTTGTATCATTCTTTTTTCTCAATCTTGCCCAGCTGAGTGGGGTTTGACAGGGGAGATAGCTTGTAAACACTGGGTAGAGCTAGAAGTAAGGAATGGGCAGACACTCAGCAAAACTAGATTGAATAGATTGAATTTAATTACAAGTGATTTAATTAATTAATGTAATTACAGTTAATATGCTTACTGTCCAATTTTGGGTCACATTAAAAATTGCATTTTGACAGCAAGTTTTTAAAAGGATTGGCTAAGGGAAGAAAGTAATATTGCGTTCAGCTGGAAGGCTTGTCTGCACCTTTTTCTTTCCCTAATGAATTGTTTTTGCTGGACAAGGGAAAGATAAAAGAATGGGAGGACAGCCTAAGCAAGTTACAAACAGATAATGGTAACATGATTGAAAATGATATTAATATCAATAAAAGGGAATATATGTAGCTCAGGTTTGAACTGTGGAGCCTTGGTACTCTCTGAGGTTGATTGTTTTTCTGGAGACATCTGTATATAAACAGAGAGTAAGCCCCATTCCTTTCTAGCACTGAAGAGGTTGTAGGCACCCGATGGGGTGGGCTTCTGGGGGTTCGCAGGAGTTCGGGATAGCCCCTAGCTAAGATTCTGTGCCGTTCGGAGAACCCCCAAATCCAACTCCTGGCTGGCCCCGCCCTCCCCTCCCCTCCCCAGAGTTCCCACATGGCTAATTTTGGATGCAGGTAAGTGCAGGATGTGCATGGATCTCCTGGAAGTTCAGGAAGGCTGGAAATGGGCCCGTTTCTGCCTTCCAGAGAGCCTCTATTTTTGCCCCCCCCCCCCGAGGCATGAAGAAAGCCTCTGGAGCCCGGGGAGGGCAAAATTGCCTGTCACTGTGATGCAGGAGGCCAACTAGGTCATACCCACTGTGGCCATGTCCACCCAGCAACCGGGAAGAAAACCCTTTGCTAAAATTTGCTAAACCCTTTGCTAAAACCCTTGCCAATCCAGATATGAAACATCTGCAAGAAAACAAGGAAGTTCAGACAATACAAAGGACTTCACAATAAAATGAATGTTAGGAAGCCCAACTTTATATAAATATATAAATATTTATTTAAATGGATACATCTTTATATACATTTGCCCTATAGAACTTTGCAAAGCTCTGACTTAGGGTTAGAATCCAATGTCCAAAGCTGAAACCTGAATACATGAGTCCAAAAAATCTACTTCCTCTAGTGCATTTTTAAACTATAACCCAACTAACTTACCTAAGAAATAAACATTGGAGATAGGGTAAAAATTGTTCAACTGCATGGGATCCAGTGATGGCATATTAAGGAGGGGATGGACCACCCTCTCAATAAGAGATTAGGGTATGATCTTCTCCTTTAAGGATGTATTCATCATTAAATGTATTAAGTGAATTGAATTATACATTGCCTTCTTGGTCAACCAGAAGGGTCTTGATTTCTACTTAGAAGGCTAGACATACATGCTCAAAAAAACCTATCCACTTCCACAGAAACAACAGGCACAAGTATTTCCCAGATAACCAACCCATATTGTGCTCTAATCACCTGCCTAGTACTTATACACTAGAGGCTCCCATAAAGTTGATCCAACAAAAATTTATCTGACTGATGCTTTGAACAGTCTTCACTTCTGGCCTCAAGAGGGAGCAAGTCATCGTGCACAGCCTACTGGCCAACGATCTGTGTACACAATAAGGATGGAATAATAATTATGCTTTTCTACTCTTATTGTTACAAAGTAATCTTAAATAAAATAAATAAAAGCTTATTATGTATTTGGTTAGGTCTCCTGTTTATCTCTTTCCATGAGCCCCAGCAATACTTTTTCCAGCTGTGCTCTAGACATGTCTTCAGCCACTTCATGTCCCCAAAAATGATATTTCCAGTCCTAGTCCAGCATTAGTTCTCTTGCTTACTATGCATGTGTTGAGTATCTCCTTGTTAGTGATAAGAACTGGATCAGGGATTGGCACTATATTCTATAGATCATTATAATCAAACACAAAGGAAGAGATTGGAGTTATTATCTTCTATGAAGAACTTTTGCTCTTTGTTTCAACCAAGGAAATTATACAAGGGAGCTAATCCGTGGATACAATGTTGTCATCGAAAATGCACATCAGCATACCTTAACAAAAATAAAATAAATCTCAAAACTTTAATATTCCCTGCTCTTGCCCCTAAATAGGCCCCTTTGGAAAACTATTTTATTGTTTCTCATTAAATTAGAATTGTGCTGAGATGCCAGTCTCTGCCATTTCATATTATTATTATTAATGCAGGAAAAAATAGCTACATATTCAGCATTTCCCCAGTTAAAGCTAAAACAAAAGAAAAATCCAATTTGTGGTGTTTATCTTTGAGTTTATTTTACTTTTCATCACTCAAGGTAATTTTATTAAGTTTCTTGCTTTTTCCTATTTCAAATCTGTATTTAAAAATAGCAATATCTTCTAGTGTCAATTAATTCTTTTTATTAATTTATTGTCTTTTTATTGCTTTTTTATGTGAACATCTACTTGCTAACAAAAGATTCTTAGAACTATGCATATATAAACTTGAGCATTTCCCCCGTTTTACTTTTGAAACAAAATTGTTTTTGTGCACCTGTGATGAACTAAACAATTCTGTTTTTCTGACAACCATTACTCTGTACAGAATATTTTGCCAAGAAAGTCATATTGAAATAAAGGGAAAGAATTTTCTGATTATTTTAATTAGTTTTACATTCTATAAAATTCCATCTTCCTACTTTTTGACCAAAAATATCAGTTAAAACTCCCACAGGATTAGAAAATAAATTCTAGACCTAATTATCTGAGTAGACATAACATATTCATAGATTTAGATACTCTTACTTGCAACTGTCCCTCAAGATAGTTCCCATTTAAATTATATGCTTTGTCTCCATTAATATTTTCATGACAAATCTGTATACTATTCAAACTCTCATTGTCATGTCTTTTAATTGGGCAAAATTCATAGGGCAACAATTTTTGAATTCAACCTATAGAATGCACTCAAAATCCCATGACTCCCAAGGGAATGAAATTTGTAGAAGTTGTGACAGATTCAGTGCTTCTGGTGGCTGTTGCAGTTTGTGTGGTCTTCAATTTCAATGTTCTGTGACATTTTCTCAGCCAATATCACAATCCAATCCAGCAGTAGCCACTTATCTACCTGCTAGGGAAGGGAAGGGAAGGGAAGGGAAGGGAAGGGAAGGAAGATTTCTTAGGCTCCCTGCCAGATTCCCGCAAGGAAACTCAATGGGGAAGCTTGCAGAAATTGGAAGTTGCTCCTGCTCTCACTGCTTTTCTGTCCACCTTTGGCCATTGTTTTTCTCTGTTTAGGTAAGGAAATATCTCTGAAATTATGACCCAGTGGAACACAGGTTGTGGCAAGATATCAAGTAAAACAAGAACACCCAATTATCACAACTCCAAATCAAATCTCAATCATAATAAAGGTGGAAGGGACCTTTGAGGTCTTCTAGTCAAACTCCCTGCTCAAGCAGTCTCAGATAAGTGACTCTCCAGTCTCTTCTTAAAAACCTTCAGTGATAAAGCACCCATAACTTCTGATGGTAAGTGTTCCATATTAATGTACTTGGAATACCATCTTCTGATTGGTACCATTGTTCGTGACCTGCGATGCATCACCATTCGGCGTCGGAGCTATCCTAAGCCACACACTACCGGATGGGAGAGAAGCGCCAATCACATTCTACTCCAAGACATTATCCAGGGCAGAGAGGAACTGCAGCCATCTGGACAGGGAGGCACTAGCAGCAATCACCGGAGTAAAACGGTTCCATGAATACCTGTACGGTAGGACTTTCTCCCTCATTACCGATCACAAGCCACTCCTGGGAATACTGGCAGGGAACAAGGCCACCCCAAACATATTGTCACCATGGATGACAAGATGGTCCGAGTTCCTTGCCGCCTACAACTTCCAATTAATCCACCGGCCAGGGAAAAGCATATCATGCGCTGACGCCCTGAGCCACTCCCCCCTACCTGACCTGGAAGATGACCTGGCACCCACCACATCCATTCTACAGATAGAGACATTACCCAACCTACCCATGACCGCATCAGACATTGCCAAAGAAACTGCAAAAGACAGGCAACTGGCACGGGTTTTAAACTGAGTGGAAAAAGGGTGGCCGGAAACCGATGATGGCGAGCCAATCAAAACCTTCTGGAACTGACAAACTGAACTATCTGCACAAAAGTGATGCATACTATGGGGGGACAGAGTTGTAATTCCTGAAAAAATACAAACAAGGGTGTTGGCCATACTACATGAAGGACACCCGGGGATTGTCAAAATGAAATCCCTGGCCAGAAGTTACGTCTGGTGGCCAGGGATGGACAAAGACATTGAGGCATGGGTGGCAACATGCGGCAAATGCCAGAAATCCAGACCTAACCCTCCTTTCTCACCTACCCTCAAGTGGGAGATACCTAGGGGCCCCTGGTCAACAGTCCATATAGATTTTGTGGGACCTACAAAGGGACATACATTTTTAATAACTGTTGATGCTTACTCCAATTGGCTGGAGGTCAGAGTCATGAAATCCACAACAACAGAAGCTATCATCAAAAAATTAACAAAACTATTCACAACCCATGGATTACCAGACTTGTTAGTTTCAGACAATGGGCCGCAATTCATGGCATTGTCATTCGAAAAATTCCTCTCCGAACTAGGCATACTGCATGCCTTAACAGCACCCGCTCACCTGGCGGCAAACGGATGTGCAGAATGCATGGTTCGGTATACCAAAGACGCACTAGAAAAAATGGACATGGGGGACATACAGGACAAAATAAATAAAATGCTGGCAACACATAACACTCAGCACATCAACAAACAAAAGCCCAGCAGAACTCCTGATGGGCAGGAAACTACAATCACATTTGGACAGATTATACCTAACATACAACCCCGAAAAACTGCCAGACTCTTCCAGTAAATACCGCATATTTACATCAGGGGATTTAGTATACACAAAAAACTTTACGGGGGACCCACTCTGGATACCAGCCAAAATAACCCAAGTAACGGGGCCCCGGTCGTACCGGCTGGAAATGGAAGATGGAAGAAGCTGGAAAAGGCACATAAACCAACTGAGGTCAAGAACAACCGAGAGAAATACCGACAACACGGGGAACATAGATAAACCACACACATAAATACCACACCAAATAGACGATAATAAAAAAAAAACAGAGGGGGGGGGAGATTCCCCAAACATAACCACAAGGGAGGGGAAAACCCTCCAATAACACAACAACAAACTGAATACCCCCAACCAACACAAATAGGCCCAAAAATAAACCAACACTACTTACCGGCAGACGACTTGGGCAGAAGGGAACTGGCAGCGGAATACCAATACAAGGTCTCTCTTGGAAGAAACAGCCAAGCCAGCTCGACCAGCCCAGAAAGACCAGGCAGGAGCAGCGGAGCCAAGACCGACCCGGGTAGACCGGGTGGGCACAGCAGAGCTGACTCACCCTTCCAGGAGGTTCCACCAAGAAGGACGGGATAAACAGTGATCCCATCTGAACCAGCTGAAGGCAACAACACAACTGAGCTGCGCAGGTCAAGTAGGCACACATTAAGAGCCCCGCCTACTTATGGGACTATGTTACATAGGTTGGATTAAACTAAGAGGGGAGGGGTGTTCCATATTAACATACTTGGAATACCCTCTTCTGATTGGTCCAGAGACGCTGTACAATGATTGGTTCGAATAACCTGTTTGGATTGGTTCACTAAGAATCACCCGCAATTGGCACGGCCGATCGTGGGAGATTCAAAGAGCCGTCATTGGCTGCAAGCCGCGAGCAATCCCTATAAGAAGGGTTGCCACGACTCCGAGGTCCAGCACAGAACTTAACAAAGAAATAAAGAGCTGAAAGTCACACTGGTCTTGAGTCTCTTTCCCGCAATCTAACAGTAAGTTTTTCCACTGGTGAATTATTCTCACTGTTAGAAAGTGTCTCCTTAATTCCAGGTTGCTTTTCTCCTTGATTAATTTCCATCCATTGTTTCGTGTCCTGCCCTCAGCTTGACTTCCTCCTCTTTGTGGCAACCTATCAAATACTGGAATACTGCTATCACGTTCTCCCTACCCCTTATTTTCTCTAGACTAGCCAAACCCAAATCCTGCAACTATTCTTCATATGTTTTTGTTTCCAGGCCTTTAATGATAAGTTTCATAATTTATCAATAATTTCAATATTTCATTAAAATAGGCTAAGAGTAAAACTTCTTTGTGATCAGCCTAGATCTCATTGATTTCTGTGGGTCTTCTGTAAACATGTCTAAGTTTAGATCCATCCCAATGAAGATGCAGGTAAATACATAAAAATTGCTTTTATAGGAAGTGAGCAGAATAACCAACCAATCAATCATAATACTAAGGCAGTGCTATAAAACTATTAAGGGATTAAAAATGAACATTATATATTATCATGCCATCAGTTATAGATGCAACCACATTTTCAGGGTTTAGGCAAGCTTTAATTTTTTTTTTTTAATTTGTTTGTTTTACAGTTTAATTTCATTGTTTTTATTCTTGGGTTTTGAGTTGCTCAGAGTTTGGTTTAAGGAGGTTAAACAAGCAAATAATCTAGGTCAAAGCATGGCAGAATGTTTGAATGGAAGGTTCAAGCCCAGCTTTTACTACCTTCTAGAGCAAGTAATAGGAAACAACACTGCTAAATATATTGAAGAGACGCACTTATATACCACTTAACGGGCTTTTTATGTGGTTTCCAGAGTCAGCCTATTGCCCCCAACAATCTAGGTCCTCATTTTATAGACTTTGGAAGGATGGAAGGCTGAGTCAACCTTGAGGTGGTCAGGATTGAACTCCAGGCTGTGGGCAGAATTGGTCTGCAATATTGCATTCCAACCACTTGCACCATCATGGGTCTCCATCAAAACCCTCAAAAATATTTTCTTTCCTTGTGAAAAAGGCTGTTCTTGAGGTAGAAAAAAAATCTGTTTATGGTGATGGAGAGATAAAATCTGTGCCATTTCAACATTATTGCTCCAAAAACTTCAGTCTCCTACTCCAAGATAACATTGTATGTACCCAAAAAGAGGGACAGAAAAAAAAAGGAAACAGAAAAGATTTTTTTAAAAGCAACAGCAACAGCAAGAAGAGTATTTTCCCTAGCTGATTTTAACAACTTTTTCTAAACCATTATTGTCTTTGCTCAAATGTCTGTGAAAGTTTTATGATTGGAAAATATTTCCCCTTATTATGCTCCACTGCATAATTTGTATTAAATTATGTTTTTAATCAGCATTTCCTTTTCATATTGGAAGGAAAAAATAACACTAAAATATATATGATGGATTATAATACTTTTAATTTACAAGAAAAATAAAAATAAAAATCATTTTATTGCTTGGCTTCTCTCTGGCAAGGTTTTTGAAAACCAATGGCTAGAAAATATTGTTGGTGCTCACATCACACTTCATCTAATTATACTTAAACATATCCAAAGGATTTCTGGGGCTCGTGGAGAGAGATAATCAAATCACAGCCATTCAGAATAAAATAGACACTCAACAGGGGGTTGCTGAAATAGCAATTTAAATGAAACAATTTAGCAATGAGCAACAAAAGTTCTTGGATGGCCAACACAGGTTCAAGTATCTGAATATTCAAAGATTTCTTCTAAAGCACTGACTATACCAATGTTTCTAGCCAGCAAATCTAGTTGCTTGAGTAGGTCTTTGAATGCTCACATTCTTTCGTTGGAAATAAATAAAAGCAACATATGCCTGGAGGTGAAATCTGATTAAAGACCTATTGTGATTCTGTGAAATCACAGAAATCCCTAGGAAGTTTAGGACATAGTGTAAAGGTGAGTTCCATAAAACCTTCCTTGCCTTAACTCCTGTGCTCTGGAATACCCAGAGGTGAGATCTGACTCCATTCTTTTGGCCTTCTGGAAGGACTTTAAAACATGGCTCTTCAAGGTGGCTTGAGATCCCAAACAGTGGAGGTGGTTGATGGAGTAATAGAGATCATCCTCGCCTTTATACCACTTGTGGTCTTGCTTTTAATCATTTATTTAATTGTTGTGAAATTTATCACTTTTAATACTTTTTAATTTATCATTTTACACTATCATAAACTGTCCAGAATCACTCTGGATAATGTGATGAGTGATATATAAGTTAAATATACAAACAAACATAGAAAACTTTGAGCTGTATACGGGCCCCTTTTAGACATAGGTTCTAAAATTCACTTTAGAATTTATATCCACTTCTGATATAAATGCCAAAAATGTCTTCCCTTTGCGGTCATCAAAACCACCACTTTCTTTCTCCTTCATGTTGATGCTATATTTGGTTCTGATGGCAATAATGGGAAGTGCCAGAATAACCACGAACACTTCTTTCCCAACACCCTTGAAGAGAAGAAGTGGGAAAGTATGTCAATCATGGATCTATTTTCCTTCCCCTTGGCTCTAATATTGCAAGCAAAGCTAAAATTCAGAATAGAGCTGGAAGGGACTTTGGAGGTCTTCTAGTCCAGCCACTACTCAAGCAGGAGACCATTTCAGACAGGTATCTCTTCTTAAAAGTCTCCAGCGACGAAGCACCCACAACTTCTGGAGGCAAGCTGTCTCACTGATTAATTGTTCTCAAGAAGTTTCTCCTTAATTCCAGGTTGCTTCTCTTCTTGATTAGTTTCCATCCATTATTTCTTGTCCTGCCCTCTGCTGCTTTGGAAAACAAGTTGACCCTCTCCTTTTCTTTGTGGCAGCCCCTCAAATCCTGGAATACTGCTATCATGTCACCCCAAGTCCTTCTTTTCTCTAGACTAGCCATACCCAAATCCTGTAACTGTTCTTCATATGTTTTAGTCCAGGTCTTTAATCGCCTTAGCTGCTCTTCTCTGCATTTTTTCCAGAATCTCAACATCTTTAAAAAGATGTTTTTAAAAACAAATTAAAAAAGAGGCTAGAAAAAGAAGTCTGAAAACATATTTTCCATTCATACATTTCAAGCTTTCCCTCTAAGTCCACCATTTTTCATATTTTCTCTCAGGGTGAGTTACCAAGCAATGTCCTGAAGAAAATTCAGCATTTGATAAGTCCTGCAATGCATACACCTTTTCAGGGACCCCCCCCCCCAAACTGCATTTAACTGGGACAAGTTTTATATTCCTGTTCTGGGTGAGGTGTGGAAAAGTGATATATAGGCTGTGTATCTTTTCTTTTTTCGGATCAATATGATATATGAATAGGCATTTCCAGTTTCCATTCCTCCTTCATTGTTATGGCCTCTTACTGAGACATAAGTTCAATCTTTTGCTGGCCATAAGTTCAATATTATTTTGGTCTCTTACTTGAGGCATTAGTTCAATCTTCTACTGGCTATTTATACCAATAAATGGCAAATCCATTTTTCGGTGTAAAACCTGAAGTTCATACCAGTGCTGCATGACATATTGTTTTCTCCTATAGACCAGTTGTCTATTAGATATACACATATTTATGTGGTTTCATGAAATAGACCCCTTTCTATGTATACCAGAGATAGTCTATTTTTAGATAAAAATGCATTTGTTTCCAACTATTAGGGTTACAGATATTTCAAGTTTTTGGGGGCTTTATTGAAGCACAGCACTTCTTTGCTATTCTTACCAGTCTGGAAGAAAAAAATCCAATAACTTAAAAAAAAATCCAATAACTTTAGTGAGCAGATTCCTTATAGTAGAGGCATTATTACTATTTTTGCTTTTCAGGTTTTTCGAATAAGTATCAGGAAGATTTTCTGAGGCCTATTTAATTTTTCAAAATCTGCACAGCCCTAGCCGCTATATACTGAGACACACTTCTGTGCTACCAAGAGGACTGTTGTGCTATTATTTAGAATATATATGATATATCCCACATTATCTGTCTGTCTATCTGACTGACTGCCTGACTGTCTATCTGTCTATCCTCTCTCTCTATATATATTATTTATCTGTCTGTCATATCTATTTGTCTGTCTGTCCGTCCATCCATCCATCCATCATTTCTCTATCTATGTATCTCTTTTCTAATGTTACCTGATTCCATTACAACTTTGAGAAGTGTACAGTATTAAAATAATTGAAAACATTATGAATGAAGGTAAATATATGTAACCCAGGATAATGTTGCTGGATCCAATCTGGAAGAGTCACCTGAGCTTTCGGATTCATGCTGAAGTCTAGCCTCAGGGAACTTCTCTCTACCAAAACATTGCCTCTGCTCTAAAATCATTGCATCCATGATATTATTCAACTATTATAGCTAGCAGAAAAGAAGGATTGTGCATATTTCACAAAGGTGCCTGCTACATTTCTTAGCCCAGGACTTGGAGGAAGAGCCAGGCTTTCAAAATTTGCTTAAACAAGGTCATGGCAGGGACTGTTTGAATCTGGGGATGTTATTCCAGAAGGCTGGTGCTTTGACAGAGAAGGCTTGCCTCCTGGATTCCATCAGGTGGTATTATTTAATCAATGAGACAGAAAGCATATAAACTCTATCCAATTGTATAGGATGGGCAGTGACAGCATGTGTAAAGATCTGTGAGAATAACTTTGGATGACAGGAGGAAGAGCCACAGCCTAGACAACCATCACACAAAAGATATTTGAGATATCCCATAGAAAGAAAGGGAACATGGGAAGGATCTTGAAAAGGGTCCTCCCTAGTTTTCTGGAAAGCAAAAGACAGGGAAGGGAGAAATACTTTCAGACTTGCAAGATTCTGTTACAGTAACCTTACATTAAAAGTAATATTACTATTCATGCCTTTTGCTTCTTGTCTGGACTATCTTGAGGGGCTAACAATATGAAGTTGATGGTTCGCTAGACCAGTTCCTACGGCGTGATATAATTTTCTTATCTTATGTTCTTTAGCATCGATTTTTTTATAACTATATACTGATCCTATGGATTTTTCAGTTTTACATTTAAGCCCTACATTGGGTCTATCCAGTTTCATCAATATACAAATTTAACAAACAAATAAACACAAACTCTTCATATATCCATCTGTCCATCTATTCCAGGCACAAGCAACCTTTGTTCCAAAGGTCAGAACTGTCACAAATCAACATTTTGGTGGGAAGTGATTAAAATAAATAAATAAAAGACACTTACATGTGCTTAAATTACTGGAGTGCCTCCACCAGGTGAAAAAAGGCCTTTTAAAAAAACATAAAATGGTTCCAGCCACAACTTATTTCTTTTTGCATCACTGCCCCATACATTGCATCCTTCATTCTCCTCCCACCTCCAGCCCAAGGTCAGATCCTCTCTCACCCTTTTGTCCTTCCAAAAGGCCTTGAAGACATGGCCATGCAAACTAGCCCGGGGGCCCCAATGGGGGCGTGGAATGGAGGTGGCTAATTGAGTAGAGAACATCCCACCTCCTATCTCTGTGCATGTGGCACCCTCCCTCTCCATTCTGCTGAGTTTTATTCTAATTGAATTTTTAAATTTAAGACTTTTATTGTTTTAATACTTTATACTTCATTTTATTCAAAGTCTGTAAGCCGCCAAGTGTTGCCTTTGGTAGGATGGGTGGCATACAAGTTTGATAAACAAAATAAAAATAAATAAAAATAATTACTTTAGTGAGGCAGAACTTTGGTTTTAGGAGAACCATACCAAGCCTCTCTCTCTCTCTCTCTCTTTCTCTCTTGTGTGTGTGTGTCTGTGTACGCATAAGCACATGCTGGGGTTACTTTTTTTTTTTTTTAGGAAAGCAACCAGCTTTACCTTTTATATTGTATAAGCAATTATTTTGGGATACAGATGAAATACTTCTGGTTTTATGTCATTAGCCCACCCACTTTCTATCTGAAATAAATGTGTCTTATCTAACAAAGTTTGGAGAGTACTACAATCAACAGTACTATGGTATCCTAAGACCTGAGGATGGCTTGTGATGCAAAGAAGGATCCAGCAATGTAAAGAGAAAGGAAGAGTGCATTTACAGAATAAGAATATTGAAATCTTGTTTAAAAAATAATTTGCAAACGGTTGCATCCAAGGAAATAGATTTTTTTATTTATAAAGAAATATAGCATCAGTATCAATTTGGGAGATCTTCACAATTTAGATTTGCTACTCAGGAATCCTGTAAATGGAATATAGGTTCTGAATCTTAAAGCCAGCACTTGAAGCTAGCAGATGTACAACTGGGCTTGAGTCTGGCTTTAAAAACATTTAAAAATATCTGTGATAGTACATACTCAGTTGCTGATAAAGCACCATATTTGTTGTAAATATTTATCCAAACCAAATGTATTTGACAACATCCAAGTGTGATACTAAAAACAATAAAACCCAATGCAGTATACTATTTTAATAAACAAAAACAAAAATAATATATCCCCAAAACAAGAAAAACTGGATAATAAATAAATCCAAAAGGACAAACTATATAAAAAAAATCTAGGTAATATAGCCATGCTTATCTGGCTCTAAACAATATTAAAAGTGGAACAATATATATCGGTATATTAAGCCCAGACCAAATTTTCTTCCTGTTCGACTTCATCTCGGTCAAGAAGAGCCAAGGATAGAAGGTGAAAGAGAATGAATGTTAAAGGAATAATTTTCATGATCAGGAAAGTCTATAAATAATGGGAAGCAAATTATTAATAAGTAAATTATTAATAAGTAAATTGAGGGGATGGAAAAGAACATATGCTTTGAAATCCATTTCTTCCTCAAAAGGAAGCATAATTAAGGACGTTTTCCTTCTACTATTCAAATTTTATCCTTCAAAATTAACTGGTCCATGTGGCTTTGTCTGCAAAGCTAAGTGATCATGCTATTACTAGAAAAAGAAAAGAAGAGAAATTAATATATGTTTGCAGTGTTTGTGAAGGGTTTCTTTTAAAGTAGGGAAAATAATGTCAAAATTCCATGCTTCCTCTCCTGAATTCTTTATAGATTTCTTTATTCCTTCAAAATGGGATACAAATAGAAACTGCTCTGAACTCATTATTCCATCTTTTATTACTATTAATGCCTCTGCATATATTGTTAAAGATACAGGCCATATCCCTAATCATCTTCCTAATTGCTCAAGACAGAGCCATGTAAGCAGGGCTGAAACTAATATTTTAACTAATTACCATATTGTATTGTATTATCAAACATTTATCACAAATACTCTCAATACATAAGAGAATAATGAGTATTTTCTTTCCCTCAATAATTTATTTGCAACATAAAGTTCTGATTACATTGGACTACCAATTATCCATTTTTCTAAATTGTTCCCAATGTTACATAGTGCAATAATCTATTTTCTTGAAGATACTTGTATAGATAATTGTTTGAATCCATGATTGATAGGCCTCCAACGTAGCCAAACAAAATATAACAGCATTGACCTTTGCCCATTAGTATTGTTTTTATCCGTGAGTTGGTTTTATCACAGCAAAAGAAGAAAGTTGTACTTTTTGCATTTGAAAAAGAATATTTAGATCTGAGTGCCTCAACTACAAGGAAGTGGGTGGTGGGGGAAAGATGCAAACCTTAAAAGCAAGCAATGTGGTTTGGGGTTAAAAGTTTGTTCTGTGAAGAGAGTTGTTAATAGGTTCCCTGTTGCTAAGGTAACTATTTCCTTGGTAGCTGGATGCTTGCTATGTCTTGCTAAATTGATGTCATAAAGTCGACAAAGAAGAATGAAAAATATTCAAACTGTCTCTACAAAGTGCTCTAAGGAAAAACCCCTCTAGAGAGCAGTGTTGAAATCAGATGCCTGGAAGCTATTGCCAGCGTGGAAGTTTAAAAGGGAAACCAACAGACGTGGAAATGGGAAAATCCAAGGGGGGGGGGGGAAGCAGTCATTTAGACTGCAAGGAAATATAATCCTTCACTAAGCTCCTAAACCATTCAAGAGATTCTAATGGAGACCTCATAGATCAAGCAAGCAAGCAATCAGAATAGAGCTGGAAGGGACCTTGGAGGTCTTCTAGTCCAACCCCTGCTCAAGCAAAAGACCTTTCCAGACAAGTGGCTGTCCAGTCTCTTCTTAAAAACCTCCAGGGATAAAGCACCCACAACTTCTGAAGACAAGCTGTTCCACTGTTAATTGTCCTCACTGTTAGGAAGTTTCTCTTTAATTCCAGGTTTCTTCTCTCCTTGATTATTTTCAATCCATTGTTTCTTGTCCTGCCCTCTGGTGTTTGTGGAAATGTCCAGGGGTGGGATTCTACCAGTTCGCACCTGTTCGCTAGAACCGATTGTTAACATTCTAAGCAGTTTGTAGAACCGGTTCTTAGAAGAAATGACTGGCCTAATCCTGTAAGGAAGGCAGGAAGGAAACATTCTGGTGTTGCTTACAGAAACTGCCTCTCCGTTAACCCTTATTACATTCTTGGAAGGACTAGACTTCCTCTCTCAGGAACTTCTCTGGAGTTTTTTCCCCCTCCTTTGCTGGTACTTTGCTTGTGTGGAGTGACCATTCAAAGTTACAATGGTACTGAAAAAAGTGACTTATGACCATTTTCCACACTTACGACTGTTGCAGCATCCCCACAGTCATAAGAGGCCAGGCGAGGAGATGCGTGCCTTGATGTGAGTACTATTGAGTTGGCCACGCCCAGCCAATCACATGACCATCAAGCCACACCCACAGAACTGGCTGTTAAAAAATTTGAATCCCACCCCTGGAAATGTCCCCCTCCTCTTTGTGGCAACCATCAAAAGGGAGGAGATACCCACAATACCCATGAGTTAGAGTGTGAGCTCCAGCGACATTTTCCTCTACTTGAAAAAATGGGATAAAACCCTGTCCCTCTTGTCTTCATAGTAAATAGCCAATTGCTAAAAATCCACTCTGGGGCGCACATCATTTAATCCTAAATCTTTCTTCTGATTGTCCCATTCGTTACTGGATTGGCTCAGGAGGGTAAAGCACTACTTTTGTTTCAGATAGGCTCTTTCCCTGCTCTTGGACTGCCTGCTCACCAAAAGACTCAAAGGCTTAAACAAAACTCCTTTCCCCCTCCTTGACTGGCTTTCTGCTTGTGACAACCTGAAAGGCAACCAAGCAAACCTGTAACAAAACAAGGTAGACACCACAGAAAACTTTCTTCATCTTTCTCAAGGATGTTATAAATTACTGGAGATCAATCACACAATTTCCTTTCTCATGCATCCAGGTTTTGTTCAGCTCCAACTGAAACACAGCAGTCACTCCCAGCATGTTCTTCTGTTTGGAAATTGCATCCCTTTCTTCCTTGTTGTTTACTTTCCTTTTTAAATGTTTACTCCTGTATATCTATAGCAAGGTTCTTCAAACTTGACAGCTTTAAGACTTGTGGACTTCAACTCCCAGAATTCCCTCTCCAGACATGTTAGCTCAGGAATTCTGGGAGTTAAAGTCCACAAATCTTAAACTTGAAGACCCTTAATCTACAGAGCTATCACAGAATGAATTCCAGTCTATAAACTCCTACTGTGTTTGTATGTATGTATGTATGTATGTATGTATGTATGGTATATCTTATCTTTAGTATTTTTATAAGTAACTCAAGATGGTAAACATACCTAATGATTCTTCCATCTGCTATTTTCCACACAACAACCCTGTGAGGTGGATTGATTGAGAGAAAGTGAGTTGACCTTTCATGCCTAAGGCAGAACTAGAACTCAGTCTCCTGATGATTGGCCCAAAGTTACCCATCCAGCTCTCATTCTCAAGGCAGGACTAGAACTCACATCTCCTGATTTGTAGGTCAGCACTTTAATCACTAGACCAAACTGGGTAAATGAAAATCTATTTTGCAAGTCCCATGGAATCAGGCTTAGACCACAGCTGATGAGCATTCTTTGTATGTATGTATGTATGTATGTATGTATGTATGTATGTATGTATGTATGTATATATGTATGTATGTATGTTATTCAGCTTTGTTCGGGTATTTTCCCATGTCATTATAGTTGTGCTTTTAAAGTTGTAGCAACATTTCAGCAGAATTTCATCTGCCATCATCAGGCTTCTGTACTGTGTTTGTCTGTGAGTCAGACTTTCACAGCCGTTTCAGTTTTAAATTTGGGGCTAGCCTATTGCTGTGCCAGAATGGTTTTTTCCTTCAACCTGATTGGTTGGGAGTCTTGGTCTGTGTTTATTGGTCTTGGAGTTTGCTGTGTTCTTCTTGATTGGTATTTCTAATATCTTCTGTCTGTTTTGTGGCTTTTTTTGTCTTGATTGGCTGGCAACATTGTGTTTCCTGTATTGGAGGCTTTTAGTGCAGCTTGGCTCTGAGTAAATGGACGGCTATCATTTATTAGGAAGCTAGGTTTCATCTGGGTGCCTGGTTGGGGTGTGTTTGAGCTGGAGGTATCAGGGGGGATCTGTTTGTGCCCAGGTGTTTGCCTGGCTTGTGGTGTGGAGATTTTTTTGTTTGTGAGTGCAGGTTTCCAAATGATTTCACAGTCTGGTGGAATATATATGATACACACACACAAATGCACACGCATGCACACACACACACAATGTCCTTGGGTTGTTCACTTTCTTCACATGCCATCTTTTTATTTCTATCATTTCTTGCAATCAGAGAATGGGCTTCCTTTTTTACCCTCCATCTTTGGGTGAAAATCCTAGTGAGAAATATCACAGTGTGACTCAAAGAAGACCAAACTCTTCTAATTCCAACTTCCAGTTCACAAGCTGGTTTCATTTGAAGGCTCTTTCCTGTGGGTCCCTAATTTCAGAAATGTGCACATTTATACAAGAACGTGACATGTCCTTTGATGCTTCATTTGGACAGCTACCAGAAGCTCTATAGAGAAAAGATAAAAACCCAAGAAGTAATATGGTTTGGATATGAAAGTTGGTTCTATGCTGAGAGAGTTGTTTATAGTTTCTTGTTGCTAAGGAACTATTTCCTTGGTATCTGTATGTTTGCCAGATCCTGCTAAATTGGTGTCATAATCTTAGACAAAGAATATTCCAAATGGAGCTACAGGTTCATATGTGTATGCATGTTTAAAAATAACAATTTTTAGTATGAAAAACCAATTCTTTCTCTGCCTCATGAGCAATGTGAAAAGAAAGTATAAGTATGTACTTCATGGAAGATAAAAATCTGTGCAGCTTTCAATAGTCCACTTTCAGGAAATCTCTATAAATGCAGGTTATGCACCAGTAATATATTATAGTAATATATAGAGGGGACTTGAATTGCATTTTCTGGAAACATTAAACAAAAGTATGCTCTTTCAGCTTGCAAGTTATTTTATAGCTTCATCAAAATGGATTACAACCACGAATTATCAAAATCTGTTAAGAATTCTAATGTACCAACCCCCCAAAAACACCCATATACCAAATTTATGTGCACAACTAACTGCAATTTTTGTGAGCAGTTCAGGTATATCATTTTGTCTAAGTTTCACAACAGAATGTTCTTGCTAATAATGGCTGAATATACCATGATAAAGCTGTTGAATGGATATTAAGCCCACAACAACGACTGGCAAAATTGAATCCTTGCAAATGAGACTGAACATAATGTCAGATTTGTGCATGGATGTATTTCCATCTGTCAACTGCTTGAATTTTTAATAAAGATCATTATTAGGGAAACAAGGACACATGCTTTGATTCAGGCCTTGTTTTGCCTTTCTTTGTACAACCAGTCACACATCAGAAACATCTGCTATCTAGTTCAATAGTAGTGAAATCCACTTATAAATGCATATAGGAAAGATGAGCATTTGATTTACCTAAATTCTAGATAATGAGATATAATAGGATAATTTTGGGGTGATTTTTATTACTCCAAGATAGAGGAGATTAGTCTGAACCCACTTTTTTTCAGCTCTATGTGACCTAAGTAGGTTTTTTTGATGATGTCTTTCAATCTGCATAATCTAACTAAACTGAGCAAATGACCAATTTAATTGTTATTACTGTGGTTGGTTGCCCAATCAGCCAGATGCTCAGACTGGATTTGGCATTTTTGTCAACTTACTGAGTCCTTCCCAAGAATCTAAGATAGGCAGATGTTGCTTGGTGGTGTTAATTATTATTAATAATAATTAATTAAGTTAATCATTATTTTACTGAATTATTTTGATCCACTAGAAGAAAAACAAAAAGTAAAACAAAGTCTCCATGATCTGAAAAGAAGAAAAAATAAAACAATTTAAAATTAAATTAAAATATTCTTCATTAGCTTCAAAACATCAGAGCCCAGAACAGAAGTAACATTAAGGCCAAACCCAACATTAACAATAAATGAAAGAAAACACATAATGAAGAACAAAACAGAACTGGTGGTGGTATAGGATCATATCCAAAATGTCCTCCAGAAATGTTTAGCCTTTGCTACTTTTTGGAAAACTAGTTCATCTCTTGTATTTCCACTCTGATAATGAGCCCCATTGCATTCTGGAGGTGCTGGTTTCCTGGGGACACATGCTTTGTGAATTTCAGGATGAAGAAAATTTTATGAACTTGTATGTAGGTCAGGGGAGTGGTGCGGTGGCCTAGAGGTGGAGCTCTCGCCTTACAATTAGGAGGTTGTGAGTTCGATCCTAGGTAGAGGCAGATATTTCTCTCTCTGGGCACAGTGAGAATATATCTGCTGAACAAAACTCCGTATTGATGACAAGAAGGGCATCTGGCTATTAAAACACTCTACTAGCTCCATTCAGTTGCCCAGATTCCACCCCACAAGGGATTATGTGGTCATTAAATGAAGATGATGTATGTAGGTCACAGGAGGCTTTTTGACTGTGGAAGAGTAAGGGGACACGGATGACCTGGGTGACTCATGGGCATTTTCTTCCCACGCTATGAAGTTCCATCCAGAATGCAGTGGAGCTCGTTATCAGAGTGGAAGTATAGGAAATGGACCAGTTTTCTAGGAAGTAGCCAAGGCTGAACATTTCTGGAGGACATTTTGGATGTGATCCGGTACCACCACCAGTTCTTTTTTTGTTCCTCATTATGTGTTTTCTTTTGTTTATTGTTAATGTTGGGTTTGGGAGAGTTTTTTTAATTGTTCTGGGCTCTGAAGTTTTGGAGCTAGTGAAATGTTTTTTAAATCTCCTATATCACTATACTGTTCCCCAAGACCAGATCCCTCATGCCAGATTGCTCATTAAAATTCCACACCTAGAAAAGATCCCACATCTAGGAAATTTCAACACATCCCTTAGAGGGAGAGATCACTCTTCTTACTGGGCTCCACAACTCCCCAGGGCAAAAATTCCTCAATGAACAGATATATATGACTAGTCTCAGCATTCTGATTTCATAGTCTACATTTTGATTACTGTATTGTACATTATGCTTTCAAAATAAATTCTCCCTCTGTTCCATAGAACTTGTCCTGTATGTTCCTTAAAATGACCCAGTCTGGATTTGAACCTAGAACTTTGCTTCTAACAATACATTTCCAAAATTGTTATTTCTCTTTAACAAATTCCTTGAAGAGTTGGCATTGGTGTATTCTATCATAGGAGCAACTTTTACAGGGGAACCATATTTTTTTCTTGGGACAAGAAGATTCCATGTTGTTAAGACCTGGTCTTTAAGTGAATGTAATTTGGAAAAAAAAACTGAATCAATTTCTATGAAATTTGGAGTGTGTATTCAGTTCTAGGTTCTCTCTTTAAATTTCATTTAATGCTCTGAAAAGCAAGCAACATTTTAATAGGTTTTTCTGTTATCACCTTGAGTGGGCAGCAGCAAACTCTTAAACAGCAAACTACCAGCTTTATGTGCCCAGAAGTAGTCATCTGACCCATGAGAGCCAATCACAAGAAAGAAAAAAATTATGTCTGTTTTTGCGGGGAGAAAGTATGGGTCTTATTGGGGAGCTGGGAATCTTAAATGAGGGTCAGGCAAGATCAGCAAATGGAGAGTTATTTTTCTGCCAGGTTAGAGTAGGACCTATGAAAAGTAGATTCATGTCCACTCTCAATTATGGAAGCTCACTGAATAACTGAGCTATTACTCTCTCTTAGTCCATCCTACCTTGCAATGTTGTTGTGGGAAAATTTTGAAGGAGAAAGTGTGTGGATTTTTTAAAAATCCTAGGAAGAATTTTGAGGTAAAAAAAACTCCATACTAAATAATATACAATCTATACTTCATCATTAAATAAGTGCAAAATCACTGCATTCAAAACAAGATAATTCTTCTGAAGGTTTATTCTCTATTGAAATACATTTTGAAGGCAGATGTTACTTCTTCTAGTAGAAGAAGAATTAAAAGAGGAAAATTGGAAGGGAAATTTCCAAATATAGTTTGACTTAACTGTGTGACCCAAAAACAATTTATTAAATTTTAAAGTCACTTGACTCTCATTGTCTCTAAATGGAATAATACCTGAAGGTGGATGGTGCATATTTAGAATAGCTGGCAAGGAAGGTGGAGTTTCACACTGGCATTTTGGTATCTTTGGCACACTTTCTCAATTATTGACATTGGTGTTCTCCTAACAGCCCATAAAGCTGAAGCCAGCATCTTTTATATTTGTCACTGTCACTTCACAAGTGTTTGCATTGTTGAGGAAATTGTATGTGTAAAGCAAAAACTGCCTGCAACCAACTTCAACAAGGGAGTAGGGATGTGAGAGCGCTTGAAACAAAAGCAGAGGTTTTATGTGTCCTATTATATGCCCCAGCCAGAGTCATAAATAATTGTGACAAGTTTTTTTCTCTCTCCCCCATTGTTACATGTAAAAGTCCTTGACTCTGCCTCCTGTCTCAACTCCCCTTTCTCTCTCTGTTTCTCTCATGCACTGGAACTGCCACGATGCATGATGATAGATAGCCCTATGCAGCAAATGACAGCTGGATAGATTTTTTAGTTTGTGCTTTAGAGGGAATCAGATATGCTGCATAAAGCAATAAAAAAGCATACTCAAAGGTGGGTTAAAAATAGCTAGCACAGCATTAGCCTACTTTGTTGTTTATCAAAATCCAAATCTTTACATTCAAAGTCTGGTGCTACCGATGCTAATGATCACTTCCTTTTGCCCACTCCCATCCATCCATCCATCCATCCCTCTCTCTCCACTATCCTCTCAAATTCTTATTAATAAGGAAATAATAAAAGGACATATGGCTACCTACCTAAACACATGGATTTCCCAAAATAAAATAAATATATTCAGAAGAAAACTTCCAGAAAGTGGAAAGTATGTGTACATTTAATTTTTTTTTTGTTAGATAGGGCCCAGTGTTCAAGTCTATCAAGATCTTTCTGGATCTTGAGCCTTTGATCTAGGGGGTTGGCTATTTCTGCCAGCTTAGTATCATCTGCAAATTTGATAAGTTCCCCTTCTATTCCCTCATCTAAGTCATCTATGAAGATATTGAAAAGTACTGGGCTGAAGGCGGAACCTTGTGGTACCCTACTGCTTACTTCTCTCCATGTAGATGTAGTACCATTATGGATTACTTGTTGAGTATGCCTGTTCAGTTGACTGTGAACTACTGAGAGATACACCATATTGCAGCTGCTGAAGATGCCAGCACCTGGCAAAAGATAATAATAATAATAATAATAATAATAATAATAATAATAATAATAATAATAATAATAATAATAATAATAAAACAACCAACCCTAGATCATGGCCATTCCATCTCAAAAGTCATCACTGCTACAAATAACTATTGTGATTCAGATTTGGCATAACCTGGTACATGGAAATGAGTTGGAGAGATCTGGTCAAAGTCCAGCTTGCACACATTTGGTATACATCTAAGCTGCAATAATAGCACTGTGTAATTTGTAACTCAGCAAGAATAAAAAGCACTGTGTAATTTGTAAATGAGTAAGAACTGTCTCTTGTATTTTGCTATTGTGTTCTGGCAAAACCTGTAGTATGCCCAAGAGGTAGTCCATTCATTTTGCTGAATAATATCCTCTAAAGTACAGCGACCTCCCCCAATTGTCACCTGACTGCAGCAAAGAAAAATGAAATGGAATACAGCTGCCATCAGCCTCTTCCTTTTTCTGTACTGGTCACCATATAAAACTAATGTTAAACTTTTAACATGGCTGTTAGAGCTGGCTTTATATTTCTATCTTTTTCTTTACCATCTTCTTTTCCACTCAGGCAGTATCTTTTAAACTGTAATGCTGAACCTAAATTGGGGGAGAGGTGGATTCATCTGGAGACCATGAGTCAGGCCTGAAAAGCAGGGGTCAAATTGTTTTTGAATGAACATAACCAACAAACAATATCTTCTTTATGCTGGTTAACCTTGCCAAAATCAATAACAGGCTTGGGTGCATTTTTTCCTATTCTAAGTCATGAGTGCTTTAGCATTTCTGTTTTTCAGCAGCCCGGCTCACTGGCAGCTCCTCATTGAACTGTTAGCAGAAAGCAAAGCCTGTTCAAACGTGGCTCGTATTCAGGTAGGAAACAATCAGGAGTTCTCAAAACTGCAGGCTAGATTAGGAAGGAAAACAACAAAGCAACTAACCCAGAAGACAATGGTAAACCTATTGTTGTATTGTTGCCAGAAGACAGAAAAAAAATAAATTGAAGAACATGGGCACATCCATGAAATGGTTAAATTAGTTTCCTGCAAGTCAAATCCCATTAGGCTCAAGGTTGACTCAGCCTTCCATCCTTCTGAGCTGGGTAAAATGAGGACCCAGATTGTTGAGGGCAATATACTGACTCTGTAAACTGCTTAGAGAGAGCTGTAAAGCACCGTGAAGCGATATATAAGTTTAAGTGAAATTGCTATTGCTATTAAGCAACTTGATGTGCCCTTTAATTTGGAAGGATTTTGGACTGTGGAGTCTTAAACCAGAGAAGAGCTTTGCAAAGTAAACTTCTTGTCTTGTCTTTCATTTTCAGTCCAATTCACCAGCTTCTGATCACCATCTTCTCTTTCCTTTCACCTTTTCCAGCATTAGAACCATTTCCAGAGAGCTGGGTCTTTGCATAATGTGTCCGAAGTAGGATAATTTGAGCTTGGTCATTTGTGCCTTGAGTGAGAACTCTCGGTCAATTTGCTTGAAGATCCATTTGATTTCTTAGCTGTCCGCAATAACTTCTCCAAAGTCTTCTCTAAGTTCAAAACCATTAATACTCTCTACCTTTGTTTCTTCAAAGTCCAATGAACGCTTTCTAAGGAAGTGACACAGGAAAAGCCATTGCTGGTACAACACTGATCTTTGTAAATATAGACACATGCCAGCATCTGAATATCCTTCCCAAGATCTTCATAGCCATATTACCAAGTGCTAGAGTACCATATACTTTTTGACTGCTTGTTCCTTTGCTCTTAATAGCCGATTCTAAAAGCAGAAAAAAAAACCAACCCAAAGTTTTAGGCATCTACAATTCACAAAAACAGCTGCATTTAGTGCAACAGCATAGATATTTGACACTTTCCTAAACCACCTACCTCAGCATAGCAATTCTCAAATGAATCTTTGCATCAGGAATACTTGCATGTGCTTTTTAATTGCATGAGTAACATTAACAAGACAGTACAGCATGCAGTGTGTGCAGATACCTGAAAGTTGAAAAAAGTAAGCATCTCATCATTATGCTTGCAGTCTTTCCAGTTATACAACTTCAGTGCAATGCTAGTATAAAGCAAAAGAATCACTCAGTGGCCCAGATAGAATAAATGAATGATGGAAACAGGTTAGGTGGTTGGAGAGGGCAGATAGGAATATTGTGACAGTGATGGGCAGAGGAAGATATGGGTAAACCTGGGACAGGCTATCCCTGAAGACACTGGATCTATTGCTTCAAAGCTCTCCCGTATGGCTTCCACCTTGGTTATCAGATCCGTAATGATTCTGGGCTCTGGCTGCTGCTTTTAAATGCCAAATCAGTTTTTCAATAAATCCACCTTCATTCATAATATTAGCACAAACTGTATGAGGGTGCCCAACTGGCTTGTCTAACTGAAGCCTGGATGGGTGTGTAAGGAATCTGCCTAACTAAGTTTTAGCTTTGTAGCAGCTGCAATTCCAGAAAAGCTGGAATCTGCCTTCTGACATTGTTTCCTTCTCAGTTTCCCAATCTGGGCTTCTGAATTAATTCCCTCTGAAGCATTAACCAAGACTGGTTCCACTTAGTTTCCTAGATCAACCAAAGTTGGCTCATGTTGACACTTACCAAGGCTCACAGTGTTTAGGACACCATTGTTTCAGACATCTCTCTCCCTCTCTCCCTCCCTCCCTCTCCCTCTCTCTCTCTCTCTCTCACAAACACATACCACTCTTTTCCTATAGTTGCCAATTGAAATAGAGTTACTGGTAGAGCGTATGAATCATCATTTTGAAGTCCAAAAGGTGCTTTTCAAGAGGCAACTGGTGTCAGGGTTCCAACAGATTCCCTAATTAATTCATGAGCCTCCCTCCTTCTTATGGCAACTAGAGAGCAAGCCAGGAATGCTTTACGAGTTGACAACTGGACTGTTTGTTTTTTCTTTGAAGACATTTCACTTCTCATCCAAGAAGCTTTTTCAGAGCTAAAGAAGCTTTTTAGAGGGGAAGCAAAATGTCTTCAAAGTAAAAACAAACAGTGCAGTTGCCTCTTGAAAAAGAAGCATCTTTGAGACAACCATGACCTGGATGACTGAGAATCTCCATAGATGTTATTTTAAAGCTATGGATGAAGTTTAGAGATGCCATCAGGAAAATAAGGACAGAACTTACCCTTCTCTTCAGAGAAAAATGTCACACAAGCAGGTCAGCTGTTCTTTAGGACCTTTCTACAGCATAACTGCTACTATCATTACAAATGAGTCTTGATCCAAGATTACACTTAAACTTAATTAGTTTCAAATGCACGTATTCCAAGTTTTAGACTGCCCTTGGAAGTTCAAGAAAGAATTGGACACAGTATGATACCTAAAATTCTGCCCGACAATCAACCACCATACAAAACCCTGTGCCTTACTTCATGTGACTGACAGGATCTCAACTAACACATCATGTTTTCAGATGAAAATTAGTTCTTGGAAAAATTATGCCTGAACTGTTTATCTGTTATGAACCCAAACAGGCCCCAGAGGGCTAAATGAGAAAATATGTAAATTGTTTCATGCTGTCTTATTTCCTAAGTTTATTTTTTCAAATGTAATGTCCATGCAAAAGCAACCTAATATTCCTCTAAGATTTTTTGAATAACAATTTGCAGCACTGGCTCCCAGGAAAGGGGTTCTGAAAAGGGAAGTAGGGGAAATATCAAATTCTTCTTTTCTGTACTTGGAAGCCAGAATCTGGAATCAGTATATTTAAACCTGAGATAATAAATTCAGGAAGAAGGGCTGGCTCGATACAGAACTTATAAACTGTCTCTTTTAGCTTTGATGAGTTTCAGCTAAGAAAAGACAGGGACAATTCAAGGACCAGGTGCTCTGCAAAATATTTATAGCTTATACTGTATAAATCTTATCTTCTGAGTAGTTTGCTTCTTTAAAAAAAATACACCAAGAAATAAATTCTTATATTCACTTTTCAAAAATGCACAAATGTACCCACAAAGGGTTTCTCCTGGAAACTTAAACATATTTATTTCTTTGTCTGCTTGTTTTCCCTTCTTTCTCTTTTTTCCACCCTACTCTTTTTTCTTCCTCTCTTTTTATTATTGATTCAGATCCCATGTAATAAATGACCCGGTTCTCCAGCCACCTTGGAAATGTCATGCTGGAGTCAACAAAAATACGTAGTGTATGTTTTATAAAGAATTACAGCTAGTTCAGAATTACTCCTGCTTTCATCTCAGAACATCCTGGTCTGGGGGCCTCCCGTAGAATCAATGGATGAGCTGTGGCAGTTGGAATTGATTCAATGAACCAGAGAGATTTCCTAGTTCATGGACATGATAGACTGAAGGGTACTTATTCACCCTGCCTTTCTCTTCCTGTGCACTGTACTTGAAACTGCTGTGTAATTTAAGAGTGCTCGCTGTATCAGGCCCCAACTACTTCTTCCTGTTGTTTTTCTGGGGAATTGCCTCGGGAAAGCCCCTACTGTAGTTTCTGATGATGTGACAAGGAGCAATGCAGGCATGAAGCCAGACTTGGAGCTTGCATACACCTGTTGTGATTTCATGACTGCCTTGGAGCCTGGCCTTTGGGGTTTAATGAGAAGTTCTGTCCCTTTTGGACAGGAAGAATCTGTTTACAAGACTATCACAATAACTACTTTCTTAGAATACATAGCAAAAAGAGTGCACTTATTTTATTTTTTTAATTTAAAACCCAGAACATTTTTCTTTCATTTTATAGCCAGAAGGGGAGAATTTGAACCACAGATTATTGATGGACAATTTAGCATTCTAAATATTCCTAGTTTCACATCGCTAAACAGTAGGACATTGAATGCAACTATTACTTATACAGAGGCTGCTATGGAAACAACCTACCTTAATGCTTTCAACATCCATAAATGATTTTTGGAGGTAGAATCAGGCTTAGATGTAATCTATGGTGTCTTATCTACATATAAACCAGCAATCAATGATAATTTTCAGATGATTAGTTTATTAGAAATGTTATGACTTGTTGTATACAATTTTACGAAATGGCTGCCTTGCATGGCGGACTAGATTATTTTCAAGCTGGTAGAATCTGTCCTGTCACAAAATGTATATTTAGATTAATTTAAGAAGGAATGTATAATTTTTGATGACTAGTCCACAACAGCTTATGCAGCAGAGAAAGCAAGCATGAAGGTTCTCTCATTTATTTTCTTCTTCTTTAAGTTTTGGAGCTCTGATATGGAAGCAGGATGGACTCTTTATGAAGATCTGAAGAACTCCAGAATAAATGCCTCTTATCCCTCCTATATTACTGGTTGTTCAATGATTTCTGGAGTGCTAAAGTATAATAGAGGCAGAAATAGTGACAGTATCCAAAATTTATAACAAGATTTGTAAGAGTGGAGCTCAATAGTGCATATTATTCTGGCCTGACTAATCCAAAATAACAGAACTAGTAATAATCATTCCAGATGTTTGCCCTAACATATTGGCTTTCTCATTATTCCCTCTCACTTTTTCCCAATAATTTGCTATATTTATTCTGGACATTTTTATTAACATTCTAGCATAATATAGTGTACATTAAATAGCTTAAGAAAAGTCAAGGTTAAACATAACAGTGTGAAAGGATTTTTAAAAGAAATTATAAGCATTACTTTAAAAAAGCTTATTAAACAAAAAAAGTTGTATATAAAAATTTATGACCCATTTAGTAAGGGCCTCCTGCAGTTTTAATGAAAAGATTCCTGCTTCCACATTCAACCCCTTTTTATTATTGGTGCTTTACACAGCCATGTTTTGATCAGTGCCAAAATTATTAAAGATTTTCATTTGGAATAGAACAAACACCTTGCATATTTGCCTTAATTAACTGGTGAAACTATGTTAAGTAAGTTTCCCCTTCTCTTTCCTTTTTAGGTTGGTATAGACAGGCTTCACCTTACCTGTAGAAATATCTTGAAACAAGACAACTCAGTCTACTGTGTAGTCATGGGGGGGGGGGGGACCCAGCAAAACACGTACAAAGATGGACTAAATATTCAAGGGGAAAAGTAACCGATATATATATTCAATTCTTCCACAAACTCAAATGTTGCTAGGGAGCAACGCATTGCCTTACAAGCTGCCAGTACAATTATATTTACAAAGAAGTGACAAGAGTTAACCTTTGTCTATTCTTTCCTGTCTGCCTTTTAGATGTCTTGGAAAGCCTCATAAGTTGACAGACAGATTTGATGGGCACATTTCCAGATATTGACTGTCTAGATGGGTGAGAGAGCCCCGTTAAGAACCAAGAAAGCTTTTAGGCATTATAGTTAAGCTCTTGTAATGAAATCTGCTGTGCAAGGGAGGTGGGCATAAGTTCTCCCCCTCCCCAACCCAATACAGAGAACAATCAGGTGGTGTAGCATTTGATAATGTAATGGTTCTCTAACATGTGGTGTTATCATAAAACCCATATGATCCATGTCAGGATTTAAACAAATCATGGGGGAATTATCACAGGCATGAACATAGGTGTTATGTACTTGGACATGGGTCGGAGTAAATGGAGACAGCCTCTGAATAGTGACTTTCAGCTCTTTATTAGCATAGTGACTTCTCAAAACAACAACAGTGAACCCTGCCTTATATAGGCAACCTTTGTGAGAATTGTCCAATAGCGAGCTATGAACGCAAGTACTTTAAACCAATAATAATCCTCTGTTAAGGGCCAATCGGATTCCTAAGAACTAGCCAATCCGATCTGGCCGCCTAACAGCCAATCAGAAGTGCAGGGCCAGAACCCTGCACTTAACCTCAAGCTCATACTTTATTAACTATGATACATACATAACAATAGGTGCCAAAATGTCAGTGAATAGAGCAAAAGTGTTCACAGCAAAGCTCATCTTGCAGATGAACAGACTGAGCTTCACATAGGCTGGGCTCATATATAAGTGGGCTCATATATAAGTTTAAGCAAGGATCCTCAGATAAGTTGGGTGGGCTCCCATATTAATAGAGTATAAAATTAGAAGAGGCACCAACAAATTGCAATGATGATGAGGTCATAACAGTTGTAGTGATGTTATCGGATGAATGCCTCATTTATGTATTGATGGAAATACATAAGAACATAGCATAACAGAATTGGGGGTCTCCTAATCCAAACCCCTGCTCAAGCATTTATATATCATTTCAGATAAATAGTTGCCCAGTCTCTTTTTGTATTTTTTAATGAAAATTTTATTGAAAGTTTTAAAAAAAAATAAAAAAAGAGAAACATGTTCTGACATTTTTGCAACATTTTTCATAACAATGTACATTTCTATTAGTGTCAATTAAAGTCATTTTCTACAAGTAAATCTATAACTTGTTTCCTAAATACTTACTTATTTATGTTATTATTACATTTATAATACAATATTTATTTAATTATATTACTTTACATATATATAGCTATATATACATTTATCCTTATTTCCATTTTCCCTTATTGTTTGTTTAATCAGTTTCATCAGACATCTTTACTTCCTTTTTATACAACCATTTGTACCATATATTCCAAATTGTAAAAAATTTGCTCTCTTCCTTGTTTTTTAGTAATATGGTTAGTCTAACTATTTCTGCGCATTGGTGGATTTTGTTAATTATTGCCAGGTCCGTGGGTATCATTGTTGATTTCCAGTTTTGGGCAAAGACTATGTTGTCCAGTCTCTTTTTGGAAGCCTCCAGTGATGGAGCATCCATAACTTCTGAAGGCAAGCTGTTCTATTGGTTGATGGCTCTCACTGTTAAGAAATTTCTCCTTTGTTCTTGGTTGTTTCTTTCCATGGTTAGTTTCTGGGCCTTGTTTCTCATCATGCCTTTTGGTGCTTTATGAATATGGTACTTCTGTGATATGTGAGTGTTTCCATTTGTCTGTCCAACCCATTAATACCTCTGCTACAGATCCTAGTTTAGTCAAATAACCCTGACATTTTAAAATATTATTAGTAGTTGTTGAATCATTCTTTCCATGACTCTTCTAGAAATGTGCTTCATCCTTGTACATTCCTCAGATGTCACTCAGTAACAAAGATTTCTCTTTTGCTTGAATATTTTCAAAGAATCTATGCCAGGAAATGAATGGATCAGCCAAAAGAAAATAACAACCAATTTTTGTATGATTTAGATAACTGAAACTACCTCTGAGCTACTTCTCTTCTTCCCTCCCTATCTCCAAACAACCATTTGAAAGTATCCGGCTATTAGAAATGAACAGTCTGTCAAATTAAAGGTTGTGCAATTAATTAAGTGCAAATTCTGTAGAGCTGGACCAAGGAGAAAATTCATCACAGCTATGAAACATGACCTCTCATGTCCAAAAGACAAATATGTTTAAACAAATTATGAAAATTGATGACAAAATTACTGGTGGCAAAATGCACACAGAGCAAATATCAGACAGCTGTACTTGGATTCAGCATGGCTGTTCACCCTTACAGAACTGAAGATTCATTATCTCTGCTTTTTTACAGAACTTTTCCTAGTTAATTTCTACGATTCAGCATGGCTAGCCAAAACTTCTCAGTTGAATCACCAAATTGCTAATCTGGGATTTTCCTGCCAAAGTGAGAGATTCAGCCTCTAACGAATGTCATCACATTGTCTCGATTACAACATCCCTTTCCAATGAAAATGACCCAACAAATCTTTTCTAATGTAAGTGTATTCATACAACCCTCATGATAACATTTCCTAATTTACTGGTATTTTGCTATTGGTATACCATATTGAAATTATTATGGATTTATATAGAATGCATTGTGTGTCTCTACTACCCAGACACATTTGCTTAAATGATGTTTTACATTCTACTCAATTTCAGTAAATAAATATCCAATGTATTAGACACTGAGTTCCACAAAATGAATCTCTGAAACCTGGACGCTTCCAAAGTTATGGGATCAGTTTCCCTGTCTTTTCTACAACCTTTCCTCTATCTCCCTTAATCTCATGAAGAGACAAGTTTAAATAGCATGCAGTCACACATATCACAAGTGCCTTTCACATGTGTTGGGATGGCAGCTTTCCAAATTCTTAGAATAAAAGGCCTGTTGATTTGAAATTCTCAGTATTATTCTCCCTGTACCTTTAAGACTGAGAAACTCACATATAATAGATCCTGTGCACTGAATGTCCAATGAAGTGAATGAACCTACATATGTGGCATGGAGAGGACTATGCATATCTCACTGAATACTATTACCACTACTGCTGCTACTACTACTACTACTAATGATAAGTATTACCACTAATACTACTGCTAGGTTGATAAAAATGGCAGGACTAGGACTCACATTATCTTGCTTTCTAGCCTGATGCCTTATCCACCACACCAAACTATCTCTCAAGTATGCATATAAGTCATTCTCTCTCAGCCCAACCTAGCTCACTTGTGGGAAAAATACTTTTTCCATCTAGAGTGGTATATGGGGAAAAAACAAAAAAGGCAAGATAATTTTTTTTTTTTTAAAAAGTGATTGACCAGAAGAGAAATATTTTTCCCATGGTATTGCCCTCTTGGAGATCCAAAAAGGCTCACTGTTGCCTGTAGTATATTATGATATATTATATCTAAACATATACTATTCTAAACATCTGGGTGACTGTATAATTACAATCTTTTTAAAAAAAAATAACAGTAAAGGAATTCAACATCAATGCATGGGAATTAATACCTTTACTACATGACTTGAAAAATATTTCTCTTACATTAGAGATATCATAATATACTACAGGCAACAGTGAGCCTTTTTGGATCTCCAAGAGGGCAATACCATGGGAAAAATATTTCTCTTCTGGTCAATCATATTTTTTAAAAAAATTATCTTGCCTTTTTTGTTTTCTCCCCATATACCACTCTAGATGTTAAAAGTATTTTTCCCACAAGTGAGTTTGGCTGGGCTGAGAGAGAATGACTTATATGCATACTTGAGAGATAGTTTGATGTGGTGGATAAGGCATCGGGCTAGAAACCAGGATAATGTGAGTTCTGGTCCTGCCTTATACACAATGGCAGTTGGGTGATCTTGGCCCATCACTCTCCATCCTAGGAAGGAAGCAATGGCAAATCACCTCTGAAGTACCTTACAAGAAAACTGCAGGGACTTGTCCAGGCAGTTTCAGAGAATGAGACATGATTGAAAAGAAGGGGGAAAAAAGCTTACATGTGAGTAAGTACCATTAAGTCCAGAGTAGCTTAATTGTTTTTTGAGAAAATTGTATTTATTTGAACTGCCCAGTATCTTTTTTGGCTCCTTAGACTGCATCATGTGAGGAATTCTGTTTCTATGAGTTAAATAAATTTCCTTAATCTGTAAAGAATTATAATTCAGAAATCTCAATCAAGGCACAAATGACCAGGCCCAGATTATCAAATTTTGGATACATTATATATACAAAGACCTAGCACCTGAGGCAGGACAAAAAAGAATGGTTGGAAACTAATCAAGGAGAGAAGCAACCTAGAACTGAGGAGAATTTCCTGTCAGAACAATTAATCAGTGGAACAATTTGCCCAGTGGTGGGATTCTATCAATTTCCCCACCAGTTCAGTGATTGTGCACTTCACGCATGTTTGCAGGTTTCCAAACCACCAGCTGAGACCCTGCTGCGCCGATCAGGTGAGGGGATAAAGAACAGAAAAACACAGAGGCAGATGGGAGGGTCGATCCTATGCTTTCCTCTTCTTTCTCTTCTCAGCTAATCGTAGGAGCTTTTTTTTCCTACCAGTTTGGCCGAACTGGGCCAAACTGGTAGCATTTCACCACTGAACTTGCCTCCAGAAGCTGTGGATGCTCCACTACTGGAAGTTTTTAAGAAGAGATTGGACAACCATTTGTCTGAAATGATATAGGGCAGTGATGGCACCCATAATGCAATGCGTGTGCAACCCCACCCGCTCCCCTACCCCCTGTGTATGCACACATGACCCCCCATGCTCCCCCCACCTCCTGCACATGCGCATGTATCTCCCACATGCACTCCACACCCTGTGCATGCACAGCAGATACCCGAAAATCAGCTGTCTGGCAGGAGGTGCACACATATGCACAGGGGAACTGAGCTGGGGTAATGGCTCGCATACCGGCAAAGATGGCTCTGTGTGCCACTTCTGAGCTTCACCATCAAGGATATAGGTCTCCTGCCTGAACAGGGGATTGGACTAGAAGACCTCCAAGCTCCCTTCCAACTCTGTTATTCTGTTATTCTTGAGAATGGATGCTGGACAGACTATTGTTCTGATAAAAGTGAAAGGAAAGAGAAAGGATGACCACCAGCAAGATGGATGGACTCAGCTTCAACCTCAGCGGATGCACCATTACAAAGTCTGAAGGTCTAAGTTGGGGTCATATCATCCTATAGAAGGCCTAGCTTCTTGGTTGCTAAAGGTCAACACCAACTTGTTGGCATTTAATCAATGGTAATCAGCCCCTTATGAATCCAGTTCTATGTGGTAGGCCACTGAAGAATAATACAACTTGGAGTTTATTGGGATGCAGGTTATCACACATCAACAACAAAATGTGTTGAGATTCCATGGTTTTTTATGGCCAAACCTAGATGAATTATAATTATGCCTAAATTGCCTTCCACATGAGCATTCTCAGGATAATATCTGAAAAATATCAATCTATTCTTGGAAGCTATTCATTTCTACCAGAATGTCAAGAAAAGCCAAGGGTTTTTTTGTAATACCCATTAATTGGAAGGAGGTGCCACCCTCACATACTTTGATTATTGATTAAGCATTCAAAAGAGCCACACGTTTGCCTTGCTTCTCTCTCTCTCTCCCCCCCCCCCCCCCATTTTCAATTTATGGCCACAAAGTTGCTGCTGCAAATTTTGAACCAACAAATTGCACTGCAGATATAAATCAGTAACTCTCCCTGCTCAAAGTATTGCACATAATTTGTGCATCCCGTCTCAGTGTCAGAGGTGCAGCAAGTCACTAAATCATGCTATATTAACAATTTGCAAGCTGCTTTTAAAAATCACCAAATCAGCAACCACCATTAATAGGAAGCGATGCTGATATTCTGTGTATATCATCTTGAGAAGGCACTCAAGGACTGAATCAAACGGACTTGATTCATGACATCAGCCCAATGATGTTAACTGATTTGTCAAATTTACTCAATACTCCTTCCTCACTCCCTGTCATGCCACTGTTGGAGACTGACTCCGAGGGAGAGGAGGAACAGCTGACAGGGAGTGGAAGTGTGGCTCCGGAGGTTGTGGAGGAGGCTGGGGAAGGGCAGAGGCTGGCTGGGCAGTCAGAGGAAGATCCAGGCCCATCCCCTCTTCATCCTAGGGCATGCAGGAAGGAGCGGAGAAGGGACCAACATGGCTTACGGGAGAGGAAGCGGCCATGATCCTCCTCATTGGCTGCAGCTGGGGGGAATAATATAAAGGAGGGGCATTTAAAACACAGTGTTGCTAGAAGCAAAGCGTGTTTTATTTCTAGCTGAAGTTTATCTTGGTTGGTGTTCTTCCAAAGGACTGTGCCTTGTCATTTTCTTGAAGTTTGTAATTAATTAACCTGGTTTGTCGTGGAAATTCCTTCAGTGCGGTTTGTTTTGGTTTTCTATTTCTTCGTTATCTGTTCTTTGAGTTTGGACTGTATTTCTTTCTTTTGGAGACTATTTTGGAAAGAGTTTAATCTCCAACTGCAAACTATTGTACAGTGAGGCCAAGTTGGAGGCATTAAAGAAAATTTATGTACGTTTGGGAATTTATTATGTGTATGCTGCTTCCTGGGTCATCACACTCCCCATATTTAGTACTAAAAACCACACTTCACATGTTCATGCTTTTATGACAGCATTCTGGATTCCTTCTTGACATTAATCACAAGAATTATAGACATATATATAATTGAGCAATAATTTCTACATATAGTCCTTGACTAACAACCATTCATTTAGTGGCCATTTGAACTTACAACAGCACTAAAAAAATGTGACTTAGGATTGTTTTTCACACTTATGACCATTGCAACATACCCATGGTCATGTGATCAAAATTTGGCTGCCTAGGAGCTGGTTCATACTTTGCAGTGTCCTGGGGGGGGGGGCGTCATGTGAGCAAGTTTTGCGAACTTCTGATGAGCAAAGTCAATGGGGAAACTAGATTCATTTCACAACAATGTTACTACTTTAACAACTGCAGTGATTCACTTAACAATTGCGGCAAGAAAAGTCATAAAGTGGAACAAACCTCACTTAATAATGGTCTTGCTTAGCAACATAAATGTTGGGCTTAATTGTGGTTGTACACTGAGGACTATCTTTAAGAAATGTTACTTTTTTTCAGACCAGTTTACCTCTGATGGTAGGTAGAATCCAGGGCCACAATTCAAACTGACATTAGAATGGAATAAAAAGCATAAAGTTTCTCTGAAATGATATAAGGTCTCCTGCTTGAGCAGGGGTTGGTCTAGAAGACCTCCAAGGTCCCTCCCAACTGTATTATTATGTAATTCTGTAAATTTAGGCTTTATCTTGGACTGGGATAGGAACTTCTGAAAACAGTAGTAAGATATTTGGGATTGATAGAAATATAGAAAACAGATTAACAGAAGATAAATATAATGCTCACAAGTGTGCTATAATGCACCTTTTAAAGCTTTGCCGCAAGTCTAGGGAGACAAGCATCTTAATCTCTTGCCATTTTTTCCTGTCTCAAAGTCACCACAGCATTTCAACTTGCCACTTCCACTTTTAGAAACTGATCCCATAATAAGTCATTTAGAGATGAGTGTAATCATACCACAATGTGCAGTTAGGATAATGGATGGCTTGGGCTCTATCAGTTGTCTGCATCTTGAGGATTTTGAGGTATGCCTTGGAGGAATACATTAGATGCTATGGTTAATTAACTAATTTACTCAATCAAGTTTAACAGTGATTTTAACTTTAATGGTGCCATTACATTCTAATATGAAAATAACAGTCTGTGTTCCTGGCAGTCCCCACAATCCACCTCCTCTGTACCATCTACTTAACAATTTGATTCTGATTTGTAAGCCTTTACATCCATTTATAATGTCAAAAGCTTCTAAAACAATACCTTCCAAATCCATTACTGGGCATGGAACATACAGCAACAGATGTTGAATTCTATGGCAAATTCTCAGCATCTTGTAGCAGCGAATGAAGTAAGGAACACCATTTGGAGAGTATGTACTGAAACAGGGGTGTCAAAGTTGATTTCACTGAGGGCCATATCAGGGTTGTGTGTGACCTTGGGTGGGTGGAGTGGATGTGGCCAGTGTGGGCATGGCCAGCTCAACCTCATTTGTGTTGAGGGCGCCTGTGGTGAAAACAGGCTCCCAAGCTCAGTTTTCAGCTGCGACTGTTTCCTGCAACCCTCTGCCAATGAAAATGAAGTTTGGGAGGCCCACACTGTGAGCCAGTCCTTCTCTGTTTCCAGGGTGGCCCTATGGGCCAAATCTAAGCACCCCATGGGCTGGATCCAGCTGCAGGGCCTTGAGTTTGACACCTGTTCTAGATGTACTAAGCCAGGGGTCCCCAACCTTTCTGGGATGGTGGCCCAGAGCAGGGAGAGGGGGGAAAAGAGGGGATGATTTTGTGTGAGGAGCAAGCGCAGATCCAGCCCCTGGACCTTGAGTGTGACACTCCTGTACTAAAACAAAGACTGCATCCTTATGTAACTAAATGAAAGCTACACTGATGGATAAGCCTGTTCTTCCTTCTGATTTATTTTGGCTAAATCTAAATCTTGCACATTCTGTTTTACAATCCTAAAGGAGGGTGAAGACAATGGCATATTAAGGAGGTGTGCAAAAAAGGAGGAGGCAAATCATTTTCAATATAGTGGATCTGAAGCTCAGTGTTGTAGGTCGAAGTATTCTATGTCTGCATGAAAGGAGGGATGTTGGCAACAATTAGTGAAGCAAGTTTTATTAATTCATTTACAGGAAAGAAATCGTAGGGTCAGGCAAAGCCTAGCACCTAACTAATTACATCCTGTCATGAGGAGAGTCAAACAGCAATTGTTTTTCCCCTGAGAGGCTGAGAAGAAAGGCAGAAGGAGAGACTTCAGGTTAGAAATATCTTAAACACAAGCCAGATTGATAGACCAAGAAAGGACATAGAATAAATCCTTGAAGAATTGCCATCATTGAATTTCAATCTCCAATACTCCTATCCTGAGTTTGAAATAGCTTCTACCTAATTTTTCTTTGTTATGATCATGCAGCAGCCATTTCAATGCACTGCAACAGAGAAAGATGAGTTGGGAAGCTAATTTTTGAACTATAGGGAAGTGAGACCTTATCCAACAATTACACAGTTCTGTTCAGAATTAAGTGGAGAATGGTTTTAGAGAAGTAATGTCTGTCTCTATTGTTTCTACTCACCCCACCGGATCTGGTATGGATCATGGTTTGGATCATGGAATTTTGTTGTCTTCATGTTGTAGACCACCCTGAGTCACTCATATATTGTGATGGAAGGTAATCTAGATTTCCAGGAGGGAGGGAGTGCATTCCAGAGGAGCAAGAGACAGTGAAGTTTAGATGTTTATGATAAGTTCTGCGCATGGGTGCAAGGAACGGAGACGAGGCAGTGAACAGTGAACTTCAACTCTTTATTAATCATTCTGAACAGAGCAAAACCCTAGGGCAGCAGCAGCCCTTTTATAGGGTAGGCTGCTGACCTATTAGCCAATGAGAAACATGGAAGTGTTAAACCTTGAACCAATGAGAGTGGCTCGTTAACAGCCAATCAGATTCCCCAGAACGGACCAATCCGATATAGCTATTATCGGCCAATCAGAAGTGCAGGATTAGAACCCTTCTTTTTCTTAAGGTTTGTTAAAACTTTATTTAAGCGCCTTTATTAGTTCATAAAACCCTTCCCCCCGGGTTCCATTTGAGGGGTGCGGTGACATAATCCCTAAAATATGTAGGTTGTTTTAACTGTCTATTAGATTTGCGCTGTCCCACCGGTTCCTGTCTGTAGTCTGGTTTCGGCGGGACGTTTTTGGACATATCTGGTACAGGCGGTTCCGTATCCTCACTGGATGACTTGGTGCCACTAATTCTGTCATTATTGTCCTCCGATCTTTGCGGGCTTGCCTCCGTTGAGGTATTCCTCTGTGGCGAGGCCAATCCCCTCCCTGATTCTTCTTCATGTATTGCGCCTGATTGCTGACTTCCTTCGCTTCTGCTTTCCACCATCTCGAATTCAGTTTCTTCGACATCCCCTCCCCCCTCAGTTTGGGAGTCACAAGAGTCGCGGGAACTGGGTTGTAGCCTAGAGCAAAGCTGATCTATATGGCGTTTCCATATTTTTCCATCCCAGGTTTGCACACGGTACGATCTGGGCCCGGTGGTTTGAATTACGGTTGCTTCGACCCATAATGGCTCACCGGAGAGGTTTTTAGTGAAAACTAAGTCGCCTACCTTGAACTCGCAGCATTTTCCGCTAGATCCACAGGGTTTCTCTGGCTCGTAGGATGGGTGGAGCTGGTCGAGGTGGGAACGGAGCTTGCATCCCATCAACAGTTCACCTGGAGTCTTGTTGATGACGCTGTGCGGAGTGATATGTTGGAGTAGGAGTATTCTGTTTAGTTTGTCCTCAATGTCCCCATAGTCCATTTTGTGGAGAGTTTTTTTAACAAATTGTACTATGCGCTCAGCCCTGCCGTTAGCCGCAGGGTGAGCTGGCGAAGTTAGAGCATGGCGGATACCCCGGTCCGCTAAGTATTGTTCAAACGCCAGGGCGGTGAACTGGGGTCCGTTGTCGGAGACCAGGACGTCTGACAGCCCATGCATTGTGAATAGCCTATTCAATTTTCGGATGACGGACTTGGTTGTAGTATTCTTCATTTTGTGGATCTCGAGCCAGTTGGAATAGGCATCCACTGTTAGGAGGAACGTATGTCCCTTAGTAGGTCCCGCAAAGTCAATGTGGATGTGGGATCACGCCCCCCGGGGGGTTTCCCACTCTGTTGTAGTTGCTCTAGGTGGGGCACTGCTGACTTCTTGGCACTTTAGACAAGTCTTTACCCAGGCTTTGATCTGCTTGTCGATGCCTGGCCACCACATGTAGCTTCATGTGAGCGCTTTCATACGCATGATGCCAGGGTGACCATCATGCAATGTTTTCAATACTGCTCATTGTAACCGCTCTGGGACGACGACTCTATCTCCACATAGGATGCAGCCATTTTTGTGAAAAAAGTTCTGTTTGGTGGTTTCTGAAAGGGGTGAAATCATCAGGGGTTTGTTCTACTGGCCATCCTCGTTCGACCTAGCTAAGAACTCACGCCAGGTCAGGATCTCGTTTTGTTTCGATCGCAATGTCTCTGTTAGTGGCAGTGAATGTAGCTTTTCAATCTGGAGTGTTGTAAGGGTTGGAGCTGGGTTGTCGATGGTTTCCAGAAGTGGGGCACAGCTCAATGCATCAGCGTGGGGAATGGCTTTCCCCAGGCGCTATTGTAATTTATAGTTGTACGCAGCTAAGAACTCCGACCAGCGAGTCATTCTAGGTGACAATATATAGAGGGTTGGCTTGTCTCCTGCTATAATCCCTAGTAAAGGTTTGTGATCAGTAACAATAGTAAAAACTCGTCCATACACATATTCATGAAACCGTTTCACAGCAGATACAACAGCAAGAGCCTCTTTGTCGATTTGCTTATAGTTATGTTCAGCCTTTGATAGGGTCCTTGAAAAATAGGCAATAGGGGCCTCACTACCATTTGGTAACACATGACTCAAAATGGCTCCTACTCCAAATGGTGATGCATCACATGTAATTGTTAAAGGCAAAGTCTCGTTATACTGCATTAAAACAGCATCTGAAGTAAGTAAGTTTTTCACTTGTTGGAATGCATGCTCCTCTCGGTGTCCCCAGACCCAGGTTGCTTTTTTGTCGAGAAATCTATGTAGGCGCTCAACTACGGTCATTTTCCGAGGCAAGAAGATGTTGTAAAAGTTAATGAGCCCCAGGAAAGCTTGGAGGTCAGTCTTATTTCTGGGTCTTGGGGCATTTTTGATTGCTTTTAGTTTGCTATTAGTGGGGTGAATGCCTTGTTTATCGATTAGGTACCCCAGGAACTCTACTTTATCAGTACACAGTTGACATTTATTTTTTTTAACTTTAAGGCCAGAGTCTTTAAATTTCTGGAGAATCATTTTAAGCCGCTTTTCTAGTACTCCTCAATTCGGGCCCACAATTAAAACATCATCAAAGTATGGCACGACCCCCTTGATCCCTTGTAAGAGTATCTCCATCAGACTTTGAAAAATCCCTGGAGCTACGCTCACTCTGAATTGGAGTCAGTTGCATTTAAAGGCACCTCGATGCGTAACGATCATCTGTGCCTCTGCGGTTTTTTTTTATCTACAGGCAGTTGTTAGTACGCCTGTGCTAAATCCAATTTAGCGAAGACTTTTCCACCCCCCAGGGAATGGAGAAGGTGTTGTACCACCTGCACTGGGTAAGCGTTCTGTTGAAGAGTGTGATTAAGGGTGGCCCGGTAGTCCCCACAAATCCTTAACAATCTATCCGGTTTGATGGGTGTTACGATTGGGGTTTCCCAACGAGCATGGTCAGTTGGTTCTAAAACACCCTGGGCTATTAATTTATCGAGCTGCTCGTCAATCTTTGGTTTAAGGGCAAAAGGTACCCAACAAGGCTTAAGGCGGATGGGGGCTACTTCAGGGTTAAGGTTAAATGATATCGGGGTCCCCTTGTACTCGCCTAGTTTGTCTGCAAAGATGTCCTGGAATTCCTGGACGAGGGCCTCCTCTCAGTCGTCGCTTCTGGTTTGGTGAATGCCGGCTACCTTGATCCTGAGTGGGGCGAACCATTGAAGGCCTAACAAGTTAGGCCGGTCACGGTTGACGACGGTCAGTGGTAATGATGCAGTACGATTTTTGAATGATTCTTGGACTTGGCTGGATCCAACGACCGGAATTCGGTTCCCCTGATAATCCTTGAGCATGATTCTTTGGGTTCTGAGGTCTTGATGCCAGACGGCAGGGATTAATTGTTTAAGGGTCTTCCAGGAAACCATCGAGAGGGACGATCCTGAATCGACTTCCATCACGCAAGGCTGGTTTTTGATGGCGACCTTCACTCGGATCTTCTTTGCATCTAGCGATGAGGCGTGACCGATTGTAATGGTTTGGTGTGCCTCTTCTCGTCTTTTTGAAATGGCCACTGTTTTATTTCTGTAGGAGTGGTTGTTCCATTGGTGGTTCAAATGTTCCCGACTCACAGGACGATTCCCTGTGGTCTGGCGGTAGTTGTTTCCCCTCTGAAGTGGGATGGATCCTTGCTTGCTTCTACAGACCTTCCCGATGTGGCCTCTTTTCCCACATAAATGGTAGAGTGCGTCGAGGAATTTGCAGTCTGATCACGGGTGGTTTGCCCCACAACCCGCACATTGGTGTGGTAGTCTTTGATTCTGCTGGTGGTGTTGGTCACGTTCAGACCGGAGCCGGTTGACCTCCTCCTCATCACTTTCTGATGGTGATTCGAGGTCCTCGTGGTGGGTCGCTGTTGTGTGTCTCTCTAGGCGAGGTGAGGTTCCGCTGGTGAGTTGGCGGAGTGGTGCATTGGTGTGGCGCATTCGGGCAGCCAACTTCCTGGTTGCTTCTTCTGCAGTAGCATCAGCAATGGCATCTGCAAGGTTGATGTCCCCTTTGGCCATGATCTTGCTCTGTATTGTCTGGTCATCTAATCCCAGAACTATTCGGTCTCTCAGAGCTTCTTCGAGGTCTGCGAACTCACAGAGGCCTTCCAGGTTCCGGAGATCTGCGATGAAATCTGCAATGCTCTCTCCTTTCCGCTGGTCCCTCTGGTAAAATTCATGTCTTCGGACAAGTGTTGGTATGGCGGATGCATAGTGGGCCCGTAGAAGGGGCGCGAGGACGTCCCAGTCCATGGTTTTCACCTCAGCCGGTTTCACTAGTGCCTTGGCCATCTTTAAGATGGCAGGCCTGCAATGGGTCAGGAACACTGCTCGCTTTTTCCCCGTAGTGGCATCCTTCAAGTTGTTGGTCTCCAGAAACATCTGGAACCGGTCTATGTATGAGTCCCAGTCTTCTTGTGCCGGGTCAAATGGAGCGGGTGGTATGGCGCCCCTGGACATGGTTTCCGTTGTCGATGTGCCTTCAGCCACGTGCTCTGTTTGGTGCTCTGGAGTGTTCAGTCAGCTCTGACGTCTCCGCATCTCACCTTCGTCGCCAGTGTTAAGTTCTGCGCATGGGTGCAAGGAACGGAGACGAGGCAGTGAACAGTGAACTTCAACTCTTTATTAATCATTCTGAACAAAGCAAAACCCTAGGGCAGCAGCAGCCCTTTTATAGGGTAGGCTGCTGACCTATTAGCCAATGAGAAATATGGAAGTGTTAAACCTTGAACCAATGAGAGTGGCTCATTAACAGCCAATCAGATTCTCCTGAACGGACCAATTCGATATCGCTATTATCGGCCAATCAGAAGTGCAGGATTAGAACCCTGCTTTTTCTTAAGGTTTGTTAAAACTTTATTTAAGTGCCTTTATTAGTTCATAACAATTTATGTGAGAGAAAGATGGTGAAGATGGCTCTTCTCTAATAGTTCCCAGAGTATATACTTTATGGCATTAGTAATCTGCTTTAGTTTAGTTAGATTTCTGTCTATAGGTAAGAAACAGTAAAGGATGTGGGGAAAGGTTTGTGGAGCCTGACATATGTACCCATATAAAAGAAAGAAAGTCCAACAATATTCAAGAATCCAACACCAGTTCAAGTCAAAGCGCTTGAGAGTCAACAAACAAAAGAGAAAATAAGGATGTTTTACAGCTCAGCTGTTTTAAACAGGCTAAATGCTGGTAAACTCAAAAAAGCAAAGTTAGTGACTTTGCTTTTTTGAATTAAGCAGAGAATCTCTATTTTAGAGGCTAAGTGCTTGATGGATCAGGCCCCTTTACCTAATAGAACAGGGGTGTCAAACTGGCAGCCTGCAGACCAGATGAGAAAAAATGTAACAAAACCTCACGAGACAGCAATGTGATGCAGCGAGTTTGACACCCATGTAATAGAGCTTAGTTTTCAACTAGTCACTATACAATTTAACTTTAAGAATCATTCTGAGGTCAGAATAGTTTGAATAAGGTGTGAATTCTTGTTATGAATGCTAAATAGAATATTTTGAACTAAAACATTTCAAATTTTAAAAATGTTAATACCATAGGAAGAAGGGATAGAGAAAGCAAACGAGGAAAAATAAGTTGAAACTGTGTTAAGCACTTCCAGAAAGTTGTGAGAAGGAAATCCAGCTTTTGTCATGACATAATATGTGAATCAGGCCTTCGCATTAAACCACAATATGGTTCTTGTTTATTTGAATATGATATTAATCTAATCTAATAATAAGGTACAATGAATATCAAGGTAATATCTGAATGTCTTTGGAGATTCTCAATCATCCAGTCATAGTTGTGTCAAAGGTGCTTTTGAAAAGGCAATTGGACTTTCTACGGAAGCTCATGGATGAGAATAGAAATGGAAAAAACCAAGAAAGTCCAGTTGCCTTTGGGAAAGCACCTTTGTGGTAATATATGAATGTAGCATGACTCTAACAAGTGCATTCTGTGACCAATGTAGCATCGTTTGAACTTGGACTAATCCACTTGGCCATGGAAACCCACTAGGTGTCTTTGGACCAGTTACTCCTTTTTCCTTGTGAGCATAAAATGAATGGAGAACATTGTCCTGAGTTCTTAAATAAAATATATGGAGGGTATAAATCTAACAAACTAAATACACTATGTGAGTCCAATCTATGCGCTTCTCTAGCTCTGCTTGTGTGCTATTCTGTTTAAACTGTTTCCTGTTTGTAGCTATTTCTCTCACTCTTTAATTTACATACAGCAGTGTTGTGAGAAGGAAACCCAGTCTGGTCATATAGTACATGATGTGAATCAACAATTAAAGCACAGTATAGTTCTTGTTTGTTTGGATAAGATATGAATCTAATAATAATATACAATGAATATCAAGGTAATATATGAATGTTCATTTAAGAAGAGACTTAACAGCCACGTCTCAGATTGCATAGGGTCTCCTGCTTGAGCAGGGAGTTGGACGAGAAGACCTCAAAGGCACCTTCCTGCTCTATTCTGATTGAAAGTGTTCAGTTCTCAGGAACTTCTAACCATGCATTTGATCTAAGCATATTAGTTGAAAATAGTAATGGGAGACAAGGGCATTCATGTATAAATCTTCCCCTTTTGTAGGCCCAAAAGTCAGTTCTAAATGGAAAACTGAGCCTGTATGCCCTATATTTTAGGCTATGCTTTCACGGGGATTTGATAAAATAATTTGCAGAAATTTGCTGCTACAGAGGCTTCTGCATCTGACCTTTGACCATAGTGTTAGATACAAACTCGTCAACATAATTTCCTTGTAAGACTGAAGTTCTGTAGAGTTTCAGTATCCATGAAATTCAAGATCACATGTCAGCCCAATCAGCATAGGCCATGATCCCAATAAATCTGAAAAGCCCTAGATTCCGGGAGGATTTGGTTAGAATAAAACATACTGATTTGCCCAAGGCCATAAACAGTGCTGAAGAAGAATTTGTATGTGGATTCCTTGCATCCCTTCACAACTCCCTAACCCTCTAACTATTGTGCCTCTTGGGCTATTCAGAGCAGCTACTGTCTAAACTTCTCTTGGGTCACAGCTTGGGGCAGAAACATTTTTGCAAAGCAGTTTAATGATGAGAGATGTCTTCTTGCTTGATATATAAGGTGTGCAAAGAAGCACAAAAACTCCTTTGAAATACACCAAGCTAATCATTCCATACCCTGATCCTTAACCAGATATGCTGAGTGTTGACATTCATCCCACATAACTGTCTCTTTTTGTCTTCTTCCATCTATTTCATTCTTCATGGAGCCTTTAGAAAGCATTGGTGGTCACTTCTCATTAGAAAAACATGCTGTGTCCATCTCTCTGCTTTCAGAACTGTTATTGTTTCTGTCGTCCTGTTCCATATATTTTCATTCTGGGCCATTTCTGACTTCTTCTTTCTCCTTGTCAGCATCTAAATGTCCATAAACAGGTCTAGACTTCATTGTAATGTCTTTTATTTGATTCTCTATTTTGTATTGCCTTGTGCAAACAGTTATTTTAGGGAGAGGCAAATATTTTGAATGGTTTGTTACCTCAACAGACATCTGAGAAGCATGGTATATAGTACTTGACACTGGTTTTTAGCAAAACTTTAAAATATTAGTTTCATAATTCCACCCTGTTCCTTCTTACTTCCACAGCAATTGCAATAGATGTTTTGTATTTCTATACTCCTGTTGTTTAAATGTGCTTTAGATAGTTTTCCTCTTTTCTTTTTTCTGCCTGATGCCTATTATAATACAACCGGTTAGTTTCCCCAAAGAATAAGATGAATGAAATTCAAATATACCATTTCAGATTTGTAGAATCTGGACATAAACATCCTGGACATAAACTGCTTCAACTCTTACCCTCAAAACGATTCTAAAGAGCACTGCATACCAGAACAACTAGACACAAGAACAGTTTTCCCTAACGCCATCACTCTGCTAAACAAATAATTCTCTCAACACTGTCAAACTATTTACTAAGTCTGCATTACTATTACTATTAATCCTCCCATCCTTCCTTTTACCCATCTCCTCCCAATTATGACTGTATCACTGTAACCTTGTTGCTTGTATCCTAATGATTTTTATTGACTGTTTCCTAGTATGATTTGATTGCTTATTGCACCCTATGACTATTATTAAGTGATGTGCCTTATGTTTCTTGATTCTTGACAAATGTATCTTTTCTTTTATGTACACTGAGAGCATATGCACCAAGACAAATTCCTTGTGTGTCCAATCACATTTGGCCAATAAATAAAGAATTCTAAATGAATTCTAGAATAACCAAAGTAGGAAAAGACTGTCAAATTATTAAGCATTGCATAATTCTATGTGTTTTTGTTGTGAACATTTCACATTTGAGGGATGGTGCGTAAGAAGGGGAAGGTGGTGTGATGGAGTATAGTGAAGCAACATTTCCCAGGAAGAATGGAGCACATTCCAAAGAGGGGGCAAGACAAGAGGCAGCACAACACAGAGCTGGATAGGTGACAGAGAATGAGGGGTAGGATAGCTGCTCCTTAGAAATTCCCAGGGTAGATTCATAATGGTTAGATAGCATAGGCATGATTCTATCTATTGGATGTAAGCAAATAAAGAACTGAACTTTGGCTGGATTGTTCTACATCATTTTTGGTCTGGATCTGACAGCAAGCAATATCATGCAACAAATGGGGTTTTGTGAAATAGAAATGAACTTACATTGAGGTATATATGTGTCTCCCTGTGTTTGTGTATTTCAGGGTCTGTCAGTCTTTTTCAGCCAGGGGCACACTTTTCATTTCACACTTTGATGCTGAAAGGCTAGGGAGATCAATATATCTCTTTTAGTGATGTCACTGAGAGCAAAGGAGATGATTCAGATTATTTGGCCTTATTCATTGTTAGAGTTGGAAGGGTGGGCCCTTTTTTTTAGTCTAGACTTAAAACACCTGTTTAAGAGGATGTTTTGGTAGTGTATTGTAAATTGACTCTTATCCGCTGAGTATCGTTATCACACCTTGAGGAGTGCAGGGAATACTGCAAAAAATGGACAAGAGCAGCATGTTCTTTATGTGCAAGGAATTGCCATTCCTTGCACATAAAGGCATAGGAAGTGTGTGTGTGTGTGTGTGTGTGAGTGGGTGGGTCGATGGGTATGCATCACTGGTGGGATTCAAAATTTTTACTACCGGTTCTGTGGGCATGACTTAGTGGATGTGGTGTGTCTTGGTGTGCGTGTCAGGGGAAGGTTATTGCAAAATCCCATTCTCTCCTCATCCCACTAACCTGCTTTCCAGCTCTGTTCTCATGTGCAGGGCAACAAAAGAAGACCCAGCCAATCAGCTGGGACTTGGGAGACAGCAAATAGATGGGGTGGGGCCAGTCAGAGGTGGTACTGGTTCTCTGAACTACTCAAAATTTCCACTTCCAGTTCTTCAGAACTAGTCAGAACCTGCTGAATACCACTTCTGTTATGCATGTTCACGTGTTTATTAGTTAGCCCATAGCTTCTGCATATGAATTGAAATCATTAGAAATTGATCAACATGATTTACATGGCCAAGATTTCGTATGCTGTTTGATTTGATACCATTGTGCATTTAATTGTTTTCCTTCCTTCCTTCCTTTCTTCCTTCCCTCCCTCCCCTTCCTTCATTATTTTCCAATTACCTTGTTTTGCTTTTTTATTTTCATTTTTATTGTACTTGGTTATAGTTTTTCTTTGTTTTTTGTTACAGATCCAGAATCAATAAAAAGATATAAAAATACTTATTCCGTGACTTCTGGCTAATAAACAAGTAAACAATTTAAAAACACACATCTAATCCAATGCAACCAATACCCAGGACAAAAGTTCAATAAAATAGAAACAAGAATTTTCTGTGCAGAAAATAACCAATTCCACCTGCAATTACATACTCCAAGCACAACAGGGAGCTGGAAAAATCACACAGGTCTAAAACCTTAGTTCAGAAAGGACATAAAAGCTGAGACTGAAATATTATTAAAAATTTTAAAGGACTATGAAAATGAAACACACTCACATACATACACACACAGAGACACCTAATTGTACAGAGACATCAGTGGAGGCATTAAACAAGATTTTTGAGTGAAGTGTCCAACATTTTGACGTCTAGTGCTGAGAAGATTTTCTTCTCTCCTTCAGAAATGTGATTGAGAAGTTCTCTATGCTTTTAAAGTACAGAGAAATATATCAAGCTGCAACTACATTAACATACACTGTAAACTTCTTTCTGTTAACGCTACTACATGCCACATAAACTAAGTATGGTAGTTGCAGTCTTCACAAAATTTAATACATGAGGCATGATACATGGAGGAGATTAGAAATTTTAAAACTTTTAGCAAATTGGAGAATTGAAGTACAGCCAATAGAGTAAAATCTCAGAGCTGCCATGACATGTTATACCTAAGAAAAGATAACTGTATTTACATTTTAAAAGCTAAAGTTAAATGGTTAACCAGTGAGAGGTGTTACAGAAGCCTGTCAATCAGTGGCATGGCAATTCCTGTGTTCAACAATGTTCAGTTTTCAACCAAGGTTTATAGATTTGAAAATGGTTCTCAGGAGACCAACAAATATGAAAAAATGGTTAAGGAAACACAACTTACAAGAAAAAGTTGAAAGAAAGGCATATGTTTAATCCCATGATTTCAGGCCACATTGACCATTCTGGTTGGGATGGAGAGAATAACTTCCAAAACATCAGGTCAGCAGATTGCCTTCTCCTGAAACATGAAAGCATGAGTCAATGTTTGCAATGCTATTTTTACAACACAGGATGGAAATTATTGACTATTTTGAATATTGCAAAAGGAATAGCAGATAGCAGAACTATTGCTGGTTGGCATGATCTGACTGTATTAAGAATTGTCAAAAAATTCTTCTTCTGACAAACAGTTTTCATATAGATAGCAGTTTAATCCAACCTTTGATTCCTCTATTCAGGATCTGAATAAACCAGCAGTTAGCAGAATCGAAAGGTTTGTTAATTACAAACAGTGACTAATGTATATTAAAATATATTATAGTATAATAGAATGCAATATAGTGCAAACATGCAGTATAATAAAATATAATACAATACAATATGACCCATATCGTAAGACCCACTGGCATTCATTTCCCATCACCTTTTCTGGCCAGTATTGCCTTGATGAGTTGGTTGAAAACAGATGTCACTTTCTATGAGTAAACTTGGCTGAGATAGTTTAATTAAGAGGAGAAAAAAAGGAAGAACAACCCAAAAATTGTTTCATACAACAAAAACACAATATTGTTCTCTGGTTATTGTTGCTGTTCCTTTTGAAAAGTTCTAGGACACACTTTAGATTTATGAAAGGCTATTTTTGCTTTTAGGGCATTTAAAATATTTGGATGACTATGAGAAATAGCAGTTAGGAAGATTATAGCAAAATCTTGACAAAGAGATTACTTTACCAAAGTGAGCAGCCTTTCTACACTTGATTTGTTGAGAAATGATTTGGAAAATGCAAATGGCTTTTGGCAGGCTTCAGTTTAAAATGACTGCTTTCGATCACAAATTAAAATTAACCAGAGTTTTTTAGTTGCTAAATATTTATTTTAGGAATCCATACAGCTTCTGCTTTAATAAAGGTTAAGCTGTAATCTTTGGCTTGTCAGTTCCAGGATATACCAGTGGATAAATCACACACTCTTGAACTGATAGATGTCAGGATAGCTGTATACAAATGGAGGAAGATGTCAGTGAACATCCTAGTTTACATTACATATACTATAAACATTGACATTATTTTGTGCTGAGACTATTTGCTAGCTAAGCAATCACAACTTCTCCAGCTTTGATGCTTTTTGTGTTCAATCAGGTTCTAATGATTTCAGATGCTTGCAATTAATGAAGCATTAGATTAATTGGTTGAGTAGTGTGAGACAGGCTTTGGAATAGGTTGTCTCAGAACCACAGACAACCTATTACCCAAAGTGACAGTAATCACTAGAGGCAAAACTGTGAGAAATTGAATTAATGATTTTACTACTTTACCCTCTAAAATTGGGCAAGAATTAACAGTTGTCCCATGTTCTACTGAGCGAATCTGATAGAGGGCCAGACATCTACCTAACATTAAGTAATGTCCAGTTCATCAAAAAGGTCAATCACTGAATTTAAGACAGAATTCAGCATTATGTGGGTTAAGGCTATACAAAACCATCAAAAGAAGCCTCCCGCAGTGGAGATTAATGCAAAGACTAGATACCTCTGTTTGATTTGTTAAAGCCTGTGTCTTTTGCAATCCAAAACAACACTTCTACTGGGACCATCAGCAAGTCAAAGCTACTGTGGATACACAACCAGGAACAACTTTCAAAGCAGTCATATGTGTTATGAACTAATAAAACGCTTAGATAAAGTTTTTTCAAACCTTTAGAAAAAGCAGGGTTCTAATCCTGTGCTTCTGATTGGCCGATAATAGCGATATCGGATTGGTCCGTTCAGGAGAATCTGATTGGCTGTTAATGAGCCACTCTCATTGGTTCAAGGGTTTAACACTCCATGTTTCTCATTGGCTACTAGATCAGCAGCCTGCCCTATAAAAGGGCTGCTGCTGCCCTAGGGTTTTGCTCTGTTCAGAATGTAAATAAAGAGTTGAAGTTCACTGTTCACTGTCTCATCTCCGTTCCTTGCGCCCATGCGCAGAACCTAACACTGGTGACAAGGATGGGATGCAGAGACATCAGAGCTGACTGAACACTACAGAGCAGCAAACAGAGCACGTGGCTGAAGGCACATCGACAGCGGAAACCATGTCCGGTGGCGCCATACCACCCACTCCATTTGACCTGGCACAAGAAGACTGGGACTCGTAGATGGACTGGTTCCAGATGTTTCTGGAGACCAACAACTTGAAGGATGCCACTACGGGGAAAAAGTGAACAGTATTCCTGACCCACTGCAGACCTGCTGTTTTTAAGATGGCCAAGGCACTGGTGAAACCGGCTGAGGTGAAAACCATGGACTGGGACGTCCTCGAGCCCCTCCTACGGGCTCACTATGCACCTATCGTACCAACGCTTGTCTGAAGACATGAATTTTACCAAACAGACCAGCGGAAAGGAGAGAGTGTTGCAGATTTCATCGCGGATCTCCAGAACCTGGGAGGCCTCTGTGGGTTCGCCGACCTCGAAGAGGCTCTGAGAGACCGAATAGTTCTGGGATTAGATACACCACATGTGCAGAGTAAGCTGATGGCGAAAGGCAACATCAGCCTTGCAGATACCATCGCTGATGCTACTGCAGCAGAAGCAACCAGGTAGTCGGCTGCCTGAATGCGCCGCACCAACGCACTGCTCCGCCAACTCTCCAGCGAAACCACACCTCGCCTAGAGAGACACACAATGGCAACCCACCACGAGGACCTCGAAGCGTCATCAGAAAGTGATGAGGAGGAGGTTAACCGGCTCTGGTCTGAACGTGACCAATGCCACCAGCGGAATCAAAGACTACAGCACCAATGCGCAGGTTGTGGGGCAAACCACCTGCGATCAGACTGCAAATTCCTCAATGCGCTCTGGCACTTTTGTGGGAAAAGAGGCCACATCAGAAAGGTCTGTAGAAGCAAGCAAGGATCCAGCCCACTTCAGAGGGGAAACAACTACCGCCAAACCACAGGGAATCGTCCTGTGAGTCGGGAACATTTGAACCACCAATAGAACAACCACTCCTACAGAAATAAACCAATGGCCAATTCAACGAAGTGAGAAGAGGCACACCAAACCATTACAATTGGTCATGCCTCATCACTAGATGCAAAGAAGATTCGAGTGAAGGTCACCATTGAAAACCAGCCCTGCGTGATGGAAGTCGATTCAGGATCTTCCCTCTCGATGGTTTCCTGGAAGACCCTTAAACAATTAATCCCTGTCATCCGGCGTCAAGACCTCAGAACCCAAAGAATCATACTCAAGGATTATCAAGGGAACCGAATTCCAGTCGTTGGATCCAGCCTAGTCCAGGTCTCATTCAAAAATTGTACTGCATCTTCACCATTGACCGTTGTCGACCGTGATCGGCCTAGCTTGTTAGGCCTTCAATGGTTCACCCCACTCGGGATCGAGGTAGCTGGCATTCACCAAACCAGAAGCGATGACTAGGAGGAGGCCCTTGTCCAGGAATTCCAGGATGTCTTTGCAGACAAACTAGGCGAGTACAAGGGGCCCCCGAACCTTAACCCTGAAGTAGCCCCCATCCGCCTTAAGCCTCATAAGGTACCTTTTGCCCTGAAACCAAAGATTGATGAGCAGCTTGATAAATTAATAGGCCAGGGTGTTTTAGAACCAACAGACCACGCTTGTTGGGAAACCCCAATCGTTACCCATCAAACCGGATGGATCGTTAAGGATTTGTGGGGTCTACCAGGCCACCCTGAATGACGCTCTTCAACAGAACGCTTACCCGGTGCCAATTGTATGACACCTTCTCCATTCCCTGGGGGGCGGAAAAGTCTTCGCTAAATTGGATTTAGCACAGGCGTACCAACAACTGCCTGTAGATAAAAAAACAGCAGAGGCACAAATGATCGTTACGCACTGAGGCGACTTTAAGTGCAACCAACTCCAATTCGGAGTTAGCATAGCTTCAGGGATTTTTCAAAGTTTGATGGAGAGACTCTTGCAAGGGATCAAAGGGGTCGTACCATACTTTGATGATGTTTTAATTGTGGCCCCGAATAGAGAAATACTAGAAAAGCGTCTTGAATTGGTTCTCCAGAAATTTAAAGACTCCAGCCTAAAGGTTAAAAAAAATAAATGTCAACTGTGTACAGATAAAGGAGAGTTCCTGGGGTACCTAATCAATAAACAAGGCATTCACTCCACCAATAGCAAACTAAAAGCAATCAAAAATGCCCCAAGACCCAGAAATAAGACTGATCTCCAAGCTTTCCTGGGGCTCATTAATTTTTACAACATCTTCCTGCCCCACAAGGCGACTGTAGCTGAGCCCCTAAACAGACTTCTCAACAAAAAAGCAACCTGGGTCTGGGGGCACCAAGAGGAGCATGCATTCCGACAAGTAAAAAACTTATTAACCTCAGATGCTGTTTTAATGCAGTATAACGAGACTTTGCCTTTAACAATTACATGTGACACGTCACCATTTGGAGTAGGCCATTTTGAGCCATGTGTTACCAAATGGTAGTGAGGCCCCTATTGCCTATTTTTCAAGGACCCTATCAAAGGCTGAACGTAACTATAGTCAAATCGATAAAGAGGCTCTTGCTGTTGTATCTGCTGTGAAACAGTTTCATGAATATGTATATGGATGAGTTTTTACTATTGTCACTGACCACAAACCTTTGCTGGGGATTATAGCAGGAGACAAGTCAACCCCCTATATATTATCACCTAGAATGACTCGCTGGTCAGAGTTTTTGGCTGTGTACAACTATAGACTGCAACACCGCCCGGGGAAAGTCATTCCCCACGCTGATGCACTGAGCCGTGCACCACTTCCGGAAACTGTCGTCGACCCAGCTCCAACCCTTACGACACTCCAGATTGAAACGCTACATTCACCGCCACTAACAGCCAGAGACATTGTGATCGAAACAAAACGAGATCCTGTCTTAGCGCGAGTTCTTAGCTGGGTCAAATGAGGATGGCCAGTAGAACAAACCCCTGACGACTTCACCCCCTTCAGGAACCGGCAAACAGAACTTTTTTCACAAAAAGGCTGCATCCTATGTGGGAATAGAGTCATCGTCCCAGAGCAGTTACAACAAGCAGTATTAAAAACATTGCATGACGGTCAACCCGGCATCGTGCATATGAAAGCACTCGCATGAAGCTACGCGTGGTGGCCGGGCATCAGCAAACAGATCGAAGCCTGGGTAAAGACTTGTTTAAAGTGCCAAGAAGTTAGCAGTGCCCCATCTAAAGCAACTCCAACAGAATGGGAAACACCCCGGGGACCATGGTCCTGCATCCACGTTGACTTTGCGGGACCTACTAAGGGACATACGTTCCTCCTAACAGTGGATGCCTATTCCAACTGGCTCAAGATCCACAAAATAAAGAGTACTACAACCAAGTTCGTCATCCGGAAATTGAACAGGCTATTCGTGACGCATGGACTGCCAGACATTCTGGTCTCCAACAACGGACCCCAGTTTACCGCTCAACACTTTGAACAATAATTAGCGAACCAGGGTATTTGCCATGCGCTAACTTTGCCAGTGCACCCTGTGGCTAACGGAAGAGCCGAGCGCATGGTACAATTTGTTAAAAAAACCATCTACAAAATGGACTATGGGGACATTGAAGATAAAATAAACAGAATACTCCTTCTCCAGCACATCACACCGCACAGCGTCACCAACAAGACTCCAGCTGAACTATTGATGGGACGCAAACTCCGTTCTCACCTCGACTGGCTTCACCAGTCTTACGAGCCAGAGAAACCCTGTGGATCTAGCGGAAAATGCCATGAGTTCAAGATAGATGACTTAGTTTTCACCAGAAACCTTCCTGGCGAACCCTTGTGGGTCGAGGCAACCATAATTCAAGCCACCGGACTCAGGCCGTACCGTGTGAAAACCTGCGATGGAAAAATATGGAAACGCCATATAGATCAGCTTCGCTTTAGGCTACAACCCAGTTTCTGTGACTCTGGTGACTCCCAAACTGAGGGGGGAGGGGATGTCGAAGAAACCGAATTTGAGATGGTGGAAAGCAGGAGCGAAAGAAGTCAGCAATCGAGCGTGACAAATGAAGAAGATTCAGGGAGGGGAGTGTCCTCACCACAGAGGAATACCTCAACAGAAGCAATCTCTGGTTTGATCCGGGAGAAGCCCTTTTGCTGGCAGCGGAGAGGCAGCCCCCATAGCTGCTGAAGTCGAGACAGCTCCGGAAAGAAAGTGGCTGGAAAGAAGTGTGTCGGCTGGGTGAGAAATTCCTTTTGTGTTGTAAATTCGCTGAGGCTTGAAAGGGCATCCTGAACAAAGAAGAAATCTGTGAGGCTTTTTTTTTTTAACCAAACTGTTTGAGCGGCGTTTTTTAAAGTGATGTCAAATTGAAGCTTGGATTCTTTTTTCTTTTTCTTATTTTTTTTTCTGGGGACTTAAGTGTGACTTTGTAGATAACCAGATTGAATTTTCTCTTATATATATTTTTATGCTCCTTTTGATTTTTTAATTTTTTCTAGGATAGAGGCTCCCTTTAGCTATTTTCTTTTTCTTTTCTTTTTTTGTATACATTACTCATTTTTTCTGGCTGTGGGGGGGAAGAGCATTAAGAAACATTGCAACACTGCCAACTAGAGGCTTGAAAATACTTTAAGACTCCTTCTCAAGGACATTTCAACGTGATAAGATAGAGGGAGAGCATAGCAAAATATTATTACAGATGTTTTCCTGGACTCTTATCAATATTTCAACATTTGAGGCTTAGCTTTGAAGCTGCTGGAGAAGAGAGTCATAATAAGAGCCTTGGATAAATAAATAAAGTGCAGTGTGCTCTTATATATATATATATATATATATGTTGTCTGAGGTTCTCGCGGGTATTTGTATGTGGATCTTTGGTTATTCGGGTTTTCTCCCGCGTAAGATTGGAAGTATCTAGGCAACGTTTCGATGAAGTCTCATTCATCATCTTCAGGCTTGGTCTTCAGCTCTGTGCTTCTCAGAGTGATGTGAGCTTGCAGCTGCTTCTTCCTTTTAACTGCTCCTGGGGGTGTGACTTGATTGGCTGGGGGCTTGGCTGTGTTCTGATTGGATGGGGGGGTGTTCTCATTGGTTGGGGGTTTGGCTGTGTTCTGATTGGTTGGGGGGTTGGCTGTGTTCTGATTGGCTGGAGGCGTGTTCTGTTCAGGTGGGGGCCCCCACCTGAACAGAACACGCCTCCAGCCAATCAGAACACAGCCAACCCCCCAACCAATCAGAACACAGCCAAACCCCCAACCAATGAGAACACCCCCCCATCCAATCAGAACACAGCCAAGCCCCCAGCCAATCAAGTCACACCCCCAGGAGCAGTTAAAAGGAAGAAGCAGCTGCAAGCTCACATCACTCTGAGAAGCACAGAGCTGAAGACCAAGCCTGAAGATGATGAATGAGACTTCATCGAAACGTTGCCTAGATACTTCCAATCTTACGCGGGAGAAAACCCGAATAACCAAAGATCCACATATATATATATATATATATATATACACCCCATTCGCCAGCCTTTTTGTAAATCTCAATTCTAGTAATATTCTTATTTTTGCCTTTTATTTTAAAGGGAAAGTCTCAGAGTTTTTTCTTTATTTTTCTTTTTTTCTCTTTATTTTTATTGGGACTTCTTTGCTTTTTCTATCTATGTTTTTGGACCACTTTGTTTTTCTTTTTTGATTATTGAGATTAAGGTGTGAAGAACCTGAAGGAATTTCTTTTTTTCTTTTTCTTTTCTTTCTTTTTTTGCTCTTAATCAATAATATCATTTTTGGGTTGGTTTGTTTTTTTCCTTTCTATTTTTCTTTTTTTATGGTGGACTACTTTGTAATTGGATTAGGGTCAAGAAGAACCTGAAGATTTTTCTTCTTTCTTCTTTCTTTTTTCCTTTTTCTTCTTTGGTTTTGGATCTTTTACTATTGTTTTTTTTTTTTTGGATTATAATTGACTATTCTACCAGTTGGATTAAAAGTCAAAAAGAATTTGAAGCTTTGGAGGCATTAAAATGAGGAGGAAACCAATACCAGTTGGCATTTCTACTTCTACCTCTGCTTCCCCACCAGCTGGAGGACAACGTTTAATTCAGACAATGTTGAAGCAAAATAAAGAACAAGAAATAGTAACTTTACAGATGATTATGCAAGGAATCCAAGATCTCAAGATAAAATCAGACATCATTGAACAAAGAATAGAGAAGACTGATGAAAAAGTGGAAAATATTAAACAAATGATGGGGAAGTATGAGGAGAGATTCCAAAAAATTGAGGAAGAAGGAAAACAAAGAGAGGAGCAGATTGGAAATATTGACAGTAGATTAACAGTGGTTGAACAAGAAAAAAAATGGGATGTTGAGGTGGGAGATGGAAAGGTCAGAATTTTATCTTAGATTTCAAAATATAGAAGAGGAAAAAGGAGAAAATTTGGCTGCGATAATGATAGAAATTTTGGCAGATGCTTTGGAAATTACAGAGGAAAAGATGATGGATGGAGTAGATGAGGTATATCGAGTTTATACAAGATATGCAATGAGAAATAAATTACCAAAGGAAGTCCATATTAGATTTACCAAAAAATCCATTAAAACACAAATATTACAAGTGGTAAGAGAGAAAACAGTGAAATACAAAGGTAAAGAGATTGTGGTTTTAAAACAAATACCCAGAAGAGTGAGAGAGATGAGAAGAGAATATCGATTTCTGACCAAAATGCTCCTGGAAAACGAAGTGAATTATAGATGGCTGATTCCAGAAGGATTAATGTTTATGTGGCAAGAGCAGAGACATAGAATTGATTCAATTGAGAAAGCAGAACTTTTCCATGCAGAATTTTTTGGAAGAAGAAGAGAGGAGGCAGAGAAAGAGGTCTCATTAATTGAGTTTCAAGAGGAACAACTGGAGACTGAAAAAGAGAAAGGAGCTGTAAGTGGACAGGTGGACAGTAAAGAACAGCGTGAAGTGAGATCCACAAGAGCTGTTAGACCTAAATATAAAGCATAATCATGGAAGAAAGAAAACTGATTACAATGAATATAAATGGACTTAATTCAGCTGTTAAAAGAAGGAAAACTTTTCATAAATTAGAGAAATTAAAATTTGATATAATTTGTCTACAAGAAGTTCATATTAAAAAACAACATGAACAATTGTTAGTACAGCCAAAATTGGGGAAAATATTTACTTCTTTGACTCAATGTAAGAAAAGAGGAGTGGTTCTATACATTAAAGAGGCTATCCTAGCAAAACTGATCTACACTGATGAAGATGGAAGAGTATTAATGGTGGAAATAATGGACAATAATATAAAAATACTCTTGATTGCAATTTATGCTCCGAATGAAAAACAAGAAGAGTTTTATAAAAAGCTACACATGAAAATAACTGGACTGGACTATGTTAATATAATTATGATGGGAGACTTTAATGGAATTGTGGACAATAAATTGGACTATATAGCAACAACAGCCAAGCAAAATAGAAAGGCTCTCCCTAAATCTTTTTTTAAAATGACAGACGAACTATCTTTAAAAGATATTTGGAGAGAAAGAAATGTTAAAGCTAAACAATATACTTTTTATTCAAATAGATATTTATCATGGTCCAGATTAGATATGATTTGGATCTCAACAGAATTAATATCCAATATTCAAGAAACAAATATTGAAACAAGTCCTTGGGCAGATCATAGTCCAATGACAATTAAATGGAAGGGACAAAAAAAAAGATCGAGATGGACATTAAACAATACTATTTTAAAGGAGAAAGATTTTATACAATGGATGGAGAAGGAATTGGCTTTTTTTTTCAGAGAAAATAAAAAAGAAGATACTTCAACACAGAATGTTTGGGATACAATAAAGGCATATGCTAAAGGTCTGATAATAGATTATACAAGAAAAAATAATATTAGGAAAAGGCAAGCTTCTAAGGCCTTGGAAGATGAGTATAAAAGACTTGAAAAAGAATTACAGAAAATGCCACAGAAAAAAGATATTAAATTGAAGCTGGATGTAATTAAACATAAAATGGAATTGGCACAGAAAATCAGAAACTCTAAACAGAATTACTTTGAAGATGCGAATAAACCAGGTAGATGGCTAGCATATAAATTGAGAAAGGAGAAGGAATCAAGAAAAATATTGAAGTTAATAGATGATCAAGGCCAAGTTTGTTATGGTAATAAGGAAAAAAAGGAAATTATTCGAGATTTTTATGGGCAATTATATAAACAAGAGAATATTGATGAGGAAAAAGTCAAACAATATTTACAGAATGCTAATTTACCGAAGATACCTAAAGAGACTGAAGAAATGTTAGAAAGCAATATAACAATGATGGAATTAAATGAAGCATTTAAGAGACAAAACAATGGGAAAGCACCGGGTCCAGATGTGTTCCCGGCAGAATTTTATAAAGAATCAAGAATCATTGAGTATCCCATTGTTAGAAGTCATGAATGAAGTTATGTTGAAGAAGATGATACCCAAAACATGGTCAGAGGCTTATATCACACTTATTCCAAAAGAAGAGGCTGACCACTGCAAATTAAGAACTATAGACCCATCTCCTTATTGAATGCAGACTATAAAATCTTTGCTTCAATTTTAGCAGAAAGACTTAAAAAAATTTCAATAATTTTATTCACCCAGATCAAAATTGATTTCTGCCAAAGAGACAAATCAGAGACAATGTGGGAGTAATCTTGGATACTTTGGAATACTATGAGGCTCATCCTGAAAAGCAAATGGCTTTGATATTTTTAGATGCTCAAAAGGCATTTGACAACGTGAACTGGAGATTTATGTTATTACTATTGGAACAGATGGGTTTTGCTAAAAAATTTATTCAAGCAATCGAAGCCATAAAAAATAAACAGACAGCAAAGGTAATGATGGAGGGGAAACTTACAGGTTTTATTAATATAAGAAAAGGCACAAGACAAGGGTGTCCTCTATCTCCTTTGCTATTTGTGTTGACCTTGGAAGTGTTGAATAGAAATATTAGGGATGATAAAAGTATAAAAGGAATGAAAATTAAGAAGGAAGAATTTAAACTACAAGCTTTTGCTGATGATTTAGCTTTTATTCTGGAAGCCCCGTTAGAAACAGTTCCAAGGTTATTGGAAAAGATAGAGACATATGGTGAGATGGCTGATTTGAAAATAAATAAAGATAAAACAAAGATTTTGACAAAGGACATGCTATTGAGACAAAGAGAAGAACTGGCAGATCTTTTGAAAATCCAAACTACAAATAAGGTTAAGGGATATATTTGACAGCAAGATGTAGCACATTAAAAGAGAATAATTATATTAAACTCAAACAACAGATAGCTACAGATATGAAGAAGTGGGAAAACTTGCAATTGTCATTAATAGGGAGAATTTCAATAATCAAGATGAATATTCTACCTAGAATTTTATTTTTGTTCCAAACAATACCAATTAGGCTTGGAAAAGACTATTTTGAAGATTTAAATAAAATCTTGTTGAAGTTTATATGGCAAGGTAAAAAAGCGACAATAAAGCTAAAGCTTTTGCAAGACGCTAGAATTAGAGGAGGTTTTGGCCTGCCAAATTGGGAATTGTATTATCAAGCTGCAAATTTGATGTGGGTTAAAGAATGGATAACATTAAGAAAGAATAGATTGTTGACATTAGAAGGGCATGATTTGCTGTTGGGCTAGCATGCTTTTTTATGGTATAAGGGAACTAAAACACAGGGTTATTTTAGAAGACATTATGTACGGGAGTCTTTGTGGTTAAACTGGGAGAAGATAAAAAGACAATGTTATTTGAAAATTCCAGTTTGGTTATCGACCATTGAAGCATTTTCCTATCCTATAATCTACAAGAAGGAATAAACAGTTAGATATGGGGAACTCTTGGATGAAAAGGGTGAACTTAAAACGATCCAAAACTTAGAGGAACAAGGTATAAGGATGAATTGGTTTTCATATGTGCAAATACATTCAAGGTATGATGAAGATTCTAAAACGGAGGGATTCTATGATAAGCAGACTGATTTAGATAAGATCTTGATGGGTACTGATGAGAAGGTGATTAAAAAATTATATGGTTATTTACTGGGAATGAAATTAGAGGAAGAACAAGTCAAAGAAACTATGATTGTTTGGGGGAAGAATTTTGGATATGGGATTGATCTAGAGAAATGGCAGAAATTGTGGTCTCAAAATTATAAAATGACAATGTCAACAGCATATAAAGAAAACTTGTATAAGATGTTTTACAGGTGGCACTTTCCCCCGACAAGAATAGCAAGAATGTTTAAGAACAAATCTGAAAAATGCTGGAAATGTCATCAGATACCCAGCTCGTATTACCATATGTGGTGGACTTGTGAGGATGCTAGAAAATATTGGACTATAATTCGCATGTGGTTGGAAAAAATTACAAAGAAACACATAGACTTGAAACCAGAGATCTTCTTATTGGGAATTTTACCTGATATATATGGTAAAGATTTGAAGTACCTGATTGTAAATGTATTAACAGCGGTTAGGATTGTATTTGCTAAAAATTGGAAGAATGAGAAAATACCATTACAGGAAGAAATTATTAAGAAAATATTGGAATGTGCTGAGATGAGTAGATTGACATTTGAAATTAGAGAACAAGAGGATAAACAATTTTATGAAATTTGGGGTCTTTTTTATCAATGGCTAGATGATAAAATATGATAATAGAATATTTAGAATGCTAGACAGTAAGGAATATCTTTATTTTGCTATTATTTTGTTATTTGACATTATATTTATAAAGGGTTTTTTAGGATTGATTTGATATGATTATATGATTTGTTATAGAATAAACTGGTTTAAAGTATTGTGAGCTCATAAAGCATGAATGATTAAAAATATAGTCAAAAACTTCTTTTTTTAGTGATATTAGGATATATAAGTTTGGATTGACAATATGAGTTGTTATGTAACATAATTGTAATTGAGACTACAGAATGAATGCACAAAAATGATGAACCAACTGACACACTGGATGTACATATGAGAGTTGATGTTTTTATGTTTTGTTTGTCTTGTTTGTTTGTAGAAAATTGATAAAATCTTTTTCAAAAAAAAAGATAGACGACTTAGTTTTCACCAGAAACCTTTCTGGCGAACCGTTGTGGGTTGAGGCAACCATAATTCAAGCCACCGGACTCAGGTCGTACCGTGTGAAAACCTGCGATGGAAAAATATGGAAACGCCAAATAGATCAGCTTCATTCTAGGCTACAACCCAGTTTCCGTGACTCCGGTGACTCCCAAACTGAGGGGGGAGGGGATGTCGAAGAAACCGAATTTGAGATGATGGAAAGCAGGAGCGAAAGAAGTCAGCAATCGAGCGTGACAAATGAAGAAGAATCAGGGAGGGGAGTGTCCTCACCACAGAGGAATACCTCAACAGAAGCAAGCCCGCAAAGATCAGAGGGCAACAACAAGAACATTAGCGGCACCGAGTCGTCCAATGAGGATACGGAACCTCCGGTACCTGATATGCCCAAAAACGTCCCGCCGAAACCGGATTACAGACAGGAACTGGTGGGACAGCGCAAATCTAATAGACAGTCAAAACAACCTTCATACCTCAGGGATTACGTCACCGCACCCCTTAAATGGAACCCGGGGGGAAGGGGTGTTATGAACTAATAAAATGCTTAAATAAAGTTTTATCAAACCTTTAGAAAAAGCAGGGTTCTAATCCTGTGCTTTTGATTAGCCGATAATAGCGATATCGGATTGGTCCATTCAGGAGAATTTGATTGGCTGTTAACGAGCCACTTTCATTGGTTCAAGGGTTTAACACTCCATGTTTCTCATTGGTTACTAGATCAGCAGCCTGCCCTATAAAAGGGCTGCTGCTGCCTTAGGGTTTTGCTCTGTTCAGAATGTTAATAAAGAGTTGAAGTTCACTGTTCACTGCCTCGTCTCCGTTCCTTGCACCCATGCGCAGAACCTAACAATATGAGTATTGCAAAACACATGGCAGCTTTAATACTTCAAAGAGAAAAGCTTTGTTTCTACTAACAGGTATCATGAAACACCTCTTTGAAATGCTTTGTACAGACCTAATCAATATTTCATTTTCATTGCCAGTTTCTGTGTGGGCAATGTCCTATAAGATTCCAGCAGACAAGGGAGTTGTAGTAAAAATAACCAGTGAGTGTAGAGTTGTTTTTAGCCCTCCTTATGGGTTCCTCTCTTCCCTTATAAGCAGGATATACCCATCATATATATAGTTGTTTGAGTGAAGACTCCATAAGTTATACTATATGATTTACTACAGAACTTTGAAATTCAATCTGTGTCATAAAAAGCTAGAAAATTATTATAAAGTCTGCATAGCCACTACCAGACATAAGCAGATTGGCAAAAGAAAAGAGAAAAATGATAAAGATACATTACTGATTAATTGATATGATTTTTGCAATAAGTCAGGATTTCTCACTTCCATTTAAAAAAAAATGCAGTATAAGTTAGAATTTCAGGTGAAACAGTATTGGTGAGGGAATACAGGCTTTTTGTTATCAAGTGTTCTCACATGGAAATAACTAGTCGATTAGAATTAGTTTACCATATGTGTAACTAGGTCTGTTTGGGGTTAGGTTTCATCCCATCAGTTAGGCCATAGAGATAAATTTATTTCAAAGATGTAACATTCTGTTTTCTTCCCTTCCTCTTCGATAATTTTGCATTCCAGGATTGTGTGGGTCCAAAGTTCTCTTGAAACAAAATTAGCTCTTCAGATGCTCCTGTTGAAGTGAACACTTCTTTTGCCAATTCTTCCTCCTTTCCATCCATCTGTATTTGCTGAAATGTTTTGCTAGAGACTTGTGGAGGTATTGGATAGAACCATAAGGAGAAAAGAAAATGGTCAAAGCCCATCTATGTATCAGTAGACGCTTTTGTTACATCTCCATGTTGGTGAAAGGAAATCCTTCTGTGAGTGGAAAGTAGATTCTAGATCTGATTAAAGTGTCTTTCTTAAAAATATAATATATTATAATGCTATGTTCTTTTCCCTACCACTTTCATTCAGTTTGATGAGGATGAAAATACATTCCAAGAGAAAATTAAGGGAAATTCCCACAGGTACTAGAAAATGGGTGCAACCCACCTCAGTGCTTAGCTTTGGGCATCAGAAGCAACACAGTCCATCATGTTGCTTGAAGGTAAACACTGAAAGCAATGTTCTCTGTCTCATAAAATGTCAAGATAGATGCCTTGACAAACTGTCTCACTTCAAAGAAAATAGGTTATACAGATAGCCCTATTGGCACAGAGATTAGAATGCAGCATTGCAGGCTGACTCTGCTCACTGCCAGAAGTTCAATCCTGACTGGCTCAAGGTTGGCTCAGCTTTCCATCATTCCAAGGTCAGTAAAATGAGGATCCAGATTGGTGGAAATAATGTGCCGACATTTGTAAAATGCTCAAAGAGTGCTATAAAGCACTATGAAGTGGTGCTCTTGCTATGTGCTCTTGCTACATAGTGAAGGAGATCACTAAAGGCCAAAGGAGAGGCTGAAGCAAAATGTTCTCAGTCAACTCCAATTGTCAACTCAGTCAACTCCAACACTAATCTTTGCAGGAACTATTTGATGCTTCATGACCAAGACTTAGCTATCTAGAATTTCTCCTAGGTAGCTTGATCTTTATTAATGCTTTCCACAGTTTACTTCCCACTGTTATTAGATTTTTCTTGTTCATGATTCTCCCAATGTCCAATCCAATCCCATCTCTCTTAAAAAAAATAGAAATGACATTAGCCATTTTCCAGTCTTCCTGTATCTGCTACATTATTGTTAGAAGACCAGTATGGATCCATATATGAATTTTTTAAGGCAGCATTTTCACACTCCTTTCCTTTTATTTGCTGCAGTTCCTTCAGGAATTACAAATGCAAGTAGTTTGTTTAGTTTCTCTATTGTTTCCTTATCCTCATCCAAAATTTCTTCCTTAGCACTGACTGTTCTGGATATAGTAAGTGATCACGGTCACATTTCACTCAAAATTCTCTCTTTCTTTGACCCATAGAATTTAACAGGATATACCGACAACCTGTTTTTTCTAGACCTATTTTTTTGAGACATTTTCATGAAAATAGGAGAGAATAAAAGCAATAGAAATTATATGGCAGAATGTATATGCTGAATACAAACTGCCCGCTTTTTTAAAGAAAAAAAATGGACTGAGTTATCTTGCTCAAATGCCCGTGTGTTATCCACCAAGGTATAACTTTTATTTATGATAATTGCCCTTCTGCTACTACACAGCTCCAGAAAATAAAATGAAACAAATTAAGAGAGGGATCCAAAAGCAAAGAAAAAGCTGGCATCTGAATTTTTGATGCAGTCTATGCATTCTCATTATAGCATTGACTTTTTGTATTACTTGTGATTTATAATGTAATTGGGGAACTATAGAAATGTTAATGAGAATGATGCTGCTCTGAATATGACAAAGTTGTTTACTAATTATTGCTTTTAACTTGAGCTAATTTTGATAGTAGTTAAAATCACAAGGATTTTCTTTTCCTTTCCCCTATCAGCTGCACAGGAGCTTTCGTGTTTACAATTCCCCAACCACTACCACCTGCCTTAACATTGGGGGATGCATAAATAATTATTTTAGAGAAAGAGATAATAAAAAAACAACAACTACAAGGTGAAATTTCAAACCTTAAGGCAAGTATATTTGTTCCATTAAAACTCAAGATGAGAAATTGTTGCTAAGGAGTTTATTTCATAACATATAGCACTGCTCATTATCTTAGAGAAGATACAGAATGCTGCAGCGATTATTAGCGTGCTCAGTAATGAGATCACTGAAGCATTTTGCCATTGAAAGTGTGTGTTTGTGTGTGTGTGTGAAATACATAATTACAGGCCTTTATTTACTATGGGTTAGGCTTCACCATCCATCTCTCTCTGGCTCTACTTTAATGATCCATATTTTCAGTTCTTTGTCTGAAGACTACTATTCCTCTTGGAATTAATGCAGAACTGTTGGCATTTTTTTCTGACTCAATGAACATATGATTATGGCTAGTCTCTTTCAACATGATCACTCAAATAATATAGGCGACAGTAAAAATCCCTTTCCCAGTCCAGTGATTGGGAAAGATCTCTATATTTTAAGTTTGTCCAGTAAGCATCAATTGTATATTCCCTTTCCCTTAGACACCAAGGATCAGTTTGTAGATGCAATGGTACAACATGTTTAAGATACTGTCAGATACAAAGGGTCAGCTGGAATAGGATGGCTCCACCATGAAGGAAAGGATAAGTTATTTCCATCTTCTTAATATGTAGAGACAATTGGGCTAACAATGGAACAATGATGACAGAAAGCACTCTTGACTGCATCTGAATATAGGATGCATATTTAAGAAATAATTGGCTCGGCCACTTGACATACAGATCATTTCTCAACATCACCTTCTTCAATGAGCAGATGCCAAGCCAGTGGACAAACAATACATGACAGTCACAATTCATAATAAGCAGCTATTTGTCTCCACTGCCTAACCAAAGGGATGAAACCTAACCCCAAACAGCTCCAGTTACACATATGGTAAACTAGTTCTAATCAACTAGTCATTTGCATATGAGACCACTTGATGATAAAAAGCCTGTATTCACTCACCAACACTATTTCACCTGCAATCTGAATTCATACTGCATTTAAAAAAAAAAAATGGAAGTGAAAAATCCTGACTTATTGCAGAAATCATATAAAGTAATCAGTAATCTACTTTTTTCATTTTTCTTTTGCCAATCTGCTTATGTCTGGTGGTGGCTATGCATACTTTACAATAATTTTCTAGCTTTTTAGGATACAGAGATTGAATTTCTGTAGGTAAACCATATCTTATGGAGTCTTCACTGAAACAACTGCTCTGCATCCTATTTTACCATTGGGACAGTCTATTTTCTTCCTCATAGGTTGCTTAGGCACAAACACAAGAATTTTTGGATAAATCAAAGGAAAAGGATATTTCTGAACAAAGATTGTGAAATTTTCCTCTTTGAATGTAGCGCCATAGTTTTATATATATTATAATCAATAGTTTTAAATAGAAAGAGATTAAAATATTAGGAACTTCAAAGGAAATAGATTAAAATGGAAAAAAATCATGTACTAACACATAAAAATGGCTTTCCAAATACAAGTGAGAGTAGGATTGAATCACTTCCCTTTTTAAACAAACAAGAACAACTCCGTCAACATAAGAAGAATAGAATCCTGCATAATATATATCTCAAAAGAATGCAGTTAAAAACATACATTCTTATTTAATATTGACATCAGAGGTGCTGAGTGAGTGTGTTTGGAAAGAGAAAAAAAATCTAAAGTTTTATGTTTTGTCTCTTTATGCTTTCCTTAGCCAAATGAGGATGACAGCCTTTTCAAGGTTATGGGTAAAATAACAAGAATGTCCAGTGGAATTTATCCTCGCTGGTAGTTGTGTATAGTATATATCTATACCATATGAGTGGTCTATAAATCCTTCTCATAAATGCTGTTACCTCTACCACCAGTAGTTTTTCATTTTTATGGGAATATAACTTTAAGAGGTGGTATATGTACACATATCCTTTTCTCTCACATAATCTTTTTGAAACATCTGGTCCTGTGAAATACTGGACATGCCAATAATGTAATTCAGGCTCAGATTGTTACAAATGGTGATGGCAGCCCATCATTTGTTTGACCTGTAGAATTCTCAATGTTGAATAGAGAAAACAAACCTCTCATCCATCCAAGATTTCTGGGTAACTGGAAGCCTTACTTGGATCATCTTTTCAGAGATTTGTGAGGAAAATAAATAAATATTAAAGTTACAGTCAAGTGAATGTTGAATAGGCCCAGGAGTGTTACAGCAGTTAAGTTACTGGATTTGAATTGGGAGACTCTCTTCTAGTCCACCTAAAATCATGGAAGCTTACAGAATGATTTTGGGTTTAGCCATTTTATTCCCTACCTAATACACAATTTTGTTAGGGGAAAATAACAGAATAACAGACTTGGAAGGGATCTTGGAGGTCTTCTAGTCCAGGGGTCTCCAAACTTGTCAACTTTAAGACTTATGGACTTCAACTCCCAGAGTTCCTCAACCAGTTTTGCCTGGCTGAGGGACTCTGGGAGTTGAAGTCCACAAGTCTTAAAGTTGCCGAGGTTGGAGACCCCCGTTCTAGTCCAAATGATGCTCAAGCAGGAGATCCTATACCATTTCAGACAAATTGTTGTCCAATCTCTTCTTAAAAACCTCCAGTTTTGGAGCATTTACAACTTCTGGAGTTACAATTAACTAATTAATTGTTCTGTTCAAAAATTTCTCCTTAGTTCTACATTGCTTTTCTCCTTGATTAGTTTCCATCTGTTGCTTCTTGTCCTGCCCTCAGGTGCTTTGGAGAATAGGTTGACTTCCTCTTCTTTGCAGGAGCCCCTTAGATATTGGAACACTGCTATCATATCACCCTTAATTTTTCTTTTCATTAAGATAGACATTTTCATTAAGCTAGAGCATAAGAGCAATGCATTATGGGTCATCTTGAGATTCTGGAAGAAAAGCTGGAAGAAAATATACACTTCTGCAACTTCTGTTTCATGACCTTATGGACAAAAAGTAGGATATTTTTTTCTGCATGGCATTACTTGAAATATTGTTGATGACAACTGCTATACTATTGTTAACTTACAAGCAAGTTTGAATCAATGATAAGAAAGGGGCTTCTGAAGGGATGGAGAGCTATTGTGGCTAGTGGGGAGAACATTAAATATTTCCCACTTAATTGTTTTTTCTATGTGAAGCACGTTTCAACATTTAGAAGAGCTTTGAAAACTAAAAAGATCCTGCTGCATTTAGTTTGCAGCATTAAGGAACAGATATTTCATAAATTAAAATTTAAAAAAAATTAGGATATGGAAAATAGTGATCATTTGGAGTTCCTTTGTGTAATAAAGTAGATGAATTATATCTAGGAACACAATCATTAGATGAATTATATCAGGGGAAATTTGTTGCCTCTGCTGGGGCCTTCCTTCTCAGAGAACTCATTTGTTTTTGAGTAAAAATTACAGAGAATTATTTTAGTTGATCCATATTTTTGACTCAAAACTGAATTTGTTAAAATTATTGCTGTGCATTTGGGTTTTAAAAACAATTGAAAGGCCACTTTTGAAATCTAACTTCTTAGCATAGAACAGTAATAGAGTATCCTTACCTTAAGAGCTATCAAATTGTAATCCATTTATGGGAAATAAAGATATATTTGCCTGTTAACGGAAAATGATTAGAATAATGGCAGAACATTCAATTTGCTTGCATTTCACATCTGCCCATCAGCAGGTTCAGGCTTGTACTTCTAGTTTTTGAAAGTCTCAACTCAGATGTTGTTTTCTTCAATTTCCTTTCCGTTTTATGGTCTTTTTTTACTTGCTACCTTGATTTACGATCATTTGTGTGATTGCATTGCTTTGCTTTATGGCAGTTTATGTCATTCTAGGCTTGTCATAAATGGCTACCATAAAGTGAGGTAAAATATCATAAAACATTAGTGAACCGCTGATATTCAAGGTTTCTGAGTACAAGCTGATAGGTGGCAAGGCTGAATGACTGTGTATTTTGCAGGCTATAGAGTTACAGCTCTGCTCCTGCTAGGCTAAGAATTGGAAAAATGAATGCTCAGATGGTAAACAGAAGAAGCTACAAAAAATGTCACAGAAGATCTTTCTCCCCACTTAATGTCTATGTTTTAGGGGTATTTAAAAAGGAAACTTAATTGAGAATTATTTAATTCCTACATCCCATTGTAGGAAATGCTAAAAATAATGGATTCAATTGATAAAGCATCTTGCATAAGAACTTTCAATGCTTACTATAAAAAATTAGAAGTTGTCAACTCTATGAATAGACAGAGGGATGTTATTTGACCCTGAAGCAGAGTAGGCAATGTCCACTCCTACATAAGGCAGGGCCAACTAAATTATAATGATACACAAGGCCCAACTCCTTTTTCCCTTACCTGTAAATAAAAGTAAAATAGCAACAAACAGAATAGGTACTTATTGTTCTTTCACATCAAAATATTTCATTAAAATGTCATTCAGCCCAGGCCATAATTTGTATCTTTGTGGAACCTCGATTATGCTTATTCTTGAGATGATACTGAAAGCAGAAGTGTTTGAGTTAAGCACATTCTTATACCCTATTCCAAGAATGTTATTGGCATCTGGAGATATGCTCAGAACCTCTAAATATAATCCCAGCTAGTAATCAGTGTTGTTCACATCCTTCTGTGTTTCTAGGCCTCCAGAAGCTATAGTTCTCCAAGCAAAGTTCTAAGTTATGATGGAAATAGAAGATTCCTATCCATTTTACCTTTAATTAGAAATAAAATGATACTTCCGCTTCAGAGTCTGATAGTCCTTTGTCCACTTTGCAGAGAACTATTCTCCGTTTGAAGAGGTGTGGGGACAAATCAAAGGCAACTTACTAACTAGGTTTGCAAACCTGTAACAATAGTACATGCTAGGTTTATGAACATTGCCTCATATGCATAATAAAATAATGTTACTTTGCACCAAATGAATGTTGGTTAAATTGCCTGGAACTAATTATTCATGAACATCATGGTTTTTAACAATTTTATTGAAGGTTTGATTATAATTCCTGCAATGTGTATTTAGTACTGTGGTGCTATGGCTTGTAAGTAATGAGCTATGTACATCAATTTGACATTAGGATAGCTTAGAAACACTGAAGGAAACACACTGGCTTCATTTGCTTTATTAATTAGAATATTTTATACCTCTCTCTCCTGCTGTGTGCATATGTATATGTATTATGGCATGTGTGTGAGCTCCCTCAACTAACTTGTAAAAGTATTTTACTAGCACACATATTGGTGAGATCAAAGCAGAGGGCCTTCTCATTCTGACTGTTAGAAATGGGGTATCACTTCTCTTTGTGGCATTATTTTAAAGGATCTTCTGTGGAAGTGATGCTCCACTTCAAAGGTTTGTTCAGTTAGAATCTCTGTGTTAAGTTTCACTCCTGGTACCCTCATAGACACATCCATGTAAAAAAGAGGAATAAGGAAGATCCTACAAACTGCAGAGTGATCAGCCTGAGGTCAGTTTTTGGGAAAACATGAGAACCTATCACAGAGATCAGTCTGTAAACACTTTGAAAACAAAACAGTAATTACTAGAAATGATCATGTGTTTGTCAAGAATAAATCAGGAAATTAAGCTCTTTCAAGATATTAACAGCAGGTCAAGGCCTGTTCTTCCTCATTCTGAATAATGGAGTTAAGTTACAGGAGGCAGATTTTAAATGAATATTGGGGGGGGGGATCCTAAAATAGCAATAGCGATAGCATGTAGACTTATATACTTCTTCACAGTGCTTTACACAGCCCTCCCTAAGCAGTTTACAGAGTCAACATATTGTCCCCAACAATCTGGGTCCTCATTTTACTGACCTCGGAAGGATAGAAGGCTGAGTCAACCTTGAGCTGGTTGGGATCAAACTCCTGACATTGGATAGTTTGTCTGCAATATTGCATTCTAACCACTGCATCCCCACAACTCAGTTCAATAGAAGAACATTTGTCATCTGGAGAGATTGTGGTTTCTCCATCACTGGTGTGTTCAAACAGAAGATACATATTGTAGCTATCTACCTGGGATTATTTAATTTGGATTCATCCACTTAAAAATGGCCTAAATGATGGCCAGTGGATGAAGGGATATACAATGTAAATGACAAAATTGTACAAATCATGGCCTTAATTTTATTCATAGAAAAATTGCTATGCACTAAAAGCTTATGAGGGAAAAAAATCCCTCTTGTGCCTGTATACATAGATCACACAAACCACAAACCTTAACCTTTTTGTGCTGATGGGCACATTGGGAATTTTGCAATCATGTACACAATGAATGCTGTGATGTGAGTGGTCGGTCATAAAATATATTTTTTCTCAGAAACAAGCTGTTGAGGCTGTTCCCCATTCACCTGCATTAAGAATATTGTCTAGAACTCAGCTTACTTTTGCCGTTTCCCCCCTGAGCACATCTTCAAACAAAGCATTCAGCTGCAGCCAGCTATTAGTTTATTTTCCAAGAATACCTCTTTGGTCTAGAAACATTCCTGGAAATAAAGCTTATGCTTGAGGCTGAAAGTTTGTTTTGAAGAATAGTAACTTCTTATTTTTTTTAACTGGAAAACAGCAGCAGCAGCAATAACTCTACCATCAGAAAGAGCTTAGCAGTTTCCAAAGAAAGTGCTTCCCAGCACAATGGTGCATCTGGGTATCACACTGGAAACCCCAAAATGAGGATTTAGTCTCCTAACATACCATTAAAATCAATCACAAATTTATTCAAATGTTGGATTGAACATGAACAGAAATTATTCCAGTGGAGAAAAGAAATGATTAAACTGAGAAGGGGAAAGAGAAAAAAGAGCATATATTTCAAATTTTACATCCATCTTCAAGTCAAGAAAATAAAAAGTGGTATTTCTTGGACAGCCACCCCATTTTTCAAGTGTCATCATATCAGATTTTGTTTCCCACAACTTAAAAAAAAAGTCCCAAACCAAAGAAAATGCCAATCCATCATTTCTGATAGGAGGTATCCATCATCTTACAAGCTCTGTCTTTTCAAGGATGTCAGGGAGTGGATACAAACCAAGAACCCATTTTACTGCTGACAAGCTTTGTGTATTGAGGGCGTTTGTCTATAGATCAGGCCACCTGGACTGTCTTTTTGCCATCTCTCACTTTTCCATTTAAAATTATTCTTGCCAACAAATCATTTCAAAAAGCAGGTTTTTCTTTACATGCAGCCTTTCTATTGTATATATGCTTATTTGAATCGAAGGAAGAGCCAGGTTATAGCTAAAGACAAATGAATCGGTTATTATTGCTTCCTTCCACACAAAATTTACTAGTTTTAGCCACAACAACCTGAGGGAAGTTGAACCATTATGGCAATTTGCTCCTATGTATGAATATCAAAACAATTGTCAACAATGCAAAAATCATGCTATGTACAGCTATGATGTCATGATATACACTTTGTCATATACCCCATCTCCCCTGCTGGCCCTTCCTGCAATCCCTCTACAGATGCCCGTGTGTAGGGATGCAATGGACACTGTGAGGACATTTGCAGGAATTATGTGTCTGATATATAATGAATGAACTATGGTTCGTACTCATGTTGACACTCTTAACATCCTAGTTACAAATATGAACCACATCTCTCCCTCTGTCTCTGACAGACCTGCCCCAATCTGTTCTCCTAGGAAAGTAAAACTCTTAACTCCATTTGGTTGAATTGAAAAGACACTTTTACTCAGAGATGCTGATGGCAGTAAAGTCAAGTGGAACCTAAAGTTTCCGAGCACCAATACAGAACTAATCCCTTGGTTCCCTCTACCCCTCCTCCCATGGTCTGTGTTGAGGTAATTCCCTGTTGGGAGAATGAGCGCATAGAGGGAGACGTATAGAGAGTAGTGTTTGAATAATACACACACAGCACACAGATACACTGTACAGTAAATGTAGGTTTTTTACTTTCAATAAAGGTTTAAGCAAAGGTTTAAACTTTGCTTAAAGTTCAAGATAAGCAGTCCAGAGTCATTCACAGGTTAAATCAGTCAGTTTTCAGTCCAGGGATAATCCAATAACAAAGTCCAGTGTCAAAAACAGTTCAGTATCAGACTTATATCAAATCCAGGAATAGCAGTCAATTAAGAGGAATGGCAATATTCTCCAACAGAAGGAAACAGAGACTCACTCAGACACATTCTCTTCTAAGACATAGACTAAGACAACTCAGGTTTCTGGCTCCATCTTATGGCCGTTTGAGAAACCACACCCAATTACACTTTTAGGATTCTCTTAAAGATACAGTATTAAAATGTCTGTTCTGGTTTATATATTTCCAACCCAAATAACTGTTAGGTGATTTACATTTTTAACATTCTCCCCTTTTGGGCAGGACAATATATACAACCTTACATTCTAAGTCCATAATCTTCAGAGCAAGCCTTATGTTTTATAGAGCCTTGGGCCTTCATAAAATGATCTGCTATATTGTTTTCTGACATATAGTATTCTAGCTTAATCATTTTATTTTGCACACATTGTCTCACATTTAAGCATCTTAAATCTGTGTGTTTTGTTCTTGTTTTAACAGCAATATTTGAAGCCATCTGTATTGCTGATTGGTTATCTTCATAAACAACAATAGAATGCTGATTGGTTATCTTCATAAACAACAATAGAATCTGTTACATCAATTTCCATATCAATTAATAATTGTTTATACAAAAGTAAATCTGTTTATAATAAAGATAAACATGAGAATTCAGCCTCCATTGTTGACAAAGTTAGGTGTTTCTGTCTAATAGATCTCCATCCAGTCAATACTTTTCCCAATAATACTACAGTACCTGATGTAGATTTTCATGTATTTATGCCTGTAGCAAAACTTGCATCAGCACATGCAGTTTATCTCAGTTCATCTTTAGTTTCCAAATACAATACATAATGCATTGTTTGTTTTAGATATCTTAACACACGTTTAGCAGCTTGCCAATGCTTTTCAGTTGGCTCAGTATTAAATCTCGCTAACTGATTAACACAGTATGCAATATCTGGTCTTGACCAATTACTGAGATAAGATAAACTACCAATCAAGGACTGATAAATGTTCTTATCAAAAATAGGACTTTGAACATCACTATGGCTAAACTCCTGGCTCATTGGTGTTTTAGTCAGCTTACAAAGTTCCATTTTAAAACTTTTTAGTAATTGGTTAAATTTGTCTGCCTGTGAGATCTTGTATCCTCCCCTAGTTCTATCTATCTTTAAACTAAAATATTGTTTAATTTCTCCTAACTCTTAAATTTCTTTTCCAATAGTGAAATTATCTCAGTAGCTTCTTGTTCAGTTTTGGTGATTAATGCTATGTCATCAGTAAACAATAGCAACAATGAAATTACACCATTACTTTCTCTTTTAAACAAACACGGATCAGCCATGCCAGCTACAAAATCTATCTTAGTTAATTCTTTAACTATACATTGGGTCCACTTATATCCTGATTGCTTCAAACCATAAAGACTCTTTTTCAATCTCCAGCAATCAGTTGTATTATCATTTTTTATACCTAAAGTTTTCTTTAAATATATAGTGTGTTGCAACGGTGCATGCAGATATGCCATCTCTACCTCCAAATTATTTATAATATATTTTTCCTTAGCTGCCCAAACTAATGCTGCCCTTAATGTAGTAGACTTCAGACTAGGCGCAAACACCTCATCGTAGTCATTTGCTGTCTGATTGAACTCTTGTGCTACTAACCTGGCTTTATGGGTAACAGTCCCATCTACACCTGTCTTCAGTTTATATATCCATTTACATCCTATGGCATGTTTACCTGATGGTAACTTAACATTTTCATATACCTCCAGCTTTTTTAATGATTCCAGTTCCTTATCCATTGCTTTCTGCCAAGCAGCCTGATCCTTAGCAGGATACAGTTACTTGGAACTGTATTCATTTGGCATACAACACTAGCCTGATATCTATCAGGTGGTTGTGTTACTTGGGTTGAACGTCTTGGTGGGTTCACCTGTGCCACCTGCTCCTGTTCTTCTACCTTTTCTTGTGCCTGTTCTACTACTTCCTCCTGTGCCTGTTCTTCCTCTTTAATGGCTATTTGTGGTTTACTGATTTTATCTTTAGGGACTATTTGAGTGTCAATAATGATACAGTTGCTGGATTCCTGTTCCAGTTTATCCCACCCAACGTGCTCAAGAAATTTTGCACTAGGACTACAATAAACATGAGCTGTGCCTTGATCCAGAATCTAAATGATCTATGGTTAGCCTCATAACCTACAAAAAATAACTTCTTAGCTCTATGTTGCCCTTTCATTCTTACTTTTTCTTACTTTTTTTTCCCTTTTGAGGGAATATGCACCCATGCTGGAGCTCCAAATGTGTGTAGGTAACTTAAATTTGGCTTTCTGCCATGCCAATGAGTGAATGGCAATTCACCAGTTGTTGTGTTAACTACATTGTTTCACACATGGTTGCTACACATTATGGCTTCACCCCACAATGTTTCAGGTAAATCTGAATCAGATAACATAGTGGAGCCATGGCTTGTAATGTTTGCCCTCTTCGTTCTACAAATGAGTTATGTTGTGGTCTGTAAGGTGCAGAATGTTTATGCTCAACACCAGCTAATTTCAACATAGTTTGGAATCTTTTGTTAACAAATTTAGTCCCATTATCAATAACTAAAGTAATTACTTTACTTTTCATTTTTCTCTCTTCAGACTTTAGCCAGTTAAAGAAATGTTGGAATGTTTCTGTTTTGCTTTTCATAAGATAGCAGAAACTGTATCATGAGTAATGATCCATAATACTCAAAAAATAGCAAGCACCTCCTAAACTAGGTTTCTTAGGACCAATTATGTCAGCAAAAACAACCTCTAAAGGTTACATGGTCTAAAACCCATTAAGTCTGTTTGCAGGAGTAACCTTATTTTTCTCCTGACTACAAGCATTACAGTTTAAATATTTGCTACAGGGTTTCAATTTTACTCCCTCTGACAATTTGACAGTTTGTTTGAGCATTTTGAAAATGAGCCCTAGATGTCTGTGCAGTAAATGTTTACATTCATCATTTGGCTTAACATTGTTATAAACTGAGTTAGCCATCTGCAACTGGTCATCATGTATTACATATAAATCATTCCCTAAATTATCAGTAACACTTTTACCCTCTTTCTCTATTATACATTTATCTCCCCTAAAGGTTACTACATAACCAAGATTAACTAAAGCCTTACTGATAGCAAATTAAATTTTAGTCTAGGTACATCTAACATCATTAAATGTTCATTTATACAAGAACAATATGCAGTACCTTGACCTGATGCTTTAATCTTCCATCCATTTGCCAATGATACATGTTGTTTACTTGTGGACATCTTTACAAACCTTTTTCTATCTATAGTAATGCATTGCGATGCTCCACTATCAACAACCCACAAATCATGCTTTACAGTAGAATTGCTAGACATAGCTAAACTAACATTCTTCTTGGCCTTCTGGTGTTAACTAGTATTCTGTTGTTTTCCCTTCTTATAGAATCTAGCTATATGTCCCCTAGCCCCATAAGAAAAACATTTCCTAACAGTATAGGCAGTTGAAGACAAATCTTCTTGTAGTTATTCCTTCCTCATTTGGTCCCTATCCAGCCGTCTTCTTGCTTCTTCTAACAATCTTCCAGTTATGTCAGTCAACGTCAGTTTATCACTGGGAAAGACTTCCAGTGAAGATACATAATCATCATAACTTTTATCCAATGAGGAAAGAATGATGTAAACTTGATGCAGCTCTGAAAATATCAATTCCTTTTCATGAAGCTCTTGAAAAGTTCTTTTCATGAAATTCAAATGAGCTAACGTATCTCCACCTTTCAGAACACGTGCTCTAAACAGTTTATGGGTAAGATGTATGTGTGCACCTACACTGTCACAAACATAAATCCCCTTCAAATTCTCCCAACACTGAGCAGCAGATTCTTCTCCATGAATATGGACTAGCTGCTGGTCACTCAGTGTTAGTCCAATTATACAAAGAGCTCATTCGTTTTCTGTTTAAAGTCAGCAAGCTTCTTAGCATCATCCTCATTTTCTGGATCCCAAGCATTTACATCTGGTGGATTTTGAACTACATTCCATAACCCTTCTCTACGCAGAAGTAGACTACACTTCATAGACCAGGAAACATAGTTTGTTCCATCCAACTGGGTTATCAGTGATAGACTTGTTGAAGTGACTTGTGCCATCTTTACCAGGATAGTAACCCACAATTAAACAGTAAACAGTGTCTTTATACAGTACTGTGCATTCACACTAACTCTCAGTTATCTGAGCCTGGTATGGCCTGGGCCCACAACCAGTGTTGAGGTAATTCCCCATTAGGAGAATGAGCACATAGAGCGAGACGTATAGAGAATAGTGTTTGAATAATACACACACAGCACACAGATACACTGTACAGTAAATATAGGTTTTTTATTCTCAATAAAGGTTTAAACAAAGTTCAAGATAAGCAGTCCAAAGTCATTCACAGGTTAAATCAGTCAGTTTTCAGTCCAGGGATAATCCAATAACAAAGTCCAGTGTCAAAAACAGTTCAGTATCAGACTTATATCAAATCCAAGAATAGCAGTCAATTAAGAGGAATGGCAATATTCTCCAACAGAAGGAAACAGAGACTCACTCAGACACACTCTCTTCTGAGACAAAGACTAAGACAACGCAGGTTTCTGGCTCCATCTTACGGCCGTTTGAGAAACCACACCCAATTACACTTTTAGGATTCTCTTAAAGATACAGTATTAAAATGTCTATTCTGGTTTATATATTTCCAACCCAAATAACTGTTAGGTGATTTACATTTCTAACATTCTCCCCTTTTGGGCAAGACAATATATACAACCTTACATTCTAAGTCCATAATCTTCAGAGCAAGCCTTATGTTTTATAGAGCCTTGGGCCTTCATAAAATGATCTGCTATATTGTTTTCTGACATACAATATTCTAGCTTAATCATTTTACTTTTACAGTATTAAAATGTCTATCCTGGTTTATATATTTCCAACCCAAATAACTGTTAGGTGACTTACGTTCCTAACAGTCTGTCTGTGTGTAGCCAATCCATCACAGCCAAGATGTTTTGGTAAATGCGGAGGTTTTTGGGCTGGTGAAATTCCATTCTCAAAGTAAATGGCCATGAAGATGCCAGCATGCGAGTACAAACCAGATTCCAAAATGCTCTGTCCTTCCTTGACTGTTGGTCATCCCTCCCAATTTCTCATAACAAAGATATACAGCTTTATTCCCCATTTGTTTCCCCCCTTCCTTCCCCGGTTGATGGTAGAATGCTAGCAAGGCACCAAGCTGAAGGTACTGGATCTGACAGTCTCCCCACCCCCCATTCTTTCATAACTCTTTGTGAAACCAGACACAGTCATGTATGCTTGACTGTCATCTTAGCAATAGCATGATATAACCAGAATGCATGCTATGTTAAATAGTAATTAGAACTCAGTATTAAATAAAATATTTAGAATCCAATGCCTTTGGATGAAAAGACACATTTTCTGTTATGTGCTATTCTGGTTTCTCTTCAAATCATACAAATCTTCAACCTTTGTCTGATGATTTGCATGAGTAAACCTCAATGTCTAAGGAGATTCTCAATCATCCAGGTCATGGTTGTGCCAAAGGTGCTTTTTTTTTTACAAAAGGCAATGAGACTTTCTTGGTTTTTTTCAATTAAACTGAATAAGTTTCTTGGATGAGAAGCCAAATGTTTTCAAAGAGAAACCAAGACATTCCAATTTCCTTTTGAAAAAAAAGCATCTTTGGGAGTAAACCTCACATTGGACACCTGTAGGAAGGAATTGTACATTCTCCATCACAATTTGTATGGTGAATCCAATAAACAAACCAATAAACAGAACTCTTTTTGTAGATTGCAGACTGAAGTAGGTTGGAGTTGATATTTTTATTGAGAGGCCATAAGAAATGAATGTAGTAAAAACTATTCTGTTTACTTGAGAGGAGGGGTAAATTAAGAGCAATTATATTGACCAGAGTGTGAATGATGTTCATTGATTATTTTAATTTTCTTTTTCTGACAGAGGGTTAAATGCCTATTGGTTTGGGGTTCAATTTAAGTAAAGGACATTTTCCACATTAAAAAAAAAAAAAAAATCCAGGCAATTTCATGACTGGATTGTAATCTAGTCATTTTAATTCAGAAAAAAAGCTGCTTGGTCACAATAAACCGATAACTTCCTAATAAAGAAGAAATAAGATTGTTATGACAAATTTCTTATTGTTTGGATTTTTCGTTTGAGAAATACAAATGTTAAATGCTTAGAGTATTTTCTTTAAAAACAATCGGGTTGGGTTTTTTTATAACATATTTAAGCAAACCAATTAAAGACTGTACTTCTATGGAGCAGGGTTACTTCTGACCTTGCTTAAGTTTTTTCAACAAGTTGCGCTAAATAAACCTGCTTGGGTAGTTGTTGGTTCCTTTCTGTAGTCAGTAAATTGGTTAACGTGGTTACCAGGTTAATTGCATTGTGTGACAAAAGACTCAGATTGTGTAATTCATCTTATTTCCTCCTGTAATCCCACTGCTGTCACAATTTCTCCTGTCTGAACTATGTCATTTTTCCTAGACCAGCGATTTGTACAAAAAAGAAGAGAAGGGCAGGGAAATTAGATATGGTATCACAAGTCCTTGGTGTGATAGCAAATGGTATGACAAAATGATGTCATAAATGGAAAGCGATTTCTTTTCCCAGAGAGTTCTGGAAAGCTGCCAAAAAGGGAAAGGGAAAGCATTTCCAAAAATGTGTATAAAGTATTTTGAGTAATTACAGTTTAGCTCTAAGAATTCTGCAGGTAGGTGTGCAAGCTACAACTGGAAAGTACCAAATTAACAATTTAAAAATGGGTCTTTCAATTCAGAGATGCACAATATTTAATCAGGACAAGGACCATACTAGAAGGGGTTAGGATAAGGAAGCAGGTGGGGTCAGAACATTTTCATTTAGTTTCACTTAAATGCAATTACATCACCTTACATCAATTAAATCTTCTTATATTTATTTAATTGTTTCTCCCCTTTCCCTTCATGTTGGTGACTTCATACAACCCTGGGATCATAAACTGAACAACCCCAATTGGGAATTCTACACATATCCATCAAATTGGATAAAATCTCATTTCAGCCTCAGAGCTTAATAGGGAAATGTCACAAACTCTAGGAACATACAAATACATACTTTTCTCTCTGTTTCTTTGTCTCTATTTTTCTCTGGGTATTAGTATCTGTGCAGCAGTATATGTATAGGTACCCCTTGTTTAGACAAAATTATGAATAATTTGTAAGGAACCCAACAAATATATTCAGAAAATGTTGAAAAGCGCACTGCGAAAGCAGTCTTCATTTTAATTGTGGAAGTTTTGCAAATCATATCAGGAGGGGGGAGAAAGGAAAAGAAAAGAAAGAAAAGAACCCTAAGCAGATCAAAGCAGGCATAGAGGAAAAATCAAGTCCTTTTCTTCCCATCTAAAGAACATTCTTTCCCTGAAGCCAGTATTTATCTTCAGAAGAAATTTGTCTTTGGTCCACTGAACGTTGATTTTTATTACCTGTATGATTTGATTCATTTGAATCACTGATTCAAAGCAAGGACATTTCTTATTCTTTTTGGCCAATGTTCTTATATAGATTTGTAAGACTTTCTGGGGATACAGCAGAAGGAGACTTTGTCCAGCTGCAGTTGAAAGGTAAAGAAAGCCCTCGGTAGAGTGTCACCTAAGATTTCCTTTCCCTGATGGAGTAGTAATTCCCAATGACATGCTCTCTGTGGATTTACAAGCAATGACAGAGGAGTAGTGTCAGGCAGCAATAGCATTTATGAGCCCCTATATCAGTTGACTTTCCCTCATATTTCAATTTTAACATCCGGATGGATCCTTGTGAGAATATACCAAGGCTTCTTTCTTGCCCGAGCAGAAATTGCTCTAAGTTCACAGAAACAAAGTACAAAATGAGATCTAAGGTCCATCATGATGACCCCAAAAACTAAAGAATAGTAGAATCAGTTCAAATGCGCTCCAATGTCAGGGACAAGAATCCAATTCAGGAACATGTGTTGAAGGAATTTGCTTGGAATGGAAGGTTTTTTATTCTCTACAACCCACCCAAAACTTAGCTTTAATCTTCTGAGATATAGTATATAACCCATGAGAAAGATATTATTCTTAAACATGGACCTTTGTTTCTCTAGGGCCGTGATGGTGAACCTTTGCCACGCATGCCGGAAGTGGAACGCAGAGCCATCTCTCCAGGCATGCAAGCTGTTGCCCATAGCTCTTCCAGGCTCCGGTGTGCCAGATAGCTGGTCTTCATCCATGTGGGAGTGCAGGAAACCAAGAGCAGCCAACCAGTGTGAATGTGCATTCTGGGAAGATGATCTTCAAGTTTCTGGCATGCACATGTGCACTGGCCACCTGTTCTTCCAGTTTCTGGCATGCTTGCACACATGAAGACCAGCTGGCCGGTGTGCATGCACATGCCAGAAACCAGAAGATGGTTTCTTCCTGATGTGCACATGTGCACCAGACAGCTTTTCTACCAGTTTCTGAAGTGTGCATGCGCGCTGGGCAGCTGGTCTTCAGGTGTGCATGCATGCCAGAAACCTGAAGACCAGGTGGCCGGTGCGCATGCATGCACCAGAAACTGGAAGAGCAGCTGTCCAGTGCACACATGTACACCAGGCAGCTGCTCTTCTGGTTTCCAGCACATGTGTGCATGTGCATGCATACTCCTGTTTTAGCACTTGGTGCCAAAAACGTTCACCAACACTGCTCTAGGGCATTATTTGTCATATGACCATATCCTATTCTTGTATTCTCTGCTGCCATCTCTACTCCATTTGTCTATATGCTGATTCATGCAATGGTTTCTATTTCAGAGTGGAAGCTCCCTGAACCTGAAAGAATGGATCTGACATGGTCTCTCCTAGAAGAGCAGCAGGATCCTCTGGGAGAAATATGTCAGCTTTGCAACAACTCACTGCAGCAAATTCTGAACAGGACACTAATAAGTAAAAAAGAAAGCTTGGTCCAAAATAATACTGAAAGATCCTAGATGCCGGCATCAGCCTATTAACCTGAAGAAATCCATTGCAATAGATACCCCTATTGTCAGTCTACAAAGTGGAGACAATATTAGCCACCTTTTCAATCTTCTTGATGTCTTCGACATAATAAAAATATTTGCACATCCCTGCATTAAAAAAAATCTAAGAAAAAAAGCCAGTAGAAATGAAGGCTTTTTGTATACAGTAATCCACCATAAAATCCTCTATTTTCCCAAAGCATTTATCCCACTGCTATTTCCTGTTTATGATTTATTAGATTATACCTGTCTGGATGATGAAAATGGGAAAGCTTTTACCAAGTATGTATATCACAAACACAACTATTATGTGCATTGTACTGAATGTTTTTATCCATACATATATTGCAGACCATTAATTTGAAAACTAAGTACAGGTTTCTTTTTAAAAACCCACAAGATGGATAACAAATCATAAAGCTGGCAAAGCAAATGTGTGCTTGAGAATAATTTTTCCAAATGCTTTAGAAGATACAATGTTGATTTTAAATCCAAGGAGTACGAGATCCAGAAAAAGAAAAAAGACCCAGCCTGACTGTTAGACAAAAGAAGGAAAACAAAAGGTAGGAGACAAGAAAAAGGGACTTGCTTAGGCATACATCTGGAAATGTTAATCAGGCATCTTAACCAAAATGACACCAAAACAAAGAAATGTGTGTTATGATGTAAGCTCTGGATTTTTGTACTCATGTTGTGATATTGCATGGAAGTACACAAAAGGTAGAATTTGTCTCACAGTGTACATTATATTGTTCTGTCCCACTGTGTGCATGATGACCTGGAATGTGGATCCTAGTTGTACTTCTAATGTTCAGTACAGGGAGTTGTTTTGAGCATCTCTGCTATGACTGGGGTTCAGTTTTACTGCTTCTGTAAGTGAGAGACAAAATTAGCTGTGAAAGCTATGCTCCTCAATCTTTCAAATAAAGTGAAGACTTCTACAGACTATTATTCAGGCCAGTCCTTTGAATTACTGTTTCCTTTCTGGTTTGATGAAACAGCATTGACCTCACTTTTGGATAACCTCTGACATGGGCAGGATGGATATTTTGCCTCCATCCTTGCCTAATGTGACCTCTCCATGGCTTTCAATACCATTGACCATGGTATTCATCTGGCTTGGCTCAGAGGGTTAGGGTGGGTGGCATAATGCTTTGCTATTTCACCTCCTTCCTTTGGGGTTGATTTCAGCCAGTCATGATTGGAGAAAAGAGGTCCCATTCTTTCTTTTTAAAAAAAAAAAAAAAAAATTATTCTAGAAAAAAACACTTATTTGACATACATTTAAAACAGACAAATCAATATATGTATATGTATGTGTGTGTGTGTGTGTGTGTGTGTTTTCTTAAGCTTTCATGGGTACTTACATGTATGGTATTCAGCTTTGTTTGGGTATTTTCCCACGTTATAGTTGTGCTTTTAAAGTTGTAGCAATGTTTCGGCAGAATCTCATCTGCCATCATCAGGCTTCTGTATTGTGTTCATTGAACACAATACACAGATGAATATACAGTGGGATAATGACATGGGAAAATACCCAAACAAAGCTGAATACCATATAGCTGAAGACCTGGAAGATGAGGAGGAGAAACTGAGAATGCCTTCTTCCCCAGGACTTTCCTCTCTGGCAATGCCTTCCTCCCTGATAATGCCTCAGGTTTCATCAGACAACCAAGAAGAACAGCCTGGAGGAACAACCTTCTGCCCAATGTACCACTGCCAAAGGGACATTTGTACTCCATGTCCGAGCCCAAGCTGGCCACACTACGGGACTTTTTGGACAAAAACTTGGCCCAAGGGTTCATCCGGCCTTCGTCATCCCCTCTCAGCCCCAGTCCTCTTTGTCAAGAAGAAGACGGGAGACTTACGCTTGTGCTGTGATTACCGCTGGCTAAACGCCATCACGGTGAGGAATAGCTACCCCTTGCCACTCATTCCGGAGTTGTTGGAGAGGTTGAGGGAGGCCACTTTCTTCACCAAGCTCGATCTTCGAGGGACCTACAACCTGGTGCGGATGCGAGAGGGGGATGAATGGTAGATGGCATTTGGCACCTGATATGGCCATTTTGAGTGCACTGTGATGCCGTTTGGGTTGACCAACACCCCCGCAGTCTTCCAGCACCATGATGAATGACATGTTTTGGGATATGTTGGATCGGTTCGTGGTGGTGTACCTCCATAATATTCTGAACTATTCCGGGTCCAGGGACAGCCACCTTCAACACGTTCATCTGGTCTTGCAATGCCTTTGGGAGCACCAACTTTATGTGAAGCTGAAGAAATATTTCTTCTTCCAGACTTCCATTGAGTTCCTTGGGCACATCCTCTCTCCCAAAGGCATCGCCATGGACCCGCGTAAGGTGGAGGCCTTATGTAGTTGGGAACCCCCTCATGGCGTGAAGGATGTTCAATGCCTATTGGCGTTCACTATACATCCTGACCTTCATCCCGGGTTTTGCCAAACTGACAGGTCCAATAACCCAGCTCCTATGAAAGAAGGTCCCATTCCAGTGCCCCCCCTCCACAGCAACAGGCTTTTGAGGCCCTCAAGAATGCTTTCGTTGCAGAACCCGTCCTGAGGCACCCTGATCCAAATCATCCTTTTGTGGTGGAGACGGATGCGGCCAATGTGGCTATTGGGGCAGTGTTGTTGCAAGCCTCGGTGGATAGCGCCACTCTTTTTCCCTGTGTTTATTATTCCTGAAAACTCACTCCTTCCGAACGCAATTACACCATCTGGGAAAAAGAGTTGCTGGCTATCAAGGCTGCATTTAAGGCTTGGTGACATCATCTCAAGGGGGCCCAACACAAGGTGGAGGTCCGGATGGACCATCAGAATTTAGAACATTTGTCAACAGCAAGAAAGTTGAACCAGAGGCAGATCCAGTGGTCATTGTTTTTTGCCCAGTTCAACTTTTCTGTGACCTATATCCCCAGTGGTCACAATCGGAGGGCGGACGCCCTGTCCTGCAAACCCGAGTACCTTTGCCCCGAGGACCCCCTTCCTCCACGGATGGTGCTGCCAGCAGAATCCTTGGCCACAGTCCAGGAACTGGTGGACTTGCGGACTCAGGTGTGAGAGACGCAGTGCCTAGATGCTTGGTCGCAGCAGACAATGGGGGAGATTGGACCCGAATCCTCATGGACTTTGGAGGAGGGCTTACTCAAGCATCGGGGCTGGTTGTACATACCCATGGGGCCACTTTGAGCCCTTATTATGACTCAGTGTCACAACAATCCTGCAGCCGGCCATTTTGGGTTTTGTTAAGATCTCCATCTTATAACATGGACTTTTTGGTAGCGTCGAGTACGGCATGATGTCCATGCCTATGTCACATCCTGTGTACCATGCAGGCAAGCACCTCCTGGTCTCCTCCAACCTCTGCCTACTCCAGAAAGACCATGGGGATTTATTTCTGTGGACTTCTTGTCTCATTTACTGCCATCCTCTAGATTTACAACTGTGCTGGTGGTGGTCGACATGTTGACAAAAATGGCCCACTTATTCCATGTCGTAAATTGCCAACGGCCCGTACAACTGCCAGTTTGTTCTTGCAGCATGTTTTTTGTCTCCATGGTCTGCCAGACAGGGTAGTTTTTGACCGCGGTGTACAATTTACAGCCCAATTTTGGAAAAGCCTGATGACTGTGTTACAGGTGCAGGTGTGCTTGTTGTCAGCGCACCATCCAGAGACTGATGGGGGGACAGAGAAGATCATTGGCATTCTCAAGCAATACTTTCATTGTTTTGTAATCCAATGGCAGAACAACTGGGTTGATTATCTCCCTCTGGCAGAGTTTGCATTCAACAACTCCCAGCACACCTCTACCCAAATGACACCATTTTATGCTAATGTGGAGTATCATGTGCAGTTCTTCCCTTTGACACTATTAGATTCCCTTGTTACCGAGACCTGGGAATTCCTTTCAGAACTTCACTCAGTTCAGCAGTTAGTTTGGCAGCAATTGATACAGGCCAAGGAAGATTACAAATGGTTTGCAGATCGCTCTTGACAGGCAATGCCTCCGCTGGCTGTAGGAGACTGTGTGTGGTTATCCACAAAACATCTTCAGGTCGACTGCCCAATAAAGAAGCTGGACCATTGGTTCATCAGCCCATTTCCCATCAAGACGGTCATCAACCCCATAGCTTATCGATTGACTCTACTGCGCTCCATGCAAATTCATCCAGTCTTCCACCATTCCCTTTTGGTCCCTGACACCCCTTCGTGTTATCTCTGATGTCCCACAGCTGTTGATCTACTACCTGTGCTCGGGGAAGATGGCGCAGTAGAAGGCAAGGTGCCAAGCATTAGGGATTCCCGCTGGCTGAAAGGGCGGTTCCAGTATTTGATCGAGAGGCAGGGGGATGGGCCGGAGGCCCTTTCCTGGGTGGATGCTTCCATGATCAACACCGTGGACCTTATATGGATGTTCCATGACCATTTCCCCTTGCGACCATATCCTGACCGTTAGACTCAGGGGAAGGGCCCTGCAGTGGGGGATAGTGTTGTGGCCTCTATTCCCGAGCCTATGCTGTCAGAGGAAGAAGACCTGGAAGATGAGAAGGAACTGGGAATGCCTTCCTCCCCAGGACCTTCCTCTCTGGCAATGCCTTCCTCCCTGATAATGCCTCAGGTTTCATCAGACAACCGAGAGGAACAGCCTGAGATTAATCAGGAGGAAGTCATATCGGAGCAGCCCCTGACAGGGAGTAAAGAGGGAGAGTGTTGGCTTGATCCTAAGCAGCGTCATGGGGAGAAACATGAGGAGCAACGTAGGAGGCATGGGAGGGTCAGAGAGTGAGCTGAGTCATTGAGCCACACCCCACAGGGGATAAAAGTGGGTGTGTTTTCGGCTGGAACTTTGTACGGGACAAAGTTGAATCTTATTTCAGATTTTCTTCGTGAATGATTTTTGTGGACTGCCTTGTAATTTTCTGTGAGTAGATTTTTATTTGTTATCTGTTCGGACTTGGCAGGCAGAGGGTGTTGCAATGCCAAGGATATTATCAATTCCAAAGAATTAACTCTGTGAAGTCCGAGCCAGCTTGCCTGCCTGTGTTTGTGTGAATTTGTATTCTTTCATCTTTTGGGAAAGAAGAAAAGTGAGACAGAATATGTGTGTGTGTGTGTGTGTGTGTATGTGTGTGTGTGTTTGTGTGTATACACACACACACACACACACACACACACATTTTACAGCGTATATTGAGCAATGGTTAATTTTTTTTCTTTATCTTTATCATTGACATCATCTGCCTTGTTACAATAACTCCTTTGTTCTTTTAATGTTTTAATTTCTCTATATAATTTATAATTAAATGCACATCTTCTGTCATTTCCATAACTTATCCAAATATCAAATATTACCTTTTCTTTAACCAATCATACCAAATGTTCCATATTTCATAATAGTCACTATATTGTTTATTTTTTAACAATTTGGTTAGGCTATCCATCTCAGCGCATTCATGTATTTTTTAAAGTACCATATCCTCTGAAGGAATGAAAGACATTTTCCAGTTTTGTGCGTAGGTTATTCTGGCCGCAGTTATAATGTGCAAGATTAAATATTGATATTTTTTCTCCATGTTTAAATCTATCATACTTAGCAGAAAGGTTTCAGGTTCAGGTTTTAAATTTTGTTTTTTTATATTTAAAATCCAATTTCTAATATTCTTCCAAAACTTCTGAGCACATGGGTAAGTCCACCACATGTGAAAATATGTTCCTTGTGCGTAGTTACATTTCCAACAGTTAGGTGGTAGGTTGGGGAACATCTTAGCCAGTCTCCCAGGAGGTAGATGCCAGTGATGAACCATTTTGTATAAGACTTCTACAGACTACTATTCAGGCCAGTCCTTTGAATTACTGTTTGCTTTCTGGTTTGATGAAACAGCATTGACCCCACTTTTGGATGACCTCTGACATGGGCAGGATGGATATTTTGCCTCCATCCTTGCCTAATGTGACCTCTCCATGGCTTTCAATACCATTGACCATGGTATTTATCTGGATTGGCTCAGAGGGTTAGGGTGGGTGGCATGATGCTTTGCTATTTCACCTCTTTCCTTTGGGGTTGATTTCAGCCAGTCACGATTGGAGAAAAGAGGTCCTATTCTTGACCCCTACTAAGTGGGTTTGGTGTTCTCACCTCTCCTTTTTAACATCTACATGAGGCACTGGGGTAGCTCATTCATCATCGTGGGATGAGGTATCTGAGCTGATCATGCCAAAGGTGCTTTTTGAAGAAACAATTTGACTTTATGGGGTTTTCTTTCTTTGAAGACATTTTACTTCTGATCCAAGAAGATATCTATGGAGATTATCAGTCATCCAGGTCATGGTTGTTCCAAAGGTGATTTTTCAAGAGGCAGCTGACTGAGTTTTTTCCCCCTTTGAAGATTTCCTTCTCATCAGCAATTGGGTATGCATAATCTAATGAAAAGAGGGATTAGGGCTGACATGATAGCAGTATTCCATATTTGAGGGACTGCCACAAAGAGGAAGGGGTCAACATATTTTCCAAAGCACCAGAAGCAGTGGTGGGATTCAAATTTTTTTACTACTGGTTCTGTGGGCATGGCTTGGTGGGCATGGCAGGGGAAGGATACTGCAAAATCCCCATTCCCTCCCCACCCCACAACCTGCTTTCCAGCTCCGTTCTCCTCTAAGGGCAACAAAAGAAGACCCAGTCAATCAGCTGGGACTCGGGAGGCAGAGAATATATGGGGCTAGGGCCAGTCAGAGATGGTATTTGCTGGTTCTCCGAACTAGTCAAAATTTCCATTGCTGGTTTTCCAGAACTGGTCAGAACCTGCTGAATACCACCTCTGACCAGAAGGCAAACAAGAAACAATGGATGGAAAGTAATCAAGGAGAGAAGCAACCTGGAATTAAGGAGAAACTTTACAACAGTGAGAACAATTAACCAGACGAACAGCTTGCCTTCAGAAGTTGTGAGTGTTTTATCACTAGAGGTTTTAAAGAAAAGACTGGACAGCCACTTATCTGAAATGGTATGGGGTCTCCAGTTTGAGCAGGGGATTGGACGAGAAGACCTTCAAAGTTCCTTTCCAACTCTATTCTGATTGATTGATTGTATGATTAAGTTTTTGGCTTCTGCATAGAGGAAGATATTATTTTGGTATTTTTCCTTGAATTGATTGATTGATTGATTAATCCCTGGCCCTTCTCTGGTCTTCCTCCTTCATACATCTGTCAGAAAGGAAATAATGTTCTTGATCTTTAGAGTCCTTTTTATTTTGGGCAACTTGATATGCTTTTAACATCTACCAGGTTTTCCTTTTTACCTTAACTTTCTTGTTTAACGGTTTCTGCACAATTAAGGAATTATGAAGGTCCCATCAATATGCCACTGACAAATTTATGGTAGCTGTATGTCAACAGTGTTCCAAGATTGTGCCACAAGTCATATTTAAAATTATTGGCATTCTTTTCCCCCAGAGCTGGTGCCATTACTCCATTATAGGTCAACATAAAGAATAACTCATTTTGTAAAAAGAGAAATCTTGTTTATAACCTTTTTACACAAAGTTTAATGAAAAGTGAGTAGTTTTGAGGGCCTGACTCTAAAGTAAGTACAAAACATAGCAAAACCATAGTTCTACTCATGTTTAGTTAGAAGTAAATTCAATACCATTAAGTCCAAATGCTTATTCTGATGTTTTGTTTTGTTTTAATGAAAATGGCAACTATAACAATATTTTAGTTTTATAATTTTTGAACTTTCATGATTTTCCCAAGTTAATTATTAGGGTTATCTACTTGCCTCACAAAACCATTCAACTAAAACTACACAGAAAAAAAAATGTTTTCTAAAACACAAAACTAATGAAACCCATGAAAAAGAAGTCCCTCCCTTTTGTATTTAATTCAAATTAATTTAACCCTCCTTCATTATTCTCTCTCTCTCTCTCTCCCTCCCTCCTCCCCACCCCCCTCTCTGACTGGCTCAAGATCACTCCGATGGTCTCCTAGTTTCTAACTTGATATCTCAACCACTACACTAATTTCCCTTTTCCATTCTCAGTGCACTCAACTCTACTTTTATATTTCTTCTGACATACCCCTTTCTCATTTCTGGTAATGTGTGCATTTGGATGGATGGATGGATGGACAGATCATTAACAATTGCTTACTTCATTTACTTTATCAAACCCAAGTACCTGAGTTTTCAATACCCATTTTCCTTGTTGTGTTGTGGAATCAGCCTTACATTTATTGAAAATTATATGTATTCTCAACCAAAAGAGCATCATCTTTTATATGCACATATACTTCCCCATATCATAACTCTTAACATAATCACAAGCATTTTTACACATGTATCCATTTCTAATTTCTCCATCCTCATTTCAGTTTGTCCAGGGTTTTATTCGATAATGTAAGTAGCCCAGTGTAACCCATTATACCCCCCCACTCACATTCCTGATTTTCAAAATAAGTATAAAATTTCCTATCAGACCATCAATGAGACTGAAAGATAACATTGCTGTTTGACTCTGTTCTAGAACCACTTTTAAACATATTGTATTTGTACGTTTGGTATATTGATAATGATGGCAATTTGAGATAAATGATAGAAGCATGATGTGGCCATCATATCCTAAAGAAGAAAGAGGCACTTCTCTTCATTCTTCCAAAAAGAATCTTGCCTTCTCCTCCTAGTAATTAAGCTTCCATTAATTACATAAATATTTTTTTTAAAAAAAAATCACTATTTTTTCTTACTTGTTTGGAAGCGTCAAAATTAAGTTTTGTCTCTGCATGAGATGAACAAGAGATTCCATAGATAAAATGGCTGCCAGCAGTGAAACAGAATTCTCAGATCTGAGAATAAGAATCTGCTTTCTTTGTTGGACAGCTTCTATATTAGTGGAAGTCTGGTATTATTTGAAGGAATAGTTTCCTGGTTTTGGTTCAATGATAAGTTACTGAATTTATCTTCACAAAGAGAAAAGAAAAAAGTGAATGAACTTGAGGGGATAGTAAAAAGAAACAAAGCAAAAAAAGAGGCATGCTTTATTCAAGAGGAATAGCCTGAAAACTATTTAGTCTGTTTAGATGAAGTCTGAGAACAATAGCGGTTTTATTTCACTGAGTTATTTGTGTTTCTACAGAATCAGTAATTGGGCAGGGAGCATTATTAATTCCCCTTTCCTCATTTAAAACCATATGGTTAGGTACGGCATCAAATGGAACGGAATATGGTCAGTGACTATCTGTTTACCCATTGCTTGATGGCCTTATTAAATTGGAAATATTAAGGGTCTACGTGGAACATGGTGAGATCAGAGCCATAGGCAGCTCTGGAGATGTCGATTCATTTTTTTTTCTTTGAGATTTTTGCATTCAGCTTTGGTGCCTCCGATCCCTTCCCAAATGCACTGCGAATCCAGATGCAGTCTTGCATCAGCCAAAAGGGGTCAGTGTAAGCTGAAAATCTATTTCTTGTAAAACTCTTCCTGTGACAAGAGGACAAATGTTTCACTTTCTGCTGATGTCTTAATTTGTTACAGACTGCCCAGAGCTTACATCTAAATCTCCTCGGCAGGATCAAGTCAACATATTTGAAGACAAATGCTTCTCTGAACATGCCATTTAGCTGACCATGTCAGGGATTAGAAGACACAGCTTCAGACTTCTAGTTTCTCGGAAGACTTGTACTCGAGCTCTCTTTTCTATTTTGCTTCTCTGTGTTGCAATACATCTATCTATCTATCTATCTATCTATCTATCTATCTATCTATCTATCTATCTATCTATTTACAAATATGCCACCTTGATTCCAAACTAACTCTTGGTGGCTTAAAAAACAGATTTGAAATAGGTAAAAGAAAGTAAAAACGAGGGTAAAAAAAGTCACAAGTAAAATACACAATGCCCCACTGACAAATGTTATATAAACAAACATATTCCCAATTAATCACCATCAGAGCATCAATGATTACTCTGTCCCAGGGTCTATGGGAAAAGCCTGGGGTTGTGGCTATACGAGAACTCAACAGAGTTTGTGCTATGTAGATCGCAGGGTAAATGCATTCCTGGATGGCAGGTGCAGCTATTGAGAAGATGTGTTTCCTAGGTCTCACAAGATACTGCCACTTTATAACTGGTACCTGAAAGATTTGGAAAAGCTGGTGCATATCAGGTGCTGGCGATAAAGTACAGCATCTTGTGAGACCTGGAAGAAATGTTTCTCAATAGTTGCAGCTGTGTAGCCCAAACTGTATTGGGTTCATATAGCCATGAATTCAAACTTTTGCCTAGACCCTGGAGCAAAGCAATCCCTTGATTGTCTGATGGTGGTTAGTTGGGAATATGGGGTGTTAGGGATAACATTGTTTTACCCTAACTGGTTTAGGTAAATAATAATATGTAATCATAGTTTGTAAGTTAAAGTGTCTGCAACTTTAACTGTGGGATAGTAATTAAGGGAGTGGTTGTGAAAGCACTTTAAAAGAAGCAAGGCTACAGCTTGCTCACTCTCTGGCTTTGATGATCCCTGATTACTGCAAGGAAACAAGACTGCATTGCTCGAACGGGAGAGAAAACAAAGGACTGGCTTGTAAGTGAATTGACATAGGATATTCTAAATGGACTTTGCTAACTGAATATCCCTGAATGGACTGACTAAAATGATACATGACTATTGGACTGTTATTTTGACTATGCTATGAACTCATAATGGAATAAACTATATATTTGATAGCACAAGCGTATCTGTCATTTTTACTGTATGTTAATAAACATACAAGCTTAGCTCACTCATTTATCTGTGTGCCTATCTGACTAAGCTGCACATTCTGTTTAGCTTGTCTCCCTAATCCTGGTTGGGGAAACCAGGCTTAACACTGGTTATGGGCCCAGAGGCTGCAAAGTCAGTTTAACTAGGATAAAACAGATTTATGTAAAAGTGAGAGTTTGTGTTGTTATACATTACAGTAAACAGACAGCTGTGTTTTATTAATTATAGTTTTATATCCATACAAAGAAAACATGGCACAAGTCAATCTACAAAGTTTGTCCCTTATATCCAAGTTGGATGGAACAAACTATGTATCATGGTCTATGAAATGTAGTCTGCTTCTACGAAGAGAAGGTTTGTGGAACATAATTGAAAATCCACCAAACGTAGAAGAATGGGATCCAGAGGATGAGGAAGATAAACTAAAGATAGAAGAATTTATGCATAAAAATCAACAAGCTATTTGCATTATTGCTTTAACCTTAACTGAAAAGCAACTTGTTTATATCCACGGAGAGAATACAGCTGTTGGGTGTTGGCAGAAGCTGAAGAGGATTTATGTTCGAGATAATGTTGGTGCTCACATAAATCTAACACGGAAACTTTTCAGTACACATCTCCATAAAAATGGTGATATGCTGAGTCATTTGAAAACTATGCAAAGCATTTTTCAAGAACTGCACGAGAAAGAGCTTATTTTCTCTGAACTACACCAAGTCTATATAATTCTATCTTCCCTTGACGAAACCTATGATAACTACGTAACTTCCCTTGAAATATTGCCAAAGGAAAGCCTAACTTTAACTGATATAACTGGCAGATTGATTGAAGAGGCCAGAAGAAGGCTTGAAAGAGATGAGTTAAGGAGGCAGAAACCTCAAAAAGAAGATAATGAAACTCCTACTGCATACGCAATTAAAAAGTGCTTTAATTGTGGAGGAAGAGGACATTTGGCAAGATTTTGTAAAAAAGCAAAGAGCCAGAACGCTGGCCAGAATACTAAAAGTCATCAAAAGATAAATAAAAATTTAGAGTTAGCCATGTATACTAACGGAGCTGTAAAAAATAATTTATGGGTGGTTGATAGTGGAGCATCACATTGTATAACAAATGATAAGAAAAATTTTATTAAAATGTCCAAGAGTACACAGTAGATATCGTTAGCCAATGGCTGGAAACTGAAAGCTAAAGGTCAAGGTATAGCATATTGTTCTTTTATAAAAGAGAATGTAAAAATGTTATATGTACCACAACTTAAGTTTAATTTAATTTCAGTTAGAATTTTGGTTAAACTAGGATATGTAGTTACATTTAGGGGAGATAACTGCATAATTGAGAAAGAAGATAAGAGAATTACTGCATCTTTAAGAGGTGAATTATATGTGTTAAATGATGATGGTTTAAAGGTGGCTAACACAGTTTATGATCATAAGAAACCTCATGATGAATGTATTCACTTGTTACATCGAAGGCTAGGGCATTTAAATTTTAAAATGCTTAAGAAAACTGTTGAATTATCTAAGGGAATAAGTTTAAACCATTGTAATAAGTATTTGCAATGTAATGCCTGTAATCAAAGTAAGGCCAGGGTCATACCGGCTGATAGAGTTGATGGATTTACTACCAAAGAACCTTTAGAGGTAGTATTTGCAGATTTAATAGGTCCGAAAAAACCAAGTGTAGGAGGAGCTCGTTACATACTAAGTATAATGGACCATTATTCTAGATATGGGTTTTGCTATTTAATGAAGAGCAAAACTGAAACGTATCAAAATCTCTTTAATTGGATAAAATTTGCAGAAAGGAAAACTAAAAAGAAATTAGTAACTCTTATAACAGATAATGGTACAGAATTTACAAATAATAAATTCCAGAACAGACTAAGAATGTTAGGTATTCAACATAAAATGTCTGCACCATATAGGCCACAACATAATGCCTTTATAGAGAGAAGAGGCCAAACATTACAATCAATGACACGAACTATGATGTCTGATTCAGGATTACCTGACAATTTGTGGGGAGAAGCAATAATGTGTGGTAATCATATATTAAATAATGTTGTTAATTCAACAACAGGTGAATTACCATTCACATTGTGGCATGGTACAAAACCTGATTTAAGTTACATGCACACATTTGGAGCACCAGCATGGGTGCATATCCCTTCACAACTTAGACACAAAGGACAGCATAGAGCTAAAAGATTATATTTTGTAGGATATACATCTAATCATAGATCTTATAGATTCTGGGAACCAGGTACATCTAGAGTTTACACCAGTGCTAGCGCTAAATTCCTAGAACATGTAGGATGGAATAGATTAGAGCAAGATTTAAATAATGAAGTAATTATTAAACCCTACAAAAGGCAGAAAGATCAGAATAGTTATAAGAAGAATCCAATTAAAGAAGAAGTCCATGAAGAACAAATAGGACCAGAACAAGAGGAAAAAGTTGATCAGGAAGAGTTAGATAATCAAGAAGAGTTAGTTAATGAAAGTCCACCTGTAAGTCCTGTAATACCTAGACGTACTACACGTATAACTAGACTACCTGATAGGTATCAAGCAAGTATAGTTTGCCAAGTAACTAAAGTTCCAACTAGTATAGATGAACTTAGGATGTATCCTGCTAAGGATCAGGAGAATTGGCAAAAGGCAATGGAAAAGGAACTAAATTCATTAAAGGTAATGAAAGTTTATGAAGATACTAAATTACCTCCAGGAGAAAAATCCATTGGGTGAAAATGGATATTTAAAGTAAAAACTGGAAATGATGGGACTGTTACCCATAAGGCTAGGTTAGTAGCTCAAGGATTTAATCAAACTGCATCTGATTATGATGAAGTTTTTGCACCAAGTCTTGAAGCAACATCTTTAAGAGCAGCATTAGTGTGGGCAGCTAAGAAAAACTATGTCATTAACCATTTAGATGTAGAAACTGCTTATCTGCATGCACCATTGCAGCACACTATATATTTAAGAAAACCAGCAGGTATAAAGGATAATGAAGTAAATGGTAATGATTGTTGGAAACTCAAAAAGAGTCTTTACGGGTTGAAACAATCTGGGTTTGAGTGGAACCAATATATTGTGAAGGAGTTAGACAATATGGGTTTTGGGTCTGGTTTAGCAGATCCATGTGTGTTTAAAAGAGAAAATAATGGAGCGGTGTCATTGTTGTTATTATTTACAGATGATGTTGCTTTGATAACTAAGACTAATAATGAAGCTAGTGAAATTGTATCATTGTTAGCCAAAAAGATAAAGTTGGAGCATTTAGGTGAAATTAAAAGGTATCTAGGATTGACAATTAACAAAACAAAGGGTGGTTTTGGGATATCTCAAGAAGATAAAATTTGCCAATTAATTAAAACGTTTAAGGTGGAACTTTGTAAACCGGCAGGGACTCCAATGAGTCAGGAAGTTTGCCTAACTGATGATCAAAGTCCCAAATTTGATAAGTCCACATATCAATCATTGATTGGCAGCTTATCATGTATAAGCAATTGGTCTAGGCCAGATATGGCTTATAGTGTAAATCAGCTGGCACATTTTGATTCAGATCCACATCAATGTCATTGGCAATCATTGAAGAGAATTTTGGGATATCTTGGGGGAACGGTGGGCCATGCATTGTATATAGAACCAAGGGGTGATTTGAGTCTTGGTGCCTGTGCAGATGCAGGTTTTGCAGCTGATGTAGGCACTGGAGGGTCAACATCTGGGATGGCTATATTATTTGGTAGAACATTGGTGGGGTGGAGGTCGGTCAGACAACAGCATATCAGCTTGTCCACGATGGAAGCGGAATTTTCATGTCTGTCATTACTATGCACTGACTTGATTTTGTACAAACAGTTATTATTAGACATGGGTATAACTGTAAAAGATTCCATTATTGTGTACGAGGATAATCAAGCAGCTATAAAATTAGCTACTAGTATTGCTGTAAAAACTAGATCAAAGCATACTGATTTAAGATACTTAAATGTTAGAGAATCTGTAAAGAATGGACTAATTAAATTGGAATACTGCATGACGGAAGAAAACATTGCAGACCAATTTACAAAAGCTCAAGGAGTAATTAAGTTTAAAGAGAGTTGTAACAAATACGATTTAAAGATGTAAATAGTTGTATTATTATATTTACCTAAAAGGGGAGAATGTTAGGGATAACATTGTTTTACCCTAACTGGTTTAGGTAAATAATAATATGTAATCATAGTTTGTAAGTTAAAGTGTCTGCAACTTTAACTGTGGGATAGTAATTAAGGGAGTGGTTGTGAAAGCACTTTAAAAGAAGCAAGGCTACAGCTTGCTCACTCTCTGGCTTTGATGATCCCTGATTACTGCAAGGAAACAAGACTGCATTGCTCGAACGGGAGAGAAAACAAAGGACTGGCTTGTAAGTGAATTGACATAGGATATTCTAAATGGACTTTGCTAACTGAATATCCCTGAATGGACTGACTAAAATGATACATGACTATTGGACTGTTATTTTGACTATGCTATGAACTCATAATGGAATAAACTATATATTTGATAGCACAAGCGTATCTGTCATTTTTACTGTATGTTAATAAACATACAAGCTTAGCTCACTCATTTATCTGTGTGCCTATCTGACTAACGCTGCACATTCTGTTTAGCTTGTCTCCCTAACCCTGGTTGGGGAAACCAGGCTTAACATGGGGTATCATGCATTTTCCTCCACTTGTTCATTTTCACTTTCTCTAACCTGCTTTAAAACTATTTTAAGGCACCTAGAGTTACCTTGTGTTCAAGGCAGCATAACTCATTAATAAACAAATAGTCAAGCAGAACTAATGGGAGAAAGATGGTTCCATAAAGAACCAAATATTGAGCTATGGGGAAAAGCCTCCTCTCTTAACCACCTTGCTTTAGGGCCTTTCAATTTGCTAGATGTCACTGTTCATGTGAACCTGACAGATAATAATTTCCAATAACTTTGTTTAGGTAACAAAATCCTCTACACAATTGTTGAGAAGGCAGGGAAATTCATTTCTTCTTCACAACCTATAAAGCAAATGTCATTGATTGGAAGTCAGTTCTATCTGTGTACAAATCTTATATTTGTTTGTTTTTTAAAAAAACATATTTGATTATCCAAATTTCTAAGTTAGATGATGAAACAGGATCTTTTCTATGGATGAGTAATCCCGCAGACCAAAGTGTAACATGACTAGTGAAGAAAATGATGAAAGCAGCTCACCTTAGATAAAATTCAGTGAGTTAATATGTTCAGAGTCACTTTCCCCATGCCATGAGAATAACACATGAGTTCTGAATATCCAAACTGAGCTGATATAACCAAGAGGGGGGGGGGGGGGGAAAGCCCAGATTTTCTTGACATTTGGAAAAGAACTTTTAAATTAGGAGGCCATTAAGTTTGTCTTGGTAAGAATCAGTCCTCTTTTACAAATTTAACAGTATTATCATTGTCTTATATTAGAAAAAACACCACAAACAAATGACTTTTTAAAAGTATATATCATAGAATACCATACCATACATATGGAACATTTTGACACCTAAGAAAGTGGGAAATTAGAATGCTTAAAATTACAACATTAACAATCTTGGCAAATAATTGTTGCTGTTATTATGCTGTTTTCTCTCCCACCCACCCCCAAAAATCTCTGGAGACACAGGATGCTCTCAAAACAGTGAGGACAAGAAGCAAAAATAATTGTTTGCAGGTCCTATAGTAAGAATAAAATGGTCATCCATATACTATGCAAAAGGGAACTGAGTAAATTACTTGCACCCTCCCTCACCTTACTTGTACCCTCCCTCACTTTATCCTCATGTTTCTTGATTATGTGGGGAAAAATAAACCCAATATCTTCAGCAAGGAGGTTTTGAAAAGGCACATTTCAAGATATCATTCTTTAAAAAAAAAAAAAAAAAACTGAAGTCCAGGAGACATGAGATACAACAGGGCAAAAGCACCAGCTACCAGAAAGTATGGACCACATCCAAGTTCTATAGAACTAAATCTTTGGAAAAGGTGGAGAAGATAACAAGTCATACTACAATTTCTAACAATTTAACCAAAAATAAATGGCATTTTGCAGGAGTGATGAAATTATCAATGTTTCAGAATGGGAGCTTTCAGACTGGTGCAAAACGTTAAGATAGATGTTCTCATAGTTTTCACATGGAAAACTTATTAGTTTTCCAAGTTTGTGGAAAAAAGTTATTAATCTACAGCAAGCATATGATTATATGGGAGATTTATATTTGGTATCATTTAATTTTGTTCCAATTATTCCTGTAAAAGAAATAAGAAAATGAATAATTATAAAAGTAAGGTCAACTCAATTTTTCATACTGATGTTTTTAGTTACTAGACTCATTATAGCTAATTTTTTTCATAATCTTTGCCATCTAACCCCATTTGTTTCATTTATAAGTAGTGAAAAGTGAGCATCATGAAACTTCAGTAAAAACAAAGTAGCAAACCATGTCATTCTCATGGTTTCCTGAGAAAGTAATTATCCCTTGTTAACCTTTATAGGGAGAACTGTCTGGATTATTCTTAAAATGGTTATTAAATGAAATCCTTTCGATGTATTATCACAATTTCTGAAATTATAACTAAGTGGACTTCTAAAACTCCATTTTCTGTGGCTTAGTGGCAAAACTACTTGGCTTAATTTGACATGCAATGTAAAATTTAATGCAGTGTGAGCATTAAACTGTTTTGAGCTGGCTGTCTTATGGGGAAGAAACATGATCAGATGAACTTAAGGTATAAAATAGAAAGAATTCAAAGTAAAAAAAAAATCTACCATAGAATTACCCTTGTCCTGAAAGTGTACTAACTGTTGCCTGCTTACATGGGAATATATACATGTATTGGGTGATGCTTTGATTAAGACCACCTAAAATATAAAAAAAAATGTATGAAAGATTTGAAACTTTGAATATTCCAGAATTCTTCTAGCTGGTGAACTTATATAAAAATTGTGGGATGGAAGGAGAAAGTAACAGTGAAGTAACATGCTGAGCAGCTTTGATCTCAAATATATAGTGGAATGCATTATTCGGTTGTAGATATGGCAAATTGTCAGACTGATGCTAAGGAGGAAGCAACAACAGCTAAGCTCCCAATTCCAAAAACACAATATCCAGTGATATATCAAATCAAACCAAACATTTATTGTCAATGCACAACATCTGTACAATGAAATTGAAGTATCAGAAGTATCTCCTGCCTTTTGTGGAATTTCTCATCCAAGTTTAAAAGCAGAACTAGTACATAAATATTCTGGGGTGAGCCCTATTTGAGTCCTAAAACATTGTAAGGAGCACATATCATGATGTGATCAAGACAAAGTGAAACAAAACAAAACCTCAGTGTTGAATAGAAGACCTCAAAGTAAAAATAATAATAATTACAGAATGAACAGAGTTCATTCTATATGTATCCCATCCTTCCAGAAAGGACAAAAGATAACACTGGATTATTTTTAAAATTATAAAAAATCATTATGAAAAATCAGAATAAAAATACAATGTCTTCATGACCCATGCCTCCTGACTGTATACTAATGAGATATACCAGTACTTTGTACCTTTTGCCTCTTTATACAGTATATTTTTACTGGGGATTTTAGTTTCTCAGTCATTAACCTGCTTATTCCCCTTCCCCATCCTAAAAAGACAGCAATATGCTATTACAATGGGATGTGTCCATTCCCATTTATGAATCTTAAAAGAAGAAAAATAAATCCCTACAAGATTTGAATCATATTGCCTAGGAATTCATCATATGCTGGCACATATTACTTGAGAATTTTATTCACTTCATTTAAAATTACTTCTAACACATAGCAATCAAATTTAAGGAGTGCAAGGAATTCAAATGATCACCAGGCATCAAAGATATCTCAAGAGGCAGCTTTCAAATCATAGGCAAGGTATAAACTCCTTTAGGAATTGTACATGTTAAAAAAAATAGATCTAATGACTGCATACATCTAAAAATAAGACAAGCTTACCCATATTATAAAATCACTTGCTTTCTGCATGTTAAAGAGGATACATTTAATATTTTAATAGCCACATCCATTTCCTCTCAATTCCAACACACAAACTGTTTTGTTTCATTTTGTGGCCACTATTCTGGAATACATCTGCCATCAGGTCCAAATTCAGGAATAATCCATTCTACTGCTTTTAGAAGAGTTGACTGGAAGTTGGAGGTTATCTTCTTCAATAACCTGGTCAATGCAAGAATCCAGCACTGTAGCATATCTGACAGGTGGCCATCACTATACTCTACTTGGTACCTTCAAAGTGTCCTCCATTGTTGAACAGCTCTTTCTTCCAATTGTTTTTTGTCTTGTCAGCTGGAATACGTCTATGTTACCTTCTACTTGAAGATAGCTATGATTTTTCCCCACAGTAATCACCAGTCTCAAAATATTGGATTAGAGGGCAAAACATGGTATAGGATTTCCTGCTTGAGCAAGGTGTTAGACTACAAGATCCCTTCCAACTCTGTTATTCTGTTACACATAACATTGTTAGGCTCCTTTTAATCTTGGTTGCTGTTCTCTGGATTCTTTCAATATTCTTTCTAAATTGTAGTTTCCATTCTTTCTTATTTGATAAGGGATAGTTTGGATCCAATCTAAAACTTCAAAAGCTTGTATGATTTTGAGCAGTGCAACATTTTTGTTACATGGTCACATTTTAAACAGATTATTATCTAAGTCATGTTTATTAAGAATATAATAAAACAGTTCAATATAAGGTGCACAAAATAATTATCATTAGCAATCCCAAATATAATTGGATCTCCTGAAAACTGAAATGTTAACATGGAACTTGACAGAAAAAAAAGCAGAATATGTATTGTACAACAATCTTCAACATTAGTCTTAAGAAGGTTAAATATTTACAAATGTTTAGACAAGAAACAATTCAGATTTATTTATGAATAATCATTTCCCAATTTGGAAAAACATCATAGCAGATATTTCCAGATGGAAATTTTTCAAATTCTCTTGGCTAGGAAAAATTGCAGCCATTACAATCAATATTCTACCAAAGTTTCATTTTTGCTTTGAAACGATTCCAGTCTTTATTGAGAATAAACTACTAAATGACTGGCACAGACAAGTAACAAATTAGGTATGTGCTAGCAAAAGAGTTACATTCAAGAATCTGTTGAATCTAAGAGAATGAGGAGACCAATGCTCCCAAATTTTAGGCTCTTATTATCTTGCAAGCTGCTAAATTTTGATTTCAGAAAAGATTATTGTTTCCATATAATTCTATAACCCCAATAGAAGGAAAAAAATCCCTCAGAGGAACTGCACAGATATATCTGAGCTAATACAAATAGAATAGGGCTGCTGTGGTATCTTTGGTGCTCTCTATGCTCTCTATGCTCTCTATCCCAAAATAGTTAAATGAGATCTAGACCACTAGAGATCACTAGCACTGATGATGTTATCTAGTTGGGTCATCTGCAAGAAAGCAAGGATCTCTCATTTCAACCCTGAGTCCCTTATTAGTTGGGTTTTATTGGTTGGAGATTGCTGTTTGCATTTGGGAAAAGCAGTGGCAGCAAGACAGAAATTCTTCCCATTCCACTTCCCCAAGACTCAGCTTGGGTAATGATGTTTCTCAAAGGTCCATATAGAAATTTGAGAGGAAAGGGGGGGGGGATGTCAATCAATCAATCATCATTCCCTCTTATAGTTTACTCAAAAAGGCGTGTGTTCTAGGTGTCTGTCTAACTGAGCCACATCTGGCATTTTTAGGAATGTGCCAACTTCCATAAACAGCCTCCCTGCATCCAGACCCTTAGCTTACAAAAAATGTGGGTGTGTAGGAGAAAAGGAGAATGAAAACAACAAGCAGACAAGGAACTAGGAGGCTATGTCTAGCAATTTCCAACTCTTACAGGCAGCCAAGAGGGCTCTCTGTTAATTGCCAGGACCACAAGCTATGATGTGAAGCATATCCTGGTGGGATTCTTCCCTGGGGCTTAGCTTAGAAGCTCAGCTGGAACATTTATTAGCAATACTGTTTAAGAGCAGAGTTTGAAGCTTGGCCTGGAGCTCTGCAGCATCCAAAAAAGGAGCAATGCCTCATCCTAACTAGTGTAAGAACCTTTGAAGAGAGGCAAAGTTTGTATGCCACATTACAGACTTTGAGTCTTTTGTTTGCTTTAAGGACTAGGTATTAAAGATGTATTTATATGCAATGGTGGAATTAAAAATATTTTACTCCTGGTTCTGTGGGCACATGCACAGAGCGTTCTAAAATGGGCAATTGTAAGCATGAAAACTTGCCTTACCTTCAGCGCTGGTGAGTAAAACAGCCGAGGCACAGCAATCCACTCTGCCATGCCTATCAGTTGAGCTACAAACAAAGGAAATATAGAACAATAAAGGGCAGGGGAGGGTAGGCGGGGCCAACTGCTGACCAGCACTACCGGAATGCTAGAACTGGTACGAATCAGTAGCATACCACCACTGTTTATATGGGTACATCAACTTATAGGCCTAGAGGGGTAGAGTTAACTGAGAGCAACAGCCTACTGTTGATCAAAGGGTGTTGCCATAATAAAGTATTGTTATAGTTATGTGTTCAGTCCTTGAAAAACAAAGAATCCTCATAAAGTCTTTTACCACACAATGTTCTACTCTATTTGATTGGTTTCAGTATCTTCCAATAAGTAGAAGTACAACAAAAGAACTACAGAAACAAGGAGGAACATTGAAGGATTTGACTGAAATTGAAAATCTTATAAAATGTAATACTAAACAACTGATAGGTATAATTTATGAACTACTATTGAATTTAGATTCATAATCTGAACAAGTTAAAGACTAGATGATTAAATGGATGAAGAATTTAAATATACCTATAGATATTAACAGTGAGAATTTCAGTGGAAGAAAAATATTAGATTTACTTCAAGTGTTATAGTTGGAAAAATTGATACAAGGGCTTTTATTCCTGATATATTATCTTAGCGTTGAGTGCCAAAATGAATATTTTGTTCCTCCAAAAATGTTGGAAATGTAAAGAACAGGCTGAATTTTTTTTCCCCATATGTGGTGAAGATGCTATACAACCCTAGAATACTGGAAAATGATTCATAGTAGAATGGAACAAATTTTGAAAATTGTAATTCAAATTCATCCTAAGGTATTTCTATTAAATTTCATCAAACCATATATTCTTTCAGAATCTACTGAACTTTTACTAATGGTTGTAAGGATTTTATATGGCTTTTATTTGAAAAGATCTTTGGTTCCTTCTTTGAAAAAATGGTTAATTAAATTATGGCAGTATGCTTCAATGCTAAGATTAACTTCCTAGATTAAAGTAAATCTATTTCAGAATTTAATTGTAATTAACATCTATTCCTGGATTATAATGTTATGTACAGTTTTCTGCCATATCTCAAATTTGGATTTTCTTTTCCACAGTATGATATATCTTACTTGATCTTTCATTTTCAGTGCTGATGTATACATTGTTTACTTCTGTATTTGTTCTAGTGATTAGTAGTGTGTTCAATTCAAAGTTTAATAAGGATTATCTATACCTTATCTTTTGTTCTCTTACGTGTAGTTCTTTATATCTTTCTCTTTTATTTACTCTTTTTCATTTACATTCTTTAAGATAAAAATTCTAAAACAAATGTCTTGTAGCAGAAATAAATAAATCACTTTTGCCTGTGTGTGAGGAGGGTATTTGGGTCTCTTAAAGATACTTCTATTGACAAAATATATCTCACCTTCTGTGCAAGTACAGTACTTCTGGTCACTGTATATACTTGTCCTGAATGGACGATTGGCTCAATAATCTTAGATGACATCATGCGTGGAGTAAGAAACAGTAAATCAAAATTAAAGGCATTAGATAAGAAAAATAAGCTAAACATATCTAAATTAGTTTGTATCAGCACTTTTCACTAGGCTTTTGTATACCCCTTAATGCCATTAAAATTCTTATCTCTCACATCCATATATTAATTGTACCACTGTCCTATCAACCTGTCTACCTGCCCATTTACCACTTGCTTGAAATAATAAGTATTCTTGACCAACAATATGGCCCATCTGCATATAGAAATATATACATATTCGTGCTCTCAATCATATAATCACAAATGCTCCTTATACATTTATATAAATTACATTAAGCAATCAAGGGAATATCACACATCCTTATCTTACTCTGTGCTCAATGTTGAGTGATCTGTTAAGCATTTAATGTAGTCTTATGTATGCTTGACTTTCAGGATATACCACTTATCACATTCAGAAACCAATGTTAAGATTCCTGTTCACATAACTTTTTCATAATTCAAACCATTTTTTTGTAACACACTTTCTTTAAATCACCTATTTTAAAATAAACTTCATCAGATACATACATTTTGTTCATTCACAGATTAAATAACAAAATTAGTCATTGGTTGATGACAAATTGACTTTATATGAGTCATAAAACATAGAACCTCAATGGTTTGAATCCAGAATTTAGAATGCAGAGTTGTTTCATAATAACCTAGGTCTGGGATTTAAAATGTACTTAGGGCCCCATTTCATATTTTTCTTGCTGACTAGTTAATTGTTTTTTTATTTAACTTTAATTAATTTATAGTTTTAAAATTGTAAACTGTCCAAAGTCACTTAAGTGAGAAGGGCTAAGAAATTTGACTGGATGGATGAAGAGTGAGAATGTTACTGGGATTACATTGACTTCAACAAATTGAACAGAATATTTGCATAAGTCCTGCTCAAATATTTACAAGCACGGGATTACTACCCATCAAAACTGGAGACCTACAGAGGTAGACCTTAGACCTCTATATTGCAAATTAAACTCATTTTGACGAAGAGCTTTGTGTTTGACAGGTTATTTTGGTTGAAGCACTGACTATTGTGGTATGCCTCCAAAAAACACTTGTTTTTTGGAGGCATACCAATGTATCTCTATTGTCTTTCCTGTGTCACTTGCAAAATCTGAACAACATTTCAATGCAGTTTCTTCTCCTGGTATGGACATTACTTTAGATGTTGCAATAGGTGGAGAACACAACCTTCTTTTATCTTTCTACAACACCCAGAAAACCAGAAAATTCTTTGTAGGGTCTATGGAAGTTCAAAAGATTTTTGAAGATGCCAAGGAAGGTCTCTGTGAAGCAAGGGATCTTTTGTGTTGCCTTGATAGACAACTTCCAGAGATACCTTATTTGAAACTCCATTGAAGTGAAGAATGCCTTTGAAGATTGCAGTTCTGGTAGACCCTGTCTAAAATTGAAGCAGGTTTGGGGAAATTATGGATCTTCAGATATTGCTGAACTACACCTCTCATCCTTCTTTGCCATTATGGCAGTGATGGGATTCAAATATTGTTGCTACTGGTTCGATGGGCATGGCTTGGTGGGCTCACTTTGTGCATGTGTGCACATTTTGCATGCACGTATGTGTCAAATGGACACTTTGCACAGGTGCAGAGGTGTTTGCACAGGCACAGAAGCATTCTAACTCGTCTCCTGTAAGCCTGCATGATCCTGGTCACTTCAGCAGATGCTGCGCGGAACTATTCTGTGCCACGCAAAGCAGCTGTGCTTCAAATTCAGCAGATAAAAGTGAGTATGGGAGCCCCAGTGGGTGGGCGCAATAGCAGAGAGGTGGAGAGAACCGGTTCGGTCTCTGCTGCTCATTGCTCTTCCTGGCTCGCCAGAACCAGGCCAAACCGGTTGAATACCACCACTGTATCATGGCATATATGGGAATGTCCTGGGAGTTGCTATTGAGCAGCATTGAGAAGGCCAGAGGTTCTCCACTTTTACAGCTATCACATATGGTAGGAGGGCAGCTTATGGGAACAGAAGGTAAGTTGACTTGGCCAGGATCTTCCTGGTCTTTTGAACGTCAGCATGCAGCAATAATTCCTGTTTAGTGTGAATCATTGTAGAAACATATCACTTATTGAAAAAGAAAGCACTGCTTCTTCTTTTCAGTCAGGCCAGCTTTAATTTATAACCAGCAACAGTGTGTGTGGACTCAACAAGTAGTGATGGCTGACTGGCGAGAACAATAAACTTGTTAGTTAAAAAAAAATTAACAGTGGTTGTTTAACTGTAATGACAGCAATAAAGCAGGAGATGTGAAGTTGATACAGTCACAACTGAATCGTAATGGATGAGATATTTATAGCAAAGCTGTTAAAACATTGAATAAAATATGGGGAATAAGCAGGAGCAGATGTGGTTTTATACTTCTGACTTGAAGCTTGTAAAGCAGGAGATCGTGTGAGTAATAGTCACAGGTTCTAGTTCGCTATGCATGAATAAATGTTGATTGAGCCCCCGAGGTGAAATTTTTCAGATACAGAAATAACGTGAGAAAGCTGCACTTGTGTTATGTATGACTAAGTTTAGTTTTTTAGGGCATTTGTGGCAGGACATATTTCAGAATATACAGGTTAAATGCACATTTTTACTCTAGTGATTCTCGATAGGAAAAGATCACACTTTATAAGGTGACTGAAATGCTTAAAAAAAGCAGTGGGGAATCTTGTGTTTCCTTTACGCACAACTCTCAGGACACTTTCCACAAATGTAGTTTTAGTGTTCTAAAAAACTTGTTTTGAATCTGGCCAATTTTTTTATAGCCACTGTCTCTGTAGCCCACATCTTCTGTGTGTCTCTCCAGGAACAAGATAGTATTATGTGGTACTTAGAGGGTCAGGAGATATTCAAATCCCTATTCTGTGAGTGTATGCTCTGACTTGCTTTGCACATTACACCAAACTATTGTTTCCTTAAGCGTGGTTCACTTAGTACATTACAGTTGGTGGAATTTATAAAACATGGCAAGCCAAAATATAATAAACATTATTGTGAGTACAATGTACAAAACTCAGCATCACCTATTCTGTATGGCAAAGGAGACAAGATGAAAGAGGAAACAAACAGGTGCACTTCTAGACTGATCCTTTTGAGAAGGTACAATACAAATCCAACCATAGAGAAGTAGGATTTTTAATGAATGAATGTATTTCCAGTTTTGTATTACATTTCATGCAATGATTCAAGAACTCTTCTTTCAAAGAAGAATGGATGATCTAGATCAACAATGTTATTTACGGTCATTACAGCAGAGCAGATAGGTTGTGTTTCAGACCTTATGTAGTCCAATAAAAAATTTAATACTATAAAACTCCTCCCCCGTGAGTGAACTGGGGATCTGGTACTTCTCCTCACATCCTGATGCCTGAGATTTTGACAGGTCAAGCCAGTCTTGCAGAAAACTCTCAGTTCTGAAGTCAAAGAGAAAGATTTACACACTACCCTGCCTCTTCTAGGTAGCAAGGTAAGTTTGATCTCAAGGGAACTTGCTCTTTGCTCACTGCCAAAGGATTTCTCTGGATGGAGCAATATCTTGGGGGAGGAGTCAAGCTCCCAAGGAAGAGAGCTAGGAGGATCTTGTGCCTGAGCTCCTCTTTTATTCAATCACTAAGTCATGTCTGACCCTTCACAACGCCATGATCATAGCATGCTTGTTCCCATAGCATGCCTCTATGGGCCCCACAGAGTGCCACTGTCTCCCAGAGTTTGCCTAAACTCATGTTCATTGCTTCAATGACACTATTTAATCATCACATCCTCCTTTTGCATTCAATCTTTCCCAACATCAAGGTCTTTTCCAAAGAGTCCACCCTCCTCACTGAGTGACCAATATATTTAAGCTTCAGATTCAGTATCTGTCCTTCCAAAGGACCATAACAGTTTATTTCCTTTAGGATTGAATGATTTGATCTCCTTGTAGTCCAAGGCAGTGGGTGGGCCACAAGAAAATTTTGGTGGGCCACAGAGAAATCTCTCCCCCAGAGCAACCCCACAAAGCAATTAATCCAGGCTGCGCAGAAACACAAGGCTGCACTACCCACATGGCCAGTGGGAACCCTTCCCACCCATTCACTCCTTACCCAGCAAACTTGCCTGCTAAATTGCTATTTTTCTGACCATCATCTGTACTGCTGTGCCAGGAGATTTAGATTTGTTAAGAAGCAGGAAATGGTTGGATTTCTTCCTATCTAACTAGTCTTTAGATCTTCGGCTCTGCTTTTAAGCACGGCCGAACTTCCCTTAGGACTGAAGGTTCTATTATTCAGTGCAGACTCACTGCAAGCAAATTTTATGTGACAGACTGAGCTAGCCAATGACAGATAGATAGATCATTGAATGATTCTGTGAGCAACTCAATCTGCCTGCCTGCATTGCCTGATTTTGAGTAAAAATTGCTCTTTTTAAAATAAAAAAATCAATATTTACATACATGGTGAGTTGTGAGTTAATTTTGTGAGTTTGCTTGCTAGCAAATTTTATGAGTTTGCTTGCTAACAAATTTTATGTGACAGACTGAGCTAGCCGATGACAGATAGATAGATCTCTGAATGAATCTGTGATTCTGTGAGCAACTCAATCTGCCTGCCTTCTTTGCCTGATTTTGGGTAAAAGTTGCTCTTTTTTTATAAAAAAATTAATATTTATATAAACATTTATAATATTTACATACAAGCCATGCCCAGCCAGTCACATGACCACCAAGCCACACCCATCAATTAGGCCATGCCCACAGAACTGGTTAGTGGTCCCTGGGATTTAAAATCATGAGTTTGCTGATCTCTGAGGTCCAAAAGGTTGGCGACCCCTGGTCCAAGGGACTCTCAAGAGTCTTCTTATTCCTTAAAAGTCACAATCAGGCTGTTTGCAGTCACATCCATAATTATTACATTCCCAAAGAAAGGCTTGATCTTCTGCACAGGATGCTCTTCCTCCTCCATTCCAACCTGTTCCACTTTTCTTGGGCATTGGCCCCAACTATTCTGCTGGCACTAGCCCAAACTCTGCCTTTACCACAAATGATGATGCTAATATTTTCAGGAAAGTTGTACAAACCATCCATTTGGAGATCTGATCTAAGGGAATTTGATCTAATCTCAGTATTGAACTGGGTTTCCAGATTAGATTGCAAATTTAGTGCCCGTGGTAGAATTGAATCAAATACTCTGAATCACCTTGGAGATCTAAATCAAATCCAAGCAATTAAAGTGTGAAATCAAAATGACTCTCCGATTTGGCTCACCAATGTGAATCAATGTGCTGAGCAGAATCAGATTAAGGCTACATTCCTGAATACTATTCTCCAACTCTAGGTAAATAACCTGGTCTCTAGCTGATGTTTTGGAAGATAGCCTCAATACTCTGTTGGCATTAGGCATATTGACTGGGCATGAAAAGAGCTGAAGTTCTATATATTTGGAGGGCAAGTTGCCAATCCTGAATTCAGACCTTCTTAAAATCAGAGCAGATAACATTAAAGCTGGAGAAGTTGTTGAATCAACTACAGGTAGTTCTTGATTTATGATTGGTCAAAGTTACAATGGCAATGAAAAAAAAAGTTATGACCATTTTTGACACTTACGATCTTTGCACCAGCAGCATTTCCATTTGATTAAAATAAAGATGCTTGGCAACTGACTCATACTTATGGCGGTTGCAGTGTCCCAGGGTCATGTGATCACTTTTGTGACCTTCTGACAAGCAAAGTGAATGGGGAAGCCAGATTCACTTAACAACCAGGTTAGTAACTTAAGAACTGCAGTGATTCACTTAACAACTGTGGCAAAAAAAAAAAAGAACATAGAACAGGGCAAAACTCACTTCACAAAAGTCTAACTTGACAACAGAAATTTGGGGCTCCATTGTGGTCTTAAGTTGAGGACCACCTGTCCTGTATCGTGCCTTCCTTTAGGATTACAGAACCAATGTCACAGATGCAAATCACTTTAGCAGAAGTGCTGTGATTTTGCTCTTCGACTTTATTACATTTTAGCTGAGTCCAAGAAAGAAATGTTTAATAAAGCAGGTAAGCTTATTAAACTTATCCATATGGAAGTAGAATCACTACTATATATAAGAAATGTGAATGGGAACTATGTGATTTAATAAAAGGTGGAATGTTCTACTGGGTATATTCCAAGAAATACATTGAGGAGTTTCCTTCACTGAAATGCAGTAGAGATACCCCCCCCCCTTGACTTATAGTAGCCTTCAATTCTTCATTAATCATTACAATTAAATAATCTCAGTCCCCCCCCCCCCCCCAAAAAAAAACCCCACCACACACACACTGCTTCATTTTCTCCATATTAAAATGTATCTTCAAGGATATCTATTATTTTCCTGGTTTCAAACTATGAAGCAGATTTGCACTGAAGCACATTTACATTTGGCTGGGCAGCTGTTACAAGCTGTACTCTACAGTTTAGTGTGCAAAGAACTAACAGTTCACATCTGGCCTGGGACTGAGATGGAGTTGTAATCAGACTAATTCATTAGGAGAGACAGATGCATCTGACAAACTAGAGATGCATTTTGATTTTCTCCCATTTAATGGCCTCAGTTTTATTTCTACCATGCATGAGGCATAAATGGGAAGGGGGTATTTCCCTGGAAGGGATTATTAGGAAACTCAAAATCCCTTAGATAATTATATAATTTATTTTTTTCATATTGAAACTTTGCAATGAATACCATTGGTTCTGCTTTCAGAAACTGAGAACAGGAAATGTGCAAATATGTTGAGTCTGTTTTTTGAAACATCTGCATTGTTATTGCTATTGTTATATTTTATGTCTATATTAGCTCTTCCTTAATGGTTCAGTGCAATTTATATTTTTTAAAATAAATGTTCAAGGTAGAACTTTATTTTAACTGTTTGGAGTATGGAATCTAAGGCAAAACATTCGGATATTGTTGGGTCCTGACAATTACATCCATCTGCAGTTCCTTAGACTGTGATATCTTTTGTGATTCAGCATTGGAGAATCCTGACTTTGCAGTCGTTGAACATATTGTGCAAACCAGGTAATTCAAAGTCAGGTGAGAAAGAACTGGCTTTGGAAAGGGAGAGGGAATGATTAAACTGTTAAGGGAGAAATTTCAGAAAAGATTATTTGGTTCTGAGAAGGACACAAACATGAGAAAGAAACTCAAGATAACCTTGACTTGATTTCATTTTGTATAAACTGGACAAGAGAGAAAGTGTCATTGGCTACCAAAATTATTTTACTACCCAACAATAAACAACTTTTCTGGGATCTATGCTATTCCTGTCTCTTGGCCTTGCCAATTTCAAAGGGATGACATTGTTTTAACATAGCATGGTTTCTTTGAACATAATTATGTCAACACAACTGTTGTGTTTTGAGGCAATTCTTCCCCATCTTCCCACTTGGTTTTCATGGCAAGGCATTGATGGAACAAACCAATTTTACAAAAAAGGTTGAACTGGCTTTAATTTTTCCTTGCATTAACAAGATGTTCCCATACGCAAGGGTAGGTGTGTTGTGCAATCCTGGTGTGATTACCACAGCAGCATTAACAAGTATTAATTAAGTATTAAAGAGTTTAAGAAGGGTCATCATTAACTTTTGAGATTGTCAAATAGGTTGGCTGACCATTTGAAGTCAAAGCAAAAGGTTCTGTTCTGTTGCCCAACTCCATGCTGCCAGCAGAAATAGCTGCCTGAACAAAGCTCCTTTTGGCAGCTTCTCCAAGCTTGGGACTTAACAGACAAACAGTGACAGAGTTTGTGTATCCGATCATGCTCTGACAGTTGGCCTGGACTTCTTTGAAATGTAATTTCTTATAACAGCTGTAATAATTTAAGAAAGAGAGTGCAAAAAGAGTTGTCACACAGAAATATGTGGCATGCGGTATGAACCCTGAGAGTTTTTTTAGTTTGTTTTTTAAAAATCAATCACTGCAATTATTTTACTAAATTATTTTAAACAGTGTGTCCAGAATTTTTCTAGTTAAAATGTTTACTGTCAAAGCCTCTTTCTTCCTCTGACTTTGACCTTTTTGATGTTAAATGCATGTCAGTATGTAAAATGGAAGCAAGCTGCAAGCTAGGTGGCTAAAACAATCTTTTGTCTTGTTTCTTCATGTCATGAGAAATTCAGGTACAAAGAATATTTACCCTCTTTCAAGACAAGTCTAATCAAGCAAAGGAACAATCTTCCTTCCTCCTTCCTTTCTTCCTTCCTTCCTTCGTCTCTCAGCTCCCCACTCTCCCTCCCTTTTTTCCCATTCAGCAAGCACTATGTTACATTCATCTTCCTTGTAATATGAGCAGAAGAAGCATCAAAATGGAAGACTTAAATGATGCATATGGTGAATGGTTGACTTGATGATGAAGTGTGAAATGCCCATTAAAGCACTGACCATTTATCCCTAATACTACTCTCAGAATGAAGTCCCTATACAAAATAAATTTAGTGGTTCCAGCTCAATACCTGCTGGACAGGAGCCTATATATCACCAGCTCTTGATTGGTGCGTGTAATTTAATATTGGCAATGACTCTAATTCTGGAGAAACATGGAACAGATTCCATTAAGGCAAGTGATGCTAAAGAATCTGAGAAATTAAAACAAGCAAATGTTAAAAGAAAAATAGGTTGGGCAAAATATATTCAGATAAGATATAAAGGACAGCAGGCTTGTTTCCCTCCCGGTAAGTTCATTTAGCAATTAGACTAATGATATTTAGTTTCTCGGTGCCCATCTGAAAAGAAAGTACTATTTGTATCAGTTTGTGCATTTATATGAATAAAGCAATTTTAATTGGATTCTATATAGAATGACAGGGGCAGAGGTAAACCAGCTGATGCCCTTCTGATTCTTTGCACTTCCAACTTTCACAGTCTCTTGCCATTAATCAAGCTGGCTAAGAGAGACAATAGTAGAAACTCAACATCCAGAGGGCAACAGTTTGTTTGTCTTGACATAAGTAGTATCTCATAATATAGGATGAAACCTGAAATTTTTGCACTGCTAAGACCTCAGGAGGGCAAAGAAGAATATGAACAGTGGGTTGAATCCAATTCACTTTATTAAGGAGTCATGGAAACTTCTAGGAAGGGCAAAAGGAGAAAGGAAACATTGCCATTAGTTTGTCCTTTGTCCTTCAGTCCCAGATATACTTCCAAAATAGATAATCATTCAAAATTGCAAAGCTGTTTTTAGAGATTAGTTCAAGTTTATCTAGCAGACAGGGGTGAATCAGTGAATAGCTGGTCTTTCTCTTTCATTTGTGACAGAAAAAGGAAGGGCCTCCAAGTATTATGAAATGAATATATTGTATTGTGAAGCCCAATGCATTCTGGACATCAGTCTTACCTCAGAGGACTTTTTTTTCATTGCAAGAACAATGCAGGAAAAATGTTTAGAGACTCTGTCATACAAAAAGAAAGTGAATGGGAAGAAAGAATTGCATTCACCTTTGTTTCTATATCAGTCTCTAAAACATTTTCCTTGCATCAAAAAGGACACTGGAGAATTGACTGTTATTAAAACCCTATTGGGTTTCACAATGGAATATTCCTAACATTTTGAGATATCTCTTCTTCATTCTGTTTTGTTGATGCTGCTTCCTTTTCTTTCATAGACACTGTTAAGCCTGGTTTCCCCAACCAGGGTTAGGGAGACAAGCTAAAACAGAATGTGCAGCGTTAGTCAGATAGGCACACAGATAAATGAGTGAGCTAAGCTTGTATGTTTATTAACATACAGTAAAAATGACAGATACGCTTGTGCTATCAAATATATAGTTTATTCCATTATGAGTTCATAGCATAGTCAAAATAACACTCCAATAGTCATGTATCATTTAGTCAGTCCATTCAGGGGTATTCAGTTAGCAAAGTCCGTGTTGAATACCCTATGTCAATACACTTACAAGCCAGTCCTTTGTTTTCTCTCCCGTTCGAGCAATGCAGTCTTGTGTCCTTGTAGTAATCAGGAACCATCAAAGCCAGAGAGATAGCAAGCTGCCGTCTTGCTTCTTTTAAAGTGCTTTCACAACCACTCCCTTAATTACTATCCCACAGTTAAAGTTGCAGACACTTTAACATAACAAACTATGATTACATATTATTATTTACCTAAACCAGTTAGGGTAAAACAATGTTATCCCTAACAGACACTGTAGCACTGAGTAACCTATTCATATTTCTAAGGTTACAATCTTATACTAACCAATGGGATTAATTCAAATATAACAGAAACAATGCTTAGCACCCAGTAATGCTGATAGATTTAAATAAATGTATCCACGTTTTCCCAAAAATAAAACCCTGTCTTATATTTTTTTTGCCACCAAAAAACCACCAGGTCTTATTTTCAGGAGGGAGAATGTCGTCCACTGACTTACCCCATGTTCACACATCACCTCCGGCCTCCATTTTGCTATCAGAGGCCTTCAGGAATTTATTCTGCAGCTGGCAAAGCTAGCAAAAGTCTCACAAGGCTTTCCTGAAGGCCTTTGCAGCAATAACTGTTATTGGCTGCAGAGGCCTTTAGAAAAGCTTTGCCAGCTACAGAAGAAATGGGCTGGCAAGGCAGGTGTTGGGGTGTGTGAGGCCTGGCTGCAACTGTCCATAGTAGGGCAGCTCCACCCCCATCCCCATCCTAGCTTAATTTTTACCTGTGCACCCTGGAGAGGGCGGGGTCTTAATTAGGGCTTATTTTGGGGGGATAGGGTATATATTGGACGCATGTGTAAAAATGAAGCAGGGACTTATTTTGGGGGTAGGTTGTATTTTGGAAAAATACAGTAGTATATGGATCTTTGGTTATTCGGGTTTTCTCCCGCATAAAATTGGTAGTATTTTGGTGATGTTTCGATGAAATCTCATTCGTCATCTTCAGGCTTGTGTCTTCGGATTTGTGCTTCTTGGAGTAATGTGAGCTTGCAGCTGTTTTTTCTTTTAACTGCCAGTGGGGGTGCAACTTGACTGGGTGGGGGCTTGGCTGTGTTCTGATTGGCTGGGGGGGTGTTCTGTTCAGGTGGGGGCTTGGCTGTGTTCAGGTTAGTCTTAGTTGTCGGGGGATTCGAGCTGGTGAGCTGTGATCCTGTTGTTTGGCTTCGAGTTTGTGGTCGTGCCGCATCTTCATGGTGGGTGTCAGTTTGTTTCATGTATGGGTCGGAGGGGTTTGAAGTGGGTAGTGATGCAGCTGCTGTACGGCTTCTGGTCCGTGGTCATGTCTCATCATCTGTGTGGGTATGAATCTGCTTTTTACGTGGAAGTGTGGTGGTAGCATCTTGTGTGGCCTTCATGGATGTGGGTCTGGTGTCATTCTTCATGTTAGGTACTTGTTTGTTAATGAGGGCGGGTTTCCAAATGGCTGGTAGGTAGGAGGTATAATCTCATTTATTCATGCTGTGTGGGCGTTTTTCTATCTCTATGGCTTCTCTGATTATTCTGTTGTTGAAGTGTTTCAAAAAAGTGTTTGTTTTACGCGGGAGAAAACCCGAATAACCAAAGATCCACATACAAATACCTGCGAAAACCTCAGAAAATGCACACACACACACACACACACACACACATGTTTTCTTAAGTTTTCACGGGTACTTACATGTATGTTATTCAGCTTTGTTTGGGTATTTTCCCACAGCATTGTAGTTGTGCTTTTAAAGTTCACAGACGAACACAATACAGAAGCCTGATGATGGCAGATGAGATTCTGCTGAAACATTGCTTCAACTTTAAAAGCACAACTACAATGACATGGGAAAATACCCGAACAAAGCTGAATGACATACATACATACATACATACATACATACATACACACATACATACATACATATTGCTATTAGCCTAAATTAATTTTTGATTGTATATATAACAGCTACTTCAGAAGTCCACTGTTGCAGACCATAGCATATAAATGAAACACCAGTAATGTTACAGTTACAATGATGATATTTGTGTCTAAGATCAGGAAGCAAAAATGGGCCACAATCATGTTAATTTTTGCAGATGTTTGCTTCCTCATTTCAATGTATTTATTTCTACCTATACTGTAGATCCATATCTTTAACATGAATTTATGTTTGATAAAGAAGTCATAGCCATTGTATCAATGAGATGGGCAGCATAAACATTCCATAAATAAATAAAACTAACAAATTACTCCACATGGAAAAATAATAAACCACACAATCCAATGAACTAAAGTTCTAGTCCTACCATATACATGAAAATTGGCTGGATGATTTTGGGTTGGCCACTCTCTCTCAGCCCAATTCAGCATACAGAGTTGTTGCTGGGAAAACAGAAAGAGGAAGGAATATTATGTATGTTTGACGTCTTCAGTTATTTATAAAAATAATAAAGGCAGAATGAAAACAAAAAACAAAAAAAATCACGTAGAAAGTTTTTGCTTAATGTGCAGAGGACTGTAATGAAAGATCTTTCTTTTTTTCTATATTTTCCTATATTTTAAGTGATGGAGAAATTTAGTGATGATTAATGATACCATTGATGGGATAGTCTTTCAGATTCCCTGTACAATTGAGGTTGGGAAATAATTCAGCTTTCTCCAACTTTTTCTCCAGAATGACAATTCCTAGAATTATTGAACATGGCCAACAGCCTTCACCCTTTGATAATGTTTCCTGTCCTCCTGTAGAACTCAGTACTCAAAGTGGTTAGTGACACTGAAAGCCTGTGATGCCTATCCCTACAACCTATTTCAAGTGCCTATCTATATGGAGAGGCAACATTTGGTCGCTAAGAATGGGCCTTCTCATTTATCTCTGTCCAGTTCTGGAAAGCCATCCCACAAAGATATGACTGTTGCTTATTCGATTATGTTTCAGGTGCCATAGAAAGACCTTTAAAAAAAAAATAAAAAAATCCAATGCCTTTGTGTTCATTTTTCTGCACTTTTTAAAGTACCATGGTCTTAGAAAACTTTTGCAAGAATAAAATAAACTCTTTAGTTTTAATTTTTTCAGTTCCAATAATTTATTGACTGTATTAATAGATTTTTAAAATGTTTTTGTACATATTTGAGTAGTTTTTATTGATAAACCATTCTCTAGGTTTTTGTCCATTTTATATGTTGTTTATTTATCATAATTTGAGGGTATTTGATTGGTTTCTGCCTTGGGAAAGCTGATTTTGAAAGATGACATGTAATCCCAACAAATAAATTAATAAATAAGTGCACCAACCATTTACTTGTGCTGGTGCTATTGAAAACAGGCTGAATCTGTTCATTTTGTGTTCATTTTGCCAGAAAAGAATGTGAATAACCAAAGGGAAAAATGTTCGTTACTTAAAGCAGCAGAGCTTAAAGATGGAGACCAAGAACATTAGATACCATATTGCAAAGGAAAAACAAGTTAAACTGTCATGAAACTGAAAGGAAATCAATGTGACAATATTGCAGCCCCATTTCAATCTGTTGTTGACATTGTTTTCTGTAGTAATTTTCTCAAAATGTTAACCGTATTGAGTTTGCTTATTGATTCTATTATTTTTGACCTTGCATTAGTGTGTGCTAATCTTGGATGGCATAAAATTTCCTTTCACAGCTAAAAATATTATATGGCTCTAGGGGAAGAGGGTACAAGAGGGGATTAACAATTGGGGTCATGGCCCCTTTAGGAATCTGACGAGTTACTAATCATCAAATCTGAGTTATTTTAACTTTGCCCACATTCTCATGCTGTTAAGAATCTCATTAAAGAGTTTCAGAAGGGTCATCAAAGAAATAATCATCATATTGACCAAACCGGCAGCATCCCAATAGTCTGGGGAAAAAAGCAAATGCTTCTCCCCAAGGCCCCTATCTCTTCAATACATGAGCAAAACATGCCATAAGCAAAACAGCAAAAGACAAACATATTCATTGGCTTTGGCATTCTATTGCAATTGTATATAAAGATCTGACACTTCCATGACCAGATTTATCACAAGGATGGTGACATGCATAGATTTTTGTAGCCAAGTTTCAAAAGTGACAGCAATAAAGCCTTGCTATATTTTACTCATGCATGACAGGAGAGAATTATGAAGGAAGGAGTAAAATGGACATAGGCTGGCTGATGAGCAGGCAGGCTTCAAAGAAGACCACTCAATCATTGATCATGATTTAACCTTCTAAATATCGTTGAAAAATACTTCTCTTGCATGTGCTCATCACTTTACATGATGTTCATTGACCTTAGATGTTCTTTTGACTCCATATCCAGGCTCAGGAGAAATTGAACTCTTCCTCAATAGACAAAAGACTACTGGTACTTATATATAAATTGTGAGAGAACTCCCAGATGAAGGTCTGATGGCAATGCACATGGGCACTGTGCTAATTCCTGATAAGAAGGGAGTGAGGAAGGTGTATTCTAGCCCCCACCTTCTTTTTAATATATATTAATTCCTTATTGGCAAACTGAAAAGTCCATCTTTTCATCCACTTGGGAAACAGACACACCTCAGTTATTCTGTATACAGATGCTGCTGCCTTGCTTTCCCAAACAAAACTTCAAATCTCAAGAAATAAATGCTCTGTCTTACATATTGGCAAAAAAATAAATAAATCAGAAAATAAAATACAAGCTGAATAGTCAAGATCTTGTTGATGATCCAAACTCTGTCAAGGATCTTGGAGTACTCATCTCTAATAATCTAAGTGCTAGAGCTCACTGTAACTACATAGCCAAAAAGGCATTATGTAGCTTTTTCTCTGGTAATATCACACTACTAACTAGAGCATACAAAACATTTGCTTGGCCAATACTTGAATACAGCTCATCAGTCTGGAACTCGCATTACGTATCTGATATTAATATAGTTGAGAAAGTCCAGAAATATTTCACAAGAAGAGTTCTCCACTCCTCTACACATTGCAGAATATCTTATGCCAACAGACTTGAAATTCTAGACCTAGAAAACCAAGAACAATGCCACCTTCAGTCCGATCTAAGTATAACATATAAAATCATACATTGCAATGTCCTATCTGTCAATGAATACTTCAGCTTCAACCATAATAATACAAGAGCACACAATAGATACAAACTCAAGGTAAATCACACCAAACTTGATTGCAGGAAATATGACTTCAGCAACAGAGTGGTCAAGGTCTGAAATACTCTACCTGACTCTGTGGTTTCTTCCCCAAACCCCCAAAACTTTAACCTTAGACTGTCTACTATTGACCTCACCCCTTTTCTAAGAGGTCTGTAGGGGGCGTGCATAAGTGCACCAACATGCCTACCGTCCCTATCCTATTGTTTCTTTTATTTTTCTTATATGTATCCATTTCATGTATTCATAACTATGTGTATACTTATACCTATTATCTTGTAAGCGATTGACAAATCAAATAAATAAATAAATACATTTACCTCAAATGAATGCTTGAAATACTAGCTGAGCACTGCCAAGAAGAACACCTAGAAATTAATTACACTAAAATCAAGGTCATGGTCTTTGCTATGCACCCTAAGAAGCATGTCTGTGACTAAATAACCACCTTGCACAGAAAGTAAACACCTTTAAAAATCTGGGGATTGTCTTCCAAGTTACAAATAACTGCAAATCTCATACTGATTACATCATTTTCAATGCACAAAAAAGCCTTCTTACATGTCCTTCTTACAATCCTTTTACTTCACCAAAGGAGCTCAGCATATATCTGCAATGATTAAATCTTCTCTGCTAAATTTCAAGCTCAGCTCCTTTTAGGAACTGAGTTGGATCTGTACAAGTTATTCCTTCCCTTGGAAAGAGTTCAGTCCAAATTTCTGAGAACCATCTTTCAAGCACCTTGCTGTTTCAAAAACAGTCCTTTACCATGAAGCTGGCCTTCTCAAAACTGAATCATCTGCTTGGATTCACATCCTCTCTCACTGGTTTAAGACTCTTTTCTTTTCAGTCAGTTTCCTCTAATGATGATTGACAACTTCCAGTATTCTTGGAGCCAGGTAATACAAGCCAAGGTGCAACAGGCTATGAATGTGTTCTAACGGATCTCCAACATTGGACCATTGATTTAGAACTGCAAGCCAACTTCTCAACCTATCCAGAAGCATCTTCTTGAGACACTCTGCACTTCTTCTCCAACAAGCCAGATATCCTAGTCACATAACAATCCCAGAATCCAGATGGACCTTTTCTTCAGCCACATTCAATGCCCTTCCAATAGCTGTTATGAAGGAAGATGCAAAAAAGTTCCCTTCAAATAGAGATTGTCTCCATGAAGTGATGGAATAATTGAATCAACAGAACATAGTCAATTCTATTGTCCTGTCTATGGAGAAGCACACCAGGAATTATTATTTCCATTTTTTGCTGAATACCCTGGTCATTCTAATTTGCTTTATCTTACAATGTTATTATCAAATCAATCAGACTTCATTTCTCTGTCCACAGCCACATACTGCTCAATAGTCTGCAGTAGCATTAACTCTAACCTTCTTACACACACACACACACACACACACACACACACACATGATAGATTTGATTGATTGGTTGGATTTAGATTGTTCTTCTTTTACTTCTGCAATTTTGGAACATATCTTCATGTTCCTAGTCCTGAAATGCAATTCAAATCTCTTTGGGACCGAGCTCACTTTTGTTTCTACATACAGTGTCATCTAAATGTTGATTGAACCTTCAATTATGCTTGTTTTATTGCATTTTAAAAGTACTCTATTGTTCTGGAATTTTTCACCACATGCATTAATACAGAAGTAAAAACAATCAACTACAAAGAAAGGAATCATACTCAAGAACAATGAATGATATTAACTTTACATTATAAAGACCACAATATGGACACCTGCAGTTCTCAAGCGAATTTGGGGAGTTAACTTAGTTGCAAGCTAAATGGGGCTTTAAAAGTGAAAACCGATACTTTGAGCTCAGCAAGGAAAAATCAACAGCCAGATGGAAAACACTTATTGTTGGAAGGAGTTCTTTAAGTCATTAAATCCAACCTAAGGCTCCATGCAGCAATTCAAAGCAAAGCATCCTCAGCAGATGACTATCCAGCCTGTGCTTAAACATACATATCAAAGAGGAGCATACTATGTTCTTAATTTTTGATGAATTTTTTGTTAACATTAACCGAGGTCTTCCTTCTTGAAACAATATAATTCTTCTTTGTTTTGCGTGATGGGATATAGATGAACAGTTAATTCCTTTATTCTCTCTTTCAGATACCCGAGGAGTGTTATATCATGCCTTTTCTTTTCAAGACCATACATCTCCACTTCCTTTTCATAGGATTTAATGCTGAATTACCTGTTCATTTTAACTGATCTTGTCTGCACCTGTTTCAATTTGTCTAAATCCTATTTAAAGTGTATATAATCTTACATAATATGACATATAAATGTGTGTGTGTAAGTGTGTATAAGGTAACCTAAATAGTGCAAATGGGTGTGGAGTGTTGAAGACTGGAGATAGATGATATCTGGTTTGAAAGAGTGGTCAAAGAAGCCATCTATTAAAAACTGAACATCCCTCTCTCAACAAAGGGGGGATATGACATAATCTATCTCCAGTCTATAACATAATGCTTTCAGCAGTTCAAAGAAGGTTCCACATTCATTTGCACTACTCAGATGACCCCAAGGACACAGATAAACCTCCCAGTGGCCTCAACAATTTTCTAAAAGGATGCAAATGACCAGCTGTCTGCAAGAAATATAAATCCTTCCATTCCTCACCATCCAGTCACAGCTTTTTGAAGAAGCTTTTTGGATAAGAAGTGAAATATCTTCAAAGAAAATTAAGAAAGTCCAGTTGCCTATTGAAAAAAGCATCTTTGGGACTATGGGAAGTCTAGAACTCTGTTTCTAGCCCAGGACCTTAACCATTACATTAAAGCAGCTGTGCAGAATAAATAAAGAATACATGCAGAATACATGACACTGTACTGATTTACTTTCTAATTCATTACTATTTCATTTTTTCCCACATAAAGTATTACAAAGCTGGGCACATTTTTGTTCAAATGCACTATAAGAACTTTGTTAAAGGGCTGTAGCAAAGATACGTGACATTTCTTCAATTAAGAGATCTCCACTTGCAGTTTGAATTTTGTATTTAGTTACAGTGCTTAACCTGAGCAGAACCTCAAAGGTATAAATATCCATGAAGAAATTTGGTCCTTTTAGGTACTTTGATCTTCATTATATAAGGATTTAAAGAGAATCAGTGTCATCTGGACTGGTGGTGCTCCACAACATCAAAAATGTACATGTACAGGTAGTTCTCACTGATTTATTGCAATTAGAACCAACAACTTTGTTGCTAAGTAATATGGTCATACATGATGGTCATTAGGTGACCACACCAACTTACAACATCAGTTCCACCTATCGTTATTAGGCAAAAACCATGACTGATAAGTGAAACATCATGTGACTAAAACTTGTGATGGGGAGGCTTCCCTATGAACTTTGCTTGTTAGAAGCTGGCTGTGAAAGTTGCAGATAGCAATCAGGTGATCATGGGACACTGTGAATAAGGTCAAAAATAGGCCAGCCTAAAAGATATTATAACCCATTACAGAAATGATTAGAGATTGGATTTCTGTTGACTTGGGCAGATGTTTGAAGTGGTGCTTTCTATGGATGGTGTTTTGAGTGACCAGGTGTAATGACTTACTCTGACATCAGCTTGGACAATGAGGAAGACCTAACTCTGCAAAACATTTTGTGACCATTGAGATAAGTCTTTATAGGACAAAGCAAGCATGATGTCCACGGGTTAAATTTTTTCTGATTTGTTATTTTATCCACCTCATCTGGAATATATCTCAGTTTATTTTCTCTTATCTATTTTATAACAGTACTCAGGTCCTCATTCAAGTCATACAGAGCCAATCTTGGATTCATAACTGGAAGGAAAAGGGTAGAATTGAATCTTATCAGTGCCATTGGTGACAGTCCACTCAAGATGCTGGAAAACATCATCCAGTGATTCATAAATCAGATATAAATGATAAATTTTGTCTAGACAAACATCTACAGTTGGCTGCTGGGACCCCAGTGCTCAACTTCCTCCCCACATCCTGATATCCATGAAGAAGGGCAGTCAAGGAACAGGGTGGGAACAAGTATTCCTTTCTTTTTTTTTCCAAAGGGAATATCTTTCACCACTCAAATGATGACTGGAAGCGCTTCCTCTTGGAAAAGAATGATGAACTTGGCAAAAGGGGAATTATATAAGTCCTAAGAGGTCATACTTCTAAATCATGCATAAAGTTGTTACAGGCAGAGAAGTAGAGAGCTAGGATGTGAACTTGATTGCGGGACTTAATCTACAGCTTCAGACTTATTTATATCCATGTTGCCTTTTTTGTACTAGTAACATGAACAAGGCTACTAGGGATGAATAATAGTAAATCAGAAAGGAAGGAAGGGAAGGAGGAGGAGGAGAAAGAAAAGAAAATATATTTTTCTGTAGTGGCTGTGCAAAAATTCAGCTTCATCATTGCGATCTTTTTGTATAGTTCCCCTAAAGTTTGAATTCTATTTATGCTTTAAATTCTATTTATGCTTTAAAGTGGGTGGAAGTTATAAAAGCAAAGAAAATATCTTTCATGTTAGCTTCCTGTAAACTTTCACAGATGTAGAAGAATTTATCTTCACCTGCTGTAATTTTTGCTTATAGTGCAACTGTTAAAACTAAAAGACAGAAAATGGGAAAATGGGATATCTGCTTTCCAAAGGGAGCATTATATTTGCTGTTTCAGGATTCAGCTGATCTACTGAATCCCCTGAAATATCTATATCAGAAATGCAGGATATGCATTGTTTATATGAATATAAATATATAATCTGCCCTTTGGCAAACAAATAATAAATATACACAGGATGATATAAAGGAGTGTTTGAATATATCGTGGCTCCTCTTAAAAAAAATATGATGACAACAAAGATGAATTTCAGGATGCATCTTAGAACTGGGAAAGTGGAGTCTGCAAAGCCTGTCATTAAGATTGCTTCTTTGTGAAAGGGTGTTTGACAGAGGCTCACAACATAGGGAATGTTGACATTGTGAGTATAGACTCAATGATAGAGTGCATGGTTGAAAACAGATCTTCAAAGACTAGCCTAGATGACTAGAATAGAATAGGCTTAATATTATTGAAAACCAAAGAGGGAAAATTGTTCATTCATTCATTTAATCAATCAATCATTCAATCAGTCATTCTATATAGGAGTGCCTATCTCAAATTCATTACTCTGGGTAGCAACAACAATTAAAAGCTATATGAAAAATATTGCAGAGCAAGAAGCAGTGGATGGAAACTAATCAAGGAGAGAATCAATCTAAAACTAAGAAGAAATTGCCTAATGGTTAGAGCAATCAACCAATGGAATATCTTGTCTCCAGTGTGTGTACTCCAATACTGAAGGTTTTTAAGAAAAGATTGGACAACCATTTATGTGAAATGATATAGGGTCAAACTCCTTGCTTGAACAGGGGGTTAGATTAGAAGAATTCCAATGTCCCTTTCAACTCTGTTATTTTGTTATGTAACATTTTTTTTAAAAAAAAAACACTATATGTATCATAACATCACAAAAATTGATAATTTCTCCTGTTTATATAGGATAGCTCCATTTCCTTGTATCGCTGTTTTAACTGCACCAAAGACTTTGTTCATCAGAAGATATAGCTCAGAGTTGTTGGTGTTTTTTTCAAAAAGGATGATATGCAATTAGATGCATGGCCATGTCCAAAAAGTGTTGGGTTTTAATGCTTTGGAGCAAGTATGGCAGGTCTGGATTGGAGAACCACAATGTAGAACTCTATGCAATGCTGGCTTCATAAACTATGCCAAACTTTGGCTTCTTTTTTGTTGTATCCAGCATTTAGATTCCCACACTACATTAGATATTCCTAATTACTTACAAAATGGAATGCACTTTGTACTGAAGCAATAATAAACAAAACTTGTTGAGATTTAGTGCAATGTGTCAATCCACCTATTGAGAAACAAATCCACCCTTTGAATATAAAGCAGACTTTCACAGCTTGTTACCCTCCAAAGTTCCTGAGGTAGCTCCAATTATTTTCAGTCAAATGATCAAAGATGATTGAAGGCTCCAGGTGGCAAAAAGTCTACTGTTGACAGTACTAAGCTAGATGGATTAACGGATCAGTTCAGTAGAGTGACAGTTTCTTTTGCTCCTATTTTAACCTGTGGTTTAGCAAATGACAAAGGGACTCTGGCTACTGAGAAGGACAGTCCCAAAGCATCCTCCTTTTTCCATTGTTTATTCATCTCAAGAGAATCATGGTTGTGGGAAAGATTTACTGTTCAAAGCTTTAAACTACAAGCTTCATTTTTATACATGTGTATTTCCCTTGGAATGGCATAATTCCATTGAAAAGTCATAGGTACCCTGGAGCTCTGATTAGAAGATTACCTCAAGTTTCATTATATGACATGCTTGGAAGTTGGGCCAAATAATTTATTACTATGGGTCAGGAGCAATATTTTGTGCCTGGTTTTCCTTGTGGACATCAATGGTCTTGAAATCGCTTGATGAAAATGAAACTTAAAATAATATCCATAAAAATAGCCAATTTGCATTCTACTAGGAAAAATTGCTTGAATTTTTGTTTACAAGTTTAAGCTGAACTTAAGATTTCAATATATGTCAAGAATGGGTTTCATCTGCAATTCTCACCATCTGTGGTAAGAATGCGAACACACCTCTTCAGATGTAGTGCAACAGACTGGTACAGAACAATTAAAGTAACTTTGATGTAGGGATGATGAAATAGTAGCCATCTAAACCAGGAGGTGAATTTTAGGCAAATCTGAAAATTGACTCCATCAATGCTTTGAACCAGCACACTTTCACTTGATCTGAGTAATAAAACAAAATAGTTATACCCTGAATCATTTCAGTAAGCTTGGTCATAAATCTGAACAAATAAACAAGTCAATTAATTGACTTATTTAGAGTCAAATAACCGAGAAGAGTCTTGAAATCTATTGGCAGTCTTATTTAGAATGGAGTATTATTAAAATGACAGGTTTAATACAGTAAGTTTTTATTAAATTATCACAATACATTCACTGGTAGTTTGCTTGGAAACAAGTCTTATTAAGATAAAAAAGATTTCATATCAGTGATAAGGGATACTTTACACTTAAGAGGTCCATAAAGGTGGTGTACATAAGTGCACTAATGTGCCTATTGTTCCTGTCACTGTTTTTTATATTATTCCTGTTTTTGTTTCTGTTTGAAAAATTATAATGAATAAAATAAATAAATATTGGAAACATCTGGGAGGCAATAGATTCTATATCTCCAATCTGAGTTATGTAAGAGGCCTCATTAAGGAATTCAGGGAACTGGAAATAACCTATAGCACTGTCAGCATTGCTATAAGTATGAATCTGCCTAAAATGGCCAGCAATTATAATCCACCTGATAAGTTTTTATTCCGTTCATCTTATCAGTTGATGAACTAATCACAATGCGTCATATGCCCAACTTTCTTTGATGTTAGAATTTTGCAAGCACAGGACACAATATTGGTCAGACTATTCTTTTCCTCCTGAGTCTTTATCAGCAAAAATTCCATGAGATAATTTAGGGTACATAAATATGGATAGCCCAAAGTCACCAGTTGATCTCCCAGTGCAGTGCAGCACTGACCTTGGTGCCTATACAATAACATGGTCTAGTGTTTTGCACCTAGTTTACATAAGTTCTCATTTCCCATAGTAGTTACTTTATTCATCACAAGTGCATATGACAAACATTTCATAGAAAGTAATAGGTAATTGAAATGAAAATCATAAAGAAACTAGAAGGAGGTCAACTATGTTATATTATAAACTTAATCTACTTAGTGAATAGGAACTCATATACAAGAGAAGAAAAAGTGCACTTATGATATATAAAGATAGCTATAACACTCATCCACATCTATTCTTGCCAATTCAAATATCAAAATATTGGATGGGAGAGCAGTCAAGTGGCCTTTTTAAACAAAAAGGTTTTGATATGAATATTTGAAAGAGATTTGGTGTCAATATACATTGAAGCAATGATTTATCTAAAAAGATTTTAGGTAACACCTTAATCACTGGCAATCCTGTGATTTCTTTAGACCTCATTATACGTAAAACTAAAGTGAGATGAAACATTGAAATACAGGATATCTTTGCTTCTCAACATCGTTTGAAATGCAATTCTGATCTTTAAAAGTCCCACACTGGATAAAGTATTTGATATGCCTTGATTTTTTAAAAAATACTGTAGATCTTATAATCTACTAGATTTGATATGGTTTAATACTGTAATGTACCTGATTCATTTTTGTTTGGACAGATAGAAGGCAATTCATACTCCTTTAAGGACTGAAGTTTAACAAATGACTTCTACACTATTGTTAAGAAATTGTATAGAGATATCCAGGTAGAAGCTGCACTGGACTCAAGGGAAATTTTACAGTGTATACATTGTATACATTACACTTCAAACACATTCTATTAAAAAAAAAAAATCTCCCTTCTTTCTTTTCTGTGATTAAGATGAACATTTCTCTCCTGGTCTCATTTATCTATTAAATTATACTTTCCTTATTCAAATTAATATCTGTAATTCTGCACAGATAATAGGACAGAATTTAGACATGTTGAGTTCTTAACCTGTAGAGGCAAATGCTAAGAGAGAATGCGATTGTATAAATTCTACCAAGATGCATAAGAAACTCACAAGCAGCCCTCTTTGAAAAGAAGTTGTGAATGCATGCAGAGACAAAACATAACTAAGGGTCAACTTAAACTAAAGAGACTTTCATATATTATAAATTATAAAAAATAAATTTTGAGAGGCCCCATCAGTTTTGAGGCCCTAAACTATACCATGTCTAAATTTGTCTCTCACAGGAAAACTGATGTCTCAAAAAACTTACCTGCATTCATGTGAGGCACCTATGATCCACAAGTTCAGTGTTATATACATTCTTTTGGCCTCAACCCATCTATTATGTATAGCTGAATGTTTGCCACTAAACTGTTATGTCAAGCTGGTTGAAGAACAGAGGAAAAGAGTGTCAAAGCAGAACTAGCAAGCCAAATAATGGATTGGGCTGAAGCTTCTTTTCTTCTGACCTTGCACAGATGAAAGTATTTTCAAGAGAACCTTTTTTGATAAGCAAACATTTCAAAATTGTGAGAGGCAGTTAATTAGAGCTTTAAGGAATCAAAACACTTGGAAGTCATTGCTTACTTTGTTGCAGATGCATGTACTGTAAGTATTAAATTTTGAAAAAGCTTTAAAGTTAACTTGAGAGACTGTTAAAGTAAAAGTTATTAGGAGACAGTGACAACAAGCAAATGTCTAATTTGTCATTTGAAAGGTTGGAAGGGTATTTGAATGTTATCACAACGTTGTGTTTATACACATTCAAAGATTTGGAGGCTTAAAAATACAGTACTAATTGTGGAATGGACCCTAATAGGAGGAGCTATGAAAGCCAAGTGATGAGTTTTCGAACCATTGCAATCATGCCATTTTCATCTTGCTCTATCTTGTCTCCATCTACTTTAAATGGAAATGGCTCTTATTCATAGTGAATAAAAGTTGAACTTACTGGTTCTCTTTGCAATTCATTCATTCATTTTCTACAGTGACTCATCTTAGTCAAGTAACTCTGGGCAGCTTGCAGTTCTAAAACTGTAAAAACAGTTTAAAACAATTAAAAACAATAAAACAACAGAAACATCCAAAAATAAATGCATACAGCAGCCAAGACAGTTAGCCAAAATAGTTAACTAGCAGTGAAATCAAGAAACAGGACCCTTAATACATTCTGAGCCCCAGGCCTGGGCACACAGCCAGCTTTTTAAACTCTTACAAAAGGTCAACAGGGCCATTCTAAACTCCAAATAGAAAGAATATTCTGCAAAGCAGGGGCTACAGCAAAGAAGACCCATCTTCTAGTTCCCACCGGATGACTCTTTGGCTAAGCAATCTGTAGCATGCCCAACTGCTGGATCAAATTGGATGGGTGGAGACTTTTGGAAAATTCTTAGGCTTTAAGTGTAGAACACATTTGTTCCTTTGGACCCTTTTTGAGTTTCAGCATCTATTTTTCCATAAATATTTGTTTGTAGCTTCCATAGAGTGAAAAAACTCAGGCACTATTAGAACAGCAGTTTTTCCTTCACATAAAGGGCAATGGAAATTAGGCAGCTTCAAAAATACATATCCATTCATCCATCTCTCTATCCATCCATCCATCTCTCTATCAAAAGAAAAAGGTAGCAAAAATAACATTCATTTTCATATATCATGCAATACCAAGAAGCAATAATCCAAAATCTAGATCTGAGATTGGGAAGGAATAATTTTATATTGGGAGAGATCCATTTAGGAAAGACATTATGATATAAGGGCAACCAGACCTTAATGCCTTTCCTAAATCCCAACTAGGTTGATGCCAGTCTAATCACAAAGAGAACACGGTTCAAAACAATAGGGTAGCAATAGAAAGATGAGACATTAATCAGTTTTATTTGTCTTCGTTTATCGCCAGATTTGAACAGACTGATGGTGGTAATTAGGAGTAGAAGATCGAGATGTATTTTTTATTTATTTATTTGAAAAATTTTTGGGGGTTTTCACAAAAGAAACATAATACAAATAAAACATCTTTTTTTGAAAATAGCATGGTCCCAGGTTATCATACAGACACAAACTCAATTTCATGCTCATTTTTGTGTTCTATTCCATATCTTATTACTGTTTTACATCTTCTACATAGTTTTCCCCCTCTTTTAATTTTCTCAACTTTATTTGATTATCTCATCTCAATTCAAATCATTATAGTTATATTTTTGTCTGTCCTGTTTCAATTTCATATTATCTTTTCTCATTAAACAAATTTTCCTCTGTAGTTACTAATTGGAGTACGACACCTTTATATCTTTTAATTTTATCCATTCAACTCTTATTTAAGCTTCAATGTATACCTTTAAGATTATAGCATTCAATATAATACATAACTTCCAATGAAATTCTGCTTGGTACATTCTTGAAATACACACTATATTTTTAAAAAAAGATTATATATATATATATATATATGGCATTCAGCTTTGTTCGGGTATTTTCCCACATCATACCATCATCAGGCTTCTGTATAGTGTTCGTCTGTGAGTTAGACTTTTACAGTGGTTTCAGATTTAAATTTGGGGCAGCCTATTGCTGTGCCAGAATGGTTTTTTCTTCCTCCTGATTGATTGAGAGTCTTGGTGTGTGTTTATTGGTCTTGGAGTTTGCTGTATTCTGCTTCTAATATCTTCTGTCTGTTTTTTTGGCTCTTTTTGTATCTTGATTGGCTGGCAACATTGTGTTACTTTATTGGAGGCCTTTAGTGCAGCTTGGTTTCGAGTAAATGGACAGCTATCATTAGTTTGGAAGCTGGGTTTCATCTGGGTGCCTGGTTGGGGTGTGTTTGAGCTGGAGGTATCAGGGGGAATCTGTTTGTGCCCAGGTGTTTGCCTGGCTTGTGGTGTGGAGATTTTTTGGTTTGTGAGTGCAGGCTTCCAAATGATTGACAGCCTGGTGGAATCATCTCTTTTGTTCATGCTTTCTGGTCTTTTTTCAATCTCTATGGCTTCTCTGATGATTCTGTGGCTGGGATTTTCTATAGTGGCTAGGGTTTTGGTGCCATTAAAGTTGATGTTATGACCTGTGGCTTCCATGTGTTGGACTAGTGAGGAAGTGTGTTCCAGCTTTTTGACTGCATTTTTGTGTTCATCTCAAGAATATATGTATATATATATTATATATATATATATATACATATTTGTTTTCTTAAGTTTTTGCGGGTACTTACATGTATGGCATTCAGCTTTGTTCGGGTATTTTCCCACGTCATAATAACTTTATAACTTCATAATAACATAATAACTTTAAAAGCACCACTATTATGACATGGGAAAATACCCGAACAAAGCTGAATGCCAGACATGTAAGTACCCGCGAGAACTTAAGAAAACAAATATATATATATATATATATATATATATATATCTTTGGTTATTCGGGTTTTCTCCTGCGTAAGATTGGAAGTATCTAGGCAACGTTTCGATGAAGTCTCATTCATCATCTTCAGGCTTGGTCTTCAGCTCTGTGCTTCTCAGAGTGATGTGAGCTTGCAGCTGCTTCTTCCTTTTAACTGCTAGTGGGGGTGTGACTTGATTGGGTGGGGGCTTGGCTGTGTTCTGATTGGGTGGGGGTGTGTTCTGATTGGTTGGGGGGTTGGCTTTGTTCTGATTGGCTGGAGGTGTGTTCTGTTCAGGGGGGGGGGCTTGATTGTGCTCAGGTTAGTCTTGGTTGCTGGAGGGTTTGAGCTGGTGAGCTGTGATCTTGCTGTTTGGCTTCGAGTTCGTGGTCGTGCTGCATCTTCATGGTGGAGATCAGTTCGTTTCATGTATGGCTCAGAGGGGTTTGAGGTGGGTAGTGATGCAGCTGCAATGCGGTTTCTGGTCCGTGGTCGTGTTTCATCTTTTGTGTGGGTTTGAGTCTGCTTTCTACGTGGAAGTGTGGTGGTGGCATCTTGTGTGGCTCTCAGGGATGTAGGTCTGGTGTCATTCTTCATGTTAGGTATGCGTCTGTTCATGAGGGCGGGTTTCCAAATGGCTGGTAGGCGGGAGGCATCATCTCGTTTATTCATGCTGTGTGGGCGTTTTTCTATCTCCATGGCTTCTCTGATGATTCTGCTGCTGAAGTGTTCGGTTTTGGCAATAGTTCTGGTATTTTTAAAGTCAATCTCATGTCCTGTGGCTTTGAGGTGTTGGACCAGGGAATAGGTCGGTTCTTCCTTTTTGATTGTGTTCTTATGTTCTTCAATGCGTGCACCTATTCTTCTGTTAGTCTGTCCAATGTATGTGGTGGGACAGGCAGTGCAAAGGATTTCGTATACTCCTTGATTTTCCAACTCGATTCTGTCCTTAGGATTTCTTAGGATGGTGGATATCTTTCTGTTTGTGCAGAATGCTGTCTTAATGTTGTGTTTTTGGAGGATCTTGCTAATTTTGTCCGTACTGCCTTTTATATATGGGAGGAGGGCTTTGCCATTCTCTTGTTCTTTGTCTTGGATTTTGGCTGGGGGTTCTTTTTGGATTAGGTGGGTGATCTTCTTTCTTTGGAATCCATTGGCTGTCAGCACGCCGGTGAGAGTGTGTAGTTTGGTCTCTAGGTGTTGTTCATCGGCTAAGCATTTTGTTCTGGAGATGAGTGTCTCGGCTACGGAATTGATCTGTGCTGGGTGGTGGTGTGAGAGTGCGTGTAGATAGCGGTTTGTATGTGTTTTCTTCTGGTAGATGGTGTGTCCTAGGGAGCCATTGGATTTTTTGTATACCAAGACATCTAGGAAGGGAAGTTGGTTGTTAGCTTCTGTTTCCATGGTGAATTGTATTTTGGGATGTTGGCTGCTGAGGTGTGTGAGGAAGTTGTTCAGTTTTTCTTTCCCATGTGGCCAGATTATGAAGGTGTCATCTACGTATCTGAGCCAGAGTTTGGGTTTGTGATCATATTTTTCTAGAGCTTGTGTTTCAAAGTGTTATATTCTTAAGAAGCCGCACTGCAGCTGCATCACTACCCACCTCAAACCCCTCTGAGCCATACATGAAACGAACTGACCTCCACCATGAAGATGCAGCATGACCACGAACTCGAAGCCAAACAGCAAGATCACAGCTCACCAGCTCAAACCCTCCAGCAACCAAGACTAACCTGAGCACATTCAAGCCCCCACCTGAACAGAACACGCCTCCAGCCAATCAAAACAAAGCCAACCCCCCAACCAATCAGAACACAGCCAAACCCCCAACCAATGAGAACACCCCCCCACCCAATCAGAACACAGCCAAGTCCCCACCCAATCAAGTCACACCCCCACTAGCAGTTAAAAGGAAGAAGCAGCTGCAAGCTCACATCACTCTGAGAAGCACAAAGCTGAAGACCAAGCCTGAAGATGATGAATGAGACTTCATCGAAACGTTGCCTAGATACTTCCAATCTTACGTGGGAGAAAACCCGAATAACCAAAGATCCACATACAAATACCCACGAGAACCTCAGAAAACAAATATTGCACCTCTACGGGGAGGAAACCCATCATCTGACCAGGACTTATGAAAAACTTGAAGTCCAAAGAGCTTCCATTTTATGTGACCTCGCATTCCTATGCAACTGCCGAGATCAAAATTTAATTCCCACAAGCTTCCAATTGAAATTCCACACCAACACAGCAGCCACAAAACGCATCCTAAAAAGAACAGAATTGGCCCTAATTTGAAATGAACTTCACACAAAAAGATTTCTCCTAGACCAAATCAACAAAGATCTCCTCACACTTCACCTCAGACTCAGCAACAAGATTCACCCCTTACTTTGGGACAAATCCAAACAGCTCGCTGTCTGGAGAGCCGAAACACAGACCACCCTCAAGACAGACACACACACCAACAAACTCAGAAAACTACAACAACGCCAGAAACCAACTCCTCCCCCCTCACAGCCACACATGAAACAAACAGTGCACAACATCTCAGACAAGATCCTCACCGAAGCCGAAACCAAGGTCCTTTCTAAAGGATTCAACTTTGCTGTTGCTCCCAAACACATCCCCACAGAAACCATCATATGCGGAGTTGAAACCAGCCTGACCAAAACCAACCCTGATGATGCCAATAGAATCAGACTCGAAATCACCAACATCCTCTGCACTAGCAAATCACCCAAAAGCAACTTATCCAAAGAAGAACAAACTGCACTACTTAACCTGAAAGAAGACACCAGCATAATAATCCTACCAGCAGACAAGGGCAATGCGACAGTGGTTATGAACACATCTGACTACCAATCCAAGTTAACCAACCTACTCCAAGACCCCACATACAAACCCCTAAAGACAGACCCCACCACTTACCTCGAAAAAACCACCAGATCCAAAATAAAAGCCTCCCCCATCAGTGAAGAAATCCAGCAAAGAATCATACCCAGAGAGAAATAATCCAGATGTCCTAAACTTTATGGTCTCCCCAAGATACACAAAGAATGAACCCCACTTAGACCAATAGTCAGCTCCATAGGCTCACCTCTACAAAACCTAGCCAAATTTCTCGCCAAACAACTACAGCCCTATGCAGAATCCATCAACTCACACGTAAGAAACTCATTCCAGTTCATCGAGATCATAAAGAAACAAAACTTACAACCCAGTGACCTACTAGTGAGCTTCGATGTCATATCCTTCTTCACCCAAGTGCCAATAAAAGAAGCCTTGACAGCCATCCAAAACAAATACAACCCCCCCAAGCACATCCTAGATCTGACCAACCACTGCCTATCCAATACATACTTCACCTACAATGGACAAAAATACAAACAAATAGAAGGAGCACCCATGGGATCACCCCTCTCACCTGTCATCGCTAACCTCTACATGGAACACTTTGAAACACAAGCTCTAGAAAAATATGATCACAAACTCAAACTCTGGCTCAGATACATAGATGACACCTTCATAATCTGGCCACACGGGAAAGAAAAACTGAACAACTTCCTTACACACCTCAACAGCCTACACCCCAAAATACAATTCACCATGGAAACAGAAGCCAACAACCAACTTCCCTTCCTAGATGTCTTGATATACAAAAAATCCAATGACTCCCTAGGACACACCATCTACCAGAATAAAACACATACAAACTGCTATCTACACGCACTCTCACACCACCACCCAGCACAGATCAATTCCGTAGCTGAGACACTCATCTCCAGAACAAAATGCTTAGCCGACGAACAACACCTAGAGACCGAACTACACACTCTGACCGGCGTGCTGACAGCCAATGGATTCCAAAGAAAGAAGATCACCCACCTAATCCAAAAAGAAACCCCAGCCAAAATCCAAGACAAAGAACAAGAGAATGGCAAAGCCCTCCTCCCATATATAAAAGGCACTACGGGCAAAATCAGCAGGATCCTCCAAAAACACAACATTAAGACAACATTCTGCACAAACAGAAAGATATCCACCATCCTAAGAAACCCCAAGGCCAAAATCGAGTTAGAAAATCAAGGAGTATACGAAATCCTTTGCACTGCCTGTCCCACCACATACATTGGACAAACTAACAGAAGAATAAGAGCATGCATTGAAGAACATAAGAACTCAATCAAAAAGGAAGAACCGACCTCTTCCCTGGTCTAACACCTCAAAGCCACAGGACATGAGATTGACTTTAAAAATACCAGAACTATTGCCAAAACTGAACACTTCAGCAGCAGAATAATCAGAGAAGCCATAGAGATAGAAAAACATCCACACAGCATGAATAAATGAGATGATACTTCCCGCCTACCAGCCATTTGGAAACCTGCCCTCATGAACAGATGAGTACCTTACATGAAGAAGGACACCAGACCCACACCCCTGAGAGCCACACAAGATGCCACCACCACACTTCCACGTAGAAAGCATACTCACACCCACACAGAAGATGAGACACGACCACGGACCAGAAGCTGCACTGCAGCTGCATCACTACCCACTTCAAACCCCTCTGAGCCATACATGAAGCGAACTGACCCCCACCATGAAGATGCAGCATGACCACGAACTCGAAGCCAAACAGCAAGATCACAGCTCACCAGCTCCAATCCCCCAGCAACTAAGACTAACCTGAGCACAACCAAGCCCCCACCTGAACAGAACATGCCTCCAGGCAATCAGAACACAGCCAAACCCCCAACCAATGAGAACACACCCCCACCCAATCAGAACACAGCCAAACCCCCACCCAATCAAGTCACACCCCCACTAGCAGTTAAAAGGAAGAAGCAGCTGCAAGCTCACATCACTCTGGGAAGCACAGAGCTGAATATATAAATATGGCATTCAGCTTTGTTCAGCTATTTTCCCACGTCATTGTAGTTGTGCTTTTAAAGTTGTAGCAATGTTTCGGCAGAATCTCCTCTGCCATCATCAGGCAGAATGAATGCCATACATGTAAGTACCCACAAAAACTTAAGAATATCTGGCTGAATGCCAGATATATATATATATATATATATATATATATATATATATATATATATATATGGATCTTTGGTTATTCGGGTTTTCTCCCGCGTAAGATTGGAAGTATCTGGGCAACGTTTCGATGAAGTCTCATTCATCATCTTCAGGCTTGGTCTTCAGCTCTGTGCTTCTCAGAGTGAGAAGCACAGAGCTGAAGACCAAGCCTGAAGATGATGAATGAGACTTCATCGAAACGTTGCCCAGATACTTCCAATCTTACGCGGGAGAAAACCCGAATAACCAAAGATCCACATACAAGTACCCGCGAGAACCTCATAAAACAAATATATATATATATATATATATATATATATATATATATATATATATATATATATATATATATATATATATATATATATATATATATATATATATATATTCTTAAGTTTTTGCGGGAACTTACATGTCTGGCATTCAGCTTTGTTCGGGTATTTTCCCACGTCATAGTAGTTGTGCTTTTAAAGTTGTAGCAACGTTTCGGCAGAATCTCATCTGCCATCATCAGAAGCCTGATGATGGCAGAGGAGATTCTGCCGAAACGTTGCTACAACTTTAAAAGCACAACTACAATGACATGGGAAAATAGCCGAACAAAGCTGAATGCCATACATGTAAGTACCCGCAAAAACTTAAGAATATCTGGCTGAATGCCAGATATATATATATATATATATTCTTAAGTTTTCACGGGAACTTACATGTCTGGCATTCAGCTTTGTTCGGGTATTTTCCCACGTAGTGGTGCTTTTAAAGTTGTAGCAACATTTCAGCAGAATCTCATCTGCCATCATCAGGCTTCTGTATAGTATTTGTCTGTGAGTCAGACTTTTACAGTGGTTTCAGGTTTAAATTTGGGGCAGCCTATTGCTGTGTCAGAATGGTTTTTTCTTCCTCCTGATTGGTTGAGAGTCTTGGTGTGTGTTTATTGGTCTTGGAGTTTGCTGTGTTCTGCTTCTAATATCTTCTGTCTGTTTTTTGGGGGGGAGGGGGCTCTTTTTGTATCTTTGCCAGCCAATCAAGATACAAAAAGAGCCCCCCCCCCCAAAAAAAAAAAACAGACAGAAGATATTAGAAGCAGAACACAGCAAACTCCAAGACCAATAAACACAGATCAAGACTCTCAACCAATCAGGAGGAAGAAAAAACCATTCTGACACAGCAATAGGCTGCCCCAAATTTAAATCTGAAACCACTGTAAAAGTCTGACTCACAGACAAACACTATACAGAAGCCTGATGATGGCAGATGAGATTCTGCTGAAACATTGCTGCAACTTTAAAAGCACCACTACCATGATGTGGGAAAATACCCGAACAAAGCTGAATGCCAGACACACACACACACACACACACACACACACACACACATATATATATATGTGTTTGTGTGTGTGTGTTTTCTTAAGTTTTCATGGGTACTTACATGTATGGCATTCAGCTTTGTTCGGGTATTTTCCCACATCATAGTAGTGGTGCTTTTAAAGTTGTAGCAACGTTTCAGCAGAATCTCATCTGCCATTATCAGGCTTCTGTAGATGAGATTGCAGATAAGATTCTGCTGAAACGTTGCTACAACTTTAAAAGCACCACTACTATGACGTGGGAAAATACCCGAACAAAGCTGAATGCCATACATGTAAGTACCCGCAAAAACTTAAGAATATATATGTATATATCTATATCTATATCTATATCTATATCTATATCTATATCTATATCTATATCTATATCTATATCTATATCTATATCTATATCTATATCTATATCTATCTATCTATTTATCTATCTATCTATCTATCACTCATTCTATTCCAATTCAATTCTGTCATTAATATTCATTAAAATCTAAGCATCTTTAACATTTCTTTTCAATTAAATATCATACTTCCTTGGGAACACTTATAAACTTTCCATAATTAATTATTTTTTTCCACATTTCTCTTCACTTATATTTTATAAACCATTAATAATAATTAAAATGTTCACATCCTTTCCTAATTTCATTCTCTCATTCACTTTATCTCATTTATTTATTAACAAACATTCCACTAGATTATGATAAATATTTTTATCCATCATTTTAATCATATTTTCTAAAATTATTTCTATTTGTAATATAACAATACTATCTTATTTACCTTTGCAGAATCCCTTTTACAATTAAGTTTTCACCCATTATCTCTAAACAGGCTTATACTTTCAATTCTTGTACCTTTTCCCTGTTTCTCTATATATTGTTTTTGTCCTTTATAACTTCTTTTCCTTTCCTTCTTCCCTCTCTTCTTCTCCCTCCGCTTTTTACCCCCTTGTCTCTCTACTTCTAATTCTCTCTTCTGTTGCTTTCTAACATTATACTTATTTTTCAAACTATTCTTCTGTTTTTGGTTGTTTTTTCAAATCTTAAACTTTTCATTCTCTCCCCCCCTCTTTCCTTTTTTTCCCCACATAAAATTGCTTGATCATTAAAGATGGCTTCTTCTTTGTCCCAATCTTCTTGTTCTGCAAGCGTTTCTTGTTCTCCAAGTTCCAGATCTCCATTTCTAAGAGTTGAAATCCGAAGCCAAAAGAACCTCTCCTTTCTTGTGCATCTTCTTTGTACTTTTCAAGTTCCAGTTCCAGTTCTTCTAAAAATGGTGCCATTTTAAACACTTTTAAACAACCACCCGATTGATTTTAGTCATTTAAATGCAATAACCAAAAATCCAAAGATCACCAAGTAATCCAAATAATCCAAAGCTGTTTCTTCTTGCTTCTTTTTTCCACTTTCTCTTCCTGGGGTTCTGTTATTTTGTGGCCAAGTTTCATGCTTCTTAGGGTGCATAGCAAAGACCATGACCTTGATTTTAGTGTAATTAATTTCTAGGTGTTCTTCTTGGCAGTGTTCAGCTAGTATTTCAAGCATTCATTTGAGGTAAATTTATTTATTTGTTTGTTTATTTATTTATTTATTTTTGTCAATTGCTTACAAGATAATAGGCATAAGTAAAAACATAGTTATGAATACATGGATACATATACAAAAAATAAAAAAAATAAAAGAAACAATAGGACAGGGACAGTAGGCATGTTGGTGCGCTTATGCATGCCCCCTACAGACTTCTTAGGAAAGGGGTGAGGTCAATAGTAGACAATCTAAGGTTAAAGTTTTGGGGGTTTGGGGAAGAAACCACAGAGTCAGGTAGAGTATTCCAGATATTGACCCCTCTGTTGCTGAAGTCAAATTTCCTGCAATCAAGTTTGGTGTGATTAACCTTGAGTTTGTATTTATTGTGTGCTCTTGTGTTGTTATGGTTGAAGCTGATGTATTCATTGACAGGTAGGACATTGCAATATATAATTTTATGTACTATACTTAGATCGGACTGAAGGCGGTATAGTTCTAGGTTTTCTAGGTCTAGAATTTCAAGTCTGGTGGCATAAGGTATTCTTCAATGAGTAGAGGAGTGGAGAATTCTTCTTGTGAAATATTTCTGGACTTTTTCAATTGTGTTAATACCAGATACATGATATGGGTTCCAGACTGATGAGCTGTATTCAAGTATAGGTCTGGCAAATGTTTTGTATGGTCTAGTTAGTAGTGTAATATTACCAGAGAAAAAGCTACATAAGATTAAGTTAACAACTCTTAATGCCTTTTTGGCTGTGTAGTTACAGTGGGCTCTAGCACTTAGAGATGAGTACTCCAACATCCTTGACAGAGCTTGGATCATCAACAAGGTCTTGACTATTCAGCTTGTATTTTATTTTCTGATTTTTTTTTTTTTGCTAATATGTAGGACAGAGCATTTATTTGTTGAGATTTGAAGTTGCCATTTGCTTGACTATTCTGATACATAGTCAAGGTCTTTTTGAAGGGTAGCAGTATTGTCTGTGGTGTTGAATAGCTTTACATCATCAGTGAAGAGAACGCAGTTGCTCTTAATATGATCACAGAGGTCATTTATGTAGAGTATGAAGAGAGTTGGTCCTAGAACACTGCTTTGGGGGGCAACACTGTTGACAGGTACAAAATTTGATAGGACGCTCCCAATTCTGACTATTTGTTGTCTGTTTGACAGGAATGCTTCTATCCAGTTATGCAGGTGTCCAAGATACCACAAGATTTTAGTTTTAGGATTAGTTTGTCATGTACCACTGAATCGAAGGCTTTACAGAAGTTTATGTAGATTGCATCTATTGCTTTGCCATGATTGAGTTGTGTAGTCCATATGTTTTTGCAGTGTTAGAGTTGCAGATTACAGGATAGTTTTTTCCTGAATCCAAATTGTTTATTAGAGAGTAGGTTGTTTGTTTCTAAGTGGATGATGATGGATTGGTTAATAATTGATTTCATGACTTTACAGGTGACATAGAATAAAAAGATTGGTCTGTAATTTTCAACCATGGTGGGGTCTCCCTTTTTGAAGATGGGGATGACCGTGGCTTGTGACCATAGTTTTGGCAAGGAACTGGTCCTGAAAGATTTCTCAAAGATTATGCTTAGAGGTTCGGCTATGGCAGTGAATAGCTTTTTTAAGAAGTAGGCACATATTCCGTCTAGTCCAATAGACAGAGATGGTTTTAGATTGCGTAGTCCTTTTTCAACATTGTTTTCTGTAAAATCGATATGTATTAGATCATTGTAGTTGTCTGTGGTTTGACTAGGAAATACTGGGCATGACCCATTGCTGTTTACAAACACTGAGTCAAAGAATGTGTTAAAGAGGTTGGCGTTAATAGTGTCATCATTGCAGTCTTTACCATTAGGTCCTTTCAGGGGTGGGATGGACTTTGAGTCTTTTAGTTTGTTGTTTACAAAATTGTAGAAAGCATGGGTGGAATTGGTGCATAGAAGGTTTTCTTCTTAATTAATGTGATAATTGGTGCATTCAGTTTTTATCTGGTGGCATAAATTTTTGTATCGGCTTTTGAAGTTGGCAACGTGACCAAATTTGTTTTTCCACCAAAGTGATTTCTTTTTGGATTAAAGTTTCCTTATTGTTATGGGTATTTTTTTTCCTGGTTTTGTTAATGGTACATATAGTTTGATGACACTTTTGACTTCAAGTAAAAATATGTTGTAATGGTCTTCTACACTATTGCATCCAGTGAATAGAAATTGCCAATCAAGGGATGAGAGATTATTGTTTATAATTTCATAGTTGCCTTTTTTGAAATTATAATTGGGGATTCCATCGTTGTGATGATTTTTGTGTGGACTTATGTTGAGACGAAAGTCAATCATGTTGCAGTCACTGTTGGAAAAGGGTTCTTTAATTTTTTATTCCATAAATTGAATTCAAACTATTGCAGAGGATGAGATCGAGGTAGTTGTTAAGTCTAGTGTTGTTGGCTACTAGTTGTTCTTGTCCCAGATTTGTTACTGCATTGTATAAGGTTGCATGTGTGGGTTCAGTTGTACATTCGTTAAGGGTCCAGTTAATATGAGGTAGATTGAAGTCACCAAGAAAGATAAAAGCATGTGGGTAGGATGCTGCCCATGTTAGTAGTGTATTTAGCTTGTTTGCATGTTCGAAGTTATAACCAGGGGCTCTGTAACATTGTAAGAACCGAAGATATTAATGTGCTGCTCAGTATGGTATAAACATTTGCATATTCCAAGCTTGCAACATTTTTTTTAATGCACAGCACTTCATCTGCAAATTCTTACCTTTTGCATTTCTAGAAATAGTTGCTAATTCATTATTGTCAGTGACATTTCCTGTACTTTCTTGTGTTGCCCCAGCTCTGCCTGTTTTCTCCATTTCATTATTATGAAACAGCTCGGCTGTGATAGACTGCTGATCCTCATCTTCATATTGATTACTTTCATTTCCACATACATCATCCTGTTTTTCAACAGCCTTAACTCAGTCTTCTTAAGAATGAGTCATTTGCAAGACAGATTTTTCATTACCAGGCTCATCTTCTGAATAGGAGAATAGCTAAGGAATAAGGCTGAATCTTGAATCCAGCTAAACTAGCATAAATTGGGAATCAGATGGAGTTGTTCAAATTTGCAATGAAGGATTTGGAGAGTTTTCTATTTCTTTTTCTGGCTGCATCATGATAGGAGCATGCTAGTCATACACACTGATATCATTACATCATTAAAAATTCAATTTATTTTTTACATTAATTTGTTGATGCTTTTATCTTTGAACATCAGAAAGTTGGCTGAATCATTTCCTCTGGTATAATTAAGTATATTGACTTCTTAAAGCATGTTATTCAGAGATAAAGTTTCATAAATTTACATTGCAATAAAAGTTGCCCTAAAGAGATAGAAAGGCCTTATATTGCATCTATTTTATTTATCTTATTTATTTTAAAAACTAGACTTTTCATCTGATGTTTAAAGAAGATTGAAAGTGGTTGCCAGCGTGAATACATATGACCTATAAATGCATGCTCTAGTTAGTAGAGACCGGCTGAGGAATTCTGGTTGAAGTCCACATGTCTTAAAGTTGCCAAATTTGGAGATTTCTGGTCTAGTAGTTTGAGTTCTAGCACTGCATTTTGGGATAAGCTCCCATCACTCACCTCAGCTTATGTCCACATAACAGTTCTATGTGAGTAGATAAATAGGTACCATTTTGGTAGGGAAACAAATTGGAACTCTGCCCAGACAGTAAGATTCCTGCCAGTTCTGAAGCTTTCCAGTCCTGTTTCTGAGGCAGCTTCGGGTTCACCTAGGATGATGCTGCAGAAAAGGGCACTTGTCTTTCTTGCTGGTACACTGGCACTCAAACTAGTGCTCTGCAATAACATTGTAGTCTCCTGACTAAGGTAACAACACCATATACTATTACTACTACTACTACTACTAGTAAAAGTAATACTAATAATAATAAATAAACTACAGATGTAGAATAAGGCATTGAAATAAGTAGAATTTCCAACTGTAAAGAGGATGTAAAGAACCAAAGTCCTTGAAGGAGTTAGAGTGAAGTCAGTTGTTTCAGTTACTCATGGATTGCTATGGTCCTGGACAGTGGAGAAAGGATTTTCTTTGCTCCCTGAAATAAACATTCTTTTCTTTACTTAAGCATCTTATCTTGTAATCCTACACACACTCAGAGCTTTTCTGCACTGCAATCTTCAGCTGCCAGTCTTCCATGTGTAAACTGCCTGGAAATGAAGCTGTCTTAAGAAACCCCTTTCTAGATTTCAATTTCTTCCTCTGCTTTGACCACAATGTACAGCTTTTGGGACATGCTTACCAACGGTACCCCAAACTGCTGGGTCCCCCTACCTCTTTACGCTTTTTGGCTGAAAACAAAGTTTTCACCATTTTACTAGTGAGCTTATTTAATCAGGACATAGTACCACTTGAACTAGCACAAGTCAGAAAACACATCAGGAAAATATGTTGCTCTCTCAGTGGACTAGGTGCTGGTAGAGAACAGCTTCATGTGTTCCTGCCCTCAAAAATTGGTTAGTGGCCTATAAGTGTGCTGGGCCCAGTGACTATTAGATCAACCCTTAGTTTGAAATAATGCACTTACTTAGCTAATGTGTTTCTTCTTTAGAATGCATTTTGTAAAATTGGCCTGTCTGTCCTGTTTAGAACCTCTGGGTTGAAAAGACTTGAGTGATGAGATATTTGCCCTAGAATCTGTCCTGTTGCCATAAATGAACATGTTTTCTGGCAGCCAAGGGATAAAATCTTCCCATACTTTTTCTGTAATCAAAATCAAATCTAACTTCACTTCTACAGTTGTGGGCCTCTGCCTTGAATCCATACTGATAATGGTACTCATTTAAGGTGGCAATTTCCCATGCTACTTGAACAAGCTGTATATAGACATGGGGGAAATATAGTATTAATCCAGTTAGAGTTTTCATTGTAATATTTTGTCCCATTTTACTATAAGCATTTTCAGATCCAAATACAAAGTCCATTCAATCTTCAAATTGCCTTAAGACAGGGGCAGACTGGTGTGTAGGTTTACATGAAAGAAAGCTACCTGTCTGAATTGTATTGCGTTAATTCCTGGGGAGGACAGTTTGATGAGAAATAGCATTCCCAAGAGATGAGTGTCACATTTTGTGTGAAAGAAAAGCTGGCAATCTTGAGTATGTACCCTCTTGCACATCATAAAGAGGTGACAGTGACGATGGTGATTATTAGACTGGAAATTTTTCATGTCTCTGTGGCATCTGATAACCATTGTGTGTGTGCTTATGAATGACTCACCGGTGGCTTTAGGAAATGAGACAGTACATTAAATCAAAAAAGCAAAATGAAGCTCTGATGTACAGGCAAGCAGTTATACACAAAATATTAACCTTGTTTGGCAATATGTACCTGAGGATAAACATCTGTTTTAATTTAACAAGGTGTTGTTTATAATATTAATAAATAATCTCATTCACAAAAAGCTGTTGGTGATTTAGAAAGTTTATAAATGAATAATAAACATTAATAGTTTGGGAATACAGAGGGATAAGTTAAAGTCATCAGAAGTTATGAGAAAAAATGTCTTAGCACATTCCACAGAGAGGAAGTCTTAATAAAACATAGCACTCAATAGGCAAAATGTTGGATCTGGGATGCTGAGTTTAAATGAATGCTGAGTATCAGTCTTCTCAGTTTTAGGAAAGTAAACACCTCTATTCCATAGATTATGCTTGTATAGGAAAAGAAGCAGAAAGCCTTGGGAAACAAAGAGATCCCACATTCTCTATAAGATGGAGGGGCTAAAGCTCTTGAGAAACAGACATTTGTTAGTTTGGGCTATATCTGGAGATTAGGAATGTCAGTAGAAGGAAAATTTGTAAGTCAGGGTTGAACTGTGGAGTCCTTGGTACTCTCTGAACTTGATGTTTTGTGTGGGAATAAACTTTGGCCTGAGCTTGAGCAATGATTAATATAATGCCTTATACATTCATGCCTGTCTAAAGGTCACTAAGATAGTACAAAGAAAAGAGAACAATAAGAACAAATACAAACAAAGAGGCAGCTTAGACAACTGCAAACAAGCCTGTACTATATCTAATTATTAATCCACAATGTAATTGCTTACTATGCACAAAAATCTCAATAAAAGGAAGCACTGGAATTTTATTCTGGGCTCCCATCCCAAGTACACCAGCCTGTGTCTCATTCTTTCCATGGGAGACCACCACATTTTGTTGAAGACATTTCATTACTCAAGTGGGTTACCTAGTTGGGTAATGAAATATCTGCAAGAAAACAAGACTACACAGATTAGGAATTTAATCAGGTGATCATTGATAATGACTGGACAGAGTATGGAAGGAATCTTTGGAGCTTGAAATTTGTAAAATCTTTTAATTTGGTTAGTTGGGCATAGAGTCTAATAAGTGTATTTAGCACACCAGTATGGTGCTTATGTGTGTGTGTGTGTGTGTGTGTGTGTGTTATGCTTTAATGGCCACTCAGAAATTTTAATAGTAATATGCTGAAAAATGTGATGTCCAAACTTGACAGGATATGTATCGGAGTTGTCCTGAATTTTAACTACAAAGTGGAATATTTTAAATAAAAGAGAATTGTGTGCAAAAACACAAAATAAAATCTTATTGAAATTGATCTGAGTTAGTTTCCTGGTAACTTCATGGACACATCTAAATAGCTTTCTTATCAGGCATACAGTTGTGGTCTTCTTCTGGCATTTTTTTAAAAAAACTTCTCAATCTAGTTTGCGGTCCTAGAATTTCTGCAGGTTTCTCAACCAAATATTAACCAGGTCCAACTCTGCTTAGCATTCTGAAATAATTTAAGTTCACAAATTAGCGGACTATTACCACCCAGCTGTTGCCTCTTATAGTACATAGCGTATTTTTTATAGTTTAAAACACTTTATCAGAAAACTGGTGACCTTTTCCAACCAGTTAGAAAAAGGGTGTTTATACAATAGAACAATATTCTGAATCATGGAAATATTGCTAAATGCTTTATGAAATGAAGTTTTAGAATTCAGATTAGAAAGAAGAAATGAGTGTATGACATCAACATGAAAGTTACAAAAGGACTTACAGTATATGATTGATTTATTAGATATTTCTATCTCACCTTTATTTCTTTACTCAAGGAGGCAAACATACATAATATTTCTTCCTCTTCCTCCCCACCCCAACCCCACAACAATAACTCAGTAAGGTGAGTTGAACTGAGAGACAGTGGCTGGCCCAAAATCATGGGCTTTCATGTCTAAACTGGGACTAGAATTCACAGTCTTCTGGTTTCTAGGCCAGCATCTTCATCACTATACTAACCTGATATTTGTGTGGTTAAGTGCTATTTTTTATTTTTTTAAAATGGATGCTGTAAATGTTGTGTTAACTGCACAAATATGAAATAACTATTTTTTGAACTTTTGCAGTAACAACTACTGAACTGAACTGCCATTTCAGATAAATCTAACTTTGAGAAATGTGTATCAGTCTAACCTACTCTTCAAAAAGTAAATGTGCTTATTGAGCAAAAGTTTCCTGCCTATGTCTGCAACCCACAATTATATTCTTATCTTTCTTTGCTCTTGTAACATATCTTCGATGTGGTGAACTGGGGAGTATCACTCTGATTAAAATAATTTGTATACTTTTGTAGTGCCTTAGTAGAGATTATTATAGCAAATATCCATTAGAGATTATAGAGATTATTATAGCAAATATCTATTCTGGGTCTTGTGAAATGTGCCTTTAGCATACATATGTGGATAAAGATGATAATGGCTCTTGAATTAACCCATGGATTGTATGTTTATATAGTTTTCTTGGCAACACTAAATGTTGCATGTGTCTTCTTCTGACTTTCTAGTCTAGCTACAGTCCCAAGATCCCAAGAGTAGTTTTTTTTTTTTTTTAAACTAGGTACAGCTCCAGGCCAGCATTTATCAGCTTTTATTTTGAGGTCACCTAAAATTAGCTAAGTGCTACTGCTGTGATTTTTAATATTATAAAAAATAATATTAGATTCTAAAGCATATTTTTAGTGGTAGGAGCTGGTGAAAATTGATACAGTAAGAACTAAAAAAAAATCTGGGAGTCTGGAACAGCTTCATTATTAATTTCAAATATATGAAAGAAGGGTTTATTCATTTAGCAAAATGTACATGGTTGCTCATATAAACAAATAATGTCTGGTGCCAGCATTTACAAAAGAATGTCAAAGAAGTCAATTGGTAGCCATAACCATCTTAGATACTCCTCCATGGACACTCATTTAAGTCACCTACAAAAAAATAAAAACATACTATAGAAAGCCATTTATCTATTGAAAAAAAAAAAGGTTGTGGATAGATGGATGGATGGATAGATAGTTGAAAAATGATAGAGGGATAGATAGATGATAGGTAGATGGTAGATAGATAGATAGATAGCATAGAATGCACATTTATATTTCAATTCTTCCAAAATATATATATATATATATATTTTAAAAAGGTAAGGATTTATAGAAAAAGTTTGTCCATTCATCCAATTTTAGTTTAATTTGGATTTTAAAGCATCTAAATATAGATATTGATTGAGTTTGCTAAATCTGATTTGGACTCATCTATTTTCAAAACAGAAAATATTTCAAAACTGTATCTATCTTTTCTGATGTAGGGCACATTGCTTCCTATGGAAATGACTTAGCTACTTTATCATTTTCCCCCATCTTTGAAATTCCACTTTTCTCTATTTCCTAATGGAGCTTATTCATAGAAGAGGTATAAAGTGAATGGAAACATTGCCAATGCTCCTCATTTACATAGGTCTTGCACCATTGCTCAGTATTATCGACCCTTTAACCACCTAGATCTCAGAGTTCTGATGACAACAGTGCTTTAAATAACTATCTGATCACGAATAAAGTTTTCTGTTTCATTCCTGATGATTTAAATAGCCTCAGGAAAACCAGATCACATGGCTCATGAAGGTCAAATGACTCTTGAATTCACGGCTAAGTGTAAAAGAAGACATGGTTGTTTCCTCACTAGTGACTTATAATGTCTCTTAATTTTACCCAACTATTGCTGTGACAATGCCTAGTTTATTCTTGTTACTATTAAATTGGCACTTTATGAATGACACTTATAAATCATGTCTAGTTTATGTCCAGTGTGTCTAGTCTAATGAAAAGAAGAACTATGGGTGATATGATAACAGTGTTCCGATATCTCAGGGGTTGCCCCAAAGAAGAGGGAGTCAAGCTATTCTCCAAAGCACCTGAAGGCAGGACAAGAAGGAATGGGTGGAAAGTAATCAAGGAGAGAAGCAACCTAGAACTAGGGAGAAATTTCCTGAAAGTGAGAATAATTATCTCAGTAATCAGTGGAATGATTTGCCTTCAGAGGTTGTGACTGCTCCATGTTTTGTAGCTTTAAACACTTTATAAGAAAACTAACAACCTCTTCCAACCAGTGAGAAAAATGGTGTACAGTAGAACAATTTTCTGGATCATGGAAATATTGCTAAATGCTTTATGAAATGGAGCTTTGGAATTCAGATTAATGTGTTAGGCAGGGAAAGAAGAAATGGGTGTATGACGTCAACATGAAATGTGTCAAGGGACTTATATTATTATTTATTTATCTGAAATGGTATAGGGTTTCTTACTTGAGCAAGGGGTTGGACTAGCTAGAAGACCTTCAAGGTCTCTTCCAATTCTATTATTATGTTAATCACTAGTGAGGAAATAACAGATCCTCAAGACTCAATAAGTAACTTTTAGAGAGCGGGTGTTTCTTTTTGTCATGCTAAATGGCAGCAAGCCAAGCTTGATTTAACCTAACAAAGCTAGACCTGGTTAATTATTGGATGGAAGACTATGGCTTAAAAGAGTAGCTTAAAAAAAAAAACACCTCTCAGAAAAAGAGGAGTAACAACCCAACTATACGGATATACCTTGAGTTTCTCTGAGACTTTTCTTCATGGACATCCTTTTTATGCCATTCTTGTCTAAAATATTCACTGCGGTATGGAAGAAATTGGCTTCTTTTGATTTTTATGCCAGAATGTTCACAATTTATTCCCTTCAGCTTGTTTATAGAGACTACTGCTGGGTGTCCTGCTGTTCTTGCAAGGGATGTAAAATAAGCACGTATATGTTTTCCTATAAATATTCCTACAAAAGACCCTTATTTCATTTGTGTGCAAGACTAACACTTCTCTACTTATTCTACCCTAAAAATACCAGAACAGCTTACCAAAAAAAAAAAAAAAAAAAGATTAAAACAGTAACAAAGCAAGCAGATCCAACAGTTGTACAACAAAGAACATAACACTTTGAAGTGTACCGTAAAGTCAGAACTGCTTCCAGAAACAGCATGTTCAAATGAGAAAGTTACCTAAATGTGTAGAATGAAATAGATTGTGCTATATTCTGGTACAGTCTAGATGTTTCTGCCAAGAAGACCCCAGCATTATTTTCTCTGACAGATGTACTTCAAAACAGGGATTTCCCTGAAAACCCAAGCCTGGAGGCATTTTTATCCAGCTGAAGCAGCTGGATTTTATTTACATAAAAACCACACAAACCATTTCCTGGAAAAGCAGGTATAAACTAGTCTATGAATTATGATCCAGTGATAGAAGGACCTTTCTACATCCAATTAACTGTCTCTGTTTCTCCACCACCGAAAGGTAGCTGTTCCCCAAATCTTTAATCCAAAGTAATCGGTCTGGCTTCTCTGCAGCAAAGTTTCCTGGTGCTGCTGTTATATTTCACTGTTTTTCCCTGTTCTTCCCTGTCCATTATTTTGATTCACGCACAGCCCAGAAGTCTTCTGCCACAAACACAGCTTGCTGGAGCAGAGAGAGGCTGTTAAATTCTGTCAAATTTAATCTTTATTTGTCACAATTGTGAATTTATCACAATGCAGACATGTGGTGCTCCTTTCACAATGGAGCTTGCCTAGGAGTGTAACAGATGCCACTTAGGAAAGGTAAGCTCTGTTTTGCACAAAAAGTGTGTGCCAGATTGTGCCTTTAATAAATCAGTGTTGCCAGATGTACAGAATTTTGATACATGCATGAAAATCAAGGGCCTGCATATGACAGTACAAAGATGCTTGCATGCTCCTGAAAATGTGTCGAGTATTTAGTGGTATTGTCAGCAGTCCAGGGTGGAAATATTCCTAGTGTGCAACTTAGAAATAATCTTGAGGAAGGAAGGCAAGAAGCATTAAGGAAAACAATTTCATTCACCCTAGTGAGAAAAAAAAAAGGCATGCAAAGTAACCTCACCTTAATTCTGTTTGGGGCAGAGGAAAAGTGGAGAGGAGTAAGCTTGAAGAAAAGATGCAGTGGCCATTACAAAAACTATTAGCTTCATCTAAAAGGAACAAGGGAGTTTAAAGTCTGACTGTACTTTAAAAAATATGGAGTGTATTGTAGAATTGACCCTTGAGAGCTGATGAAAGAGGGAACTGAAGCTATTCTTCTTTGTCTGTGTTTGTTGTTCTCTGGAAAAGGAAATGCCTGAGATTCTGAAGCTTCTATATTTCTCTATACCTCTTACAGGTCCTTTCTTAATGAAAGTTCTTCTGGGGAAATAGGTAGATTTTTCTAGAAAACCATTTCTACCAAACCATTTCGAACAAAAATTAAAGCTCTGTTGATGCTCTGGCAAGAGGATACCAAACTGATGATCTGTAACAAACACTTCAACCCACTCAACAACTTTGATTTATTTTATTCAGCCCACGTTTATCAAATGGGGATAAACGAAAGCATCAAATGTTGCAACACTCAGCAAGGAGGCCTCTTCTCGCATTCACATGCCCAAACTGCTATTATAAGAATGAACAACAGCAAGCTTGACTCATAAACTCTACTGCACTTTTTAGGTGGAAGCTTCTGGTGGTGCTGTTCTCATTATGTAGGGAAAATAGGAGATTAAAAAAAACATTTAATGCTCATATAGTAAGAAGAGCACCTGAAAAATGGCATGCAAAGCTCTGTAATCTATGCCTATCCACCAACACTTCCAAAAAAATGAGGATTAGTAAACTGAAGTTTCCCCCAACTGTCAAGTTCTTAATCGAAAATTATGAAAGCAAAGGGACCAATGCATAGATTTATAACGTGTGCTGAATAGCTCCTGTGATAGATTTGTGGTACGTAGTTTGCCTTTGTTCAGGCTTAATATTAATGTCTGTAAGTACAGGGAAAAAAATCTTATCACTAAGACTTCACAATCTTATTTTTCAAGGTAATAAATCACCTTGCGATGAATAATCAGATATCTGGAAAACTAACATAAAATAATAAGATGTATATTATTAGCAAAGGAAGGAAGCCTTCTCATTTTTTGTTGGTGAAAGAATGAAATTGCTGTTAAACAAATAAGTGAGGGAAAGGTTGTTGGCTTTGAAGTTTTTAAGCAAGGGGTACTTCTCATTTCTTGTTGGATGATCTTAAACTTATTTATGCTTAAGAGTTAAATTTAATCAAATATTTTGAAATGGTAATAAATCAAAGAAACCCCCTGAGTCCAGACAGACCATCCAGATCATATTGTTTGTAAGCTGGAAACCACAACCATCTGTTGGCTATTTGGTGATCAGCATGAAGTAAAATCCCAGGTCAGTTCCCAAAAGACAAACTGCTGCATGGCAAATACCATCCTCTTCATTTGTGGAAAGGCTACCATAACAGGTTTGTAAGGATTTCATTTGTTACCATTCAGAGTAAAATGTTACATCTAACTTATAAAATCTTGAAAGCTTGATAATCAAATTATTGATGAAGTTAAACAAAGCATCAAGAACGGTGAACCTACTACAAGAATGAAATTAAATCCTTAAAAAAGAAAAAGTTCAAATTTGATTATTTCAAGCCATTTGGCAGATGAATTTTTGGAATAGGCTGTGCAATTGTTTTAATTACTTCAGAAGACTGAGAGGAGCATGTGGATAATTATTGGCCAGGGAATAGCATGGAAGAAGATCCCTTTTTGTTATTTCAAAATATAACTTTTCAAGTTAAAAGATGGTTAAAAGATAACCACTTGTGTATTGTTGCCAAGAAAATAACATGGAGGTATGGTCACCAGAAATCAAGCTCAACTCAACTAGAGAGAGCTTCTACCATTAAATAAGCATGTAGGATACAACTCCGAATTAACGATATAACCCCATTCATTGTCTCCGTCCCCACCCTAAAAAAATTGGAATTTAAATATCAAGGTGGATGGAAGGAGATGAAACAGCAAAAAACTTCAGCTCAGCAGGACTAATTGATTGGATCATTCCTTATCCCATCAATTATCTCCCTTCCTCCCAAGAATTTTCTCCCCAGGGATAAATTCCTTGTGTGTATTTGTGTGTGTGTGTGTCTGTCTGCCTATCTAAGAATGATATGGAAAGGGAACTGTGATAGTTCCCTAGTTCTATCATTTTATACCATGTGATTGGAAGAAAAAAAAAATAGGTTTAAGATTTTTTTTTAACCCACCTTTATTATTTCAACTTAAGATGATAAACACATCTAATACTCTTTCCTCCTGTTTTCCTCATGGCAACAATCCTGTGAAGAGAATTGGGCTGAGACATAGTGAACTCACCCAGCCAGTTTTCATGCCTAAAGGTTAAATCCATATTTCCCTCCAAATATAAATAAACATGATTGATAATTTGCTCATTTCCAATAGATGCCTATTACAGATAGAGATTAACTGAGTTGGAAGGGGCCTTGTAATTCATCTAGTCCAACCCCCCATCCAAGCAGACTCTACACCAATTTTTGACAGATGGCAGTCTCTTCTGGAAAGCTTGCATTGATGAAGCTCCCACAATTTCTGAAGGCAAGTTGTTCCACAGGTTGATTGTTCTCATTATCAGAAAATTTCTCTTTATTTCCAGGTTGAATTTCTCCCTGATCAGTTTCCATCCATTATTCCTTGTCTGGCCTTCAGGTGCTTTGGAAAATAGCTTGACCTTTCCTCTCTGTGACAACCCCTCAAATATTAGAAGTCTACTATCATGTCTCCCCTGGTCCTTCTCTACCCTAGATTAGCCAAGCCCAGTTCCTGTAACCATTCTTCATATGTTTTAGTTTCCAGTCCCCTAATCATCCTATTTGCTCTTCTCTGTACTTTTTCTAGATTCTCAACACTGTTGTGTCTGACTGATTGATTTAAAAAGGCATCTTGTGACCTCTGCTTTGTGAGTCCCCAAAAAGATTTATACAAGTACTTCTGTTTGCCTTGTAGAAGCACATGAGAACAGAGTTAATTTTGCCCATGTAGTTGTATTTCTAAAGCATGGGTACAAGATAACCAGGTGTGGGATTCAACCAGTATTACTACTGGTTTGATGAGAGTGTGTTTTGCGTGCACATGTACAACCTTTGCCAGAAAAACATCAGCTGTGCTGCCTGGACAGCTGACAAACGCTGCACGTGGGTGTGCAGTGTTTGAAAATCCTCTTTTTTCCTGCTTTTTCAACTTCAGCTGTGCCGTGCAAAGCAGTTCAGATTGAAAAAGCAGGAAATGGGACAGCCAAGGTCAGCCAAAACCCAGGGCAGGTGGCTGGGCCAAATAGATGTCCAAAAGTTCATCGCAGCGAACCACTTCGGTGACTGCTGCTCTTCAGAGCTACTGGTTCTATAGAACTGGGCTGAACCAGTAGCATTCCACACTGAAGAAGTTAGAAGGTGTTATTTGGATATGATTGGTTGTGGTAACTGATACGGTTTCATTAAAAAAAAGCCATTTACTACTTCATTTACCCATGAGAGCACACATCAACAAAAATCACCTGGAACTTTACAATCATCTAAATGAAGATGAAGAGGGCAAATGAGGCTCTGGATAATCACATCAAACAATAAATTTAAAAATTTAGCTGAATGTTGGAAAATAAATAGCAATAATAAATCCATAAGGAACAAAAACAATCCTTGGCAGCAGCTGAGAACAAAAGATATTCAAGGACCTCAACATAACAATAAAAACAATGGAAATAAACATGAAAAATGAATGCAAAGGTACTTAAATATAAAGCCAGGGGCATTTTTTAAAATATAAAGGCTTAGTTAGTATTTGTCAAAATTAGTTTTGCTGTAAAAATGCTGCTGCACTCTTTGCTGAGGTGGGTATCAGCAGGCTCAGCAAAATGCAGTTATCTGACTGCATCAGTGATAGATGACCTAGTCTAATAAAAGATCTTGATTTGCATGTATGTTAACAATTAATGGGATGTATCATACACTGTACACTGAAGGTAATAAAGAGGCGCAAATGAGAATTACGCTGGTTAATTGGTGTCATTAATGGTTCTTTTGTTTTGCTGGAAAAGCAAGATCTTATTCCAAAGATGTCACAGAATTGGCTGCAGCCATCAAGCTAAAAGTGCATATGACTTAAAAATGCCACTTCAGCTGTAAATTTATTTTTAAGGCCATTTCTTAGCGTGAAACCCTGGTTAGTACAACACACTGTCAGTTCATAAATATATATGTGTGTGTGTATGTGTGTGTGTGTGTGTTTAATTTTTTTTCTTCCCATGTTTATTACATAGTGTAATAGCACTTCATAAAAAGCCAATTATGTTGCAAGACAGTTCCCAGCTAATATCTCAAAGTGTCCATTATGCACATAAACACTTAAAAATCAGGTTAATATCATTGATTATGAAGCTGTTTTGGTATTAATGATTATATTTGATATTTGGGGGGGAGGGGGAAAGAGCCACAGAATACTAACAACACAGGAGGGAAACAGTAAAGTTAAAATACATAGCCTTGTTGCCTATAATTTGTTATTGCTCTGCTGTGTTGTTTAATGATATTGTTTGGTATGGCTTATTAGTACTATCCTATCTTAAATCTGGTTTGTTTTTATATCTGTCCCTAGCCTCTAATAATCCAAGAGAAGAATAGTAAAAAAAAGAAAAACAGAAAGGATGCCAACCAGAAATCAAATGGACAAGCCACAATTAGCTTGTTCATCTTTAAAAGACTGCATCTGGCTTGTTCAACAAGTCGTAATGAAAACAAGTTAGATTGATAGATTAGCCCAGCCTATGTCTTGGTGACTCTCTGATTCAAAACCAGAATGTGTTCGCTTCCATTGGTTTCCTTTACAAACAATAAACCTTGGACCAAAGAATGAATGAACAAGATATATAAGGGAACTGTGCTACTTTGCTACTTGATAAAAATTCACACTGCTCAAAGGTTTTGTGAGATCAGTGCCTTTAGCAACTAGGATTGCTGTTTCTTGTCTTGGATTGTTCCAAAGGTGGTTTTTTTTTCCAGAGGCAACTGGACTTTTTGGTTTTTCTTTGAAGACGTTTCACTTCTCATCTCCTCTGCAAGGAATATAAATCCTTCCATTTCCCACTGTCCAGTCAGAGCTGATGAAGCTTCTTGGATGAGAAGTGAAATGTCTTCAAAGAAAAACCAGAAAGTCCAGTTGCCTCTTGAAAAAAAAAAATCTTTGGAACAATCATGACCTGGATGACTGAGAATCCTCATAGACACTTGTCTTGGATTGATAGGAGTATGTTGAAGAATTCGTTCCCCCCTTTCCAACCAGATTTGATCCTATTATAATAGAAATTAATAGAAATAGAAAGTAAAATAATAACTAGCAGTCAGCACAGGTTTGTTAAAAACAGATCAAGCCAAACCAATGTTATTTCATTCTTCAACATAGTGACTAAATTAGTAGACCAGCAAAATACTGTGGACATAATATATTTACATTTCAGCAAGGCATTCAACAAAGTAGACCACAATCTATTTCTTAGTAAGCTAGAAAAAAGTGAAATAGATAGCACCACCATTAGATGAACTGAAGGAGTAGTCCTTAATGAGTCTAAGTCTACATGGAGGGAAGTAAGCAGTGAGGTGCCACAAGGTTCTGTCTTAGGCCCAGTACTCTTCACTATCTTAATTTATGACTTAGAAGGGGAACTTACCAAATTTGCAGATGATACTAAGCTAGCAGGAATAGCTAACACCCAAGAAGATAGGCTCAAGATCCAGATGGATCTTGGCAGACTAGAACACTGGGCTGTATCTAACAAAATGAAATTCAATGTAGAGAAAAGTAAAGTCCTACACTTAGGCAAGAAAAACCAAAAGTACACATATAGGCTGGGTGAAACCAGGCTCATTAGCAGTAACTGTGAGAGGGATTTTGGAGTCTTAGAGGACAACCAGCTAAATATGAGTCAGCAGTGTGCAGCCGCCGCCAAAAAAGCTAATGCAATCCTAAATTGCATTAACAGAGGGTTATTACAATCGAGATCAAGTGAGATACTAATCACTCTACAAAGCCTTAGTAAGACCACACCTAGAGTTCTGCATCCAGTTTTGGTCACCACATTATAAAAAAGATGTTGAGACTCTAGAAAAAGTACATAGAACAGCAACCAGGATGATTAGGGGACTGGATACTAAAACATATGAAGAATGGTTACAGGAACTGGGCTTGGCTAGTCTAGGGTAAAGAAGGACCAGGGAGACATGATAGCAGTCTTCCAATATTTGAGGGCCTGCCAAAGAGAGGAGGAAGGGGTCAAGCTACTTTCTAAAGCACCTGACAAGGAATAATGGATGAAAACTGAACAAGGAGAGGTTTAACCTGGAAATAAGGAGAAACTTTCTGATAGTGGGAACAATCAACCGATGGAACAGCTTGCCCTTGGAAGTTGTGGGAGCTTCATCATTGGAAGCTTTCAAGAAAAGATTGGATTGCCATTTGTCAGAAATAGTGTAGGGTCTCCTGCTTGGGTGGGGGGTGGGGGTTGGACTAGATGATCTACAAAGTCCCTTCCAACTCTGATTATCTGTTATTATCTGTTAAATTCAATACAAGTAGTCCTCAACTTACGACCACAATTGAAGCCAAAATTTCTGTTGCTGAATGAGACATTTGTTAAGTGAATTTGCCCCATTTTATGATCTTTCTTACTAGAGTTTTTAAATGAATCATGTGAATCTGGCTTCTTCATTGACTTTGCTTGTCAGAATGTCATAAAAGATGAACACATGACCATCATAAATATGAATGAATTTTGATCACACGACCACAGGGATACTTCAATGGCCATAATAGAATAGAATAGAATACTTTATTGGCCAAGTGTGATTGGACACGCAAGGAATTTGTCTTGGTGCAAAGGCTCTCAGTGTACATAAAAGAAAAGATACATTCATCAAGAGTCAAGAATCAAAATGTACAACACTAAATAATAGTCATAGGGTACAATAAGCAATCAAATCATACTAGGAAACAATCAATAAAAATATCATAAGGATACAAGCAACAAAGTTACAGTCATACAGTCATTAGTGGGAGGAGACGGGTGAAAGGAAGATAGGAGGATTAATAGTAATAGTAAATAGACTTAGTAAATAGTTTGGCAGTGTTGAGGGAATGATTTGTTTAGCAGAGTGATGGTATTTTGGAAAAAAACTGTTATTATGTCTAGTTGTTCTGGTGTGCAGTGCTCTATAGAGTCATTTTGAGGGTAGGAGTTGAAACAGTTTATGTCCGAGATGTGAGGGGTCTATAAATATTTTCGCAGCTCTCTTTTTGACTTAGGTGTTCAATTTAGGTCTTCAGATATGATATGATAAAACCTAGAAATTTGAATCTCTATTGTTGATACTGTGTTGTCTAGTATTGTAAGAGGTCGTAGTATGCAGAGGTAGTATTCAGCAGGTTCTGACCAGTTCTGGAGAACCAGTAGTGGAAATTTTGAGTAGTTCGGAATGCTGACTGGCCCCGCCCCCTCTATTCTTTACCTGATCGGCTGGGTCTTCTGTTGTTGACCTGCACAGGAGAATGGAGCTGGAAAGCTGGTTAGTGGGATGGTGAGAGAATGGGGATTTTACAGTATCCTTCCCCTGGAGTGGGGTGGGAATGGAGATTTTACAGTGTCCTTCCGCTGCCATGCCCACCAAGCCACACTACGCCCACCAAACCACGCCCACAGAACTGGTAATAAAAAAAGTTTGAATCCCACCACTGGTAGTATGGGAGGGTTTCTCCTAAAGTCTACCATCATTTCTACGGTTTTGAATGTGTTCAATTCCAGATTGTACCAGTCGCACCATGAGGCAAGTTGTACAACCTCCCGTCTGTATGCAGATTCATCATTGTCTTGAATGAGACCAATCACTGCTGTATGATCTGCAAACTCCAGTATTTTAACAGATGGATTATTTGAGATGCAGTCATTGGTATATAGGGAGAAGAGAAGTGAAGAAAGCACACAAAAATGATCATAAGTCTATTTTTTTAGTACTGTTGTAACTTTGGTCACCAAATGAACTGTTGTAAGTTGAGGACTAACAGTAGGAGTTTTCCCGACTTCTCTTAAGAATTGGCACTGTTTCTTATGAATTTATTTGGGCTGTGTATTTTAGCATAAAACTGAAATTTAGACCCACTCATAACAATCTGCCATCTACTTTCCTTACCAGAATAGACACATTGTTACAGGTTCTTCCTGTGCTTGCAGACAAATAGATATATAGTTTGTGGAGTGTTTTCCTTCTTCCTGAGCTTGGATTTTCCATTATAAAAGGAATTCATTTTATACTGCATCACTTGTGTTTCTTTTTCTTTACATGTGTAAGTCCTGGGTTTTTTTTCCTGCTTCAAAGGTCTTGTCAAGTTAGATGCTGCCACCTTGAATTTTGAGATTTAAGTTGGTATGGGTGACTTATGATTTATAGTAACCAGAGTATTGAGGAAACCATACCTTACTCATTTCTTTGCAGATCTGACAGGCTAGGTAGGCAGAAGTCCTATGAGAAAAGAGCTGACATGTTTTGACAAGACTAGTAGGGGAATATAATATAAAAAGAACCATCTGGGCAAAGGAATAGAAAGTCTAGATTTGTAGTGAAAATCTCTTTCTCCCTGCTTCACCCCAAATAAGTGATATCATGATAAGGTGTTCTCTGAAAATGAATGAAATAGTTACATTACAGTAATCAGAGTAATAAAAACTAATGTACAGTAAACTCAGAGAAAGGAGAGCAAAAACAGAGAAGAAAAAATCACAAAGAAACAAAAGTTTAAAAAAGAAAGTGAAAGGAGAATGAGATAAAGAAAATGAAAACAAATGTATAAGGAAGTTACTTTCAAGCTTCATCACAATGAGTATAAACAAATTTGGTAGGTTTTTATCCCCTATAATGTTACAAACATCTTTCTTTTCATAACCCATCCCTTACTTATAAGCAAATATATAAGGTATCATTTTCAATCCTAGTATAAGCAAAAAGTCAATGAAGGCTTGCCAGAATTTATAAAAAGTATGAATTATTTTAATCTTGATCAGATAAACCAACTTTATATTCTTTCCTTTTATCTCTGAAAATCTTTAATCTTTCATTCATTTAAATATTGTCAAGGGATTTTATTTCTCTTCAATTCTTCTTTGTTTCAACACTTAGATTTTTTTGAGTCTTCTACAAGCCTCATTTGCTCTGTTTGTATATCCAGAAAAGAGCCTTTCCCTAGGTCATTCTCTTTACTTGCCACTTCTACTTTCTCGATAAGTGTAATCCACATTTTTCTATCAATATTTCTGGTTTCACTAGTTCTATGTCAGATAAGATTTGTTTCACATCTGTCACTCATTAACATCCTTTAAATATCACATACATTACCCATTTTCCCCAGCAGGAATATTTGACTGCATCACAGATACCCGTATAAATGAATCACCTTTATGGGTCTGTCTTCACGTTGGTGACTGGCATAACTTTAGGATGTTACTGGCTTGGCCTTGGGAAGGCTACTAGCTCTTCTCATACAATGTACTTACCCTGGTTAATGAACTAATCCATTTTCTCTCTTGGCACTAATGTAGAAAACTAATCAAAGGGGTAGATTTAGAAGCACACTAAATTACAAGATACTAAAAAAGGTTAAGAAAGCTTAAGCTATACAAATGGTTTTGTTAGTTTTTTTTTTTTTTTAACTTTGAACTGATTATTGTGTGAGTTCAGTCTGTAGGTAAATACTGGATTCATGTTGGGCAAACAGGAATGTAGGAAAATCAATTTCATCTGTCTGTTCTGATAAAATATGATAGCATTTGAATCCTGTGAAATCTTTATTTAGGCAGAATAATAGTACAATTTGAAGATCCTAAGTTGCATTAACAGAGGAATATAATCAGGATCAAGTGAGGTACCAATACCACTCTATAAAGCCTTAGTAAGACCATATCTAGAGTTCTGCATCCAGTTTTGGTCACCACACTATAAAAAAAGATGTTGAGACTCTAGAAAAAAAAATGCAGAGAAGAGCAACCAAGATGATTAGGGGACTGGAGGCTAAAACATATGAAGAACAGTTACAGGAACTGGGCATGGCTATTCTAGTGAAGAGAAGGACCAGGGGAGACATGATAGCAGTCTTCCAATATTTGAGGGACTGCCACAAGAGGAAGGGGTCAAGCTATTCTCCAAAGCGCCTGTGGTCCAGAAAAGGAATAATGGATGGAAACTGAACAAGGAGAGATTTAACCTGGAAATAAGGAGAAACTTTCTGACAATGAGAACAATCATCGAATGGGACAACTTGCCAGCGGAAATTGTGGGAGTGCCATCACTTGAGACTTTCAAGAAGAGATTGGACTCCCATCTGTCAGAAATGGTGTAGGGTCTCCTGCTTGTGCAGGGGGTTGGACTAGATAACCTACAAGGTCCCTTCCAATTCTGTTAATCTAATCTAAAGATGGATCTCTAACATTTGAATATTTTGCTCTCAACTTTCATTTTTCCTGTGTATTGAAGAAAATCAGAATTCTCATCAATATATGGCAAATGTTGTTATTAGTTACTCACAAAATCTATAGGCCTACATTCTTTGCAAAGTAACCTTCCCATGGCAGCCTTACCATATCCATAAATTCCATACCTATAAGAAATGGAAGAATAGACAAAAATATGAAATCATGGTTCTCATACTGTGAAAATGGAGATATACAAGGTGGGAAAAAGTGTTTGATAATGCATTGTATTGCAGGGGAAAATATGAAACAGACATGTGAACAACTAACTGTTATGAATCAAATGTAAAGAAAGGGGAAATTGCAGCAGGAGTAAAAAAAAATCAAGATAGCATCCACAACTGCAATTGCAACCCCAATAATGTTTGTACTTGGGACAGGCTTTTGATAATATGGTTGTGGTTGTCCCATTGAATCTTTAGACTACCCCTGTGGACACCTATAATAAATAATGTTGACAAAATTCCACCCAATAAATAAACCTTTCAAACTATATGAATGGCATGGAGTGTACTAATATACACTGCTCAAAAAAATAAAGGGAACACTTAAACAACACAGTGAAACTCCAAGTCAATCACATTTCAATCAAACTGTCCAGTTAGGTAGCAACACTGATTGGCAATCAATTTCACATGCAAATGGAATAGACAACAGGTGGAAAGCATAGGCAGATAGCAAGACATCCCCAATAAAGGAGTGGTTCGGCAGGTGGTGACCACAGACCACTTCTCAGTTCCTATGCTTTCTGGCTGATGGTTTGGTCACTTTTGAATGCTGACAGTGCTTTCACTCTAGTGGTAGCATAAGACTGAGTCTACAACACACACAAGTGGCTCAGATAGTGCAGCTCACCCAGGATGGCACATCAATGCGAGCTGTGGCAAGAAGGTTTGCTGTTTCTGTCAGCATAGTGTCCAGAGCATGGAGGCACTACCAGGAGACAGGCCAGTACATCAGGAGATGTGGAGGAGGCCGTAGGAGGGCAACAACCCAGCATCAGGACTGCTACCTCCACCTTTGTGCAAGGAAGGACAGGAAGAGCACTGCCAGAGCCCTGCAAAATGATCTCCAGCGGGCCACAAATGTGCATGTGGCTGATTAAATGGTCAGAAACAGACTCCATGAGGGTGGTATGAGGGCCTGACATCCACAGGTGGGGGTTGTGCTTACAGCCCAACAACGTGCAGGACGTTTGGCATTTCCCAGAGAACACCAAGATTGGCAAATTCACCACTGGCACCCTGTGCTCTTCACAGATGAAAGCAGGTTCACACTGAGCACATGTGACAGATGTGACAGGGTCTGGAGATGCCGTGGAGAACGTTCTGCTGCCTGCAACATCCTCCAGCATGACCGGTTTGGCAGTGGGTCAATAATGGTGTGGGGTGGCATTTCTTTAGGGGGCCACACAGCCCTCCCTGTGCTCGCCAGAGGTAGCCTGACTGCCATTAGGTATTGAGATGAGAACCTCAGACCCCTTGTGAGACCATATGCTGGTACGGTTGGCCCTAATGCAAGATAATGCTAGACCTCATGTGGCTGGAGTGTGTCAGCAGTTCCTGCAAGACGAAGGCATTGATGCTATGGACTGGCCCGCCCATTCCCCAGACCTGGATCCAGTTGAGCACAACTGGGACATCATGTCTCGCTCCATCCACCAATGCCATGTTGCACCACAGACTGTCCAGGAGTTGAGGGATGCTTTAGTTCAGGTGTGGGAGAAGATCCCTCAGGAGACCATCCGCCACCTCATCAGGAGCATGCCCAGGTGCTGTACGGTGGTCATACAGGCACATGGAGGCCACACACACTACTGATCCTCATTTTGACTTGTTTTGAGGACATTACATCAAAGTTGGATCAGCCTGTAGCGTTTTTTCCACTTTAATTTTGAGTATAACTCCAAATCCAGACCTCCATGGGTTGCTAAATTTGATTTCCATTGATAATTTTTAGTGTGATTTTTGTTGTCAGCACATTCAACTATGTAATGAACAAAGTATTTGTGGTGTCCGCGAAATGATGCCAGGAGTCGGTGACTTCAAATCATGCTCTTTTATTTAAGGTTGGAACCGAACTGGCGCAAAGGAAAAAGCCCGCGGCTTTTATTCTTTTAGCCGCCGCGGCCGCGGCCAATGGCACCGCTTTGAATCTCCCGCGATTCGAATGGACCAATCGCGGGAGATTCTCAGCGAGCCAATTGGCGCGGCTCGCCTGACCAATCAGAGAGCCTCGCGCTTTGGCCAATCAAAGCGCGGGGATCTCAAGAATGCTAATTTAAGGACAGAACAGTATTTAATAAGAATATTTCATTCATTCAGATCTAGGATGTCTTATTTTTGTGTTCCCTTTATTTTTTTGAGCAGTGTACATAACAGAATATGTGACTGATAAGGCAATAAAATTGCTAAAGGAGATGAGTAGTTAAGAAATATGAAATATAGTAAACAAACAAATAATTTTTTTTTAAGTTTACCAACTTTATTATAATAGTTTTAGTTCCAAGGAAGAGTTTTGTTTTATTTCCCCATGCAATTCAAGAGCCATTTAAGAGTTTAAAATGGCAGTATTTTGTTCCTATATTTTTGCAATGTATTGCTATATTTTTATTATTTTATTGCAATGATTATTACTGCTCCTGATTTTTACCTTTTGAGTTGTACTCTTCTTACTATAGTTTTTTTTTTTTTTTTTTACAAGGATTGACATAGTTTTCATTTTTGTAATTGATCTGGTCATGTATTACATAGAAATCCTATTGAAGGGTTGACTGCAAATACAATAAATGAACAAACAAAAAAATATCAGTCGCTGTAAATAGAGTGGTAATAAAAGTTACCACATTAACTAAGAATACTTTAACTTGGTTAAAAAGTAAATATCTCACTATGTTCTTCAACAAGAAGACTAACTTTCCTGACACAGTATATTTTCCCAAACTAATTTAACAGTCAATATTGTACTGAATAGACCAATGGGCTAATCTAGTGTAAAGCAGTTTCATTTATTTACATGAGACTCTGAGGAGAAAACAGTAAGTATGCAAGACTCTTTGCTTGTCGCAATTCCAAGAACTGAGAAGCTTGTGAACATTACCTCCTAAAATTGTATTTATAGTTTGCTTTTAAAGTGGTAAAGTGGCTATTTTATCAAGTATGGGCTCCACCCCACTTCTGTTGATTATTGTCCTGCAAATCACTTGAAGACTTTGGATGCGTTAACAGCATCCTTCATCATTCTAAGCATCTTTTAGGTTTTTGCCTCTTTTTTCCTTAAAAAAACAACAACACTCTGAGTATTTCAAGTGCTTTCTTTCTCCTGGGCACCTATGTCTCTTAACAACAAACAGATGATAGAAAATGCATTTGGAAGACCATGATTTTAAAGGATTGCCTAAAATATTTTTATGGAGGCAATTATAAAAGGGAAGAATGTGCTTTTCTCAAATGTCTGACAGACTCACTTTTTACTAAGTCAGTAAAAAGATTGGAGCAATCTTTGTCTCTTTCTTCTTAATATTACTTTTATTTACCCAAAAGGAAGATTGGTCTGAACTTAAGGCAACTTCCTCTGAGAAGATTAAATAGAGGGGAGAGGGGAACCTCACTGATTCCATTACCAGCTTTTCAGTAAATTGAAGAAACTACCTCAATTTTAAGGATAATTTATTGGGGGGGGGGGGGGGAGAGAGAATCTAGCCTTTTTTCATGTAAATATAGTATATTATGAGGATATATTTTGAAAGAAAATATACAGAACTGATAGTCAATGCAGTGAGTTTAAATGCTCTAGAACTATTTAATTCAGGGAAACAAACTTGAAATAAAAAACGATTCACAAGAATTATATTGAAATACACTTCTTTACTTTCTTAATTGCTTAACATCTGAGACCTTAATTACTCGGCCCTCTTTTAAAGAAAAACTTCTGCTTTTCAAACATATATCAGTGCAGAAGGAGAGATGGAGGAAAGAAGCTATCCCCCCACCCCAAAGAAATGGCCAGGGAAAAAGATTTAGATGGTTCCATGTATAATTAAAGAAAAAGTGGAATGAGGTCAAACAAATTCTAGGTAATGTATCTTCTATCCCTTTCTCTAATGTCCCTTATTTTAATATCCATACTCCACATAGGAAATCCCTGAGTCTGTGAAGGATATAGACATTATCATGTTTGATATAGTTTCAGGCATGGGTGAAATGACTGGAGACAATCTTAGTTGGTGAACTTTCAGCTCTTTATTACATAGTGACTTAAGAGGGTGAACAACAACAACTCTGCCTTATATAGGTGACCTTAATGTGAAATAACCAATAGGGAGCTGTAAGACGCTAGCTCCAGAACCAATAAGAGTCCTTCGTTAAGGGCCAATTGGATTCTCTGAACCCAACCAATCCAATCGAGCCGCTTAACACCCAATCAGAAGTGCAGGGCCAGAATCCTGCACTTTACCCCAAGCTTGCTTTTATTTAAACTATTTACATACATAACACCCCTTCCCCCTGGCTCCTCAATTATGGTGTGGTTATATAGTCCTTCAAATAGGATGGTTGTCTTTTGGGTCTATTAGATTTTCTTTGGACTGGCTGTGTGCAGTCCTGTTGAGGTAAAATGTTGTTTGGCAGTGGCTCAGCTTCTCGTTCTGGTGTGATTTCCCTTGAAGCGTACGATTCTTCCTCCTGCTCCATTTCCTGAGTTTCACTAGATTCATCGCTCTCTTGGAACAGGTTCCCTGGGATGTCGTCGTCTTCCATTCCTCCCCCCCCCTCAGTTTGGTCGTAGGGGAGTTGCTGGATGGCCGAAAGGAGTCGTGACCGTAATTGGTCAATATGTCATTTCCACAGTCTTTCATCAACACATTTTACAATATAGGATTTGGGCCCAGTCTCGCGTATTATCGTTGCTTCAATCCAAACCGGGTCACCCGATAAATTTCTTGCATAAACGGGGTCGCCTACCTTGAAGGTAGCGTCCGCTGGATCCTGCAGGCTTTTCTGGCTCGTAAGCAGGGTGCAATCGGTCGAGGCGGGAACGGAGCTTTCGCCCCATGAGAAGTTCTGTGGGAGTTCTGCCGGTTACGCTGTGCGGAGTGATGTGTTGTAGAAGTAGAATGCGGTTATTTTTTCGTCAATATTATCATAGTCCACTTTTTGCAAAGTCTTTTTTACAAATTGGACCATGCGTTCCGCTCGGCCGTTGGTAGCAGGATGCGCCGGTGAGGTGAGCGCATGGCAGATGCCATTATCAGCAAGGTACTGTTCAAACATTAGCGCTGTAAACTGCGGTCCGTTGTCGGACACCAGGACGTCCGGCAATCCATGAGTTGCAAAGAGTCTATTAAGGACTTTAATGACAGCTTCGGAGGTTGTATGTGTCATTCGATGAATTTCCAACCAATTGGAGTATGCATCAACAGTCAATAGTAATGTATGTCCTTTAATTGGCCCTGCGAAATCCAGGTGGATTCTGGACCAGGGCCCGCGTGGCGTCTCCCATTCAGTCGGTGCAGCTTTTGGCGGTGCGTTGCTGTTTTGTTGACACTTGGTGCAGGCTTTGACCCATTGCTCGATGTGTCGGTCCATGCCTGGCCACCAAGCATAGCTCCGTGTGAGTGCTTTCATCCGCACAATCCCGGGATGTCCTTCGTGCAAAATTTGTAACAGAGAGTTTTGGAGTCGTTCTGGAACGATGACTCTATCGCCCCAAATGACACAGCCTTTTTGTGAAAAAAGTTCAGTTTGTCTTGTTTTAAATGGTGTGAAGTCATCTGGGACCTGGTCCAATGGCCATCCACGTTCTACCCAGCCTAGGACTCTAGCTAGGGTGTGATCTCGTCTGGTCTCTCTTGCGATATCTCGAACGGTCATAGGAGGCGAGTTGAGCGTCTTGATTTGTAACGCCGATACTGTTGGTGCCGGATCGTCGAGAGTTTCTGGTAGCGGTGCTCTGCTGAGTGCGTTGGCGTGGGGAATGGCTTTCCCCGGGCGATGTAACAATCAATAATTATAAGCAGCTAGGAACTCTGACCATCGAGTCATTCTTGGGGACAATATATAGGGGGTTGGTTTGTCCCCAGCGATTATCCCCAGTAAAGGTTTGTGGTCAGTTACAATGGTAAATGTCCTTCCATATACATACTCATGGAATTTTTTTACGGCTGCCACAATTGCAAGAGCTTCCTTATCTATTTGTCCATAGTTACGTTCTGCCTGAGAAAGAGTCTTCGAAAAGTATGCAACAGGGGCCTCGTTTCCATTAGGCAGCACATGGCTTAAAATAGCGCCCACCCCAAATGGTGAGGCATCACAAGTTATAACCAATGGTAATGTTTCATTATATTGCATAAGTACAGAATCAGATGTAAGTAAATCTTTTACATTTCGAAACGCTTTTTCCTCCCGGTAACCCCAAACCCACAATGCTTTCTTATCTAATAACTGGTGTAACGGTTCAGCCACAGTTGCCTTATGCGGTAAAAACACATTATAGAAATTAATAAGACCTAAAAATGGCTGGAGATCTGTTTTGTTACGGGGTCTGGGAGCATTTTTTATCGTACTTAATTTACTCTCAGTAGGGTGGATACCCTGACTATCAATGCGATAACCTAGAAATTCAACACTGTCGGTATACAGATGACATTTATCTTTTTTTACTTTCAATCCTGCTTCTTGGAATTTCGTAAGAACACATTTTAAACGATTCTGTAGAATTTTTTTACTAGGAGCTGCAATTAACATGTCATCAAAATACGGAACCACGCCCTTGATTCCCTGCAATAATCGTTCCATTAAACTTTGGAATATTCCCGGGGCTACACTTACCCTGAATTGTAATCGGGTACATTTAAAAGCACCTCTGTGCATTACTATCGTTTGAGCTTGGGCTGTTTTATCGTCCATGGGCAATTGTTGATAGGCTTGAGCTAAATCTAACTTAGCAAAAACCTTTCCGCCTCCCAGGGAATGAAGGAGGTGCTGTACCACCGGCACTGGATATGCATTCTGCTGGAGGGCGTGGTTTAGAGTGGCCCGGTAGTCCCCATATATTCAGATTGACCCATCTGGTTTAATGGGGGTTACAATAGGAGTTTCCCATGGAGAATGATCAATGGGTTGCAGTACCCCTTGTTTAATTAGTTTGTCAAGTTGTTCATCTATCTTGGCCTTAAGGGTGAATGGAACTCGACGGGGCTTTAAACGGATCGGGGCAACCTTAGGGTCGAGGCTAAACAAAATTGGGATCCCCTTATACTCGCCCAGATGATCTGCGAAGACATCGCTGAATTCAGTAATAAGGTCCTCCTCCCACTCGCAATCACCAACTCGGTTCACGCCGGCTACTTCGATGCCGAGTGGTGCAAACCATTGGAGGCCCAACAAACTAGGCCTGTCCCTATCAATGATTGTTAGAGGTAAATATGCCGTATGCTTTTTAAACGAGATGCGGACTCAACAAGACCCAACCACAGGGATCCGATTCCCTTGGTAGTCTTTAAGGATGAGACGTTGCATTCGAAGGTCTTGGCGTTGGATGGTAGGAATGAGTTGTTTTAATGTCTTCCACGACACCATCGAGAGGGACGATCCGGAATCGACCTCCATGTGGCAAGGTTGGTTCTCTATGGCTACTGTGACTCGAATCTTCTTAGTGTCCATGGCTGAGGCGTGACCTATAGTGATAGTATGGTGGGCCTCTTCTTTCTGCAATGCTTGATATCTGTAGGAGTGGTTTACTGGATCTCGCCTTATAGGACGGTTTCCTGCCGATTGGCGAGAGCTGGTTCCCCTTGAGGCCTGACTTGGTCCCGGAAAACTGCGACAGACTCGACTGATGTGGCCTCGTTTTCCGCACTCATGACAGATCGCATCACGGAATTTGCAGTCTGCCCTGGGGTGGTTTGCCCTGCAACCAGCGCAAGGATGTGAGGGTTTAGAACGAGGGTCCTGGTCGGACCGCAGTCGATGGACCCCTTCTTCGTCGCTGTCTGACGATGAAGAGAGGTCCTCGTAGTGCATTGTCGCTAGCTGCCCTTCTGAGCTGGGTAAGATGTCGCCTGTCAGTGGGGTAGTTGAGTTTCGGCTTCGCCATAGCTGCGCCGTGGATTTTTTGGTCGCCTCAGCAGCAGTGGCTTCGGCAATGGCATCAGCAAGGTCGATGTCACCTTTCGCCATCAGCTTGCTTTGCACGCCTTAATCCCAGAATTAAGCGGTCTCTCAGTGTTTCATCTAAGTTTGCGAACCCGCAGAGGCCTCCCAAGTGTCGGAGGTCTGCCACGAAATCAGCCACACTCTCTCCTTTTCGTTGGCTTCTTTGATAGAATTCGTGACGTCTCATGAGTGTAGGTACGGTTGGCGCGTAATGGTCTCTCAGGAGAGGTTCGAGGTCGTCCCAGCTCATTGCTTTAACTTCTCGAGGTTTTGCGAGTGCCTTTGCCATTTTAAAGACAGCCGGGCTGCAGTACGTCAGGAACAGCGCCCGCTTCTTGGCTGGTGTGGCGTCCTTCAGGTTGTTTGTTTCAAGGAACATTTGGAAGCGATCCATGTAGGATTCCCAATCCTCTTGGTTCGGATCGAACGGAGCGGGTGGTACGATGCCGCTGGACATGGTTTCTGTTGGTGGCATCGTCTTGGCACGTGCTCTGTTTTTCTTCCCGGTTCCTTAAGATCAGATGTCTCCAAATCCCATCCTCGTCGCCAGTGATATAGTTTCAGGCATGGGTGAAATGACTGGAGACAATATTAGTTGGTGAACTTTCAGCTCTTTATTACATAGTGACTTAAGAGGGTGAACAACAACAACTCTGCCTTATATAGGTGACCTTAATGTGAAATAACCAATAGGGAGCTGTAAGACGCTAGCTCCAGAACCAATAAGAGTCCTTCGTTAAGGGCCAATTGGATTCTCTGAACCCAACCAATCCGATCGAGCCGCTTAACACCCAATCAGAAGTGCAGGGCCGAATCCTGCACTTTACCCCAAGCTTGCTTTTATTTAAACTATTTACATACATAACAATGTTTTAAATACTTAAAAATGGAGAAATATTTTTTTAAAAAATAAAGAGATTAAAACAAGGAGAACTCTTGGCTTTTATTAAATTGCAAAAAGAGGAGGAAAAGACAGAACCACTTATATCCTTCTAGCCCTACCTCACCTATGCAGGTAAGAGTGGATTTAGATCATGGGTCACCAACCTTTTGGACCTCAGGGACCACTAAATTCTGTAATCTCTTTGAATTCTTTCTCAGATTAACATAGTGGTTTCAGAGTGTTCACTTTTCCAAAAACAGAGCCCTCAGCACTATTCCATCCATCATCAGCCCACAATCTTGCTCTTTTACAGTCATTACTTTAACAGTTATAAACTGATACCTGTTCAGAGATTCAACCTTCCTTTTCTTTAGAAGAAGAAGAAAAAAAGGAGGGACTACAATCCCATCCCATTGCTTTCAAAATCTAAACCTAAATCTACATGCTGGGTGTCTTCTCTCGTAAGATGGATGAACTTTCAGAAGTCTGTGGAGGCATCATTTCAAAGCAGCTGCTTCCAAAGCCTCTGTTCCATTAGTCTGTTGGTGTCATTAAGCCCTTTTGAGTGCTTGAGAAATGCTCCAAATTTCAACCCACTCTTCCCGGAACCCAGATAGATAGAATCCTCCAAAAGTTTAAAATGCAGTTTTGTTGAGAACAGCTAGCAGAGGGAAGTAAATCAAGCCTCTCCTAAATGCATTTTTCTCTGTGTCTATATGCTCCGATCCTGCAACTAATGTTAATGGGAATTGTAGACAGGCAGAGGGGTTATGATTTCTGCATGAAATTCAGGTAATAGAATTATCACTATCCTCTGTAGATAGATCTGAGAGCCCATAATGACCAGGAGTTGGCTGATTTGATAGTATGCAGATGACAACGGAAAGATGAATAATCTAAAAATGGCTGAGCATTTGCCAGGATGAAGTGTTGTTTTGTAGCCACAAAGACTACAGACTTTGTGCCAATTCACTTTTAATGGCTGAGCTCCATTGTGCCAATACACTTTAATGCTATAACCTAATAACATTAAGCTTTTTCACTTATGTTTCACTTGCAGATTTTTTTCTGTGTGTCTATGCATTTACTCCCATAACACAGGCTGGTGCTGCTATAGACAAGAACTAAATTTTATCCTCTCGTCCCAAAGTATAATGTTAAGTCAAAATGCACACACCATCGACTTCTGCACCGACTTCTACCTTAAGTAAGATAAGTCAGGAGAAGCAGTTAGCTAAATTTCCAAAGAAAAACAAGTCCTAGTCTCTCATAATAGCCACCCAGATGGTCATCTCTGCTTTTGACAGTCAGTCAAAATTGGACAACATTTCTTGGACACTTTGGAATACTATGAGGCTCATCCTGAAAAGCAAATGGCTTTGATATTCCTAGATGCTCAAAAAGCATTTGACAACGTGAACTGGAGATTTATGTTATTATTATTGGAGCAGATGGGTTTTGCTAAAAAATTTATTCAAGCAATAGAAGCCATATATAATAAACAGACAGCAAGGGTAATGATGGAGGGGGAACTTACAGATTTTATTAATATAAGGAAAGGCACAAGACAAGGATGCCCCCTATCTCCTTTGCTATTTGTGTTGACCTTGGAAGTGTTGAATAGAAATATTAGGGATGATAAAAGCATAAAAGGAATGAAAATTAAGAAGGAAGAATTTAAGCTACAAGCTTTTGCTGATGATTTAGCTTTTATTTTGGAAGACCCGCTAGAAACAGCTCCAAAGTTATTGGAAAGGATAGAGACATATGGAGAGGTGACTGGTTTGAAAATAAATAAAGATAAAACAAAGATTTTGACAAAGAATATGCTATTGAGACAGAGAGAAGAACTGGCAGATCTTTTGAAAATTCAAGTTACAAATAAGGTTAAGTATCTGGAGATATATTTGACAACAAGATGTAGCACATTAAAGGAGAATAATTATATTAAACTTCAACAACAGATAACTACAGATTTGAAGAAGTGGGAAAACTTGCAATTGTCATTAATAGGGAGAATTTCAACAATTAAGATGAATATTTTACCTAGAATTTTATTTTTGTTTCAAACAATACCAATTAGGCTTGGAAAAGACTATTTTGAAGATTTAAATAAAATCTTGTTGAAGTTTATATGGCAAGGTAAAAAAGCGACAATAAAGCTAAAGCTTTTGCAAGACGCAAGAATTAGAGGAGGTTTTGGCCTGCCTAATTGGGAATTGTATTATCAAGCTGCAAGTTTGATGTGGGTCAAAGAATGGATAACATTAAGGAAACATAGGTTGTTGACATTAGAAGGGCATGACTTGCTGTTGGGCTGGCATGCTTTTTTGTGGTATAAGGGAACTAAAACACAGGGTTATTTTAGAAGACATTATGTACGGGAGTCTTTGTGGTTAAATTGGGAGAAGATAAAAAGACAATGTTATTTGAAAATTCCAGTTTGGTTATCGACCATTGAAGCATTTTCCTATCCTATAATTTACAAGAAGGAACAAACAGTTAGATATGGGGAACTTTTGGATGAAAAGGGTGAACTTAAATCGATCCAAAACTTAGAGGAACAAGGTATAAGGATGAATTGGTTTTCATATGCACAAATACATTCAAGGTATGATGAAGATTCCAAAATGGAGGGATTTTATGATAAGCAGACTGATTTAGATAAGATCTTGATGGGTACTGATGAGAAGGTGATTAAAAAATTATATGGTTATTTACTGGGAATGAAATTAGAGGAAGAACAAGTTAAAGAAACTATGATTGTTTGGGGGAAGAATTTTGGATATGGGATTGATTTAGAGAAATGGCAGAAATTGTGGTCTCAAAATTATAAAATGACAATGTCAACAGCATATAAAGAAAACTTGTATAAGATGTTTTACAGGTGGCACTTTCCTCCGACAAGAATAGCAAGAATGCTTAAGAACAAATCTGAAAAATGCTGGAAATGTCATCAGATACCCGGCTCGTATTACCATACGTGGTGGACTTGTGAGGATGCTAGAAAATATTGGACTATAATTTGCATGTGGTTGGAAAAAATGACAAAGAAACATATAGACTTGAAACCAGAGATCTTCTTATTGGGAATTTTACCTGATATATATAGTAAAGATTTGAAATACCTGATTGTAAATGTATTAACAGCGGCCAGGATTGTATTTGCTAAAAATTGGAAGAATGAGAAAATACCATTACAGGAAGAAATTATTAAGAAAATATTGGAATGTGCTGAGATGAGCAGATTGACATTTGAAATTAGAGAGCAAGAGGATAAACAATTTTATGAAATTTGGGATCTTTTTTATAAATGGCTAGATGATAAAATACGATAATAGAATATTTTAGATAGTAAGAAATATCTTTATCTTGCTATTTTGCAATTATTTTGTTATTTGATATTATATTTATAAAGGGTTTCTTTTAGGATTGATTTGGTATGATTATATGATTTGTTGAATAATCTGGTTAAAGTATTGTTAGCTCATAAAACATGAATGATTAAAAGTATAGTCAAAAAAAAAATTTTTTTTTTTGTTTAGTGATTATAGGATATATAAGTTTGGATTGATAATATGAGTTGTTATGTAACATAATTTTAACTGGGACTACAGAATGAATGCACAAAAATGATGAACCAACTGACACACTGGATGTACATACGAGAGTTGAATGTTTTAATGTTTTGTTTGTCTTGTTTGTTTGTAGAAAATTAATAAAATTTTCTTTCAAAAAAAAAAAATTGGACAACATTTCACTAGGTATAGGGTCTTATTGCATTCAATGCTTTGGCATTCCCAATATCGGCCTTAGTTGGAACTGTTGCTGACCAATGCACTCCATTTGTATATGACTATATTGCACAGTATAAGGGATCCAAATGAGAAGCTGATTATCACTGTTTCATGTAGATCTATAGACTTGGACAAAATATGAATATGGAAGTCTATGGAGATTCTATCTCCCAGATCATGATTGCCCCAAAGGTGTTTTTTCTGAAGAACTGAAGAAGTTTCTTGGATGAGAAGTGAAATGTCTTCAAGGAAAAACAAAGGAAGTCCATTGCCTTTTGAAAAACTACCTTTGGGACATATGGATATGGAAGAAAAAGCAAGTAGAGGACCAGAAGAAACCTAGAAGTGGAACAATTATATAAAAAAAGCAAGCCCTAAGTGAAAAAGTATTAGGAAGTGGATTTACTTGCAAAGTAAACTGTTTGGGAACTGGAAATGGATATGAGGAAGAGAAAATAGAAGATGCTTTCTATTCAGAGAACTGGCAAATACCACCTCTGACTGGCCCTGCTCCCATCTATTCTTTGCCTCCCAAGTCCCAGATGATTGGCTGGGTCTTCTTTTGTTGCCCTGTACAGGAGAAGGGAGATGGAAAATAGGTTAGTGGGGTGGGGAGGGAATAGGAATTTGCAGTAACCTTTCCCCAGGAGTGGGGAGGGAAAGGGGATTTTGCAGTACCCTCCCACTGCAGCGCCCACCAAACCACGCCCACCAAGCCATACCATGCCTACCAAGTCATGCCATGCCCACAGAACCGGTAGTAAAAAAATTTGAATCCCACCACTGACCTGCACTCATGCTCTTGCTGGCTATTCACATGGAACCATCCATTCTTCCCTTCCATCAGAAAAGTTGGAGAACTCTGAAACAGACAAATGAAGCAAACAAGATGTTTAAAAGTTACGATATTTATGTAGTTGCTTACCAGGCAGATCTGAATTACATTAAAGTAACCAAAATATCTTTACAATCCCCAAGGCATGTCACTTTTGAGCACCCCCTAACGTTTGGAAATAGAAAGTTGAAAAAAAATTTGACACGCCCTCAATTTATTGACAGGAGTGTGTGGCGTTTATACTAGCAGCAAATGAGAAAATGGAACCTTGGTCGAAGGATGAAATGGAAAAGGCCATTTCGATGCGCAAAGATGCATTTAAGAGCCTAATTGCTGCAAAAATAAGAACGATAAAAATATATATTGTAAAATGGGCATAGGGAGAAAAAGATATGAGGAACACAGTCAAAGAGCACAAGGAACAGTTAAGATTAAAAGAGGCAAAGGAAATGCAGAAGGATTTTTATGTTGTTGTTTTTTAAATGGAAAGAACTTAAAAGGCTGAAAAGAAGGCATTAGTAGAGTGAACAAAATTAGAAAGTAAAATAAAAGCTGGAAAAGTAGCTTTCCATAACATTGCTTACCTCAAAAGGGATTGTACAGGTAATCCTTGACTTACAACAGTTCATTTAATTTGAAGTTACAATGGCACTGAAAAAGGGACTTATGACCATTTTTCACACTTAAGACTACTGCAACATCTCCATGGCCACGTGATCAGGAGTTAGATGCTTAGCAACTGGTTCATATTTTATTATCATTGCAGTGTCCTGGGGTCTTTTCCTATCATCTGACAAGCAAAGACAATGGAGAAGCCAGATTCACTTAACAACCATGTTACTAACTTAAGAATTGCAGTGATTTACTTAACAACTGTGGCAAGAAAAGTCATTGAATGAGATGAAACTCACTTAACTAGGGTCTTGCTTAGCAACAGAAATTTGGGGTTGTACGTTGTGGTTGTAAGTCAAGGACTATCTGTAATGAATAAATGATGGTGCTGGTTGTATAAGGAAAGGAGGTAGAAAAATCTTTCCTAGGTAAATAATATGCATTGGTTTTCCTCATGTGAACAGAAACCGAAATGGTCTGTGTAGCGGCTATAATGTTTAGGGAACCAAGACTCTATTGCTAGTTTACAGTAAAGTGTTTGGGAATTAAAGTTCAGTCAGTCTTAAATTTTAAAGTTCAGGACCATTCTGATGAATTTTCTCTCCCATAAGCTGAGTTCTGAGGACGAAGTCCAATTTAGCACATGACACCATCCCTGGATGCTATTCCAGGGCCAAATAGTTGTTCTTTTTCCCTTTTTCAGTAATCTATTAGATAATCAGTATCTGTAGAATTCCTGCCCTACAAAACTGTGTTTGTAAATTCTGCCTTGAATCTAAGTATTAAGAGTAGTTTAAAATAATTAAGTGTGACTTCCGTTTTATTAATATTTTTAATTTTCAGTTTCTGGCTTATGAAGTCATTGTCACAAAAATAAAAAGACTTGACAAAAAAGAAACAAGCCTTTGTGAATGATTCAGATGTACCTTCAAATAAACATGTATTTTATTGTCCCTGATAATCAGTTGTTTTCTTACAGTATTTCTCTTTGGCTATGTGTCTTTCCCCACCACATGCCTGGTTTATTTGAGACAGGAAAAATTCCTAAAAAACATATTTCTTTCTGTCCTTGCCTCTGATTTTAGAAACAAAGAATCAGACCTTAATTGTGTACCACATCACTTCTCTGCACAACATATAAGTGAGTTTCTGCAAACGGATACAAAGAAGCACCTGATTGATTTAATCTCCTTGCATTTCTTTTTTATTGAGTTTTAATATTAAATTCAAAATATCTTTAAGAAATAGTTTTATGATTTAGGTTTTATGAACGACTAGCTTTTTAAGAGAAATGTAATTTTTAAAGGTATTTCGTTTCTATGAGTTATTTCTTGTAGATTCACATAATGACATTATAAATCTTTCTTTGGAGGCAATTACTAAGGCAGAAATGGCCTATTCCCTATTGGCTTTTAGGCTCAGCTTACTGACATATTACAAGAAGGCTTACCGTGGTCATTAAAAACTGATCTGGGATTTATTGTGCCTCTTTAAACTCTCAGTACTTTGAAAAGTATTGAACAGAAAGGAATACAAGGTGAAGTAACAAAGAGATCCCACAAGGCAATCAAGCAGGGGAAAATAGACTTAATTTATCCCATTAGGGCCTGCAAAAAAAAAACCCAAAAAACCCTAACAACCCTACCACAAAAATATTTGAAATTAAACTCTTATTCTCTCATACAGGAAACTCATAATATATGTGGTCATAATGAATCAAATTGCTCCGTTTGCAATGTTGGAATTAGAGGGTGTCAATTTCAAAAGTGCTGTAACACTTGCAAATACTTCTTTTTATAGTGATTCCGTCAAAGAAATTCCTCACTTAGATGACTGAAACAGCCCCGACTGAGACAAATTATTTTTTTAAGCATGCTGTATATCTTGTTTTTCTCCCATCCCCAGATTAATTATGTTCTAATTAAAACAGGTAAGAGGCCTTTGAAATTATTTGGATACAAGGGAAGAAAGCCACTGATAGATTATGAATTACCATTGTGTGCTTTAGATTTAACCCACTAGCATGATTGTAAGGTTGACAAACATAAATGGGCTATTCAGATTTGGAAATTTAGCATATCACATTAAAAAGCAAATATTCAGCTTAAAATGTCTTACCTCACTTCTAGTTTGGATCAGATATCTAGGGAATAGTAAACTCTTTCTTATCCCTTGGTAAAACAATGCAAATTGTTGACTTATCAGATGGCTGTAGGTACACCCTGGTAATTAGTCACTTGGTAAATAATTATCTGTTTCCATTCTAAATCATTCAAAATTGTCATCTCAAGATAATTGTCTATGTAAATTGAGCTATACCTACATAAACCTGGAAAGCAAAAACAGAAAAAAGCTTCAGTAGAAGTAGTAAAGATTCATGTTCCATTAATTTATATATTCTGCATAGAGATTGGGTATATTCTAAAGTAGTTTAAAATAAAGTAGAAGTAAATATTGAACCTTGGCAGGATGATATAGACAAATCAGCAGATATATGTACAGAATGTTAGATCATTTCCCTTTGGGTGGGTTCAGAACTCTCTCACAATCAGAAGTTAGTAATCCAAGCCATATTAGCATTGATTAGAGATCAAAAGTCGGTAGAATGTGACAGGAACTTTTGAAGAACTAGAAATAAACCCACAATTTTGCAAATACAACCAATATGAATACCTCTAAAATTTCAATTCCACAGAAGGCATGGACTTGGATTTTCTACATATTTTTTAAGTTAATGGATCTGAGGTTCTTTGATTTTAAAAAATGTGCAGTGATTTTTAGCTAATTGAAGGTGAGAGAGAGAGCAACATATAGCAGTATTTAGTAATATGTAAAACTATCTGTCTATGAGAGTTTTAGTAGTAAATGGGTAGTTAAAGAGAGTGAGGAATCGCAATGATGGAAAAAACCATAACAAATTAGAATACTTTATTGGCCAAGTATGATTGAACACACAAGGAATTTGTCTTGGTGCAAATACTCTCAGTGTACATAAAAGAAAAGATACATTCATCAAGAGTCAAGAATCATAAGGTACAACACTTAATGATACTCATAGGGTACAGTAAGCAATCAAATCATACTAGGAAACAGTCAATATAAATTGTAAGTATACAAGCAACAAAGTTACCGTTATATAGTCACAAATGGCATGGGGGATGGGTGGTTAGGAGTGATGAGAAGATTAACAGTAATAATAATAGCAGACTTTGTAATAGTTGAACAGTGTTGAGGGAATTATTTGTTTAGCAGAGTGATGGCATTCAGGGAAAAAACTGTTCTTGTGTCTAGTTGTTCTGATGTGCAGTGCTCTATAGCCTCGTTATGAGGGAAGGATTTTATGTCCGGGATGTGAAGGGTCTGTAAATATTTTCACAACCCTCTTTTTGACTTGTGCAGTATACAGGTCCTCCATTGAAGGCAGATTGGTAGTAACTGTTTTTACTGCAGTCCTAATTATCCTCTGAATTCTGTGTCTGTCCTGTTGGGTTGCAGAACCAAACCAGACAGTTACAAAGGTGCAGATGATAGACTCAATAATTCCTCTGTAGAACTGGATCAGCAGCTCTTTGAGCAGTTTGAGCTTTCTGAGTTGGTGCAGAAAGAAGATTCTTTGTTGTGCTTTTTTGATGGTGTTTTTGATGTTAGGTGTCCATTTTAGGTCATGTGATATAGTAGAACCTAGAAATTCGATACTGTATGAATAAGGTGAAAAAGTCATTTGGGGTAAAATCAGTGAGGCAATGTTGAAATATTTTAGAGATTTATATGCAAATGATAATGATGGTCAAGGAGCAGAACTGATATGAATGCTATAAATGTGTGCAAGAAAAAGATGATGAAAAGGCAGCATGTGAGAATGCAAAAAAATAGCAAGATGTAATCCGAGAAGAGTTAAAATATAGATTGCTTAAGATTGCTTGACTTAATTAATTTGTAAAGAATGGTGTTATTGTTCCTCTATACCAGGGGTGTCACATGATGAATTGGGACTTTTTGCCACTTCACTAAACCAGGCGGGGACGCGGCCAGCACATGATGCATCCAGCCCACAAGCTGTGAGTTCGACAGCCCTGCTTTATACAAAGAGAAAAGTACAGTAGCCTTCAACACAGACTGTAATGGAGACCAAATTTCCATCATAAGACATGATAGTCATAAATCAAAACACCCATGTGACTGGATCTAATTTTATTATTTTTTTGTGGTAGTCAATAAGCAAATGCCACAGTCATTAAGTGAATCAATGTATTCCTGCATGCATTTTTTTTTGAAAACAGGTTGAAAAAGCCAGAATGATTTTATTGCATATATTTAACCATCTTTCACTATACTGTATCTTTAAGCAACAATGCCACGATGAAATGTATTGACTTTATCATATGCTTTTGCTAAATCAATGAATGAACAGCTAGTTTTTGAAAAGTTATTTGTTTCTTAATGTTTTTTTAAAGGTTCCAGGGCTGCACATAGACTCCAAAAGCAAATACAAAAATTGGCAACAAATTGTAATTTTCATGGGATCAAAGGGGAAAAACTATTAAATGCATGTGGAGAAATCATAACAATTATCATTAATTTTATGTAATTCTCATTTAATTTGATTGTAATTTGGAATTCGTCCCCATCCATTTTTTTCTCATGCCTCAATTAGTAAAGTTGTTATTTTAAATGGGATGTGTTATGGATTAAACCAACGCAGCGATACAACCCTAAACAGCTTCGTCTTACAGCAGGCTTGTAATCCTGCAATTCTTATTGGCCCGTAAATAGCGAGTCGTGATTGGTCAGGTTTGGCCAGTCTGATTGGCTGTTAATGGGGACCCCTGATTGGACGCTTGTGAAAGCGATAGACTCAGTTCATTGGTTGTTTGACGGCAGCAAGCTCTATAAAAGAGCTACTGATGCCCAGGTCTTTTGCTCCGTTCTTTCTTGTTAATTAAAGAGTTGAAGTCACCATCCGATGTCTCGTCTCCGTTCTTTGCGCCCATGCCCAGGACTTAACAGGATGCACATCATTCCACTTAAAGCATCATTAAAATATGAACTATTTTTCCCATAATCCTATCCTGTACTGGATTTAAATGACTTAATTGATAGCAATTCTAGTGAGTTACAAACTCTGAATTACAGCATATAGCAGGCTTCATACCTCCATCTTTCTGCAAGCTAATTTATAATTATATTTTCTAATGTATGTGCACTGAGTTGCTTACAATCAAAAGGATAAAACAAATGAAACATCTACAGAATAGGCATTAAGCTTAGTTATCACATGGTATGGGGACATACAATATTTTCAGCAGAGAAAGAATCTGGAAGAAGTAGAAAATTCCTATCACAGAGATTATGTACAATGCATCTCCAAGTATTCATTCCAGTGTGGGATAGTAAAGACCTGCTATTATTAATTACTGAAGCATCCGTTGGGGCATAGCATGTTAGATTATGTAATGAGATAAATCTTGATTCCAGTGAACTTGCTGTTACTGTTACTGTTACTGTTAGGCAGTAGAACCAAAAAAAGAGGCAACAGAGAGATAATTGAAGGATATCTAAGTAAGCACAGTTAGGTAGACATAGAATTTCTGTGATTTGGGGATGAGACCCAAGATATCAGGTTAATTTTGGCAACTAAATTCATTTAGCAATAGTCACCCTTGTCTTAACAGAATTTTTTTGGACACTTTTAGTTTCTAGTGAAGTTTAGAACAACACTTGTTTCCTAAAGTTTTCACTAGTTAGGTCTAATATGGGAAAGAAACAACTGTTCTTCTTATAAATAATGAGCTAAAATCATCAATGTACCAAATATAAACAGATGTGTATGTGAAATATTAACTTCATTTTAACATTATTTAACTTTGGGCAGGAAATGTATTTGAAAACATTGGTGTTAATTTTTTTTTATTAAAGTTTTATTTGGGTTTTCACACATACAAAATACAAGTAAAACACCTTTTTTGAAAATAGCTTGGTCCCGGGTTGCACTTCTTTACACAGACACAAACTCAATTTCATTTTTGTGTTCTAGTCTGTATCTTATTACTATTCTGCATTTTCTATATAGTTTTTTCCCCTCTTTTAATTTAATTTTATTTCATTTTTATTTTGATTATCTCATCTCAATTCAAATCATTATATTTATACTTTTGTCTGTTCTGTTTCAATTTCATATTATCTTTTCTCATTAAACAAATTTTCTCCTGTAGTTACTAACTGGAGTATGACACCTTTATATCTTTAAATTTTATCCATTCAATTCTTATTTAATCTTTGATATATACCTTAAGGTTATGACATTCAATATAATACATAATACTTAACTTCCAATCAAATTCTGCTTGGTACATTCTTATAACACACACTGAATTCTTTAAAAAAAGGATTGTAAATATATGTAATTAAAATCCTCATTCCATTCCAATTCAGTTCTATCATTAATATTCATTAAAGTCTTAACATCTTTAACATTTCTTTTCAATTAAATATCATACTTCCCTAAAGACACGTATAATCTCTATACTTAATTTTTCCCTTATTTCTCTTCACATATGTTTTATAAATCATTAAATATTCATTTTGTTACATTTATTTATTGACAAGCATTCCACTAAGTTACGATAACTATTTTATCCAACATTTTAATCATACATTGTTTCATATTTTCTGAAATTATTTCTATTTCTAATATAACAATACTATCTTATCTACCTTTGCAGAATCCCTTTTCAATTAGATTTTCACCCATTATCTCTAAATAGGCCCTGTTTCTCTAGATTTTGTTTCTGTCCTGTATAATTTCTTTTTCTTTCTTTCTTCCCTCTCTTCTTCTCCCTCCCCTTTTTACCCCCTTGTCTCTCTACTTCTAATTCTTCTGCATTTCCCTCTTCTGTTGCTTTCTGATTTTATACTTATTTTTCAGTCTATTCTTTTTGGGGGTTGTTTTTCCCAATCTTAAACTTTCCATTCTTTTTCTTCCCTTTCCTTCCCCCCCCCCCTCTAAGATTACTTGTTCATTCTTTGTCCCAATCTTCTTGTTCTGCGGGCATTTCTTGTTGTTTCTCATAGTTCCAAATCTCTATTTCCAAGAACTGAAATACGAAGCCAAAAGAACCTCTCCCTTCTTGTGCATCTTCTTTGTACTTTTTAAGTTCCATTTTCAGTTCTTCTAAAAGTGGAGCCATTTTAAACAGTTTTAAACAACTATCCGATTGATTTTAGTCATTCAAATGCAGTCACCAAGAATCCAGAGATCAGCAAATAATCCAAATAGTCCCAAGCTGTTTCTTCTTATTTCTTTTTTTTACTTTTTCTTCCTGGGGTTTTACTATTTTGTTGCGATGTTTCAATTAAGATGTAACTTTTGGAAGTTTTGTTGAGATTTTACTGTAAGTTCTTTTTAATTCCAGGCAGTCTCTCCCCTTCCAGATCCTGCCCTTTTATTCTTTTTCTCTCCTTTCCTGTTTTCAAAAGCTTTTAATTATTCAGAAATCTTTATTATTCCTTTGACTTTTTGTTTTCAGCATTAAATGCCTATTAATGTCAAAGTGGATTTTTTTTTCCAATTCCTTGCTTAAGTCTCTTAGCTGTCAGTATAGGAAGAGGAGAGAAAAAAACCAAATCTTTTCCCTTTTCTCTCTCCTTCGCTGCTTAGAAATCTTCTTTGGGAACCGTGTTATTGTTATTTTTTCAATAGTTTAAATTCCAGGGTACCTTATTTGTTGCTTTTGCTGTTTGACCCAGTCAACCAAAACTTTCTTTTCTTATCTTCCTCCTGCACATTCTTTTCTGGTCAAGTTCTTCTTTGTGGTGGCCATTTCTGACCACTGCTGCAACTGCCTTCGGGAAAGGGAGTAATGGCCAGCTGAGAAGGAGAGATGCAACTCTCCTCAACCCTGCAAGCAGTCTCCCCCTTCTTCACCACCTCTATGGGGTGGCTTAGCCTCGAAACCAGCTGGTTCGGGGCGCTCCAGTGGTGAGCACAGATTGAAACCATGCAGAGTCACGGTTTCACTCTGTTGCTGAAGAAACTCAAACTGGAAGTCTGTCAACATTGGTGTTAATTTTGATTAGAATTTTTGAGCGTATGACAGTGGCCAATGACCCAACCCGACCCTGCCCCCCAAAGTAAGTTTTGTTATCAGTATAATTTAGTATAATTTAGTATTCTTTTTGATATTATAAAGCCAACTTTTTGAACAAAATAACTTTTTGTCAGTTTTGTATCCATTAATAATGATGATAATTAAAACAATATTTGTGTCGCTAAACTTCAATTGCATGGCAAAATACATACAGGAGAACCCATCACAATTTAGAATAACAATCTATCCAGAAACAAATCTATATGACCTGAAAGAGGTTTAAATTAAATCATCTGGAATATGCATCAAATAATTCACTAGATTATGATAATAAGAAGTATAAGAATAGGAATAGAATAAGAATAGAACCTTTTTTTAAAAAAATCAGTCAGTCATATCTGTTCCATTTAGGATTTTGTATAATAAATGTAACTATCTTCATGTTTATTACTAGAAGTTTCAAATTATCATGACCACCAAACCACTGCTAAGCTACTACCACAATCAGCAGAGTTATCTTTCACTGATAAACAACTACCTTTTTAAAGAAGAAATTCATTTCAGCTTCATTTGCATAGATCCATTGCATTCTCTAATTGTGCCTATTTCTGGCCAAAAGACCCTTGTTAAAGTTATACATCTTTTGATCATCTTGTGTGATGATTACTTTATGCACTGTATGGGTGTGCCTTGGAAAACCATTCAGAAGCTACGTTTGGTCCAAAATTTGATAGCATGAGCAGTTGTGTTTGCACCTGGGTTCCCTCCATGCAGAATCCAGCCTCTACCAGTTGCATGGTTATCATATTCTTCTGGATTCGGTTCAAAGTACTAGTTGTCACTTCCAAAGCCCTACATAACATAGGATCTAATTATTTGAGGAACAAAATGATAGTCAAACCAAATATTTCTGCCTATCCTCTAGGAGTTACCATGATCCAGATTCCTTCCACTGAGCAAGGTCATCTGATAGGATCCAGAAGTGGGCCTTCCCCGCCCTACCACCTGCCTTCTGAATTTCCCCCAGAGATTGCACAACCTCAATCCTGCACTCCTTTAAACACATCTTGAAGACATGGCTTTCTCTCCACATTTTTGCCTATGTTACAATATAGATTTTGTTTTTGTTTTATTCTGTATACTATCAAGGATCTTCAAAGAATTGGATGTCATAGCAATGTAAATAAGCAAACAAATAAATACATAAATGAGGTTTTATCCAATTGCTTCAAGAACAAGAGATACCAACACAGTTCAAATAACTAAGGAGTCAATTCCATTATCAGTAATACATGGAAAGGTCCAGTGCGACTTATATATAAATAACTGAAAATAAGGCTGCAGTTTTAAATCTCTAATTGTCTCTGCAGAAGCTGGCTCCACACAGACAGAGTAATCTAAAATTCTTTTTTCCATTAAGGCAAATCTCATTCAGACTTACATTCCGAACATACACACAGAGCATTGATTTACACTTTAGCAGTAATAACTTTTGGCTATTAGAGCACTCTTATTATCCTTTTTTAAAATTGGTTTCCAGTATTTGATAGAGACTTGTTTCTGAACTTTGTACAATAGAAGGGATCCCATGGCAGAGATTTTGCATGATGGCTAACATAAACCCTTCATCATTTCCCATAACATCATGCATAGTGCAATAATATATTTAGGAATACATATTACCTTAACAGCCTTTTGCTATTAATCAAAATATCCAGACAATAAATTCACTTCAAATTCCAGAAGTATAATTTTGCTGTTAGAGGATCCAAATCCTTAAGTAATTTTGACTGTTAATAAAATTTCCAAACTTTTTGACAGGAAGTTTGCATTGCATCTATGTCTTTGAGTTTGTTGTCTTTCAATCATAGTTAATGCTATTCAGCTTATCTAGTGATATGATATCTGATTAAACAACAATCTTGATTTAAAACATAAGAAATCTAGCATATGGCTAATCTATGCAACAGAATTCAGTGGCAAAACAGACTGTACTATTCCAGGCTGTGGGTTCTTCATGAGGCAAAAAAACAAACAAACCTTCAGCTGAAGAACAGAGACAAAACATTGGTACATGAGGGACAATGATTTGTATTGTATTAGTTTTTACAGCAGCTCCTCTTTAACACAGAGAAACTATTCTAGAAACTATTCATTCTCCCTCAGAGATTGCCCAAACAGGATTCTTTTTAGCCCCTTTGCAATTGATTTTAATCAGGCCTTCTGCTAAATCTTATCTTACTCAGGGTGTGGGTATGTAGGAGGATACATCACAGGGAACAATTTTTCTCCACCTCTCCTGGGTCATCCAATAAGAAAAAATATTATACCTTGATTGATGAGCAGCCAATGGCAACTTTGCTTTTTTGCATTGGAAAAAATAACCATACAAATATACTGACAGATTGCAGGGGTGCAAGCCTGGCTTCTTTCAGGGAGATGGGCAGTTCAAAAATGTGAAAATAAATAAAATAAATAAACTTAACAGTTTCACGGGAAGGTCCTTCAGAGAGTAAGCAGTTCATCTTCTCCAAAATATTGAGCAGCATTCTCACAGGCACAGCATTAAATAAATTGTTAGGTCCCACCCAATAAGGAGGTAGTTAAAGTTCTGTCCTTTATTTGCTCATACTATATAGACAAACTCTTGCCAGTCTAAACCCTCACAACTGTCACCTTAATAATGGATATTCCTTGGGAGATTCTAGGGGGTGGCTGTCCTAACTCTCTTCCTCTGTCTCCAAACCCACCTGGGCTGTGTTGTATCTTCTCCCTCCTTGGAATATGCTCTCTCCTTCTTGGGAAACTACTTCTTCACTGTAGTCCATCATACCACTTTCCCCTTCATAGGCACAATCCATCACATAACCCGACTGAAATGACAGTAGCAACACTGGACTCTGCCAAAGCCTCATACAAGAACCACACTCTCCTCTCCCTACCTTCTGTGTTTTATCTCCTCCCATGTGCTCCAGTTCAGGGGTCTCCAGCCAGCTGAGGAATTCTGGGAGTTGAAGTCCACAAGTCTTAACATTGCCAAGGTTGGAGACCCCTACTCCAGCTGACTTTTCTTCTTAGCTTTTCAACCTTCAATCCTTGCTAATATTACTTGCCTCCTTTCTCTCTTCCTGCATTGGCTGGGATGACAACTGATGCTCTTACCCTCTTTACATTCTCAAGATATTTCTCTGCCTTGAGAGGAGAGTCTAAGCTGAGTGTAATACTGAGACAAAAATGTTTTAGTTTTTTTTCTTTGTATTTCTTATATTCTCGTGAGTTGTTCTTTCATCTCTCTTGATATAATGCTTGGTCCTTTGTTTATTTCTTATGATTCCCCTATCTACTCTAACTTTTTTTCCATTTCCTTTTCTTCCTAGGCAGGACACTAGGCTAAAAGTACTCCCTAACCCTCTGTGGATGTGACTGCATTCATAGCTCCATAGCATTTTATATCTTCCCTAATGGTTCTAAGTTTCATTTCTTGCCTTTCTACCATTTGGGACAAATATTCCCTTGCCAGAGGTCCTTAATTCTGATTTCCTTACTGACTTCATTGCATCTAATAAGAAGCATCTTATTGCTTCTCTTAATCTCTGCCTATAACTACCTTAGCATCTCCAAGGATCCTATTTCCTCTGTCTCTTATTTCTTCCTCTTACAGATCTTTGGAATCAGAATACTAACACAAGGAAATTTTAATTTCCTCTACTTATAGGCCCGCTCAAGCAGACTTCTCCTTTGCCGTGCATTTTGCTAGCAAAGGCTGAACCCTCCTTCAATTATCTCTCAGCTCCCGACTAATGGGTTGCACCATTTACAAGGAAATCTGATTCCTGTACAGACCTGCAGTCCAAATGCTAACATTGTTCTTTCTATTTCATTTTTCTGCATGTGTGAACCAGCTTTCTGATCGTGATCGTCCATGCTGGCTAGAAATTGTAGGAGTTATAATCCCAAACATTTGGAGGACAACAGGTTGCGAAAAACTTAGTATAATACATGTCTGATAATTGTATTGCTAATGGTTTCTGTATGTTGTACTCCTTGAAATTATAACTTTATTTAAAAAATTAAATAAGGTAAATATTTTTTTAAAAAAAAAGTCTAAAAGGGAGAAGTAAGAGCAAGAATCTGTTGCTCTAAGATTCAGTCAAAAATTATGCAATTGGATTTGGAAGCTGGTGGGTCCTTGATCACAATAGGGACCAGAATTTCCACTGCTAAGCAAGGCAGTTATGAGCAAGGTAGCATAAGTGAGTTATGCTCAATTTTATGATCATTTTTGTTAGATTGTTGTCTATTAATGCAGCATGCATCCATTTATTAAATACAAGAAAATCTGGGGAAAGTCCTTGGTGATATATGACCTTGGTTGTTTTCTTGCAGATATTCCATTAGCCAAATTAGGTAACATCATCAATGCTAGTGACTATTTCATTTGACTATTGTTTACAGTTAGTTTGTTTGTCTACATTGGTAATTCTTTGATTGGGGGTATTATTAGCTTCTTGATTGTTGGTCAAGTGTTAAATTATTTATCTGGTTATGGATTGCTGGTGAGGAGGTATTTTGGTCTTTTTGTTTTCTTTTTGGTTTAAACAACCATTCAGACCACTGTCACCAACACAGATAAGGTGAACCATTAGAATATAAAATAAGAATGAAACCCACTCCCTATTAGCACTGATGATGTTACTTGGTTTGGATTATGAAACGTCTGCAAGAAAGCAACTAGGATCAGAGAGCACCAAGGATATCTCATTTCAACCCTAAGCTACAAATCTTTATTGGTATGAGAAAATCTAGATGTGCCTTTCATTCATAATTTTCCAAGAGAAATTTTGTATGGAATTTCCCACATCTGCTTCTAACAAAGGGACTGTTTTGTGTATATTTTCAATCAGGAAAAAGGATTTGAATGGATTCCAAACATAGTTGCTATCCGGCTTGAAATGAAATCCCAATTTCTTCTCACATTCCTGAATAAAACTACCGGTCACATTCCATAGAAAAATCTACTAATTTAAACTACCTAGATAATTTATTTCAGAGATATTGGAATGCGAAAAAATCCAAGGAAGAGAAAGCTTTTCTTTGTTTTAAGACTCTGATGCTTGAGAATTTTATTTAAGCTTTTCCCAACTCCAGACATTTCATTTGTAAAAATAAAAGTAAAATATTTTCTAAAATCTCAATTGGAGGAAGGAGTGAGCATTGATTAAATACCATTCACACTTTAAAAAAAAAAAAAAAAAAAGTCTAGCTGTTCAGTTTATATTAGTGGCATTTATCTGTATACCTATCAGCCTTTTACTTCATCTATTTTTCCCTGTTTGTGTTTTGTGTGAAATTTCAAGAGATGAATCCCATTTTCTATTAATTCAATGGCTGTCATCTTGCATTACCTCATGCAGGCCAGATCACAACAGTGAAATCTTAGGGTTTAAAATTAATAATATTACGATACATCACTCAGATATAAGGTTGTACTGATCCATCTCAGACCAGTATGTGGTACCTGACCTGTATGTAGTCTGTTGTCAAATGTTTCTAGATTGTAGCTGAAATAGCATAAATGCAGTTGCAAGCATTCTATAATTGTTAACTTGAAAACTGGGTGGTTATAAAGGAAAAAAAACATTAATTTAATTTGGTGTTGAGATTTAACAAGGTTTTTTTCTGCTCTATTTTTAAAACTAAAATACTTGGGAGGGAAAGCATTGGGGAACTAGAGATTTGAATTTCTGAGTGGCATTTTCCACACCTACAAATACATACTGACAGATAAGTACATTGCACTGCAATTACCTTGCATACAATGTCAGCTAAAAGCTACATGTAAAATCAGAATCTCAGATTGCCAAGACATCAGGGAGCAGGCTATAAAATCCATTAACTATTAAAAGTTGAAATTAAATTTTATAGCTGCTAATTCAGAAGAGCCAAGGGGCAGAGGAAAGTGGGAACAAAATTGGTGTTATGAGTAAATCATCAAATCTACTACAAAATCAGGAAGGAATAAAACACGCCTGGAGGAAAATAACATACAAGATCAAAAATGGCATCCTACTGAACATTTACCATTGTTATTCTGGCTTGTTTCTTTTCATTTTTTTGTTTTTAACATTGAAACCAATATGTTAGTGAAAATAGATGTTTTAACTAGAGAAAACACCGTGGTGTGTAGGTGGCAATACAAAGAAATTCATCTATAGCTCAACTGCATTTTAACAATATAGCAACATAAAGCTTATAAACTCTCAGGAGCATTTCTATGCTGTTTGTTTGCATAGAGCACTTTGAGAGATTAAAAAAAAATTGATAAGAATGCTTACTTATACATAATACGAAGCAACCTTCGGTAAGCAGACGGCGAAATGTGTATATGAGGATCATTAAGGAGAGTTGCCAATTGCCAAATGAATTTCAGACCAACCTGCTGAGTGTAAATGCAAATTTACCACCTTAGGAGCTGCCTCATTTTACAGCAATTGATTAATGTTTGAACAGGAGTCTGAAAAGAGAGAGAAAGACAAGGAGAAGAAGAAGTTGGCTTTTGAAACCTTGCTGTCGATGCATAGCCGCCTTCATCCAGGTGTCTTGGGGATCTCGTGCTGCCTTAGAGAGTCAATCCAGGTAACTTAAAAGTGTGATATAATCAGAAAGGATTTGGAAATAAAGTCTTTGCCTTGTCACATTAATGCGGCCCTATCAAGTGGCAGTTTATCAAGAGGCAGCTCACAAGGTTTTAATGAGCATGCTGCCTGTTCTTGTACAATACTAATTAATCCCATTTTTTTCACACTGGTGTGATTGCTTCATGAAACCCGCATTGTTTTATGCTCAGCAGCAAAGTGGGTTCTTGCTGATTAAATCTCCTTCCCCATGCTGGAGCCTGACAACTGAATTATACCTTGCTCAAAATAATAATGGGTATCAGCTAATAAATACGGTTTAACACACACAAAACTATGCAGCCAAAATCACACTACAAAATAGGAGTTTGACTTATAGGCACAGCAGTGTTTCATTAAACATCTGTATTATAATTCACTGGTTTTCCAACTGATGTAATAACTTAATTGATGAGAACAAAGGCAAGCTTATTTATTCATCCAATTGCTTGCTTCTTGACTAACATTTTCCCCCCACACCCCTTTTTTTTTCCTTCCCCTTTGGCATTATTGTGGAAATAAATATGCAATATCCTTTTTATAGAAGTCTAATTTAAGCCCCCCCTCCCCCCCATGGAGAAATCAACATCACAATCTGTTTCTGACAAGTTCTTGCTACAGAATAGCAAAGCCTCATTATGATAAGACAGCACTGTTTTGTTCACCTAATGCAGAAGCATTCCAGCAAAGGTGAAAAAGAAACTATGCTTTAGGCAGTTAATAAGGGATAATTGCCTGCAACTTCCCATTAAAAGATTCAGCAAAGAAAAAAAGAAGGAAAGCCCACATATGCATATACATCCCTCCATTGTCCACCCAAATCTCCAAATGATTTTAGCTCCTTAAGATAAAAGAAAGTTCCATGAAGATAGTTAATGTTTCATATCACTGTGACAGGATAATCCGGATGGCACTTAAGGATAGTCCCAATTTGGGCTTATAGTCATAAATTGATTAATATCCTGTTACAAAAATCAATAGCATGTGGAACATACCAAAGGTTAGAATTTATCCCTTTGTGAAAAAATATGGATTGACTGTACATGGGGTGTGACAAATATATATATTCTTTGATATTGAAAGACAGCAAGCCTCAGGATGACAGTCTTGGATCCCTGATACCAGATCACTGGCTGTTTTGTGAATTGGTTCTGTATTATATTATAATGGGGAAAAAATGTAGTATTGTATGTGGTTGTTATTCAGCTGTGTGTTTAAAATTTGGATTTTTCTTTTTCTACATCAGATATTTTAGTTATTTTTTTCCCCTTTCTGTTTATTTTTATAATGTTCTTCTCTTTTTCCTTTCTTTTCCTCTTTATTCTGTACATCTTTTTGGGTACATTAAAGCAATAAAAGGAAGAAAAGAAACATTATGTTGCAGCTTCTCTAATGCTTTATTTTGAATAGATGGTAGATGGTAAATAATATTTTCCCTCCCAACTGATAAAGGGAAACAAATGTTGCCACACATTTATTTGAATAGTTTAGTGACTGTACATGCCCCCCCCCCGTGTAAAAAAAAAGGGGGGGAGGAGAAATTTAGATGCATATAGCCCAATGAAACAAAGTGAAACGAAAACCAAGGACTATTTCTTTTATGTGGTGTGTTTGTGAGGGCATATTAAGTTTTAATAGACCTTGCAAATTTTACTTTTTCATTCTACTCCTTTTCTTTTGGAGCTTCTCCTTCTGGAAATGAATTGTACATTTATCAGCAATTAGTGTCTTGAATACACACCACACACACAAATACACACAACCTAACAACAAGGTTTCTTTTGTATTGCATAGAAGGAGGTTGAAAGCTCAACATGGAAGCTAACCCTTCTTCCTGTTATCTATAGTGACTACAAACAGTCCACAAATATCACAACTTCATAAATCCAGATTAAAATGTGACATTTATTTATTTATTTAAAATATTTGTGTGGCCAGCCATCTTAGCACAAATATGAGTGGCTCACAACACAAATAAAACCAAAAACATAAAACTAAAAAAAAACTGCCCATGGACTAGCCAGCAGTCACTGAAATAGATAGGAATTGGTCTTTGAGAAGAAATTTGCTTGCTATGTGGTAACAATTGAAATAAGGTTAGTTTGACTAATCAGAGATAATGAATAAGTCATCTCATGTTGAATTTGATATATTGGTAGTTTTAAAAAATAGGCCAGCCCAAGGATCTCTTACCGAAAGTAAACTATTCTGGAATGAACTTTTGCCCCTCTGGCCAAATGTAGTGATCTGAACTAATTTGTATCACTTAGTAAAAAGGATTTTCCATGGCATATGCATGTGTGCATAAACACCTATATATACATGCCAATATAAACAGTGAAATAGCCATTGGTAAACTTCCCCAATTATTAGCCTGTGTTTGATTTCTTGAGGATAAATTTTCACTTCAGAAATGGTTGTCTCTATCAGACCAAATAGTAATTCAAATTAAGGTTGTCATGGAAACAGATAATTCAATGAGGGGGAAAAAAAATCTTAAATAAAGAGGGCATTATTTTTCCTGGCAAACTTTAAACTCTTATTCTCATGCCTTATGCAACAAGTCCCAGTCAAGAATAGATTTGGACTCATGTTCTGTGGTTGTTTAAGAATCTCTAGTTTTGCAGTTTGACAAGGCCTTCCTGGTCAGACATGCTCCAGAGAGCCAATAAAATAAAAAAAGCAAACCTTAATGTTGACTGTAATAGTGATTTATAACAGGGCTAGCTTCAGATGCAATGAAAGGCAGTTTTGATTATTTATTCCTCTTTCCACCATGCCAACAGCACACTAGTCAGGCAAACTGGATAGAAAGGGATGAGACACTCCTAAATGTTAGTTCAGGAGTGGCTCTCCCTCAGTATTTAATGGAAAGATTTCATCTTCTTTGTGTGGACAAGTAAGCCTAAGAGAAAACAAATGTTTGCTATGTTGAATTGTATAATATTTCTTGCATGGACAATCAAAAAGGAGGGAAACATTTGGAAGACAGGCAATCCACTTTCTAACAATCATTCACACAAGATCTGTCTGCACAGGCCTGTTTGACATCCATCTTGTGATCCTAGAGCAGGGGTGTCAAATTCAAGGCCTGCGGGCTGGAACTGGCCCATGAGGTGCTTAGATCTGTCCCATGGGGCCACCCTGGAAACAGTGAAGGCCTGTGGTGCTTCTGCCAGCAAAAATGGAACTTGGGAGAGCTGCGTGCAGCCCCCCCCTGCCCCGAGCTCTATTTTCAGCGGTAATGGCTTCCTGTAACCCTCTGCCAATGAAAACTAAGCTCAGGAGACTGCACAGAGCTTAGGAGAACCTTTTTTCTGACAGAGCATTCAGGCCACCATAGGAGCCCTCAACATGAGTAACATCAAGCTGGCCAAGTCTACCTTGGCTACACCCATGTGGCCCTCTGAGGTCAGACACAACCCTGATGTGGTCCTTAGTGAAATTGAGTTTGACACCCATGTCCTAGAAGATCCTTTGCCTGAAGGTGAAGAGGTGGCCATGCTCTCCCAGTGTCTGAGCTTGGTGGTTTTCTTACAGATATTTCATTACCAAACAAGGTAATATCATCAGTGCTAGAAGGGAGTAGAATTTGCTCTCATTTTATATACCAGTGACTTGACCTGTCTGTGTTGGGGGTGGGGCCTTGATGGTTCTTTGATTAGGCTGTTGTTTGCTACTAGTTTGTTTGTCTATATTGTCTATATTGGTAATTCCTTAATCGGATTATTATTTACTTCTTGACTGTTGGTCTAATATTAATCTTGGTGTTAATCTCTGCTTATCTGGGTGTTGATTGCAAAATAAGTTGTTTTGATATTTTTATTTTCTTTTTTTGTCTTAAACATCCAAAAAGACCATAACTACCAACATAGATAGAGCAATACATCAGAATATACAATGAGTGCAAACCCAACTCCTTACTAGCACTGATGATAGCACTTAGCACTTTAGACTGATGTGCCACTTCATAGTGCTTTACAGACTCTTTAAGTGGCTAAAGAGTCTGCATATTGCCCAGAACAATCTGGCTTCTCTTTTTATTGACCTAGGAAGCATGGAAGGCTGAGTCAATCCTGAGCCAGTCAGGATCAAACTCCTGGCAGTGGAATGAAAAGTTGGAATACTGAATCTAAGCACTGTTCCATCATGGCTTTTGATGTCACTTAGTTTGGGTAACAAAATCTCTGCAAGAAAACCACCAAGCTCAGCGAACACCAAAAATCCTACAATTCAACAAAGCTACAAATATTTTTGTCTATATCCCACTTCTGCCATTAAACCTTCCAATTGTTGAGCGCTCTTTTCCATTGACAACTCAATGTCCTTCCCATTTGTTACAAACAGCAGATGTTTCATTGCTCTGGAGACATGCACCATTCCAGCTGGACACTTAAAGGCATCACTTTGAGAGAGGCATTGGGAGAAATATTATCAGGTCAGGTGCTCATGAAGAATGTCTCAGACAATTTGTTTGTCCCAATCCCTTTCCAATGATGGTATAGGACAGCCAACTGGAATGACAAGTGGCACCAATGCAATGAAGCAGCTAATCCAAACAATAGAATGGGAGAACAGGAAATAGGCTTTGATTCAATTTGCCATCCATCCTATTCTGCTACCTAAAACAGTTGCTTCATTCAATCTTATGCTAGGAAACTCCTGGCATTCTGTAGCATCAGATAGACGTTAATCTATGTGAAATATCACATGCCCACCCAAATATAATGCTTTTCAATTATATAGTTTACTCAAAGGCGTGTAATCTGCATCTCTCTCAATTAAATTAAACTGCTAGGAGTTTATAAATGCATAGTATCTATTTATTTTTCACACCTTTCGCTAAATCCATATCAAGGATAAATTTAATGGCTGAACCCTTACTAAACGTGAAGGGATACAGAGCTGGCCTTGAATATATGATGTAGCACCTCTTAGGAGAAGATGATCTTAGCACAGAAAATCAGGAAGACATGAGAAAGAAACTCAAGAATGACCTGCCTTGACTGGCTTTGGTATAAGGAGAACTACTCTCAAGCTTTCAGTTTTCTTAAAAGTCTATATTGATAAGGCAGATATTCTAATAATTGTGACTTGGTCTACATTGAAGGAGCTGACATCAGACCATTCCTAGCAGCTGAGACTCTCTTCATGTAAAAATCCTCTTAGCTAAAGAGAAATTAATTCTATACAAGCAAGAAAATGGGTTGTGGAGTCCTGAAATAGACTGTATAACTTCAAATTGAAGGCCATTTGAAAAATGCTATTTAAGAATCTTCCACCATGAAAAATACATCCTCCATATAAAATTTAAGCACAACAAAGAAAAATATAGCACCAAGTTCTCTACTAATTTTCCATATGTAGAAAAAAGTTTCTTTTAATAGCATAAAAGCATTTAAATATGTGTTAATTCATCTGTATATTGAAATACTGCTATAAGTCCATTCACTTCAGAACTCTTTTGCTGGAGATAAAACTCAAAATAGTAAAAAAAAAAGTAATTAAATCACATGTATGAAGATTTCATCACAGTACTTATATTACAGAACAGATAACAGATAATCAGAGTTGGAAGTGACCTTGTAGGTTATCTAGTCCAACCCCTCACCCAAGTGGGAGACCCTACACCATTTCTGACATGGCAGTTCAATCTCTTCTTGAAAGTCTCAAGTGATGATGCTTCCACAACTTCTGAGGGCAAGCTGTTCCATTGGTTGATTGTTCTCACTGTCAGAAAGTTTCTTCTTATTTCCAGGTTAAATCTCTCCTTGTTCAGTTTCCATCCATGATTCCTTGTCTGGCCAACAGGTGCTTTAGAAAATAGCTTGACCCCTTCCTCCCTGTGACAGCCCCTCAAATATTGGAAGACTGCTATCATGTCTCCCCTGGTCCTTCTTTTTACTAGACTAGCCAAGCCCAGTTTTTGCAACTGTTTGTTGTATGTTTTAGCCTCTGGTCCCCTAATCATCCTGATTGCTCTTCTCTGTACTATTTCTAGAGTCTCAACATCTTTTTTATAGTGTGGTGATCAAAACTGGATGCAGAACTCTAGGTGTGTCTTACTAAGGCTTTATAGAGTGGTGTTAGTACTTCCCTTGATCTTGACAGTATCCCTCTGTTAATACAACTTAGGATTGCATTAGCTTTTTTGGCTGCTGCTGCACACCGCTGGCTCATATTTAGCTGGTTGTCCACTAAGATTCCAAAATCCCTCTCACAGTTACTGCTATTGAGCCTGGTTTCACCCAGTCTATATGTGTACTTTTGGTTTTTCTTGCCTAAGTGTAGGACTTTACTTTTCTCTATATTGAATTTCATTTTATTAGATATGTCCCAGTGTTCTAGTCTGTCAAGATCCATCTGGACCTTGAGCCTGTCTTCTTGGGTGTTAGCTATTCCTGCCAGCTTAGTATCATCTGAAAATTTGGTAAGTTCCCCTTCTATTCCCTCATCTAAGTCATTAATGAAGATATTGA